>CM067845.1:351203268-351888268 GCA_034509565.1 Triticum monococcum
ATCCTCATAGCTGCCAAGAAAGATTATGTCCTAGAAGCACCGCTAGGTGACGCACCTATCCCAGAGAACCAAGACGTTATGAATGCTTGGCAGTCACGTGCTGATGATTACTCCCTTGTTCAGTGCGGCATGCTTTACATCTTAGAACCGGGGCTCCAAAAGCGTTTTGAGAGACATGGAGCATATGAGATGTTCGAAGAGATGAAAATGGTTTTCCAAGCTCACGCTCGAGTCGAGAGATATGAAGTCTCCGACAAGTTCTTAAGTTGTAAGATGGAGGAAAATAGTTCTGTCAGTGAGCACATACTCAAAATGTCTGGGTTGCATAACCGCTTGACTCAGCTAGGAGTTAATCTCCCGGATGATGCGGTCATTGACAGAATCCTTCAGTCGCTTCCACCGAGCTACAAGAGCTTTGTGATGAACTTCAATATGCAGGGGATGGAAAAGACCATTCCTGAGGTATATTCAATGCTGAAATCAGCAAAGGTGGAAATCAAAAAGGAACATCAAGTGTTGATGGTGAATAAAACCACTAAGTTCAAGAAAGGCAAGGGTAAGAAGAACTTCAAGAAGGACGGCAAGGGAGTTGCCACGCCCGGTAAGCAAGCTGCCGGGAAGAAGCCAAAGAATGAACCCAAGCCCGAGACTGAGTGTTTTTATTGCAAGAGAAGTGGTCACTGGAAGCGGAACTGCCCCAAATACTTAGCGGACAAGAAGGCCGACAACACCAAAGGTATATGTGATATACATGTAATTGATGTGTACCTTACCAGTACTCGTAGTAGCTCCTGGGTATTTGATACTGGTGCGGTTGCTCACATTTGTAACTCAAAGCAGGAGCTGCGGAATAAGCGGAGACTAGCGAAGGACGAGGTGACGATGCGCATCAGGAATGGTTCCAAGGTCGATGTGATCGCCATCGGCACGCTACCTCTACATTTACCAACGGGATTAGTTTTAAACCTCAATAATTGTTACTTAGTTCCAGCTTTGAGCATGAACATTGTATCAGGATCTCGTTTAATTCGAGATGGCTACTCATTTAAATCCGAGAATAATGGTTGTTCTATTTATATGAGAGATATGTTTTATGGTCATGCTCCGATGGTGAATGGTTTATTCTTAATGAATCTCGAGCGTAATGTTACACATATTCATAGTGTGAATACCAAAAGATGTAAGGTTGATAATGATAGTCCCACATACTTGTGGCACTGCCGCCTTGGTCACATAGGTGTCAAACACATGAAGAAGCTCCATGCAGATGGAATTTTGGAGTCTCTTGATTACGAATCATTTGACACGTGCGAACCATGCCTCATGGGTAAAATGACCAAGACTCCATTCTCAGGAACAATGGAGCGAGCAACCAACTTATTGGAAATCATACATACTGATGTGTGCAGTCCAATGAGTGTTGAGGCTCACGGTGGCTATCGTTATGTTCTCACCCTCACTAATGACTTGAGTAGATATGCGTATGTCTACTTAATGAAACACAAGTCTGAGACGTTTGAAAAGTTCAAGGAATTTCAGAGTGAGGTTGAGAATCAACGTGACAAGAAAATCAAGTTCTGGCGATCAGATTGTGGGGGAGAATACTTGAGTCACGAATTTGGCACACACTTAAGAAAATGTGGAATAGTTTCACAACTCACGCCGCCTGGAACACCTCAACGTAATGGTGTGTCCGAACATCGTAAACGCACTCTATTGGATATGGTGCGATCTATGATGTCTCTTACCGATCTACCGCTGTCATTTTGGGGCTATGCTTTAGAGACTGCCGCATTCACTTTAAATAGGGCTCCGTCGAAATCCGTTGAGACGACACCATATGAATTATGGTTTGGGAAGAAACCTAAGCTGTCGTTTCTAAAAGTTTGGGGATGCGATGCTTATGTCAAGAAACTTCAACCTGAAAAGCTCGAACCCAAATCGGAAAAATGCGTCTTCATAGGATACCCTAAAGAAACTATTGGTATACCTTCTACCTCAGATCCGAAGGCAAGATCTTTGTTGCCAAGAATGGGTCCTTTCTAGAGAAAGAGTTTCTCTCGAAAGAAATAAGTGGGAGGAAAGTAGAACTTGATGAAGTATTACCTCTTGAACCGGTAAGTGGAGCACCTCAAGAAAATGTTCCCGAGGTGCCTGCACCGACTAGAGAGGAAGTTAATGACGATGATCATGAAACTTCAGATCAAGTTGCTACTGAACTTCGTAGGTCCACAAGGACACATTCCGCACCAGAGTGGTACGGAAACCCTGTCTTGGAAATCATGTTGTTAGACAACGGTGAACATTCGAACTATGAAGAAGCGATGGTGGGCCCGGATTCCGACAAATGGCTGGAAGCCATGAAATCCGAGATAGGATCCATGTATGAAAACGAAGTATGGACTTTGACTGACTTGCCCGATGATCGACGAGCCATAGAAAATAAATGGATCTTTAAGAAGAAGACAGACGCAGATGGTAACGTAACCATCTATAAAGCTCGGCTTGTCACTAAGGGTTATCGACAAGTTCAAGGGGTTGACTATGATGAGACTTTCTCACCCGTAGCGAAGCTGAAGTCCGTCTGAATCATGTTAGCAATTGCCGCATTCTATGACTATGAGATATGGAAAATGGACGTCAAAACGACATTCCTTAATGGTTTCCTTAAGGAAGAATTGTATATGATGCAGTCGGAAGGTTTTGTTGATCCTAAGAATGCTGACAAGGTGTGCAAGCTCCAACGCTCGATTTATGGGCTGGTGCAAGCATCTCGGAGTTGGAACATTCGTTTTGATGAGATGATCAAAGTGTTTGGGTTTATGCATACTTATGGAGAAGCCTGCATTTACAAGAAAGTGAGTGGGAGCTCTGTAGCATTTCTCATATTGTATGTGGATGACATACTGTTGATGGGAAATGATATAGAATTCTTGGAAAGCATAAAGGCCTACTTGAACAAGTGTTTTTCAATGAAGGACCTTGGAGAAGCTGCTTATATATTAGGCATCAAGATCTATAGAGATAGATCGAGACGCCTCATTGGTCTTTCACAGAGTATGTACCTTGACAAGGTATTGAAGAACTTCAAAATGGATCAGTCAAAGAAGGGGTTCTTGCCTGTATTGCAAGGTACGCGATTGAGCACGGCTCAATGCCCGACCACGGTAGAAGATAGAGAAAATATGAGTGTCGTCCCCTATGCCTCGGCCATAGGGTCTATCATGTATGCTATGCTGTGTACAAGACCTGATGTAAACCTTGCCGTAAGTTTGGTAAGAAGGTACCAAAGTAATCACGGCATGGAACACTGGACAGCGGTCAAGAATATCCTGAAGTACCTGAAAAGGACTAAGGATATGTTTCTCGTTTATGGAGGTGATGAAGAGCTCGTCGTAAAGGGTTACGTCGATGCTAGCTTCGACACAGATCTGGATGACTCTAAGTCACAAACCGGATACGTGTATATTTTGAATGGTGGGGTAGTAAGCTGGTGCAGTTGCAAGCAAAGCGTTGTGGCGGGATCTACATGTGAAGCGGAGTACATGGCAGCCTCAGAGGCAGCACAAGAAGCAGTCTGGGTGAAGGAGTTCATAACCGACCTAGGAGTCATACCCAATGCGCCAGGCCTGATGACTCTCTTCTGTGACAATACTGGAGGTTTTGCCCTTGCCAAGGAGCCCAGGTTTCACAGGAAGACCAGGCATATCAAGCGTCGCTTCAACTCCATTCGTGAAAGTGTTCAAAATGGAGACATAGAGATTTGTAAAGTACATACGGACCTGAATGTGGCAGATCCATTGACTAAACCTCTCCCTAGAGCAAAACATGATCAACACCAGAACTGCATGGGTGTTCGATTCATCACAATGTAACTAGACTATTGACTCTAGTGCAAGTGGGAGACTGTTGGAAATATGCCCTAGAGGCAATAATAAAATGGTTATTATTATATTTCTTTGTTCATGATAATTGTCTATTGTTCATGCTATAATTGTGTTATCCGGAAATCGTAATACATGTGTGAATACATAGACCACAACACGTCCCTAGTGAGCCTCTAGTTGACTAGCTCGTTGATCAAAAGATAGTCATGGTTTCCTGACTATGGACATTGGATGTCATTGATAACGGGATCACATCATTAGGAGAATGATGTGATGGACAAGACCCAATCCTAAGCATAGCTCAAAGATCGTGTAGTTCGTCTGCTGTAGCTTTTCCGAATGTCAAGTATCATTTCCTTAGACCATGAGATTGTGCAACTCCCGGATACCGTAGGAGTGCCTTGGGTGTGCCAAACGTCACAACGTAACTGGGTGACTATAAAGGTACACTACAGGTATCTCCGAAAGTGTCTGTTGGGTTGGCACGAATCGAGACTGGGATTTGTCACTCCGTATGACGGAGAGGTATCTCTGGGCCCACTCAGTAATGCATCATCATAATGAGCTCAATGTGACCAAGTGGTTGATCATGGGATCATGCATTATGGTATGAGTAAAGTGACTTGCCGGTAACGAGATTGAACGAGGTATTGGGATACCGACGATCGAGTCTCGGGCAAGTAACGTACCGATTGACAAAGGGAATTGTATAGGGATTGATTGAATCCTCGACATCGTGTTTCATCTGATGAGATCATCATGGAGCATGTGGGAGCCAACATGGGTATCCAGATCCCGCTGTTGGTTATTGACCGGAGAGGCATCTCGGTCATGTCTGCATGTCTCCAGAACCCGTAGGGTCTACACACTTAAGGTTCGGTGACGCTAGGGTTGTAGAGATATTAGTATGCAGTAACCCGAAAGTTGTTCGGAGTCCCGGATGAGATCCCGGACGTCACGAGGAGTTCCAGAATGGTCCGAAGTTAAAGATTTATATATAGGAAGTCCAGTTTCGGCCATCGGGAAGGTTTCGGGGGTCGCCGGTATTGTACCGGGACCACCGGAAGGGTCCTGGGGGTCCACCGGGTGGGGCCACCTATCCTGGAGGGCCCCATGGGATGAGTTGGGAGGGGAACGTTCCCCTAGTGGGCTGGTGTGGCCCCCTTGGGCCTCCCCTGCGCCTAGGGTTGGGAAACCCTAGGGGTGGGGGCGCCCCCCCACTTGGCTTGGGGGGGAAGCCACCCCTTGGCCGCCGCCCCATTGGAGATCCATCTCCTAGGGCCAGAGCCCCCCAAGGCCCCTATATAAAGAGGGAGGGAGGGAGGGAGGGCAGCCGCACCCCTTGCTCTTGGCGCCTCCCTCTCCCTCCGTAACACCTCTCCTTCCCGCTTGCGCTTGGCGAAGCCTTGCCGGGATCCTGCTGCATCCACCACCACGCCGTCGTGCTGCTGGATCTTCATCAACCTCTCCTTCCCCCTTGCTGGATCAAGAAGGAGGAGACGTCTTCCCAACCGTACGTGTGTTGAACGCGGAGGTGCCATCCGTTCGGCACTAGGTCATCGGTGATTTGGATCACGTCGAGTACGACTCCATCAACCCCGTTCTCTTGAACGCTTCCGCGCGCGATCTACAAGGGTATGTAGATGCACTGCTCTCTCCCTCGTTGCTATATGACTCCATAGATTGATCTTGGTGATGCGTAGAAAATTTTAAAATTCTGCTACGTTCCCCAACATTGTGGAGTCAATAATCTGGTCGATGCGCGGCAACGGGAAGGGGTCTTTGGGACAAGCCTTATTAATGTCTGTGTAATCAATACACAACCTCCACTTCCCATTTGCCTTGCGCACTACCACTGGATAGGCCAACCATGTTGGATGGAGCACTCCTCTTACCAAACCCGCTGCCTCCAGTTTCCGGATCTCCTCTGTGATGAACTCTTGTCGTTCCAAAGCTTGCTTTCTGACCTTCTGCTTGACGGGTCGCGCATGAGGACAGACAGCAAGGTGGTGCTCAATCACCTTCCTGGGAACGCCGGGGATGTCGGATGCTTGCATGCAAACACATCGACATTCACCCGCAGGAAGGTGACGAGCGCGCCTTCCTATTTGTCATTAAGGGTGGAGCTTATGGTAAAAGCTCCTCCCGTGCCGTCCTCCTTGACAGAAACCTTCTTGGTTCCCGGCGGTGTGGCCGTGGACTTCTTGTTTCTGTCGGCGGAGCTCTCTGGCACATCCTCGACGGGAGCGCTACACTCCGAAGAGGTGCGCTTGCCGGAGTGGGTGCCTGAGGTCTCACCGGTCTTCTTCTTTTGCCTTCCCGGGGCTCCAGCGGCAGGAGCAAGCGCCTTAGAAGTGGCGGCTGATGCAACTGCTTGTTGATAGAGTTGGTCAGTGCAAATTAGCGCATCCTTCTTGTCTGACGGGACGGTGATGATCATCACAGTCCCCGGCATCTTCAGGGTGTTGTAGGCGTAATGTGACGCCGCCATAAACTTGGCCAGCGCTGGGCGGCCAAGGATCCCGTTGTAGGGCAAGGGGATCTGGGCAACATCAAACACGACCCTTTCTGTCCTGTAGTTCATATCACTTCCAAAGGTCACGGGCAGCGTGACCTTCCCCTTTGGTTGACTTCTTCTCGGGTTGACCCCCTGAAACGTGCCCGTCTCTTCGAGGTCTCCGTCAGGAATCTGCAATTTCTCGATCACGACAGGCGAGATTAAGTTCAGACCGGCGCCGCCATCGACTAGCATCTTTGTCACCTTGAGGTTGCGTATTGTTGGTGAAACCAACAATGGCAAGCACCCGACCACAGTAGTGCGACCGGGGTGATCCTCAGTGTCAAAAATGATAGGTGTGCTGGACCACTTCACCGGCCTTTGGGCATCAAACGACGGTTCTGCCGCTGTAATCTCACGCGCCCACTGTTTAAGCTGGCGGTGAGAGGTATGTAGCGAGGCGCCGCCATCGATGCACATGGCCTCTGTAGCTTTCCGAAACCCTTGGTCACCAGACTCATCATCCTCTTCGTGATCATCGTCTTCTAGCTTTTTGTCACGGCCCCGGGCAAGCCTCTCCCGCTGTTTATCTTTGCCGCGACGGCCCGCCTGGCCGTCACGCTTCTTGCCGGACCCCTCAGCACCGTCCTGGCCTTTCTCCTTGTCCTGCCTCTCATATTCAGCCCTCTGCTTCTCAGCAAGGAGCTCAACCTGTCGGCAGTTCTGGAGATCATGGCCTTTGGTGTGATTGTCGGCGTTCTGGGAACAAGGGTCCCCAGACCTGCCTGCCTGCGGCCTGCAGCATGGCTCAAAGGGGGCCCATCACGGCCCGGCTTCATCGACGCAGACCCAAGACCCTCGCGGGGCGGACGACATGGAGCTTCCTCAGGCACGGCCACATCAGGCTGGCTCGCGAGGAGGCAGAGAGATCAAGGTGGGGTACCTCACGAGGTGCCCGTGACGCAAGCCATGACGACCAAGGGCACCAGGCGGGCACCAGCTCGCACAGTGTCCTCCTTTCCTCTTTGACGCAAAGGGAGCAAGCGCAGGTGAGAGCATCAAGCAAAGGCACCCATTTCGGTGCAACGAGACCAAGACCAGTCCAACGGCAGGGAGGAAGTCATTGTGGAGCCCAAGCCAGCGTCACCACCAGAGTCTTTGGCAGGCGAGGACTAACTTTAGTCAGGATAAGTGTACCAGATGTTCCCCTTCAAAATGGCCAATTGTTGGCGCCCTTCCTGCTCAATATTTGGGAAGAGGCCCAGGGCCTTTGCCTATAAATAGGACTAGCCACCCACAGGGTAAAAAAAGAGGGAAAATCGGATCGAGTAACATCACACACACACACACACACAGAGAAGGGTGACTGAACTCCTCCTAGCAGTTCATCCCCACAGCCAAGAAAAGACCTTCGCGAGGCTGTTCTTCCTTGTATTGCTCATCATCATCAGCCCAAGAGGCAATCCACCACACCACACACCGGAGTAGGGTATTACACCACAACGGTGGCCCAAACCAGTATAAACCCTGTGTCTCTTGTACTATTCTTTCCATAGCTTAGATCTTAGCAAGGCGGAGGGGTGCAGGTAGGTAGAAGGCGAAATCTCCGCGCACCCCAGTGTTCGAACCTCAAGGGTCTGCCGGAACCAGAAATCCGACATTTGGCGCGCCAGGTAGGGGTGCGCCGGAATTCATCTTCCACCACCCCGTTCTCCTCCGACCATCGCGTCCATGTGTGACGCTCTTCGGGCCCACGCCGAGCGCTGGGCCGCTCTCGCTTCCCGCGTCGCCCAGACGGCTCTTGTCGGCGGGCGTCCTCGCCGTTCCCCGTCACCTGCCGTCAACGCCGCCACCGGCCCGGCGGGGGACGAGCAGCAAGCGTCGTCTCAGCACCCGTCCGTGCGGCAAGACGGCCGCACCGCTACTCCCTCGCTCACCCCAGCTGGTTCTTTGTCTCGCGCGCTCTGCGCACCCATGGAGGCTCGAGCTGCGCTCATCGCGGCAAACGAGCTCCTGTGCTACCGTCCTGTCGACGATGTCTACGAAGAATGGCTCGACCGCGTCGCCGAGCTCGTCCGCACCGCAGGGGGCTCTCCTGCGCCGTCCGTTCCGCTGCACCGCACCCCGCCCCGCGCGGGTGACGAAGCTCCGGCGGCGCCCCAGCCGCCTCCTCCTCAAGAAGGCGCCATGGCTCCAAGGCGCATGGCCCCTGGGCGGAACCCGCTCCGTCAGGTGCCAGCGCGGCAAGAGCAGAGCTGCCAAGAAGTCCCTCGCCCGCAAGAAGCTGCCCGGGCGCTCCCTGCTCCAGCACGTCGCGACCATGCTCCTGCTCCCGTGCGTCAAGACCCCGCGCTGCTCCCAGCTGCAGCGCGTGGGGGCATGCAAGACCAAGCTCTTCGTCACCCAAGGCCTCCCGTGGCCACAGCAAGCTGCCGTGCATTCACCGCCGAGCTATGCAGCGTCGCGTGGCCCGGCAAGTTCAAGCCAGACCTGCCTCCTCGTTACGACGGCACGGCCGACCCTGCGGAGTTCCTCCAGCTCTATGAGCTAGGCATCGAAGCTGCCAACGGAGACGAGAAGGTCATGGCGAACTGGTTTCCCATGGCGCTCAAGGACGGGGCCCGCACCTGGCTCCTGAACCTGGCCCTAGGCACGATATCCTCCTGGGACGAGATGCACACCCGCTTCATCGCCAACTTCCAAGGTACTCGCGACCGGCCACCCGCCGTGAGCGACATGCGCTGCATCAAGCAACAACCCGGAGAGACCTTGCAGAAGTACATCCAGCGCTTCAACAATGCACGCCTCAAGATTCCCAAGGTGACCAAGGAGGCCATCATCTCAGCTTTCTCCGACGGCGTGCGCGATGTCAAGATGAAGGAGGAGCTAGCGATGCATGAAGACCTGTGCACTTCCTTGGAGTTGTTCAACTTGGCAACCAAGTGTGCCAGGGCTGAGGAAGGGCGTCTCTCCCTCCTCGAGCTGCCTGCTCCAGACCCAGAAGAGAAGAAGCCCAAGGCCAAGGATGTGAAGCGCAAAGGGGCTGCCGTGCTCACGGCAGAACCAGACACCAAGCGGGGCAGAGATCTGCCTGAACCTCCCAAGGGCAGTTGGTACTGTGTGTACCACGACCTCCACACCCACAACACCAACGAATATCAAGAGCTCCGAGCCGTGCGAGAAGGAAGGATCGGCCGTCGCCCCGACCGCGGTGACCGGGGCTACGATCGAGGAGGAGGAAGGAACGCAGGGCGCTAGGAAGACCGCGGCCCGCGCCAAGGGTGGCGCGATCAACCTCGCGAGGATCGCTGGCAAGACCCGCCTCGCGAGGGAGACTGGAGGGATCAGCCTCGCGAGGATCGCCCACAAGGCAACGCAGGCCTCTCTCTGCTGCCGCCGCAGCCAAGGAGAAACGAGGACCGCCATCAGGACGAGGGGGCTGGGGGCTTCTAGGAGCCTCGCGCAGTCGCCTGCATCCTGGGCGGGGCTCAAGCCCCAGCCTCTCAACGCATCTTCAAGCAGTTCGCCCGCGAAGTGAATGCAGTCCTCCCCAAGCTGGAAGCCACGCGCCCTCTCAGGTGGTCGGCGTGCGCCATCACGTTCAGCTCAGTAGATCAGCTCAAGTGTGCAGCTACAGCCGGAGTCCTCCCGATGCTTTGTTCCCCAATCATCAGCAACATGGTGGTCACCAGGACCCTCATTGATGGCGGGGCAGGGCTCAACGTCCTGTCCATGGAAACATTCAACAATCTCCAAGTGCCCTACAACCAGCTTCAGCCGACCAAGCCTTTCTCCGGAGTCATCGACGGCTCCACGGTCCCGATTGGGCAGGTCCGCCTCCCAGTCACCTTCGGGACACGCGACAACTATCGCACCGAGCTCATCGACTTCGACGTCGCTCACATTCGCCTGCCGTACAACGCCATCCTTGGGTACCTAGTGCTGGCCAAGTTCATGGCCGTAACTCACCACGACTACAACGTCCTCAAGATGCCAGGAAGTGGCGGAGTCATCACGGTGCCCTATGAAGAGAAGGACGCGGTGTGTTCCCTGGAACGAGCCTTTCAGGCGCGTCACTGGAAGACCCGGATCGCGGAAGCAGGAGGCTTCTCGAGACCGCCCCCAAGAAGAAGAAGACATCGTCTGGCCCGGCCCCTCAGGAGGCAGGCCCCTCAGGGCCCGCGCCTGCCCAGGGGGAACCTCCTTCCATCGCATAGGAAAGCGCGCCCGACGCCCTCCTCAGGCAGGGCTCGGAGGCTCTCCCCTGGAGGGCCACCGACCTGGCTAAGGTCATGAGGGAGGCGCTTGGGCACCACATGAAGGCGTGTTTCAAAGCACGTTTCCCTCAGGAAGGAGTAAAGCAAGGAGAGTCAGACCCTCAGGAGTTCGTCAGCATGGCCATTCAGGAGCTACAGGAGTCAAGAGTCATGAGAGGCGGCCGCCGCCTACCAGCTGTGGCTCCCCATCCAGGCAAGGATGGTGGGCTACGCGTCTGCATCGACATACCAGGGCTCAATCGAGTCGCCTCTCTGGAGCGCCTCTGGCCCTCGCGAGTGGGGCGCTGCGAAGGTCCACCCCACAGCTACGTTCGCATGCCTTACGGCTTGCCGAACGCGGCTGCCACGTACCAGCGCCTCACGAGGGGCATCATGGAGGCTCAAGAGACCAGGCGTTCCACAGCCCTAGCGGAGATGGAGATGGTCCGCAAGGAACCACCAGCGCCTCCGGAGCCTCCCGAGGCCCCTGGGCCTGAGGGCTCATGAGGATCGGCTTCCGCAACCCACCGAGTCTGCTACACCAACACTCCTTCGTCCTCAACATCATCAGGTGACATCTTTCAAGTTTCACTTCCAGCTGGGAGCGCCCCCCAGGGCTGCTTTATTCCCAGGCCGCATGGGTCCATCCCTGCGGCATGTATCCCTTTTATTCCATGTTGTTAGCTTACCTTATTGGGGGCGCCCCTCGCGCTGCATCATCCCCCAAGTCGCTCGGGCCAGACCGAGCAGCATGTACCCCTTTTGCGTTTATTTCCGGCTATGCGTTCGACCCACCATGCTTGATTATTTGATGTCTGTCCACGGCAGCTCTTCTTCTCCATGCCGACCACTTGCACGTTAAAGGGGGGGTACCTGAGCATCGCGACTCAGGGCTCTTACTGGCTCTCCAGCCCTCACCCTCTGGCCTTGTCCACGGCATCGCGACCTGGCATACCAGCGATGGCTGAGACCAGCTCGAGGGCCGGGACCCGAGGACGTAGAGTGCCGGCATCTAACCAAATTTGCAGGGACACATCACAAGATAAGGCCCAGTGCCAGGCACAACCCGCCTAGAAGTAGGGCCTCGTGAGTCCCGCGCTGGCTCACGGGTTCCCAGATACACCTCGCCAGGCCCTACGGTGCCAGCCACGTGTCAGGGTGGGGCTGTACACGCCCCGGGGGCTCCTCCCGGAGGGGAGCCCCCTCCCACGTAACAGTGGAAGCACCATGCTCCGCGCTGGCTGATGACGTTGCCGAGGAGCGGCTATGCCCATACACATACGGAAGCGCTATGCTCCGCGCTGGTGATAAACAACTGAGGGCGGCCCCCGGGCCGCATCAACCTCAGGGAGCCCAGAGCTCAGTGTCCAGCCTCATCGTAATGCCTCCCCTCGGGAGTGCCGCGCGAGGGGACTGGGCACGGGGCTGCGCCTGGGTCCCGCCCAGACGCACGCCACCCAGCCAGGCCCCCCGGGCCTGGTTCGTCGCGTGTCTCTCCCCGAGCGGAGCCAAGGTATGAAGGCCGTTTGAGCGTCAAGGGGGACTCCTGAGCATCACGACTCAGGAGCCTAACTGGTCACGTAGCCCCTCACTCCTTAGTTCCGAAAGGCTAACGGCGGTTGAGGTATGCGCGCGGCCGGGCTCTACAGATGTAGAACGGTAGATCCACCCACATCATACCTCCCTACTTGCTGTTCGTGCGCCAAGGGGGACTCCTGAGCATCACGACTCAGGAGCCTAACTGGTCACATAGCCCCTCACTCCTTAGTTCTGAAAGGCTAACGGCGGTTGAGGTATGCGCGCGGCCGGGCTCTGCAGATGTAGAACGGTAGATCCACCCACATCATACCTCCCTACTTGTTGTTCATGCGCCAAGGGGGACTCCTGAGCATCGCGACTCAGGAGCCTAACTTGTCACGTAGCCCCTCACTCCTTGGCCCCGTCCTGGTTTCCGGTCGGGACTAACGCTGGGTGAGGTATGCGCGGGGCTGGGCTCTGCCGGCGTAGAACATAAGCAAGTAGGAAGGAAAAGTGCAAATTTCAAGGAATTCAAAAGCAAATATTATAGTCCACACTGTTATCTCAATGCCAAACGCAAGTTTAAACGCCTCCCCGAGGCATGATACATGTGCAGGAATTAAAGGCAGGACAGGAGCCACAACGGAGTCACTTGTCGGCGGTGGAGCAGCGCGGAGTGGGTTCGCCTCATGGAGCAGCGGGGTCGGCAGCGCCTTGCTTCGGCTTGGTGCTGAAGGCCCGGAACTTCCCCAACAGAGCCTCCGTGCGACCCTTCACGGCCTCGGCAGCGGCAGCGGCACACTCGCCGCTTACTGGCTCCAGCAGGCTGTCGAGGTCGACGCCGGGATCGCGAAGGTAGATGTGGGTGAGGACCCGTGTCAGCGCTGCAGAAGATAGGACACACGCCTCGGCCTCGGCCGTGGGGCCAAGGCCAAGGGCGACATCTTCAAGAGCGCGAACCAGGAAGGGAAGCAGCTTGGCGGGGCCGTCCTCGGTGCCAGCCAGCGGGCTCTCCAGGCCGCCGTCGTAAAGCATCCTCAGCGAGGAGCGAGCCTTCGCCTCCATCTCCGCGAAGGCCACGCGGTCCTCGGCAAGAACCTGGGCCTTGTTGTCCAGCTCGACCTTCCTCGCCCCAACTCCTGCTCCAGCGCGCCTAGGCGGTCGCGGCGCTTCTTGAGCTTGGCCTCCCGGCCCTCGACGGCCGCGTCGCGAGCCTTCACGCCTTCTTACTTCTCTTGGCGAAGGCGGACCTCTTTCGCGAGCTGGTCCTGCAGGCCTTGCAGCTCATCCTCCAGCGCCTTGCAGCGACCACGGACGTCGACCACCTCCCCCAGGGCTGCGTCATATGTAGCCTTCGCCTCAAGGACGGCTTGCCTCTCCTCATCGCAAGCCGTCGAGGCCTGGACCAGCGCCGCCCGAATCGAAGCATCGGAGCGAATCCATCCTGAAGCCAGCTCCAAGCGCCCGGCCACCAAGCGAGGGTCAGCGCCAAGTAGATCCTGCCACAGCCGGTCCAGCTCAGCGGCAGCATGATCCAGAACGGCAGGAGGAGTCGGAGAGACAGCAGTTGGTGGAGTAGGAGGAGAAGGCGGCGGCGCGACCACAACATCCTGAGGCGAAGCTTGCTGCGCCCCAACGGCGGAAGTGGCGGCAGCAGGCAAAGGCACCTCGGGAGTCACTTGGGCCATGGGAGCTGAGCCCGCCCCAGCCGGCTCAGCCAGGCCTCGCAAGGACGACCAGGCAGGAGAAGCACGTGCGTCGCGGTCACCTTCCTTCGCAGGCAGAGGCGCTGCCCCGGATGGAACCTCAGGAGCTCCCTTCGGCTTCTTTGCGGCAGGCGCCAGCCTATCCAAGAGATGCGCACGTCAAGCCTCAGAAACAGAACAAGAAATAAAGACAAGAATCAAGCGCTTACGGGTCGTCGCCAGTGAGCTCAAGCGGCCTCCGGCCAAATTTGAAGCCCAAAAGCTGGCTGGAAGGGTCAACCTCGGGAAGCTTGGAAGCGGAAGGCGCGTCTGCGGTCCGCCTCGGGGCCGGGGCAGACCCGCGGGAGATCAGCCCGGTCCTGTCCTTCTTCGAGATCGAGGGCAAGCTTCCGCCGTCCTGCTCATCATCATCCTCGTCATCATCGCTCGGAGAGAGGCGGAGAATGCGGGACCTGCACCGGGGGAGGGGAGCCCTCGACTCTCCGTTAGTCGCCTCGGAGTCAGGCCCTTTTTCCCGCTCCCCTCCTTCCTCCTCTTCGCTGGAGTCGTCGGAGGACACGTCCACCGATTCCCCGGGAGTTTCTATGGGCACGGGCCCGCCCCCGTTGAAGACGGGCATGGACTCCACTACCTGCTCCCAGTCGTCGCGGAGGAACAAGGGCGTAGGGGCGCCCTCCAACCTCGCCACATCGCCCCCGACCAGAGATTGGAGGACCGCAGCCAGATCTCCGTCGGCCAGGGCCGCGGGGCTCGGATGGGGCCTCCACATCGGAAGTGAGTACTGCCGAAGCGGAGCCAGCTGGTGCTCCAGGAATTCCCTCAGCAGCGATGCGCCGGTCAGCTTCACCGCCGCCATGTTGGCCGGCCTCAGATCCGCGTCCATCTTCTCCAACACCAGCTTCGCGCGGGGGTCCGCGAGCTCCGCTCGACCCCAATCGCTGGAGCTCGTGGGTTGCTCCGTGGGCAAGATCAACCGAGGGTGGATGCGCCCAGCATCCGCCAAGACCCACTTGCTCCTGAAGCCCTCAATCCTTTTCCCGGGGTTCGAAATGGCAATGGCGCCGCCGTACGCGATGAAGCTCGCGCACGCGGAAGCAGGACCGCGAGAGGTCCGGAGGTAGAAATAGTGGTGCAGCAAGGCCACCGAGGGCTGCACCCCTACGTGAGCCTCGCAATAATAGGCGAAGATTGCCAGGAGAAGGACGGAGTTGGGGTGGAGATGCAGAGCCTATAGCTTATAATGGCGGAGGACAGAGAAGAAGAACTCGGAGAAGGGAGGCACCAGGCCAGCAGCAATGGCGCTTACAAAGAACAGATAGAAGGTGCTCCCTTGGCCCTCAGGGGTGGCGGAGCCAGCCTTGAACACCTTCGCCCCGTCGATGCCCTGCGCCGCCGCCATCCGGCGCAACCGGGCGAGGCTCGCCTCCGACACATTCGGCGAGTCCAGGGCAGACGAGTACCAAGCTCCGGCCGGGGACTGACGAGGCGCCATGGCTTCCTAGGTCACGCGGTCGGAGTAGATCTAGAAATTTTGGAGGAAGGAAGGAGAGGCGCAAGAAAGGGGATCTGAGCAGCAACCGGAGAAAGCAAAAAGCAAATCCTGGGTAGATGCCGCTCCTTTATCAACTCGCGCGGAAGTGGAGACGCCCACGTCCAATCAACCGCCATGCGGCACCCAAGGCCGCAGGCTGTTAGGGCCTGCGGCGCTTCGCCCTTGCCCTTTCGCTTCCCTGCACGGCCAAGTCCGGGCGCGCCTTGGGCCCGGGGGCTACTGTCGGCGTTCTGGGAACGGGGTCCCCAAACTTGCCTGCCTGTGGCCTGCGGCGTGGCTCAAAGGGGGCCCAGCACGGCCCGACTTCATCGATGCAGACCCAAGACCCTCGCGAGGGGCCAAGCCTCGCGGGGCGGACGACACGGAGCTTCCTCAGGCACGGCCACATCAGGCTGGCTCGCGAGGAGGAGGAGAGATCAAGGCGGGGTACCTCACGAGGTGCCCGTGACGCAAGCCATGACGACCAAGGGCGCCAGGCGGGCGCCAGCCCGCGCAGTGTCCTCCTTTCCTCTTTGGCGCAAAGGGAGCAAGCGCAGGCGAGAGCATCAAGCAAAGGCACCCGTTTCAGTGCAACCAGACCAAGACCAGTCCAACGGCAGGGAGGAAGTCATTGTGGAGCCCAAGCCAGCGTCACCACCAGAGTCTTTGGCAGGCGAGGACTAACTTTAGTCAGGATAAGTGTACCAGATGTTCCCCTTCAAAATGGCCAATTGTTGGCGCCCTTCCCGCTCAATATTTGGGAAGAGGCCCAGGGCCTTTGCCTATAAATAGGACTAGCCACCCACAGGGTAAAAAAAGAGGGAAAATCGGATCAAGTAACATCGCAGAGAGAGAGAGAGAGAGAGAGAGAGAGAGAGAGAGAAGGGTGACTGAACTCCTCCTAGCAGTTCATCCCCACAGCCAAGAATAGACCCTCGCGAGGCTGTTCTTCTTTGTATTGCTCATCATCATCAGCCCAAGAGGCAATCCACCACACCACACACTGGAGTAGGGTATTACACCACAACGGTGGCCCGAACCAGTATAAACCCTGTGTCTCTTGTACTGTTCTTTCCATAGCTTAGATCTTAGCAAGGCGGAGGGGTGCAGGTAGGTAGAAGGCGAAATCTCCGTGCACCCCAGTGTTCGAACCTCAAGGGTCTGCCGGAACCCGAAATCCGACATTTGGCGCGCCAGGTAGGGGTGCGCCGGAATTCGTCTTCCACCACCCCGTTCTCCTCCGACCATCGCGTCCATGTGTGATGCTCGTCGGGCCCGCGCCGAGCGCCGGGCCGCTCTCGCTTCCCGCGTCGCCCAGACGGCTCCTGTCGGCGGGCGTCCTCGCCGTTCCCTGTCACCTGCCGTCAACGCCGCCACCGGCCCGGCGGGGGACGAGCAGCAAGCGTCGTCTCAGCACCCGTCCGTGCGGCAAGACGGCCGTCGATAGTGGTTTGAGCGTCTTCATGGGCTCGTTCCCGAAGAACTTGGCGCTGATCACAGTGGGTCCGCGGGTCAGACGATGCTATGGAGATGGCGTCGCCCGCAACGTCGCGACGAGCCGGCGTCCGCGGTACCGGATGGGGAAGAGGTGAATGCACCATGGTCGCGGCGCCACCGGCTTTTCTGCCACTAGTCCGCGGGACTCCATCGGAGCGTCGACCTGGGGGCCCCGCCGGACTTGGGTCGTCTTTGTTGGCCACCGCAACAAGGCTTCGGATAGTGGCTCTCCATTCGTTGAGTTTCCCCGTGGTGGGAGGAAAGTCGAGGAGCAACTATGCGCGCGCCAGGGCCTCTGCTGGCGTCGGTGGCAGCGAAACCTGCACGGATCGTGACGCGCTTCGACTTCTGACCATGTCAGAAGGAGCTCTATCACGACCCCGCGATCGCATGCCGTTTTCACCAGCGCCTCGGCAAGTGGGCAGGTCTTCTACGTCCCGGGAGTGGCACTCGAGGCTCTTCCCGCGGCGACGCCCGGGATCTTCGGCGTGATTATGCCCTTCGTCGCGCGCTGCCCGGGAGGAGCGCGTTGTTCACGCCGGCGTGGGAGTCTTGGAGGCCCTCGCGTCACCTTCGGGCAGGGTAGAGATGACCTTGGAAGGCCCCGCTCCAACCGTGAGGGACTTGGCTCCGCCTTTGGATTTGGCGATGTGTGGAGAGAGAGAAGAAGCCATCTAGCTAATATCTATGGACCCGAAGGTCTGAAGTAAACTACTCAGACATCACCGGAGAGGCCATGGAGTTGATGTAGAGGCCCTTCATGATTGATGCCCGCTCCGGTGGAGCTCCGTAAAAGGCCCCAAGATGGGATCTCTCGGGTACAGAAGGTTGCGGCGGTGGAATTAGGTTTTCGTGGTGCTCCTGGATGTTTGGGGGGTACTTGGAGGGCGCCACAAGCGGAAGAAGTACGTCGATGGAGCAACGAGGGGTCCACGAGGGTGGAGGGCGTGCTCAGGGGGGTCGGCGCGCCCCCCTGCCTCGTGGCTTCCTCCGTTGTTTCTTGACGCCCACTCCAAGTCTCCTGGATCACGTTTGTTGAGAAAATCACATTCCCGAAGGTTTCCTTCCGTTTGGACTCCCTTTGATATTCCTTTGCTTCGAAACCCTAAAATAGGCAAAAAAACATCAATTTGGGCTAGGCCTCCGATTAGTAGGTTAGTCCCAAAAATGATATAAAAGTGTAAAATAAAGCCCATTGACATCCAAAATATATAATATAATAGCATGGAGCAATCCAAAATTATAGATACATTGGAGACGTATCAAGCATCCCCAAGCTTAATTCATGCTCGTCCTCGAGTAGGTAAATGATAAAAGAAGAATTTTTTATGTGGAATGCTTTCTAACATATTTCTCAATGTAATTTTTCTTTATTGTGGCATGAATGTTCAGAGCCATAAGAATCAAGACAAAAGTTTAATATTGACATAAAAATAATAATACTTGAAGCATACTAACTATGCAATTATGTCTTCTCAAAATAACATGGCCAAAGAAAGTTATCCCTACAAAATCATATAGTGTGGCTATTCTCTATCTTCACCACACAAAAAATTTAAATCATGCACAACCCTGATGACAAGCCAAGAAATTGTTTCATACTTTTGATGTTCTCAAACTTTTTCAATCTTCACGCAATACATGAGCATCAGCCATGGATATAGCACTATATGGTGGAATAGAATGGTGGTTCTGGAGAAGACAAAAAGGAGAAGATAGTCTCACATCAACTAGGCGTATCAACGGGCTATGGAGACGCTCATTAATATATATCAATGTGAGTGAGTAGGGATTGCCATGCAATGGATGCACTAGAGCTATAAGTGTATGGAAGCTCAACAAAAGAAACTAAGTGGGTGTGCATCCAACTTGCTTGTTCATGGAGACCTAGGGCAATTTGAGGAAGTCCATCATTGGAATATACAAGCCCAAGTTATATAATGAAAAATTCCCACTAGTATATGAAAGTGATATCATAGGAGACTCTCTATCATGAAGATCATGGTGCTACTTTGAAGCACAAGTGTGGAAAAAGGATAGTAGCATTGTCCCTTCTATCTTTTTCCTTCATTTTTTTTCTTTTTTTGGGCCTTCTTTCCTATTTTTTCTTTTTGGCATCTTTTCTCTCTTTTTTCGTCCGGAGTCTCATCCCGACTTGTGCGGGAATCATAGTCTCCGTCATCCTTTCCGCATTGGGACAATGCTCTAATAATGATGATCATCACACTTTATTTACTTACGACTCAAGAATTACAACTCGATACTTAGATCAAAATATGACTCTATGTGAATGCCTCCGGCGGTTTACCGGGATGTGCAATGATGCATGAGTGGCATGTATGAAAATTATGAACGGTGGCTTTGCCACAAATACGATGTCAACCACATGATCATGCAAACAATATGACAATGATGAAGTGTGTCATAATAAAGGAATGATGGAAAGTTGGATCGCAATATATCTCGGAATGGCTATGGAAATGCCATAATAGGTAGGTATGGTGGCTGTTTTGAGGAAGGTATATGGTGGGCTTAAGGTACCGGCGAAAGTTGCGCGGTACTAGAGAGGCTAGCAATGGTGGAAGGGTGATAGTGTGTATAATCCATGTACTCAACATTAGTCATAAAGAACTCACATACTTATTGCAAAAATCTACAAGTTATCAAAGCAAAGTATTACGTGCATGCTCCTAGGGGGATAGATTGGTAGGAAAAGACCATCACTCGTCCCCTACCGCCACTCATAAGGAAGACAATCAATAAATAAATCATGCTCCGACTTCATCACATAATGGTTCACCATATGTGCATGCTACGGGAATCACAAACTTTAACACATGTATTTCTCAAATTCACAACTACTCAACTAGCTTGACTCTAATATCACCATCTCCATATCTCAAAACAGTTATCAAGTATCAAACTTCTCATAGTATTCAATGCACTTGTTTGAATGTTTTTATTATTCCCATGTTGTTCTAAAGGACTTTCAAAATAATATAAGTAAATCATGAGAGATCAATAGTTTCTATAAAATAAGACCACCACCGTGCTCTAAAAGATATAAGTGAAGCACTAGAGCAAAAACTATATAGCTCAAAAGATATAAGTGAAGCACATAGAGTATTCTAATAAATTCCCAATCATGTGAGTCTCTCTCAAAATATGTGTACAGCAAGGATGAGTGTGGTAAACTAAAAAGGAAAGACTCAAATCATACAAGACACTCCAAGCAAAACACATATCATGTGGTGAATAAAAATATAGCTCCAAGTAAAGTCACCGATAGACGAAGACAAAAGAGGGGATGCCTTCCGGGGCATCCCCAAGCTTAGGATTTTTGGTGTCCTCAAATTTTACCTTGGGGTGCCATGGGCATCCCAAAGCTTAGGCTCTTGCCACTCCTTGTTCCATAATCAATCAAATCTTTACCCAAAACTTGAAAACTTCACAACACAAAACTCAAAATAGAAAATCTCGCGAACTCCGTTAGCGAAAGAAAACAAAACACCACTTCAAGGTACTGTAATGAAATCATTTTTGATTTATATTGGTGTTGAACCTACTGTACTCCAACTTCTCTATGGTTTATAAACTCTTTTACTAGCCATATATTCATGAAAATAAGCAAACAACACACGGAAAACAGAATATGTCAAAAACAGAACAGTCTGTAGTAATCTGTAGCTAAAGGTACTTATGGAACCCCAAAAATTCTAAAATAAATCTCTGGACGTGAGGAATTTATCTATTAATCATGCTCAAAAAGAATTAACTAAATAGCACTTTCCAAATAAAAATGGCAGCAATTCTCATGAGCGCTAAAGTTTCTGTTTTTTACAGCAAGATCAAAAAGACTTTCCCCAAGTCTTCCGAATGGTTCTACTTGGCACAAACACTAATTAAACACCAAAAACACAACCAAAACAGAGGCTAGATAAATTATTTATTACTAAACATGACCAAAAATTAAGGAATAAAAATAAAATTGGGTTGGCTCCCAACAAGCGCTATCGTTTAACGCCCCTAGCTAGGCATAAAAGCAAGGATAGATCTAGGTATTGCCATAATAATAGGATAGATCACGAAAAATCAGTTCATATTCTCTATGTTCAGAAGCAAGTTTTCTTTGAGGCAAGCAAAAGTAATCAAAAGGGCTAAATTTAATGGGACAGAAGTCCCCAAGATCAATTTTGGGAGGTATAGGTTCCTCCTTTGGCCCTTCATATTGCACAACCAATTCATCATTATAAGCATTATTTTGACAAAACTTCGTGAGCCTAAACTTGAGAGAATATCCTAGCTCATTATTTCTAATAGCAAAATCATTATTAAGTTCGGAAATTCTATCAACTAGAACATTGGTAGGAACCTTTTTTCTAAGGTTCTCGTTAAAAGCAACATAGTCTAGAGATTGAAAATGCATTATTTCCTCTTGATCAAAGAGGATCGCCTCTATGGGAGGACGGCCAGCGTCCACCCTATAGTGCGCAAAGATTTATTTGGCCTCTCTTATTATAAATCTGAACTCATGAGCCAAAAAGATAGTAGCGGCATGCTTAACAGAAGAATGCTCAATATTAGAAAATTCTAGAAAAATCCTTTGTATGCAAGGATGCATGTGCATAAATTGCCTTTCAAGTTCAACTACAAGCATGGCGATAGCGTCCGCAAGACTATTAGTTCTATGAAGAATGGAACTACCCATAGAAGGCAAAGCACCAGCACAAGTAAAGAAATCTTGGATAACTCCCTTCCCAATAGTATTAACACTACCAATCCGAAACTTTTTAGTGTGTAAAATAGTAGGATTTTCAAGAGGGTCATCAATAGCATCAAAATTTTCCATATTATTATCCTTATCAATGATAACCTCCCAAGTTTTAGACATGATGGTAACAACTTGCAAAATGAACGAGCACCCAGAAGGCAGGAAGGAGAAAGAGGCGAACGGAAGGAGAGGGTGAATAAAATGGCAAGGGCGAAGTGGGGGAGAGGAACACGAGAGGCAAATGGCAAATAATGTAATACGAGGGATAAGAGTTTGTGATGGGTACTTGGTATGTCTTGACTTGTGCTTGACTTGACTTGGCGCGAATCTCCCTGGCAACGGCGCCAAAAATCCTTCTTGCTACCTCTTGAGCACTGTGTTGGTTTTCCCTTGAAGAGGAAAGGGTGATGCAGTAAAGTAGCGTAAGTATTTCCCTCAGTTTTTGAGAACCAAGGTATCAATCCAGTAGGAGATCACGTTCAAGTCCCACGCACCTACACAAACAAATAAGAACCTCGCAACCAACGCGATAAAGCGGTTGTCGATCCCTTCACGGTCAATTACGAGAGTGAGATCTGATAGATATGATAAGATAATATTTTTGGTATTTTTATGATAAAGAGAAATAAAGATGCAAAGTAAAATAAATGGCAATAGAAATAACTAAGTATTGGAAGATTTATATGATGGAAGATAGACCCGGGGGCCATAGGTTTCACTAGTGGCTTCTCTCAAGAGCATAAGTATTACGGTGGGTAAACAATTACTGTTGAGTAATTGATAGAATTGAGCATAGTTATGAGAATATCTAGGTATGATCATGTATATAGGCATCACGTCTGCGACAAGTAGACCGAAACGATTCTGCATCTACTACTATTAGTCCACACATCGACCGCTATCCAGCATGCATCTAGAGTATTAAGTTCATAAGAATAGAGTAATGCTTTAAGTAAGATGACATGATGTACAGGGATAAACTCATGCAATATGATATAAACCCCATCTTTTTATCCTCGATGGCAACAATACAATACATGTCGGTTCGCTTTCTATCACTGGGAACGAACACCGCAAGATTGAACCCAAAGCTAAGCACTTCTCCCATTGCAAGAAAGATCAATCTAGTAGGCCAAACCAAACTGATAATTCGAAGAGACTTGCAAAGATAAACCAATCATAAATAAAAGAATTCAGAGGAGAATCAAATATTATTCATAGATAATCTGGATCATGAACCCACAATTCATCCGATCTCGACAAACACACCGCAAAAGAAGATTACATCGAATAGATCTCCAAGAGAATCAAGGTGGACTTTGTATTGAGATCCAAAGAGAGAGAAGAAGCCATCTAGCTAATAACTATGGACCTGAAGGTCTGAAGTAAACTACTCACACATCATCGGATACGCCATGGAGTTGATGTAGAGGCCCTCCATGATCGATGCCCCCTCCGGTGGAGCTCTGGAAAAGTCCCCAAGATGGGATCTCTCGGGTATAGAAGGTTGCGGCGGTGGAATTAGGTTTTTGTGGTGCTCCTGGATGTTTGGGGGTACGTGGATATATATAGGAGGAAGAAGTACGTCGGTGGAGCAACGAGGGGCCCACGAGGGTGGAGGGCGCGCCCCCCTGCCTCGTGGCTTCCTCCGTTTTTTCTTGACACCCACTCCAAGTCTCCTGGATCACGTTTGTTGAGAAAATCATGTTCCCGAAGGTTTCATTCCATTTGGACTCCGTTTGATATTCCTTTTCTTCAAAACCCTAAAATAGGCAAAAAAACAGCAATTTGGGTTGGGCCTCCGATTAGTAGGTTAGTCCCAAAAATTATATAAAAGTGTAAAATAAAGCCCATTGACAGCCAAAATATATAATATAATAGCATGGAGCAATCCAAAATTATAGATACGCTGGAGACGTATCAAGCATCCCCAAGCTTAATTCCTGCTCGTCCTCGAGTAGGTAAATGATAAAAGAAGAATTTTTGATGTGGAATGCTTTCTAACATATTTCTCAATGTAATTTTTCTTTATTCTGGCATGAATGTTCAGATCCATAAGATTCAAGACAAAAGTTTAATATTGACATGAAAATAATAATACTTCAAGCATACTAACTAAGCAATTATGTCTTCTCAAAATAACATGGCCAAAGAAAGTTATCCCTACAAAATCATATAGTCTGGCTATGCTCTATCTTCACAACACAAAATATTTAAATCACGCACAAGCCCGATGACAAGCCAAGCAATTGTTTCATACTTTTGATGTTCTCAAACTTTTTCAATCTTCACGCAATACATGAGCGTGAGCCATGGATATAGCACTATATGGTGGAATAGAATGGTGGTTGTGGAGAAGACAAAAAGGAGAAGATTGTCTCACATCAACTATGTGTATCAACGGGCTATGGAGATGCCCATTAATAGATATCAATGTGAGTGAGTAGGGATTGACATGCAACGGATGCACTAGAGCTATAAGTGTATGAAAGCTCAACATAAGAAACTAAGTGGGTGTGCATCCAATTTGCTTGCTCATGAAGACCTAGGGCAATTTGAGGAAGCCCATCATTGGAATATACAAGCCAAGTTCTATAATGAAAAATTCCCACTAGTATATGAAAGTGATATCATAGGCGACTCTCTATCATGAAGATCATGGTGCTACTTTGAAGCACAACTGTTGAAAAAGGATAGTAGCATTGTCCCTTCTCTCTTTTTCTCTCATTTTCTTTTTTTCTTTTTTGGGCCTTTTTTCCTTTTTTTGGCCTGTTTTCTTTTTTTTTTGTCCGGAGTCTCATCTCGACTTGTGGGGGAATCATAGTCTCCATCATCCTTTGCTTACTAGGACAATGCTCTAATAATGATGATCATCACACTTTATTTACTTACAGCTCAAAATTACAACTCGATACTTAGAACAAAATATGACTCTATGTGAATGCCTCCAGCGGTGTACCAGGATGTGCAATAATGCATGAGTGACATGTATGAAAATTATGAACGGTGGCTTTGCCACAAATACGATGTCAACTACATGATCATGCAAGCAATATGACAATGATGAAGCGTGTCATAATAACGGAACGATGGAAAGTTGCATGGCAATATATTTCGGAATGGCTATGGAAATGCCATAATAGGTAGGTATGGTGGCTGTTTTGAGGGGGGGTATATGGTGGGTTTTTATGGTACCGGCGAAAGTTGTGTGATACTAGAGAGGCTAGCAATGGTGGAAGGGTGAGAGTTCGTATAATCCGTAGATTCAACATTAGTCATAAAGAACTCACATACTTATTGGAAAAATATACAAGTTATCAAAGCAAAGTATTACGTGCATGCTCCTAGGGGGATAGATTGGTAGGTAAAGACCATCGCTCGTCCCCGACCGCCACTCATAAGTAAGACAATCAATAATAGATCATGCTCCGACTTCATCACATAACGGTTCACCATACGTGCATGCTATGGGAATCACAAACTTTAACACAAGTATTTCAAAAATTCACAACTACGTACTCAACTAGCATGACTCTAATATCACCATCTCCATATGTCAAAACAACTATCAAGTATCAAACTTCCCATAGTATTGAATGCATTTGTTTGAAAGTTTTTTATTATTGCCATGTTGTTCTAAAGGACTCTCAAAATAATATAAGTAAAGCATGAGAGATCAATAGTTTCTATAAAATAGACCACCACCGTGCTCTAAAAGATATAATTGAAGCACTAGAGCAAAAACTATATAGCTCAAAAGATATAAGTGAAGCACATAGAGTATTCTAATAAATTCCCAATCATGTGAGTCTCTCTCAAAAGGTGTGTACAGCAAGGATGATTGTGGTAAACTAAAAGGCAAAGACTTAAATCATACAAGATGCTCCAAGCAAAACGCATATCATGTGGTGAATAAAAATATAGCTCCAAGTAAAGTTACCGATAGACGAAGACAAAAGAGGGGATGCCTTCCGGGGCATCCCAAAGCTTAGGCTTTTTGGTGTCCATGAATTTTACCTTGGGGTGCCATGGGCATCCCCAAGCTTATGCTCTTTCCACTCCTTGTTCCATAATCCATCAAATCTTTACCCAAAACTTGAAGGTACTGTAATGAAATCATTTTTGATTTATATTGGTGTTAAACCTACTGTACCCCAACTTCTCTATGGTTTATAAACTCTTTTACTAGCCATAGATTCATCAAAATAAGCAAACAACACATGAAAAACAGAATCTGTCAAAAACAGAACAGTCTGTAGTAATCTATAGCTAACGAAACTTCTGGAACGCCAAAAATTCTAAAATAAATTGCTGGACGTGAGGAATTTATCTATTAATCATGTGCAAAAAGAATTAACTAAATATCACTTTGCAAATAAAAATGGCAGGAATTCTCGTGAGCGCTAAAGTTTCTGTTTTTACAGCAAGATCAAAAAGACTTTCCCCAAGTCTTCCCAACGGTTCTACTTGGCACAAACACTAATTAAACACCAAAAACACAACCAAAATAGAGGCTAGATAAATTATTTATTACTTTCCCCTGCCTAGTGGCTTCCTCCCTTGTTTCTTGACGCCCACCCCAAGTCTCCTGGATCACGTTTGTTGAGAAAATCACGTTCCCGACGGTTTCATTCCGTTTGGACTCTGTTTGACATTCCTTTTCTTCGAAACCCTAAAATAGACCAAAAAAACAGCAATTTGGGCTGGGCCTCCGATTAGTAGGTGTGACGCCCCAATTCAATCGTACACTAATCATCCATGCAAATGTGTACGATCAAGATCAGGGACTCATGGGAAGATATCACAACACAACTCTGCAAATAAAATAAGTCATACAAGCATCATATTACAAGCCAGGGGCCTCGAAGGCTCGGATACAAGAGCTCGATCATAGACGAGTCAGCGGAAGCAACAATATCTGAGTACAGACATAAGTTAAACAAGTATGCCTTAAGAAGGCTAGCATAAACTGGGATACAGATCGAAAGAGGCGCATGCCTCCTGCCTGGGATCCTCCTAAACTACTCCTGGTCGTCGTCAGCGGGCTGCACGTAGTAGTAGGCACCTCCCGAGTAGTAGTAGTCATCGTTGACAGTGGCGTCTGGCTCCTGGGCTCCAATGTCTGGTCACAACAATCGGGTATAGAGAGGGGGAAAAGAGGGAGCAAGGCAACCGTGAGCACTCATCCAAAGTACTCGCAAGCAAGGAGCTACACTACATATGTATGCATTGTAATCAAATGGAATAAGGGTATCATATGTGGACTGAAATGCAGAATGCCCGAGTAAGAGGGGGATAGCTAGTCCTATCGAAGACTACGCTTCTGGTAGCCTCCATCTTGCAGTAGGAGAAGAGAGTAGATGGCAAGTTCACCAAGTAGCATCGCATAGCATAATCCTAACCGATGATCCTCCCTTCGTCGCCCTGTGAGAGAGCGACCACCCGTTGTATCTGGCACTTGGAAGGGTGTGTTTTATTAAGTATCCGGTTCTAGTTGTCATAAGGTCAAGGTACAACTTCAAGTCATCCTGTTACCGAACACCACGGCTATTCGAATAGATTAACTTCCCTGCAGGGGTGCACCACATTTCCCAACACGCTCGATCCCCTTTGTCCGGACACACTTTCCTGGGTCATGCCCGGCCTCGGAAGATCAACACGTCGCAGCCCCACCTAGGCACAACAGAGAGGTCAGCACGCCGGTCTAAATCCTATGCGCGCAGGGGTCTGGGCCCATCACCCATTGCACACATGCACGTTGCGTGGGCGGCCGGAGAGCAGACCTAGCAACCTCCATTACAAAGGAAGTTGCATTACGCGGTCCATCCCGGCGTGCGCCGCTCAGTCGCTGACGTCATGAAGGCTTCGGCTGATACCACGACGTCGAGTGCCCATAACTGTTCCCGCGTAGTTGGTTAGTGCGTATAGGCCAGTAGCCAGACTCAGATCAAATACCAAGATCTCATTAAGCGTGTTAATTGAAGTATCCGCGAACACCAACCAGGGCCAGTCCCACCTCTCTCTCCTAGGTGGTCTCAACCTGCCCTGTCACCCCGCCACAAAGTAACAGTCGGGGGCCGTCGGGAACCCAGGCCCACCTCTACCGGGATGGAGCCACCTGCCCCTTCAGGCCCCATCTCCGAACAGTATCATAAGTAATGTAACAGTATAAAGTATATATCATATGCCTGTGATCACCTTCCGAAGTGGTCACGGCCCAGTAGTATAGCATGGCAGACGGAGAAGAGTGTAGGGCCACTGATGGAACACTAGCATCCTATACTAAGGATTTAGGATTGCAGGTAAAGGTAACAACAGTAGTAGCAAGTACAGGCTATGCATCAGGATAGGATAACGTAAAGCAGTAACATGCTACACTACTCTAATGCAAGCAGTAGAGAGAAGAATAGGGGATATCTGGTGATCAAAGGGGGGCTTGCCTGGTTGATCTGGCAAGGAGGGGTCATCTTCGATGTAGTCGAACACACGGACATCAGCAGCAGTCTCGGAGTCTACTGGAAATAAGTAACCGAGGGGGGAAACACAATAAATAACAAAGCAATCAAATGTAACAGAAAGAAAGATGCGGTAATACGTTGTGCTAGGGTTGATCTAACGTAGGGACAGGTGATACCGGTGAAGGGGGGAAACATCTGGGAAAGTATCCCCGGTGTTTCGCATTTTCGGACAGGCGGATCGGAGGGGTATTGTTGCATGTTTGCTATGCTAGGGATGTGTGGAAGACGAACAGACTGCGTATTCGGATTCGTCTCGTCGTTCTGAGCAACTTTCATGTATTAAAGTTTTTCATCCGAGTCACGGTTTAACTTCTATGAATTTCCAAATTTTTAACAATATTCTAGAATTTTGTGTTTAATTTAAATCCGAATTGACCAAGTCAATGTGACTAGTCAAAAGGAGAGGTGGTGGCCCATATGACACTGATTTAATAATTTTCAAAATATTTATCTAATCTATTTAGATGGGACCCACTTGTCATTTGCTAAAAGGGCTAATTAGCACTAAACTAATCCTAAGCTAAACATAGCCTAATTAACAAGGGCCGGCCATTAGTGGACAGAGTCCAGCCGGCCACACACGCACACCACACACACGCACTACACACGCGCGCGCTATACACACAACACACGCATACACACAACACACACATACACAGTGCTAGGGGTTAATTCTGTTCTCTATTTAGAAAAGATAGCATTTTGTGATTTTCATAGGAATTAATCCATGCATCCAATTGATTTGGTCCAATGGAAACATTTGAGCTTTGACAAGTGTACTACCTAGAAATATTATTCTTGCTCCTATTAATAGTGTTTAGCCGCAATTTAGGGGCTGTCCAGATGGCTAATCAATGTAGAATTAGAAAAGCGCAATTGGAGCATACATGCGGATCAAAGTGAAGATAGACATAACAACCCCTATCATGAGGTTCATAACCTTGGAAATAGAAGAAGAAGAAGAAGAAGGTGCGGAGCAGGGGCAAATTCCTCAGGCAATGATGGGAGTGGAAGATATGGAGAAAAAGAAGGAGAAGACGAAAATTGTTTCCTTCGAGTATGAGCATCTCCCAGATTTTTGCTATAACTGCGGTATTATTGGTCATACATAAAAGATTTGTTCAACTATTACCAAACGAGAAGGCAGTAGACAATTTGGTCCATGGCTGCGAGCTATCACGTACAAAGGAAGCTACTGCGAAGAAAGGAGTAGAAGCTCAAGTGATCGTGGAGATTTCTGGATTACACATACTGCAAGCAACAAGGGGAGTAAACATGGGAGTGATGGTCCTTCTTGGAGAAAAAACCTTCCAGCTGAAAGCGGTGCAGACAAACAAAGAAGAGTAGAGGAAAAAGAAATTGTGAGCCCTCTGAAGTTAATGCAGAATGATGCAGTTGGTGCATGGAAAGGAAAGGAGTCGGTGTTTTAGACCAAAGATCAGCCAGACGTAACAAAAAATATGGGCTTGAAGACAAATCCCTATAAAAGAGATGCATTCCCAGTGAACCATGTGACGGAGATTAAGGTGAGGGAAGCAATCAAATCTAATTCCGAGGGAATAAATAGTAGTCACGATGACAATGCAACGACCAACCTGAAGGAAGATGCACAAAATAAGGAAGTCAACAAGGATTCCAGGGCTGGAAAAAGCGAGAAGCACATTATTGTTAAACGTCAGGCAAGATCTAGGGAGAAGCAACAACTTAATAAGATTAGCGAGTCTGTGTTAAAAAAAGGAATGCGGATATGATGGAAGTAGACTTGGAGATAGAACCACAAAAGAAGGCCAGGATGGATGTGGATGGTGAGGTTGATGGAGAGGGAGAAAAGGAAGAAAATGCAAAATCTGAAATAGGGAATGTTGGGCAGCAAGGACAGCCCGACGAATCAAAATGAGAATAACAACTTGGAACTGCCGGGGTTTGGGGAATGGCCCGGCAGTACGTGGGCTTTTGGACCTCCAGAGGCGGGATGACCCTGATATCCTCTTCTTATCTGAGACTAAGATGGATGAGAGGAGGATGAGCTGCTTAAGTATTTGCTCGATATGCCAAATATGGTTGTCAGAGATAGCGAAGGGAAAAGTGGCGGGCTAGCTCTGTTGTGGAAGAAACATGTATATGTGGAGCTGCACAATTATTCAAGATATCACATTGATGTAGAGATAGTGGAGCCGGATGGATTCAAATGGAGGTTCATGGGCATATATGGAGAACCTGCAACAGAAAAGAGGGATAATACATGGAAGCTTGTGAGAATTCTTTATCACCAGCATAATCTCCCATGGTTGTGTGCTAGAGACTTCAATGAGATTCTTTATAGCCATGAAAAGAAGGGCGGTGCAGCCCGAACACCACAACCAATGGAGAAGTTTCGTATGGCTCTAGCGGACTGTGGCATGCGTGACTTGGGCTATTTAGGGGACAAGTACACATGGAGAAACCATAGCCATGTAGCCAGTAAATACGTCAAAGAGAGACTAGATAGAGCGGTGGGGTCTCAAAGCTGGTGTGCTAGGTTTCCGTCTTACAAGGTGATAATTGGAGACCCAAGGCATTCAGATCATCGTCCGGTGACCATTCTAGTAGAGGGGAGAGACAGAGAAGCAAGAATTCAAGAGGGCAGCAAGGGGTTCAGATTCGAAGCGAAGTGGTTACAGGAGGAAGGTTGTGAAGAGATTATAAGTAATGCTTGGTCTGCTGCTCCCCTCCAAGGAGAGTATGATCTATCAAAGAGATTAATGAAAGTAGGGAGAGATCTTCAGGACTGGGACTCTAATGTTCTAGGTAACTTGGAGAAAAGAACTAAAGCAATCAAAGTAGAACTGGAGAAAGTCACAAGGGCCCCAATTGACCAGACTATAGTGTCTAGAGAACACTTCTGACGGGAGAAGCTTGCTAGGCTGGAGCAGCAGTAAGACACTTTTTGGAAGCAAAGAGCTCGTGTTAGGTGGTTACAAGTAGGGGACAAAAACACATCCTTTTTTCACGCTTTTGCCTCAGAAAGGAAAAGGAAGAATACCATAAAGGGACTTAGAAGGGAAGATGGCAAGTGGATAGAGGGTGAGAACTGCTTAAAAGAACATGTAGCAAGTTATTTTTTTAACCTCTTCACTTCCACGGTTGGGCCAAACAGTAAAGAAGTCCTACAAGAAGTGATGCCTATAGTTTCTGAGCAAATGAATGAGATACTATGTGCAGAGTATACTGAAGGGGAAGTAAAGGCAGCAGTATGGAGCATTGGAGACCTCAAAGCACCAGGGACCGAATGAATGCCTGCAATTTTCTACAAAAGATTTTGGCATATTGTGGGTGACAAGGTAACAACTGAAGTTCTGAATACCCTCAAAGCCGGTCAAATGCCGGAGGGGTGGAATGATACCAAAGTGGTTCTAATTCCAAAGTGTCCCAACCCACAAAGCATGAAGGACTTAAGGCCCATCAGTCTATGCAATGTCATCTATAAGGTGATTTCTAAAGTAATCTCAAATAGACTGAAACATATTCTTCCTGATATTATATCTCCTAACCAAAGTGCATTTGTTCCGGGCCGCATAATTTCAGATAATATCCTCTTAGCACATGAACTAACACATTTTTTGCAGAGAAAAAGAAGAGGCAAGGTAGGCTATGCAGCGCTGAAACTAGACATTAGTAAAGCCTACGATCGTGTGGAATGGAATTTTTTGAAAGAAATGATGCTTAGACTGGGGTTTGCCATTGGCTAGGTAAATTTGGTGATGAAGTGTGTTACAACGGTGAGGTACCAAGTCAAGGTGAACAAGGACTTGACAGAGTTAATCATACCCCAGAGAGGATGGCGACAGGGAGACCCTCTCTCACCCTACTTGTTCCTCCTGTGTGCAGAGGGTTTCTCATCTATGCTATATGAAGCTGATAGGAAGGGCATCTTGTGTGGTATTAAACTCTGTAGAGAAGCACCAAGTGTGAGTCACCTCCTGTTCGCAGACGATTCACTACTATTTTTTGAAGCTAATGCGAGCAATGCTAGAGCTGTGAGCTCCATACTAGATAAATATGAAGCTTGTTCAGGGAAAGTTATTAATAAAGAGAAATCAGCCATCCTTTTCAGTAAGAATACATATCAAAATCATAAGAAAGAGGTGATGGACACTATGCATATACTATCTGAAGGTCTCAAAGGAAGATATTTGGGAATGCCGACTTATGTAGGGAGGGCAAAAAAAGAACTTTCATTTATATAAAGGAGAAGATATGGAATAAAATTCAGGGGTGGAAGGAAAAATTACTTTCAAAATCCGGAAAGGAGGTACTTATTAAAGCGGCAGCTCAGGCTATACCAGTGTACACAATGTCCTACTTCGATATAACTAAAGCATTATGTGAGGATCTCAGTTCCATGATCTGCAAATATTGGTGGAGCCAAATGGACAGAGTTAACAAGATACATTGGACAAGCTGGGAGAAGCTATGTAAACGAAAGAGAGTGGGAGGTCTGGGTTTCAGGGATCTACATCATTTCAACATAGCAATGTTGGCAAGACAAGCATGGCGCCTCCTCCAATCTCCTTCCTCCTTGTCTGCAAGAGTACTTGCAGCAAAATACCATCCAGAGAGTAGTATAATCGAAGCGAAGCCGAAGAATGGAATGTCATACACATGGCGTAGCATCCTAAAAGGAGTTGAGCTTTTGAAAAAGGGATTGATTTGGCGAGTGGGCGATGGTAGAAGCATAAATATCTGCTCAGATCTGTGGATACCAAGAGGCAGCACTAGAAGAGTTGCCTCTGTGAGAGGAAGACACCTAGTCACAAGAGTTGTAGAACTCATTGATCCAGCCACAAACACTTGGGATAAGCAGTTGGTGCAGCAAACCTTCAATACTGAAGATGCTGAGATAATCCTACAAATTCCAATCCAGGAGCACACTAGTGATTTCATCGCTTGGCATTATGACAAGAAAGGGTTATTTTCGGTGAAATCAGCTTATAAGGTGGCTTTGGACTGTGCAGAACAAGAATCATCTCGGGGACAGGCATCTAGTACATGGAGTAATAATGAAGGTAAAAATTTCAACTGGGGAAAACTTTGGGCCCTCCCCCTGCCAGGTAAGATCCTCCACTTCTTATGGCGTCTAGCAGCTTATAGTTTACCCTTAAGAATGAAACTAAAGCGGAGGGGTTTGGAAGTGGATACACGATGCCCGGTTTGCTTTAGATTTGATGAGGATGGAGGTCATTGCTTATTGAAATACAAATTTGTGAAAAAGATTTGGGGTTTATCCCAATTGGAACCTATCAGGCTGAATTTGTTGTTGTGCACAAATCCTCTATGTCTATTGGAAGAAGTGTTTCGGCTAAATGAGGAGGAATGTATGAAAGTGTGTATCTTACTTTGGTTAGTTTGGCATCAAAGAAACAAAGCCAATGCTGGAGATAAAATCATATGCCTAGATGACATATTATCTTCTATTAATTACCATACACATGAATACAGGAGCCTGAAGCAGCGGAGGATGATCCCAAAGCAGACAAACATCCATAAGTGGACTCCTCCACCAGGTGAGTTTTTGAAAGTAAATAATGATGGTGCATTTCACAAAGAACGCATGCTGGAGGATGGGGGTTTACTATAAGAGATGAGTATGGTTTACTTTTAGCTGCAGGTGCAGGAAATCTGGAACACGTCTCGGATGCCCTTCATGCTGAAGCACTAGCAACACTAAATGCGCTCAATGCAATAGCCAAGATGGGTTTCAACCAAGTCATCTTCGAAATGGATTCCACAGTGTTGAAGCAAGCAATTTCAAGTGAGGACTATGACCTAGCGCCACTCGGAGCCTTGTTCCAAGAGATAAAATTTCAACTGAGGGTCACTTTTGAGAATGTAAAACTTTATGTATGCCCTAGGTCTTGTAACAATGTAGCGCATGTCTTAGCAGCACATGGAGCTAGCTTAGGAGATGGCATGTATGAAATCTGGTTAGGTCAGTTTCCTGAACTTGTAATGAACTCTGTAGCTGGGGATTTAACCAGCAGGTCTCTGTAATGGAATAGAAATTGTTCCCTTCAAAAAAAAAGAAAAGCTAGCAATAGCTACAGTAACTGAATGTTACCTGTAGCAAAGCGACAATAGAGTGGAACGGCGCGGTGCAGGCGCTAGGTAGTGGCGGCGAGGCCACGCGAGGGAGGAGCAGGAGCGGGCAGAGGGAGTGGGTGGCGCGGCCCGGTGGCTAGCGCATGGGCGCGGCTGCGGCGGCCATGTGTGGCAGCAAAAACAGCAGTGAGCAGCGTGGCGGCGGTCAGCGGCAGGAGGAGGCACTGCGTGTGGACGAGCAGCAGCAGGCCAGCGGGGGCAGCAGTAGAAGCGCGCATGGGGACGCGGGGAGGAGCTAGAGGCATGCGGGCGCAGCCATGGACGGCCAGAGCCAGGGCATGCATGTTCTCGGGCGCAACGGTGCAACTCCAGGCAGGGGAGGCGGGACGCGACCTACGGCGATAAGGAAAAAGGGAAGCGGGGTGCGGGAGCTCACCGTGTGGGTGCATGGGGGCCCGGTGATGGATTAGTAGCAGCAGCGGCGCGACGTAGATGGGAGGGTGGCGGTGGCCAGAGTCAATGGCGACATCGGCGACCCGAGGAAGACGATGAAGGGGATCCGGCGCTATAGAGCTCCCCGGATCCAAATCGTCGGTGTGGAGGACGTAGAGGAGTTTGAAGACGCTCGGGGACTAGTCGGAGGGGCTTGGGGACGATGGTGGCCGGGGTTAGCACAGCGGCGCGGACATGGGTGCGCTCGGGCGCTGCCGATCTGGAGGGGGGAGAGAGCGAGTAGGAGAGCAAGGGGCAAGTGGGGAGGGGAGCCCGAGGGGGCGCGGCGTGGGTGTCCTTATCCACTCGTCGGCACCATCGAGCTGGTCCGGTGGGGCGCCCCCTGTAGCGACCCCAGTCGGGGGAACAGGAGGTCGACCGAGGGAGGGGGTAGTGGGCCGGCTGTATGGGAGTGGGCCAAGTCCCAGGGGAGCCAGGGGGTTTCCTTTTCTTTGTAAGTTTTGTTTTTCCATTTATCCTTTTCCCTTTTCTTTATTTTATTTTCTGTTTTCGCTAATTGTTTGGGCACCAAATGATTTTGGTAAAATATGAGAGCTCGACCACAAATCACAGCACAATATATCCTACCACCAAAAACTAGTTTGGAGTAAATATAATTTCATATTTATTTTCTATTAATAAAAAGGTTAATAAATACTGTTTTCAGCCACTGTTTGAGGTTATTTAAGTTACTTATCAAGTTTCAATAATGTTGTTTACAACTTTATCATAGCCTCTGATTTATCTACTATTTATTGAACATTTTAGTTTTAATATTTGAAAACTTTTATTGTTTGCTTGATTTTTTTTAATTTTGAATTTGAATCGGTTTCGAACTAACGCGAGATTAGCAACAATAACCAAGGTGACGTGGCATCTTAACGTGGGATTACTGTGGCTTAATTATGCGTGCGTCAAAGTAGGTTAGTCCCAAAAATGATATAAAAGTGTAAAATAAAGCCCATTGACATCCAAAATAGATAATATAATAGCATGGAGCAATCAAAAATTATAGATACGTTGGAGACGTATCATAATGCAATAAGAACGATGACATGATGTAGACGAGATCCGTTTATCTATGGTGGTAGATATAGATCCCATGTTTTTATCCTTAGTAGCAATGATACATACGTGTCGGTTCCCTTTCTGTCACTGGGATCAAGCACCGTAAGATCGAACCCACTACCGGTAAACTCTTCCCATTGCAAGATAAATAGATCAAGTTAGCCAAACAAACCCAAATATCGGAGTAGAAATATGAGGCTATAAGAGATCATGCATAAAAGGGAACAAAGAAACTCAAATACTTTCATGGATATAAAAAGATAGATCTGATCATAAACTCAAAGTTCATCGATCCCAACAAACACACCGCAAAAAAGTTACATCATATGGATCTCCAAGAGACCATTGTATTGAGAATCAAAAGATAGAGATGAAGCCATCTAGCTACTAACTACGGACATGAAGGTCAACAAAGAACTACTCATGCATCATCAGAGAGGCACCAATGGAAGTGGTGAACCCCTCCGTGATGGTGTCTAGGTTGGATCTGGTGTTTCTAGACTCTGCAGCGGCTAGATGAATATTTCGTCGACTCCCCTAGGGTTTTGGGAATATTGGTGTATTTATAGAGCAAAGAGGTGGTCCGAGGGGCACCCGAGGTGGGCATAACCCACCAGGGTGTGCCTAGGCCTCCTAGCGCGCCCTGGTGGGTTGTCCCCTCCTCGAGACTCCCCATAGGTGTAACCAGGGCCAAACATCTTCCTTCTGGTCCATAAAAAATCTCCATAAAGTTTCGTGGCATTTGGACTCCGTTTGATATTGATTTTCCGTGATGTAAAAAAATGGAAAAAACAACAACTAGCACTATGTCAATAGGTTAGTACCAAAAAATGATATAAAATGACTATAAAATGATTATAAAACATCCAATATTGATAATAAAACAACATGGAACAATCAAAAATTATAGATATGTTGGAGACGTATCATCATCCCCAAGCTTAACTCCTACTCGTCCTCGAGTAGGTAAGTGATAAAAACAGAATTTTTGATATGGAGTGTTGTTCATCATGTCATATCATATTCTTTTCTTTATGGCATGGACATTTGGAATTTTATGTGATTCGAAGCAATAGTCTAGTTTTGACACAATAATTTAGATTCTCAAGCATATCAACAAGCAACCATGTCTTTCAAAATATTAACACTAAAATAAGTTATCCCTAGCCCATCATGCTCAAACAGTGATCCATTCATGAAACACACTCGAATATTAATTACACCCAATACTTAAGCATGATCATATTGCCTCCTAGTTGGTGCTTTTATAAGAGAAGATGGAGACTCAAAATAAAAATTGCATAAAGTAAAAGAAAGGCCCTTTGCAGAGGGAAGTAGGGATTTGTAGAGGTGCCAGAGCTCAAAGCGAAAAATTTAGAGATAAAAACATTTTGAGCGGTGTATCCATCCCACCAACGAAAACGACTAAGAGTTCCCAATACTTTCCATGCATAGATATATCATAGGCGGTTCCCAAACAGAAGATAAAGTTTATTCCTTTTTCCACCATAACTTTCACTTTCCATGGCTAACCGTATCCACGGGTGTCCTCCATACCAACACTTTCCAAGGAATTTATTATTTGACAACATAAAGTAAATTCATTTGTTTTTGCATTTCGGGACTGGGCATCCCTAGTACCTTTGCCTTACTCTCGTGCAATGACAAGTGAATAAACACTCATCTTGAGAATAACACATCTAGCATGGAAAATATTAGCCAGCCCTCACCGCTCCACGAGCGAAACAAACACACAAAAGAGAAGTTTATTTTGAAATTTAGAGATGGCACATGCGAATTTGCTTAGAACGGCAAAAGAATATCGCATATAGGTAGATATAGTGGACTCATGTGGCAAAAGTAGTTTAAAGGATTTTGGATGCACAAGTAGTGATCATACTTAGTGCAAAGTGGAGGCTAGCAAAAGAGTGGGAAGCGACCAACCAAGAAACGAATAATCTCATAAGCAAGCATTAAGCATAATTAACACCGAATAATGCACCATAATTAGGATATAATTTCATTGCATGGTTATTGACTTTTGTGCATGGAGAGGGAATCACATACCTTAACACCAATATTCTTACTAAAGCATAATTACTCATCAAGATGACTCACATATCACATAATCATATCTCGAAACTATTACTAAGAATCAAGTATATTTTGTCCAATGATCTTCATGACATTTTTTTCTATTTTCTTTATCCTTCTTGGATATCTAACACTATGGGACTAATTTTCATGTGTTGCTTTTCATATGCTCAAACAAATATAAGTGAAGATCATGAGCATAACAAATTCCTTTCTCTCAAAATAATTTAAGTGAACGAAGAGAGAATTTCTTCAAAATTTTACTAACTCTCAAATAAATCTAAGTGAAGCAAGAGAGCATTTCTTCAAAAATAACAAAGTACACCGTGCTCAAAAAGATATAAGCGAAGCACTAGAGCAAGTCCATTGCTCATAAAAGATTTAAGTGAAGCATAGAGAGCAATTCTAACAAGTCATGACAAAATTTTGGCTCTCTCAAATAGGTGTGTCCAGCAAGGATTGATGACTTAAAACACAAAATAAAACAAGAAAAAACACATATCATACAAGACGCTCCAAGCAAAATACCTATCATGTGACGAATAAAAATATAGTCTCGAGTAAAATACCGATAGTTGTTGGAAGAAAGCGGGGATGCCACTTAGGAGCATACCCAATCTTAGTTGGTTGCTAATTCTGGGATAATAGCTTGGGATGCTGGGGCATCCCCAAGCTTAGGCTCTTACATCCTTCCTTCATCCATCGTAAGATAACCCAAAACTTGAAAACTTCAATCACACAAAACTCAACAAAGCCTTCGTGAGATCCATTAGTATAAGAATAATAAATCACTACTGTAAGTGTTATATCAAACCAATTCATATTTTGTTTTTGTATCATATCTATTGTATTCCAACTTTTCTATAGCAAAAACTAATCAAAGAAAACCATAGAGCCATCAAAATAAGCACACAACACAAAGAAAACAGAATCTGTCAAAACAGAACAGTCTGTAGCAATCTGACTATTTCGAATACTTATGTCACCCAAAAAACTCTAAAAAATTAGGACGGACTGAGAAATTTGTATATTGATCTACTGAAAGTGGAATGGGTATTTTATCACTCCCTGGTAAAAAATGAAAATTTATTTCGTGAGCGCAAAACTTTCGGTTTTTCAGCAATATCAAACAACTATCACCCAAGAAGATCCTAAAGGCTTTACTTGGCACAAACACTAATTAAATCATAAGAAACAAAATCATAACAGTAGCATAATTGTGCTAACACTCAAAAAAGGAAGCAAAAAGCAAAAATAAATTGTATTCATTAGGTTGCCTCCCAACAAGCGCTATAGTTTTACGCCCTTAGCTAGGCATAAAGCAAGGATCTAAGTTTTGTCATCTTTGGTTCGAGATCCATAAGATGCCCTCATGATTGATTCATAGGGTGGCTTAATTCTAGTTCTAGGAAAGTGTTCCATACCCTTCCTCAAAGGAAATTGGAACTTAATATTTCCTTCTTTCATATCAATCACGGCACCAATAGTGCGTAAAAATGGTCTACCAAGAATAATTGGACAAGACGGATTGCAATCAATATCAAGAATAATAAAATTTATGGGCACATAATTTTTATTTGCAAGAATAAGAACATCATTAATTCTTCCCATAGGCTTTTTAATAGTATAATCCGCCAAGTGCAAATCCAAAGAACATGATTCAATATCGGTAAGACCAAGCACATCACATAAAGATTTCAGAATTGTAGAAACACTAGCACCCAAGTCACGCAAAGCAAAACACTCATAATTTTTAATCTTGACTTTGATAGTAGGTTCCCATTCATCATGCAATTTTCTAGGAATTGAAACCTCTAATTCCAATTTTTCTTCAAGACCTTTCATCGTAGCATCAAAAATATGTTTAGTAAAATCTTTATTTTGTTCATAGGCATGGGGTGAATTTATCATGGATTGCAACAAAGAAATATAATCAATCAAAGAGCAACTATCATAATTAAAGTCTTTGTCATCCAAAAGACTGTGTACATCACTAGCTAAAGTTTTGACCTCTTCAAACCCACTTTCGTCTATTTTTTCAACAAGATTTTCACCCTTCGAAATATTGGGACGCCTTCTACCTAAAGTTAACTCTTCTCTAGTCCCTTTTTCATCAATATTAACTTTACTAAATAAAGAATCAATAGAAGAAACACCAATCATTTTAAGATCTTCATCACTTTTGCGAAAGAAATCACTAGTAAAAGCTTTTTCTAAGAATTCTCTTTTAGCTCTAAGCATAGCGGTTCTTTTCTTACTTTCATCCATCTTTACCTAATATTAAAGGAAGGATTGTTTCTCTATTTTTTTGGTCACACGGTCGGACCCAGATAAATTTTCGTACGTCGGGCGTTTTCACGTTTTTCCAGATTTGTTTTCTGCAAAAAAAAAATTAAAATTAAGACGCACATAGCCGCAATGGGCCGACCCATTAGTACAGCTCTCGTACCAGCGAAAAAAGTCCAAGGAAAATGAATAATGCACCTTGAGGACTCGAACCCGGGCCCTCAAAGCTAGAGGCTCGGAAAGCTACCCACTGTACTAGACAAGCGCTTATGTTTACGTGGCAGCGTGACGTATTAAATTAGACTAGTAGCCGCGCCAGATACTGAGATCAAAAGGAATTTTTTTCTTCAAAAATTGAATATATTTTAGAACGCAAATATTTAAATTCGAGCACTACAAAAATAACAAATGTTATTTTTTAACCTGAATATTTTGTAAAACATGAACAATTTTCAAAAACTAGGAGGTAATATAATGATTATTTTGAATTAGCGAACATTTTTTAAAAACAAAAAATATTGAACTTTGAATTTGAAATGGCAAAGATTTGTTCAAACATAAATATTCTTGAAAAATGGGAGGTACTATAGCTAATTTTTTTAAAATCTATACCAACTAATAAACGGGGTGATTTTTTGAAATACACCGACGAATGCATTATTTTTGTTTAATTTATTAAACTAGGGGTATGGAAGGAATCCTTTTCTTCGTCACCTCCTCACGTACGACCAACCTAGCTCGGCCAAGTGACACCCGTCACAATGCATGAGGAGTCCAATTACGACTTCATGGTCTATCTGACACAAACTACTCAATTTATATGATAGCACGGGCATATATTATATGCACTACTTTTTCCTAATATATTACTTTGATGATAAAAAAAATCTTTGGTCAAGCTCATCATCTCGCCAGACACGAATGAGGCTCAAGGACCTAGCCAACCTTGGTTAATGACAACTGGTACTGCAACCTCTGGCGACAACGACAACAAAGAGGACAAGTGTAAACATGTGGCTGATGTCATATTGAAATGGAGAATATGGACCTGATGACGAGGTATTAGTCATGCTTATTATGTTAGGGGAATAAAGGTGAGGACTTTAGCCATGCTCAGTGGGTAAGGACGTATGGGGCTGGTTCCTCCCGTTGCAACGCACGGGCATGATTGCTAGTAGAAACATAAAGAGCTTTAATTGATTCATCTACTTTAGGCACAAAAATTTTCACCTTGAGATTTTCCACATGGTGAGCAATTATATCGACACTTCTAGAAAAATCATCAATCTTATTCAACTTTTCTTCTATGGAAGTGTTCAAAACTTTTTGCGTGTTGATAAATTCTTTACTATTATTATCAATATCAGAGGTATTCCTATTATTATTATAAGATTGATTTCCATAGGAATTACCATAATTATTAGAGGAATTACTAGGAAAAGGCCTAGGATTAAAATTACCTCTATAAGCACTGTTGTTGAAATTATTGTGAGAAATAAAATTCACATCAATAGCATCACTATTTTTCTCAATCAAAGTAGACAAAGGCATATCTTTAAGATCAATAGGAGCACTTCGACTAGCAACCATTTCATAAGAGCATCAACTTTTTCACTCAAAGAAGAAATTTCTTTAACCGAATTAACTTTTTTACTAGTAGGAGTTCTATCAGTATGCCATTTTGAATAATTTGCCATAATGTTATCAAGCAATTTGGTGGCTTCACCCAAAGTAATGTCCATAAAAGTAACACCCGTGACAGAATCTAAAAGATTACGAGAAACAAAATTCATCCCCGCATAAAAATTTTGTATGATCATCCAAAGATTTAACCCATGAGTTGGGTAATTCTTTAGCATCATTTTCATCCTTTCCCAAGATTGTGCAACATGCTCATGTTCAAGTTGCTTGAAATTCATGATCTGGTTTCTAAGGGAAATAATTTTTGCGGGAGGAAAATACTTAGTGATAAAAGCATCTTTGCACTTATTCCAAGAATCAATACTATTGCGAGGAAAAGAAGAGAACCAAATTTTTGTAGAATCACGCAAAGAAAACGGAAATAATTTCATTTTGACCACATCATTGTTCACATCTTTTTTCTTTTGCATATCGCATAATTCCACGAAGGTGTTAAGATGGGACGCGACATCCTCATTAGGACTACCAGAAAATTGGTCTTTCATAACAAGATTCAGCAAATCAGTATTAATATCACAAGTCTCCGCACTGGTGGCGGGAGGAGCAAGCAGAGTGCCAATAAAATCATTGTTGTTGGTATTTGAGAAATCACATAACTTGGTGTTCTCTTGAGTCGTGATGACTACACAACAAGATTTCACTCAAAAACAAATCTGGCAAGAAAACGATGAACGAGAAAGAGAGGCGAATAAAACGGCAAATTTTTGTGAAGTGGGGGAGAGGAAAATGGCAAACAATGTAAATTGCGAGGATATGAGATTTGTTATTAGGAACCTGGTTATGAAGAAGATCCTCCCTAGCAACGGCGCCAGAAATTGGCGGGTTCTTGGGATCCTATCTTGACTTGATTCTCCCCGGCAACGGCGCCAGAAATTCCTTTTGATGTCGCTTGAAGCTACGTTGGTTTTTCCCCAAAGAGGAAGCGATGATGCAGCACAGCGGCGGTAGGTATTTCCCTCAGATATGAAACCTAGGTTATCGAACCAGTAGGAGAACCAAGCAACACAACGTAAACAGCCCCTACACACAAATAACAACCACTCAGAACCCGACGTGTTAAAGGGGTTGACAATCCCTTTCTGGTAACGGCGCCGGAAATGGTGTGTTGACGGGAGAGAGTTGTAAATATTGAAAGATCGAACGCCAAATTAAATAAATTGTAGAAAGGTATTTTTGTATTTTTGGTTTAATAGATATGAAAATAAAAGAAAATAGAAATAGATCGCAAAGGAAAATAATATGACAAAGAAGACCCGGGGGCCGTAGGTTTCACTAGTTGCTTCTCCCGAGAGAAATAGCAAATGGTGGGTGAACAAATTACTGTTGGGCAATTGATAGAACCTCAAATAATTATGACGATATCCAGGCAATGATCATTACATAGGCATCACGTCCAAGATTATTAGACTGACTCCTGCCTACATCTACTACTATTACTCCACACCTCGACCGCTATCTAGCATGCATCTAATGTATTAAGTTCATGGAAAATGGGGTAATGCAATAAGAACGATGACATGATGTAGACAAGATCCATTTATCTATGGTGGTAGATATAGATCCCATCTTTTTATCTGTAGTAGCAACGATACATACGTATCGGTTCCCTTTCTGTCACTGGGATCAAGCATCGTAAGATCGAAGCCACTACCGGGCACCTCATCCCGTTGCAAGATAAATAGACAAAACCCAAATACCGGAGAAGAAATACGAGGCTATAAGAGATCATGCATAAAAGAGATCAAAGAAACTCAAATACTTTCATGGATATAAAAAAGATAGATCTGATAATAAACTCAAAGTTCATCGATCCCAACAAACACACCCCAAAAGAGTTACATTATATGGATCTCCAAGAGACCATTGTATTGAGAATCAAGAGAGAGAGAGAGAGAGATGAAGCCATCTAGCTACTAACTACGGACCCGAAGGTCTACAAAGAACTACTCACGCATCATCGGAGAGGCACCAATGGAAGTGGTGAACCCCTCCATGATGGTGTCTAGATTAGATCTAGTGGTTCTGGCCTCTGCGGCGGCTGGATGAATATTTTGTCGACTCCCCTAGGGTTTTGGTAATATTGGGGTATTAATAGAGCAAAGAGGCGGTCACGGGGGCACCCGAGGTGGGCACAACCAACCAGGGCGCGCCTGGGCCTCCTGGCGCGCCCTGGTGGGTTGTCCGCTCCTCGAGACTCCCCCCAGGTGCAACCAGGGCCCAACATCTTCCTTTTGGTCCATAAAAAATCTTCGTAAAGTTTTGTGTCATTTTGACTCCGTTTGATATTGATTTTCTGCGATGTAAAAAACATGGAAAAAATAGCAACTGGCACTTGGCATTATGTCAATAGGTTAGTACAAAAAAATGATATAAAATGACTATAAAACATCCAAGATTGATAATAAAACAGCATGGAACAATCAAAAATTGTAGATACGTTGGACACGTATCACCTGCGCAACATATAGCTCGCATGCTTCCCGGTGAGCCTGCGAATTGGAGGACAGCTTGCACGCCTCTCGGTCAGCCTGCACACCAGACTCCGTTGGCACGCCTCCCGTTCAGTCAAGGTCAAGAAGTTGTCCACACGACACCTCCTATAGCCATTAAAACAAAGAAACGTGGCGTCATGTGAATGGTTAACAGAAATCACACTATTTGAATTATACAAACGTTTGAGATATTAAAGTGGCAGCTATTTTTTCAAAATGCCTTTGTTGTCTGTTATTTGAGTGTGCCTTGTCTGAAAATGGACACAAAAATACCACATCATCTCGAGTGCCATTCCATGATAGCATGCCAAGTTTCATGAATTTCAGACGAGTTTTGGATTTACTAGAATTTAAAAACAAAGTATCCCAACATTTTGCCGGCAATCAACGGTGCCCTGGTGTTTGAAATTCATTCCCATTTCTTGCAAGGGACCTAAGCATGCACCCAAGGACACATATTTGATTTTTCAACCAATTTATATGCATTAGAGCATGTGCATGTAGTTCAAATTTGAATTGTGCACATAAATGCATTGAAAACTCAATTAATGCATAAAATGTCCAAACGAACCCCAAAAAATCCCAAAATTGACACAACAGTCCTGTTGTTCTATGTTGACACGAGAAAAAAATTTGAAAGCAATAAGAGGCAATGGATATCGTTTCATCCCCAAAGGTGGGACGTTCCCTACCGAAACCATTAGGCTTGTTGTGAGAAGCTCTGGTTTGTGAGAAGCATATCCCCAAACCTGCCCCAAATGGGACAAAAAAATTACCACGGCATGTTGATGCCGCTCCATGATAGCATGCCAATTTTTATGTATTTAAGACGAGCTTTGGATTTACAAGAATTTAAAAACCAGGTATCTCAATGTTTGGGCCGAGTGACTGTGGCAAGGTGTTTGACATTCATTCCCATTTCTTGCATGGGACCTAAGCACGCAACCAAGGGCACAAATTTGAATTTTCAACCAATTTATATGCATTAGAGCATGTGCACGTAGTTCAAATTTTAACTATGCACATAAATGCATTGAAAACTCAATTAATGCATAAACATGTCCAAACAAACCCTGAAAAATCCCAAAAATTGCCACAACACTCCTGTTGTTCTATGTTGACACGAGAATTTTTTTTGAAAGCAATAAGAGTCAATGGATATCATTTCGTCCCCAAAGGTGGAACATTCCCTACCGAAACCATCAGGCTTGTTGTGAGAAGCTCTAGTTTGTGAGAAACATATCCCCAAACATGCCTCAAATGGGACAAAAAATTACCACGGCATGTTGATGCCACTCCATGATAGCATGCCAAGTTTCAAGAATTCTAGATGAGCTTTGCATTTACTAGAATTTAAAAACCAGGTATCTCAATGTTTGCGGCCTAGTGACCGTGGCAGGGTGTTTGACATTCATTCCCATTTCTTGCATGGCACCTAAGCATGCAACCCAGGGCACAAATTTGACTTTTCAACCAATTTATATGCATTAGAGCATGTGCATGTAGTTCAAATTTGAATTATGCACATAAATGCATTGAAAAATCAATTAATGCATAAAAATGTCCAAACGAACCCCGAAAAATCCCAAAAATTGACACAACACTCCTGTTGTTCTATGTTTACACGAGAAATTTTTTGAAAGCAATAAGAGGCAATGGATATCGTTTCATCCCCAAAGGGGGACGTTCCCTACCGAAACCATCACGCTTGTTGGCAGAAGCTCTAGTTTGTGAGAAGCATATCCCCAAACCTGCCCCAAATGGGAGAAAAAAATTTACCACGGCATGTTGATGCCGCTCCATGATAGCATGCCAAGTTTCAAGAATTTCAAACGTGTTTTGGATTTACTAGAATTTAAAAACCAGCTATCTCAATGTTTGCGGCCAAGTGACTGTGGCAGGGTGTTTGACATTCATTCCCATTTCTTGCATGGGACCTAAGCATGCAACCAATGACAAACATTTGATTTTGCAACCCGTTTTTATGGACGGCGTACGTGCATGTAGTTCAATTTTGAATTATGCACATAAATGCCTAGAAAACTCAATCAATGTATAGAAATGTCCAAATGATCCCCGAAAAAATCCGAAATTTAATACGACACTCCTGTTGTTCTATGTTGACACGAGAAAATTTTGAAAGCAGTAAGAGGCAATAGATATCGTTTTGTCCCCCATGGTGGCACGTACCCTATCGAAACCATCAGGCTTCTTGTGAGAGAAGCTCTGGTTTGCTAAAAGCTTATACCCACACCTAGCCCAAATGGGCCGATATTTTTACCACGGCCTGTCGCTGCCGTTCCATCATATCATGTCAAGTTTCATGAATTTCCGACGAGTTTTTGATTTACTAGAATTTTAAAACCATGTATCTCAGTGTTAGCGGCCGAGCGACAGTTTCAAGGTGTTTGCCATTCGTTAGTATTTCTTGCATGTGACCTAATCTTGCAACCAAGGACAAACATTTGATTTTGCAACCCGTTTTATGGACGGATCACGTGCATGTAGTTCAATTTTGAATTATGCACATATATGCCTAGAAAACTCAATTGATGTATAAAAATGTCCAAACGATCCCTGAAAAAATCCAAAATTTAACACGACACTACTGTTTTTCTATGTTGACACCTGGAAAAAAAATTGAAATGAAGAAGAGGCGACGGTTATCTTTTTGTCCAGAAAGGTGACATGTTTCCCTAACGGAAACATGGGGCTTTCTTGTGAGAACCTCTGGTTTGTGAGAAGCTTATACTAGAACCTGCCCCAAATGGTACAGTATTTTAAACCCCAGCATGTTGATGCCATTCCATGATAGCATGCCAAGGTTCATGAATTTCAGACGGGTTTTGGGTTTACTAGAATTTCAAAAGCAAGTACCTCAACATATGACGGAGAGCCACGGTGCCGTGGTGTTCGAAATTCATCCCCATTTTTTGCATGGGACATAAGCATAAACCCATGGACACATATATGATTTTACAACCCATGTTGGTGCACCGGACCATGTGCATGTGCTTTAATTTTAAATTGTGCACCTGAAATGGCAAGAAAACCAATTTAATATATAAAATTTCCAAACGAACCCTGAATAATTCAAATTTTTTTACGACACACATATAGTTGCATGTTCACTGCAGATAAAAGGTCTAGCAATTCAAACACCGTCCATTGCCGCTGTGACCCCATTATCTAATACAAATCAAGACAAAAAATCAAGTAGATCCCAGACAATTTATTATCACCAACCGTGTGGGAGCAGCACAAAATATCTTGGAGCACCGTCAGATTATTGTCACGGCCGTAGAATTTGGTTGCAGATAGTTGCATAAGCATTCTTGTCATCATCTTAATCTCAAATGAATTTGAAATGGGGGTTGTTTAAACCCTAGCACCAAATGAATTCAACTAGGGTTTACTAAAATAATATTTAAATGAACCTGAGATACCCTTCATAAATGTTCATCATTTTTGAATTGGTCCAGAACCTCTACCAAAAATGGTGCTCACTTCTCTAGGACACTTTGGAATTAAATCATAAAGTATTTCCATTTGGACATTTAAATGCTATAAATATTTTTAAATGTCCAAATAATCTTGAAAGTATTTTGGACTGTTGGAATTAAGTTCAGAGGTGCCCATAAATATTTTCAACATTTTATAAAATGGTTTGGCATTTATGCTAAATCAAAAACAACAGCAGGAACAGAAAACAGAAACAAAAACAGAAAGAGAGAGAGAGAGAGAGAGAGAGAGAGAGAGAGAGAGAAGGGACCTGGCACAACTCACCTGGAAGCCCACCTGGCGGCCCAGCACTATGATGGCCCATGCCAGTTAGCTGCTTCCTCCCGCCAGGCAGGCAGGTAGGTGAGCGCCGGCGCGCCCGAGCTCGCCACGCCTCCACCTGCTTGCCGCCGAGCCGCTGGACACGTGGATGACCTCCCGCTCGTCGCCCCGACCTCCCCGACACCTCTTTCGCCCCACTGCACCTCTCCTTCGCCCTCCCCCACCATGGTCGATGCCGCTGCAACTGCGCCGCCGTCGTAACCGCGCCCACCGCCCCATCCTTGTCGCCCCGCCGTGTCCAGAAGCTCCGCCACCGTCTACTATGTCAAGCAAACCGAGCCCCGAGCGCTCGTTCGCCTCGGAGCCACTGCACCGACCTCGATCGGCCTCGCCGTCGTCGGAGATCCACTCCGCCGCTCGCTTGCTCTAGATCATCCCAGACTCCGCTGCCTAGCTCGCCGTGACCGTTGTGAGCTCCTGCCTCTCCTCCCCCTCTCTGTTCTCGCTGCCGTCCACCATAGCGACTGCACGGAGCACACCCGCACGCGCTGCTGCCTGAGCTCACCGCCGACGTGGCTCCGGCCATGCAACGGCCTCACCACCGTGTCCACTGACCTCCCCGCACCGCGTAGAGCTTGTAGGAGTTAGCCTTGCGCCTCCACGATCACCGTAGCATCAAGCTCGAGCTTGCACGAACTCCGGTAGCCGCCAAGCTCGTCGCTGGCGTCGTTTCCGGGGACCCCGAGGTCAACCACCACCACCACTCGACACAGCTCACTCCCAGCTACACGTACATGCCCTCCGCCGCCTGTTTGGTCGCCGGACTACGAAACCCGCACCGTCCGCCGCGTCTAGTCGTTGCCAGCGGCTAAACGCCGGTGATTTGACCTAGTTGACCAGGGATTTGAACCCCTAGGTCACTGACATGTGGGCCGCGTCCCTTGTTAAACCTAGTTTATTAATTAAACTAACCTTAATTAGTTAGTGAGCTAACTGTGACGCTGACCAGTGGGTCCCACTGGTCAGGTTTGACCTGGACCGCACAGTTGACCTGCTGACACAGTGCTGACATAGTAATGCCTTTTCTAGATTTATTCTTATTCAGGATATTCCAGGGAATGACTTAAACTTCAAAAATTCACAAAAAACAAATTATAACTCAGAATGGAATAAATTATATATGAAAAATTATAAGAAAAATTTAATCTATCCATCTGTACCTTTTTCATGCATGAGTAACCAACTTATACCTACTGTATAAGTGAAAACATGATAATGGCATCTTAAGTGCTTAATGTGGAGCTTGCATAAGAACCTTTGGTTCATATGGACTTCATATAAATCGTTGGTAGATGCATTAGGCCAAATCACAGCATATTGCCATGTCATGATCATGCATCATATTTTTGTATTGCATTGACTGTGTTCTTTCTCTGTTGCCGGTGTTTGACTCCTCTCAGTAGACATGGTTCCGACGAGATCGATGACACCGATGAAGAGCTATTACTATCTTCAGAAGTGATAAGCAAGCAAAACCCTCCTGTTCATTCCGATACAATCCTACGCTCTCGCTCTTGCTCTCTTTTACTGCATTAGGACAACAACCTGTCAACTGTTACATGCTACATTAGTTGAACCCCTTTCCTCTGCATGACCTGTCATTGCCACAGTAAATAGATGAAACCCACTAGTATGAGTAGGAGTTGTTTGACCCCTGATGTGCCTACTCAATCATGATTGTCTGTCATGCCTGCTACTGCTTAGAGTTGAGTCAGGTCTGGCTCATCGGGGATGAATTGGAATGTGGTGAACATCTCCTACTGTTGAGAGCTAAGTGTGTGAACACGATTTGGCAAAGGTAGCGGTGAGAGGCCATGTGCGAGTACATGGTGGGTTGTCTCATTGAAACCGTCCTCAAGAACTTAGTTCTGTGTTTGTGATCCATGAATAGCTACTACCGCACGTTGGGCCCTAAAATATGACCCCGCTTGACTTATTAACCGCCCATGTCCTCTGTCCATGTCGGCGTTCTGGGAATGGGGGTCCCCAGACTTGCCTCCCTACGGCCCGCGGCGTGGCTGAGCCAGCAGGCCATATGACCCATCTTCATCAAAAAGGCATCCAAGACCCTCGCGAGGGGCCAAGCCTCGCGAGGCGGATGACACAAGACCTCCTGTGGAGTGGCCTAGTCGGGCAGGCTCACGAGGAGCGGAGATATCAAGGCGAGGAAAACCTCATGAGGTTCTCTTGACGTGAGCCATGACGATCGGCACCAGGCGGGCGCCAGCGCGCGCAGCGTCCTTGTTTCCTCTTTGGTGCTAAGGAGGCCTACGCAGGCGAGGAGTACCGAGGCATCAGGCAAAGGTTGCCATATCGGTGCAACAAGACCAGGACCGGAAGGACGGCAAGACGGAGGTCATCGTGGAGCCCAAGACGGCGTCACCACCAGATCCTTTGGCAGGCGAAGACCACTTTTGTCAGGATGGCTTGTCCTAGTTGTCCCCCTTCAAATTAGCCCGCCGTTGTTGGCTCCCTTCCCGCTCAATATTTGGGAAGAGGACCAGGGCCTCTATAAATAGAGCTAGCCACCACCACAGGCAGGGGAGACAATCTTTCCACCATCCAGAACCACACAAGTTAGCGACGCACAAGAACACCTCAACCTCAGGACGCTGTTCTTCCCCTTGTATTGTTCATCATCAGCCCTAGAGACAATCCACCACCACCACACTTGAGTAGGGTATTACACCACAACGGTGGCCCGAACCAGTATAAATCTTGTGTCTTTCCGTGTTGCGAGTTTGTCAAGTTCGTCCGTGAGATCTTAGCGAGCTATGCTGTAGATCGGTGGGAGGAAAAGACTTCGCGCGCACCCCAGTGTTTGAACCTTAAGGGTTTGCCGGAACCCCACATCCAACATTTGGCGCACCAGGTAGGGGTGCGCTGTAGCTTCCCTTCCATCAGTTCGTCGCTCCGTCGCTCCATCGTCTCCATGGCGGACGCTCGCCGTGCTCGAGATGAGCGTCGGGCTGCCCTCGCCGCCCGCCTTGCTCAGACGGCCCCCATCGGCGGGCCACCTCGTCGCTCTCCGTCTCCCGCCGCCTACGCTGGCCCGGTGGGGAACGAGCAGCAAGCATCTTCGCTGCATCCTTCGGTACGACAGGACGGCCGCACCGCCACTCCATCGCTGACCCCGGCCAGTTCGTCGTCCCATGCGCGTTGTGCTCCCATGGAGGCGAGAGCCACACTCCTTGCCGCAAACGAACTCATTCGCTACCGCCCAGTCGACGACCTCTATGAGGAGTGGCTCGACCGCGTCGCCGAGCTCGTCCGCGCCGCAGGGGGCTCCCCGGTGCCGTCCCACTCTCTGCCTCACCCCCAGCCAGTCACGGGCGACGAGGCCCGAGGCGCGCCTCCACCACCCTAGCCCAAAGACAGTGCCTTGGCACCAAGGTGCGCGGCCCCGTGGTATGATCCGCCATGCCCGGTGCCCGCACGTGAAAAGAGAAGCTGCCAAGAAATCCCACGACCGCGAGGAGCTGCACCCGCGCTTCCCGCGCCACCTTATCAAGATTGCGTCGCCCGTGGAGGTGCCGCACGGACCTCGTCAAGACCAAGCTCCACCTCCGAAGCAGGCCCCAATAACTACGGCTAGCTGCCGCGCCTTCACCCCCGAGCTGCGCAGCGTCGCCTGGCCAGGCAAGTTCAAGCCGGATCTGCCTCCTCGCTACGACGGCAGCGCCAGCCCTGTGGAGTTCCTCCAGCTCTACAAGCTGAGCATCGAAGCGGCCAACGGTGACGAGAAAGTCATGGCGAACTGGTTTCCTATGGCTCTCAAGGACGGGGCCCGCTCCTGGCCCCTGAACTTGCAGCATGACTCAATCTCCTCCTGGGACGAGATGCATGACCGCCTCGTCGCCAACTTCCAGGGCACTCGCGACCGCCCGCCGGCCGCGAGCGACCTGCGTTGCATCAACCAACAGCCAGGGGAGACCCTCCAGAAGTACATCCAGCGCTTCAACAACACCCGCCTCAAGATCCCCAAGGTCATGGATAAGGCCATCATCTCCGCGTTCTCCGACGGCGTCCGTGACGTCAAGATGAAGGAAGAGCTCGCTATCCATGAGGAGCTCTGCACATCTCAGGAGTTGTTCAACCTGGCGACCAAGTGCGTAAGAGCTGAGGAGGGGCGCCTCTCTCTCACTGAGCTGCCAGCCGCAGGCACAGAGGAGAAGAAACCCAAGGCCAAGGACATGAAGTGCAAGGAAGCAGCGGTGCTAGCAGCGGAGCCCGACACCAAACGGGGCAGAGATCAACCTGAGTCATCCAAGAATAGTCGACCATTCTACGCCTTCCACAACCTGAACACCCACAACACCAGTGACTGCTAAGAGCTCAGAGCCATACGAGAAGGACACTACGGATGACGCCCAGAGCGCAGCGACCGGGGCTACGGCCACGGAGGAGGACGAGGAGGCGGATGCTGGGACGACCGTGGCCCACATCAGGAATGGTGCGACAGGCCTCGTGAGGAGCGCTGGCAAGACCATCCTCGCGAGGGGGCCTGGAGGGACCAGCCTCATGAGGATCGCCCCCAAGGCAACGCCGGTCTTCCCCTGCTGCCGCCACCAAGAAGGAACGATGATCATCATCAGGACGAGGGGGCTGGGGGCTTCCAGGAGCCGCGTGCAATCGCCTGCATCTTGGGCGGTGCCCAGGCCCCAGCCTCTCAGTGCATCTTCAAACGGTTCGCTCGCGAGGTGAATGCGGTGCTCCCCAAGCTTGAGGCCGCGCGCCCGCTCAGGTGGTCCCAGTGCGCCATCACTTTCAACTCGGCAGATCAACTCAAGTGCGCGGCCACCGTCGGCGTCCTCCCGATGTTGTGTTCCCTGGTCATCAGCAATGTGCAGGTTACCAACACCCTCATCGACGGTGGTGCAGGGCTCTATGTCCTATCCATCGACACATTCGACAACCTCCAAGTGCCATACGAGCAGCTCCAGCCTACCAAACCTTTCTCAGTCATGACCGACGGCTGCACCACACCGATAGGGCAGGTCCGCCTACCTGTCACCTTCGGCACACGCGACAACTACCGCACCGAGCTCATCGATTTCGACGTCGCCCACATCCGCCTGTCGTACAATGCCATCCTCGGGTATCCAGCCCTGTCCAAGTTCATGGTGGTCACCCACCACGGCTACAACGTCCTCAAGAAGGCTGGAAGCAGCGGGGTCATTACGGTCCTTTGTGAAGAAAGGGATGCAGTGTGCTCCCTCGAGCGTGCCTTCCAAGCTACTGCAATCGACAACCCTGGCAGCAGAAGTGAGGGCCCTCCGGAGGCCATCCCCAAGAAGAAGCAGCTGCGCCGCACAGGACCTCAGGAGGATGGCGTCGTAGCAGGAGCCTCATCAGGATCAGCGTCCGTCCCAGGGGTGCCTCCCTCCATCGCATAGGAAGGCGCGCCCAGCACCCTCCTCGGACAGGGCTTGGGGGCTCTCTTCTGGAGGGCCTCAGGCCTTGCCAACCTCACGAGGGAGGCGTTTGGGCACCACTTGGAGGCGTGCTACGCGGCATGTTTTCCTCAGGAGAACGCAGGGCAAGGCGTGCCCACCACTCAGGAGTTCATCACCGAGACCACACATGAACTGCAAGACGCAAGAGCCATGTGCGGCGACAGCCGCTCACAAGGCGCGGCTCACCACCCAGGTGAGGGTGCTGAGCTGTGTGTCTGCTTCGACGTCCCAGGGCTCAACAGGGTCGCGTCTCAGGAGCGCTGCTGGCCTTCATGTGTGGGTCATTGCTAGGGCCCGCCACACAGCTACGTTCGCATGGCCCTCGGCTTGCTGAGCGTGGCGTCGGCCTATCAACGCAACATGCAGCGTGACCTGGAGGCTCAAGAGGCCAGGTACCACATCGTCCTGGAAGGAATGGAAATGGTCTTCAGGTTGCCTCCTGAGCCCCCAGGGCCTCCCGAGGCTCAGGGCTCCGGTGGCTCATGAGGAGTCGTTTCTTCGACGCGCGACTTCAGCTAAGCCAACTCTGCTTTGTCTACAGAACCAGGTGAGATCTTCCAAGCTCGTTTAAGCTAGGAGCGCCCCTTGGGCTGCATTATTCCCAGGCTACGTGGGTCCGTCCATGCGGCACGTACCCCTTTTGCTCATGTCTTTAGCTTATCTTGCTGGGGGCGCCCCTCGGGCTGCATCATCCCCAAGCCGCTCGGGCCGGACCCAGTGGCATGTATCTTCCTGCATTTACCCAAGCTGATTTGCCTTCCCTGCTTAACCTGCCTACGATTATCACCTGCTCGATCATCGCCTCCCACGGGGCCTCCTCACAGGCACGATGCTGGTGCATGGGTCCGTCCCAGCCACGTTGACATATCTGAGCGGTCGAGCTCTGGCTCGCGGCACGCCCCACACACGTCACCTCACCAGGCCATCAGTGCCTTCACTTCATCCAGACCAACCAGCGGCAGGCTGACGGCTGTAATGGCAAACCATGTTCTTCTTGTGCCTGTTCGCAGGGACCCCGCGGGGAGGATAGCAGGCAGCACCGCGAGTCTCCTTTTCTTTCGTGCAATTCGCTTGCGCGTTAAAAGGGGGCTCCTAAGCATCGCGTCTTAGGAGCTCTTACTGGCTCTCGAGCCCTCACCCCCTGGCCTTGACCACGGCATCGTGACCTGGCATACCAGCGGCGGCTGAGCTCGCTCGAGGGCCGGGACCTAAGGACGAAGAGCACTAAGGAGAGCATGGGAGGAGGGAAACTCGTATGGCCGGCCTGGCTATGCCACACAAGTTGGCGTGCAGCCCTAGCACAACGTCAGGACTCGCCACGAGGTTCACAAGATAAGTCTCACCCTCGATTCGGCTAAATGTCTGAGCCTTATGGTCACTCACGCCTTGCCGCAGTCCCGTTGTGGCCATGTCAACTCCCTTTCTGTCACGGCCCTAGATTTGCTTGTAACTAGTTGTATGAAAGCATTCATGTCATCATGTTTAAATTTAAGAAATTTGAATTAGGGATTGATAAACCCTAGCACAAATGCAATTGAAATAGGTTCAACCAAAATATTTTCAATGACCTCAAAATATCCTTTTAAAATGCTCATGATTTATGGAAAAAGGTGAAAGCCTCTACCAGAGATGATGCATATTTTTCCAGGACATTTTGGTCATTGAATTAAATCTTTCTGGTATTTGAGTTGGAGTTTAAAATTTACCATTAAATATTGGTTGCTACAAATATTGTGAAATTTGTTGTGTGGTTTGAAAATAATTCAAATATTCCTCACAAAAATTACAGAATTAACCAAAGTGTTTTGGTTAGCATTTTATTTGCAAAACAGTAACAGAAATTAGAAAAACTGAAACAAATAAGAGAGAGAGGGAGAAAGCACTTACCTGGCGCTCACCTGGCAGCCCATCTGGCCGGCCCAGCCCACCAGGGGTAGGGAGGTCTTCTTCCTCCCGCTAGTCGGATGCACAACGTGTGCCCGGCGCGTGCACAGCCACCGCACGCCACCTCCTGCCCCCTGCTTGCTCCCGCGACCCCTGGAGACGCCACACAGACCCCCTCGACTCTCTCTCACTCTCCCTCGCTCTCACCCCCTTCCTGGATCTCTCTCTCTCTCGCATCCGAGCGAGCTCGTCGCCGCCGATCGCTGCTGTCGCGGCCACCGTCTCCGCCTCGCCCCTCTGACGTGCCTAAGAGCTCCGCGACATCGTCCTAGTGATCTCCACCGAACCAAGCAACGCCGGACGCCTCGAAGCGACGTCCATGTCGTCTTCTTCAACCTTGGCTCGCCGAGATCGATCCCGCCGCTCCGTCCACTCCAGAGCTTCCCCGGGCCGGCTGAGCTGCTCATCTGGACCGTTGTGAGCACCTACCCCTTCCCCCTTGCTCACCCCCTCCCTTCCCGCTCGCTAGCTGCCATCCCCGCGAACTCGAGCTCCGGCCGCCGCCATGGTCGGTGAGCTCCGTGCTTCCGAGCCCCACTACTCCAACCAGTTGCTCCTACGTGATTCGGCTGCTCTTTACGTGCTGCCTAGCGCCTCCATTCGCTCTCCCTCGAGCTGCAGCAACGTGCCCGCACATAGCCATGCTCTGGTCGCTGCTGTTCTCATTGCTGTCGTCGCTGCAGTCCGACCCAGCACCGCACACGGCCACCAATCGAAGCGCCTCCTCCCACAGCAGCCGTAGAGACCAACCCAGCCTCCTCTCGTTGCCAGAATCGCTGGAACGAGTGCCGCCGCCGCATCTGTGTGTCGCCTGCGGTTAGCCGCTGACGTGGCCACTTAATTAGTGCCTAAACACCCAGCTAATCACTCCCTAGAGCCACTGCCAAGTGGGCCCCTGTGCCTAAATTAATTACTTTAACTTCTCTGTTAAACTGGCACTAATCTTAGAGGGCCCCCTGTCACCTTTGACTTCGCCACGTCAGCATTGACCGGACCCACACGTCAGCCTCTGTAGTTGACACTGTGTCACTGACCACTGGACCCCACTGGTCAGGTTTGACCTGGACCGAGCCGTTGACCTGCTAACATCACTGTGAGGTCATGCTGACGCAATAATTCCTTTCTGGAATTTAAATAAATCTTAAATGATTTATTATTTTTAGAAAATTGCCTAAACTTCTAAAAATCATAGTAATTCAACCGTAACTCCAAATGCAAAGATTTATATATGAAAAATTATCAGAAAAATTCAGGGAATCCATTTGTACCAATTTCATGCATGTTTGAACAATGTTTGTCCTCTGTTTTGGACAAAACAAATAAAGGGCATTTAAATAATCATATATGGAGTTGGAATTTGAATCATGTATTCAAACCAACTTCATTTAAATCATAGCTAGATGCATTAGCTCAAATCAACAGCATATTGCCATGTCATGATCATGCATAATATCGTGCATTGCATTGATAGTGTTCTTTCTGTGTTTGCCGGTGGTTGTTCCCCCTCGGTAGACGATGTGATCGATGACACCGATGTAGAGCTATACAACTTCAGAAGTGCCAGGCAAGCAAAACCCCCTTGTTCATTCCGATACAATCCCACTCTCTCGCTCCTGCTCTTTTTTACTGCATTAGGACAACAACGATTCAATGGTTACATGCTTGTTGTCATGCCTGCTGTTGCTTAGAGTTGAGTCAGGTCTGATTCATCAGGAATGAATTGGAACATGGTGAACATGTCCTACCGTTGAGAGCTAAGTGTGTGAACACGATTTGGTAAAGGTAGCGGTGAGAGGCCATGTAGGAGTACATGGTGGGTTGTCTCATTGCAGCCATCCTCAGGAACTGAGTTCTGTGTTTGTGATCCATGAACAGTTACTTCCACACATTGGGTTCCGGTAACTCGGCCCCTCTCGGCTTATTAATCAACTCGATCTCTTTGCAAGAGTTGCAACTCATTTCTGGTGTTTGTAGGTACTGTTAGTAGTCTACCAAGTGGCACCTGGTATAGGTGGGCTTGGGACAGACTAGGCACAGTGGCACGGTGTACCAAGTGGCACCTGGATGGCGGGCTTGGGAACCCTGCACACATCGTTTGGGGTCGTGAGCGACGCCTCGGCCAGATCTCCTTGCAGATGGAACCCGAATAGGCGATAAACCTGGACGAGAGACTTGTGTGGTTAGTCAGGTTGTGGCTGACACCCTTGCCTGGCTTCCGCTTGAAGGTTGCCAAGGTACATGACGTGTACAGGGAGATAAGTGGCGAGAGCGTGTGTGAAGAAGTACACCCCTGCAGGGTTATCATTATCTATTCGAATAGCCGAATTCCTCGGATATGGAAACTTGGACCCCTTGCATAGTTCATAGACAAGTGCAAGTGGATACTCTAAAATGCGCAAGATAAGCGTGAGTGCTATGGATGGCCTTCTCGTAGCGAGACGGGAGTGGATCCATAGTGGTGTATTGATATGGTGAATATGTGGACTCGTGTGCGCCACCTCAAAGGAGTTACTTGCAGTCATAGTTCAGGATAGCCACCGAGTCAAAGTTGGCTTGCTGCAGTTAAACTCCACCATCCCTTCGTTGATAATGATGCATATGTAGTTAGTTCTGATGTAAGTCTTGTTGAGTACATTTGTACTCATATTTGCTTAATTTATGTTTTTGCAGAGAGACTTCAGTCTCGCTAGTAGTTCCGCGTCGACTTCGACGTTTAGCTCGTTACCTCATCTACGATCTTGTACCCTTGGGAGGGTCTTGTAGATAGTCAGGCTTCTCAGCCTTTTTCCTTTGTAGAAGTCTGTACTCAGACATGTTAAGCTTTCTCATGTGCTTTGACTTGTATGCTCTGAATGTTGGGTCGTGAGACCCATGTTTGTAATATCTTGCTCCTCGGAGCCTAATGAATAATACTCTGAGTCGTAGAGTCTTGTTGTGATGCCATGTTGTATTGCACATATTGAGCATATTATGTGTATGATTGAAATGCTTGGTATGTGTGGGATCCGACAACCTAGTTGTTTATCCTTGGTAGCCTCTCTTATGGGGAAATATAGTCTTGTGCTTCCATGAGCCATAGTAGTCCACTACAGCTCGGTTCACTGGAGTCCTGCTAGCCCAGCACTACTACTCTGGAACACTTGACTAGCCGGCATGTGATTCACTTCGTTCCTATGTCTGTCCCTTCGGGGAAATGTCACACGGTGACATCCGGAGTCCTGTCTAGCCTGCTACAGCCCGGGTTCCCGGAGTCCTGTTAGCCCAGTGCCACAGCCTGGATTCACACGCTGCTGACTGACATGCTCGATGTTGATTCATGTATGCCTGTCCCTATGAGTTAGTGCCACTTTGGGTTCACGACTAGTCATGTCGGCCCGGGTTCTCTGTCATATGGATGCTAGTGACACTATCATATACGTGAGCCAAAAGGTGCAAACGGTCCCAGGCCATGGTAAGGCGACACCCGTGGGAATACCATGCGTGAGGCCACAAAGTGATATGAGGTGTTACAGGCTAGATCGGTGTGACTTACAATCAGGGTCCTGACAGCTTTGGTATCAGAGCCTGACTGCCTGTAGGATTACCAAGCCAAACTGGTCGAAGTCGTGTCTAGAAATGCTTTAGTTATGTTGGGGAATTGTCTGTGGGAAGGAACTTTTTATGACTTATACCTCATGGCCTTCTGATCCGAGTCAACCTCTTCTTTTTCTACGGGGATTAAGAACTAAGCCTTCTCATCTATCTATCAGGATGACGTGTTACTAATCCGTAGACTTATAGGATTGTTGGTTTCAAGTCTCAGTTCTGTTTCTACTATTTCCATATGTTCATAGCTGGCCTCAGAACCTTGATATTGTGATGTTGAGCGGTCATGCCACCATTTTTGCAGGATGTCTCAAATCTTTTTGAGCATTTACAGCCGTTATGCTGTCCGAGTCATCCCATGTTTCTAAATAGTCTGATGCATTTGCAAATCCCTTCTTTCTATTCCCGATGTCCCTTTGGGCCAGTTCAACCACACTAATCGGTGAGTTGAAGTACTCTATTGCCTCGACATATATGTTGGAGCTATTATTATGACCCTAGGTGTCTTAGGGAGTCACCTAGTAATCTAGCAATGTTTTGTGTTTCTGGCTACCATTCTCGAAAGCATCCCGTGATGCCATTTAGTAGTAGTAGGTATTCTACTCCTGGGTTCTTGACCCAAGATTCACTCTACTTACCTCGTGTTGATAGTGTTGCTCGTACCTTTAGGATATTAGTAACCTTTGCGATAGTCCTCGAGGTCTGTGGTATTTGCTTCTTCCAAATATTATGAACCACTTGTTGGAAATATGCCCTAGAGGCAATAATAAAAGCATTATTATTATATTTCCTTGTTCATGGTAATTGTCTTTATTCATGCTATAATTGTGTTATCCGGAAATCGTAATACATGTGTGAATAACAGACACCAACATGTCCCTAGTAAGCCTCTAGTTGACTAGCCCGTTGATCAACAGATAGTCATGGTTTCCTGACTATGGACATTGGATGTCATTGATAATGAGATCACATCATTAGGAGAATGATGTGATGGACAAGACCCAATCCTAAAAATAGCATAAAGATCGTGTAGTTCGTTTTGCTAGAGTTTTGCAATGTCAAGTATCTTTTCCTTAGACCATGAGATCGTGCAACTCCCGGATACCGTAGGAGTGCTTTGGGTATACCAAACGTCACAACGTAACTAGGTGACTATAAAGGTAGACTACGGGTATCTCCGAAAGTATCTGTTGGGTTGGCACGGATCAAGACTGGGATTTGTCACTCCGTATGACGGAGAGATATCACTGGGCCCACTCGGTAATGCATCATCATAATGAGCTCAAAGTGACCAAGTATCTGGTCACGGGATCATGCATTACGGTACGAGTAAAGTGACTTGCCAGTAACGAGATTGAACGAGGTATTGGGATACCGACGATCGAATCTCGGGCAAGTAATATATCGATTGACAAAGGGAATTGCATACGGGGTTGATTGAATCCTCGACATCGTAGTTCATCCGATGAGATCATTGTGGAGCATGTGGGAGCCAACATGGGTATCCAGATCCCGCTGTTGGTTATTGACCAGAGAGTCGTCTCGGTCATGTCTGCTTGTCTCCCGAACCCGTAGGGTCTACACACTTAAGGTTCGGTGACGCTAGGGTTGTGAAGATAAGTATATGCAGTAACCCGAATGTTGTTAGGGGTCCCGGATGAGATCCCGGACGTCATGAGAAGTTCTGGAATGGTCCGGAGGTAAAGAATTATATATAGGATGTGCAGTTTCGGCCATCGGGACAAGTTTCGGGGTACCCGGTATTGTACCGGGACCACCGGAAGGGTCCCGGGGGTCCACCGGGTGGGGCCACCTATCCCGGAGGGCCCCTTGGGCTGAAATAGGAGGGAACCCAGCCGATAGTGGGCTGGGGCGCCAGCCCCCCCAAGGCCCATGCGCCTAGGGTTGGGGGGGGGACCCTAAGGGGGGCGCCCCCTTGCTTGGGGGGCAAGCCCCCCACCCCTGGCCGCCGCCCCCCCTGGTAGATCCCATCTACCAGGGACGGCGCCCCCCTGGCACCCCTATATATAGTGGGGGAGAGGAGGGACTTGATCCCCACGCCTTTGGTGCTTCCCTCTCTCCCGTTACTTCTTCCTCTCTCGTAGTACACGGCGAAGCCCTGCTGTCGTGACGCCCTGCATCCACCACCACGCCGTCGTGCTGCTGGATCTTCGTCAACCTCTCCTTTCCCCTTGCTGGATCAAGAAGGAGGAGACGTCTCCCGTCCCGTACGTGTGTTGAACGCGGAGGTGCCGTTCGTTCGGCGCTGGTCATCGGTGATTTGGATCACGTCGTGTTCGACAACATCAACCTCGTTCTAACGAACGCTTCCGCTCGCGATCTACAAAGGTATGTAGATGCATCTCGTGACTCGTTGCTAGATGAACTCCTAGATGATCTTGGTGAAACGAGTAGGAAAATTTTTGTTTTCTGCAACGTTCCCCAACAGTGGCATCATGAGCTAGGTCTATGCGTAGTTCTTCTTGCGCGAGTAGAACACAATTCGTTGTGGGCGTGGATTTGTCAACCTTCTTGCCGCTACTAGTCTTTTCTTGCTTCAGCGGTATTGTGGGATGAAGCGGCCCGGACCAACCTTACACGTACGCTTACGTGAGACCGGTTCCACCGACTAACATGCACTAGTTGCATAAGGTGGCTGGCGGGTGTCTGTCTCTCCCACTTTAGCTGGAGCGGATTCGATGAACAGGGTCCTTATGAAGGGTAAATAGAAGTTGACAAATCACGTTGTGGCTTTCACGTAGGTAAGAAAACGTTCTTGCTAGAACCCTAATTCAGCCACGTAAAACTTGCAACAACAATTAGAGGACGTCTAACTTGTTTTTGCAGCAAGTGGTTTGTGATATGATATAGCCAAAGTTGTGATGAATGATGAATGATCTATATGTGATGTATGAGATGTTCATGCTATTGTAATAGGAATCACGACTTGCATGTCGATGAGTATGACAACCGGCAGGAGCCATAGGAGTTGTCTTTATTCTTTTATATTACCTGCGTGTCATTGAGAAACGCCATGTAAATTACTTTACTTCATTGCTAAACGCGATAGCCATAGTAGTAGAAGTAATAGTTGGCGAGCAACTTCATGGAGACACGATGATGGAGATCGTGATGATGGAGATCATGGTGTCAAGCCGGTGACAAGATGATCATGGAGCCCCAAGATGGAGATCAAAGGAGCTATGTGATATTGGCCATATCATGTCACGTTTATTATTTGATTGCATGTGATGTTTATCATGTTTTGCATCTTGTTTACTTAGAACGACGGTAGTAAATAAGATGATCCCTCATAACAATTTCAAGAAGTGTTCTCCCCTAACTGTGCACCGTTGCTAAAGCTCGTCGTTTCGAAGCACCACGTGATGATCGGGTGTGATAGATTCTTACGTTCACATACAACGGGTGTAAGACAGTTTTACACATGCAAAACACTTAGGGTTAACTTGACGAGCCTAGCATGTGCATAGACATGGCCTCGGAACACGGAAGACCGAAAGGTCGAGCATGAGTCGTATAGAAGATGCGATCAACATAAAGATGTTCACCGACGTTGACTAGTCCGTCTCACGTGATGATCGGACACGGCCTAGTTAACTCGGATCATGCAATACTTAGATGACTAGAGGGATGTCTAATCTAAGTGGGAGTTCATTATATAATTTGATTAGATGAACTTTACTATCATGAACATTAGTCTAAAAATATTTTACAATATGTCTTGTAGATCAAATGGCCCACGTAGTCCTCAACTTCAACGCGTTCCTAGAGAAAACCAAGCTGAAAGACGATGGTAGCAACTATACGGACTGGGTCCGGAACCTGAGGATCATCCTCATAGCTGCCAAGAAAGATTACGTCCTACAAGCACCGCTAGGTGAAGCTCCCGTCCCACAGAACCAAGAAGTTATGAACGCTTGGCAGACACGTGTTGACGACTACTCCCTCGTTCAGTGCGGCATGCTTTACAGTTTAGAACCGGGGCTCCAAAAGCGTTTTGAGAGACATGGAGCATATGAGATGTTCGAAGAGCTGAAAATGGTTTTCCAAGCTCATGCCCGGGTCGAGAGATATGAGGTCTCCGACAAGTTCTTCAGCTGTAAGATGGAGGAAAACAGTTCTGTCAGTGAGCACATACTCACTATGTCTGGATTACATAACCGCTTGACTCAGCTGGGAGTTAATCTCCCGGATGATGCGGTCATTGACAGAATCCTCCATTCGCTTCCACCAAGCTACAAGAGCTTTGTGATGAACTTCAACATGCAGGGGATGCAAAAGACCATTCCTGAGTTGTTCTCAATGCTGAAATCAGCGGAGGTAGAAGTCAAGAAGGAACATCAAGTGTTGATGGTCAATAAAACCACTAAGTTCAAGAAGGGCAAGGGTAAGAAAGCCTTCAAGAAGGACGGCAAGGAAGTTGCCGCGCCCGGCAAGCAAGCTGCCGGGAAGAAGCCAAAGAATGGACCCAAGCCCGAGACAGAGTGCTTTTATTGCAAGGGGAGCGGACACTGGAAGCGGAATTGCCCCAAGTACTTAGCAGACAAGAAGGCCGGCAAAACAAAAGGTATATGTGATATACATGTGATTGATGTATACCTTACCAGTAATCGTAGTAGCTCTTGGGTATTTGATACCGGTGCAGTTGCTCACATTTGTAACTCACAGCAGGAACTACGGAATAAACGGAGACTGGCGAAGGACGAGGTGACGATGCACGTCGGGAATGGTTCCAAAGTCGATGTGATCGCCGTCGGCACGCTACCTCTTCATTTACCTACGGGATTAGTTTTAAACCTCAATAATTGTTATTTAGTACCAGCTTTGAGCATGAACATTGTATCAGGATCTCGTTTAATTCGAGATGGCTACTCATTTAAATCCGAGAATAATGGTTGTTCCATTTATATGAGAGATATGTTTTATGGTCATGCTCCTATGGTGAATGGTTTATTCTTAATGAATCTCGAGCATAATGCTACACATGTTCTTAGTGTGAATACCAAAAGATGTAAGGTTGATAATGATAGTCCCACATACTTGTGGCACTGCCGCCTTGGTCACATAGGTGTCAAACGCATGAAGAAGCTCCATGCTGATGGACTTTTAGAGTCTCTTGATTATGAATCATTTGACACGTGCGAACCATGCCTTATGGGTAAAATGACCAAGACTCCGTTCTCAGGAACAATGGAGCGAGCAACCAACTTATTGGAAATCATACATACTGATGTGTGCGGTCCAATGAGTGTTGAGGCTCGCGGTGGCTATCGTTATGTTCTTACTCTCACTGATGATTTGAGTAGATATGGATATATTTACTTAATGAAACACAAGTCTGAAACCTTTGAAAAGTTCAAGGAATTTCAAAGTGAGGTTGAGAATCAACGTGATAGGAAAATCAAGTTTCTACGATCAGATCGTGGAGGAGAATACTTGAGTCACGAATTTGGCACACACTTAAGAAAATGTGGAATAGTTTCACAGCTCACGCCGCTTGGAACACCTCAGCGTAACGGTGTATCCGAACGTCGTAATCGCACTCTATTAGATATGGTGCGGTCTATGATGTCTCTTACCGATCTGCCGCTATCTTTTTGGGGTTATGCTTAGAGACTGCCGCATTCACTTTAAATAGGGCTCCGTCGAAATCCCTTGAGACGACACCGTTTGAATTATGGTTTGGAAAGAAACCTAAGCTGTCGTTTCTAAAAGTTTGGGGATGCGATGCTTATGTCAAGAAACTTCAACCTGAAAAGCTCGAACCCAAGTCGGAAAAATGCGTCTTCATACGATACCCAAAAGAAACTATTGGGTATACCTTCTACCTCAGATCCGAAGGCAAGATCTTTGTTGCCAAGAATGGATCCTTTCTAGAGAAAGAGTTTCTCTCGAAAGAAGTAAGTGGGAGGAAAGTAGAACTTGATGAAGTATTACCTCTTGAACCGGAAAATGGCGCAACTCAAGAAAATGTTCCTGAGGTACCAGCACCGACTAGAGAGGAAGTTAATGATAATGATCAAGATACTTCTGATCAAGCTCCTACTGAAATTCGAAGGTCCACAAGGACACGTTCCGCACCAGAGTGGTACGGCAACCCTGTCTTGGAGATCATGTTGTTAGACAACGGTGAACCTTCGAACTATGAAGAAGCGATGGCGGGCCCGGATTCCGACAAATGGCTAGAAGCCATGAAATCCGAGATAGGATCCATGTATGAAAACGAAGTATGGACTTTGGCTGACTTGCCCGTTGAACGGCGAGCCATAGAAAATAAATGGATCTTTAAGAAGAAGACAGACGCGGATGGTAATGTGACCATCTATAAAGCTCGGCTTGTCGCTAAGGGTTATCGACAAGTTCAAGGGGTTGACTACGATGAGACTTTCTCACCGGTAGCGAAGCTAAAGTCCGTCCGAATCATGTTAGCAATTGCCGCGTTTTACGATTATGAAATATGGCAAATGGACGTCAAAACGGCATTCCTTAATGGTTTCCTTAAGGAAGAATTGTATATGATGCAGCCGGAAGGTTTTGTCGATCCTAAGAATGCTGACAAGGTGTGCAAGCTCCAACGCTCGATTTATGGGCTGGTGCAAGCATCTCGGAGTTGGAACATTCGCTTTGATGAGATGATCAAAGTGTTTGGGTTTACGCAGACTTATGGAGAAGCCTGCGTTTACAAGAAAGTGAGTGGGAGCTCTGTAGCATTTCTCATATTATATGTAGATGACGTACTTTTGATGGGAAATGATATAGAACTCTTGGACAGCATTAAGGCCTACTTGAATAAGAGTTTTTCAATGAAGGACCTTGGAGAAGCTGCTTATATATTAGGCATCAAAATCTATAGAGATAGATCGAGACGCCTCATAGGTCTTTCACAAAGTACATACCTTGATAAGATATTGAAGAAGTTCAATATGGATCAATCTAAGAAGGGGTTCTTGCCTGTGTTACAAGGTATGAAATTGAGCTCGGCTCAAAGTCCGACCACGGCAGAAGAAATAGAAGAGATGAGTGTCATCCCCTATGCCTCAGCCATAGGTTCCATTATGTATGCCATGCTGTGTACCAGACCTGATGTAAACCTTGCCGTAAGTTTGGTAGGAAGATACCAAAGTAATCCCGGCAAGGAACACTGGACAGCGGTCAAGAATATCCTGAAGTACCTGAAAAGGACTAAGGAGATGTTTCTCGTTTATGGAGGTGACGAAGAGCTCGTCGTAAAGGGTTACGTCGACGCTAGCTTCGACACAGATCTGGATGACTCTAAGTCACAAACCGGATACGTGTATATTTTGAATGGAGGGGCAGTAAGCTGGTGCAGTTGCAAGCAAAGCGTCGTGGCGGGATCTACATGTGAAGCGGAGTACATGGCAGCCTCGGAGGCAGCACATGAAGTAATATGGGTGAAGGAGTTCATCACCGACCTAGGAGTAATACCCAATGCGTCGGGGCCAATCAAACTCTTTTGTGACAACACTGGAGCTATTGCACTTGCCAAGGAGCCCAGGTTTCACAAGAAGACAAGGCACATCAAGCGTCGCTTCAACTCCATTCGTGAAAATGTTCAAGATGGAGACATAGAAATTTGTAAAGTACATACGGACCTGAATGTAGCAGATCCGTTGACTAAACCTCTCCCTAGGGCAAAACATGATCAACACCAGAATTCCATGGGTGTTCGATTCATCACAATGTAACTAGATTATTGACTCTAGTGCAAGTGGGAGACTGTTGGAAATATGCCCTAGAGGCAATAATAAAAGAATTATTATTATATTTCCTTGTTCATGGTAATTGTCTTTATTCATGCTATAATTGTGTTATCCGGAAATCGTAATACATGTGTGAATAACAGACACCAACATGTCCCTAGTAAGCCTCTAGTTGACTAGCCCGTTGATCAACAGATAGTCATGGTTTCCTGACTATGGACATTGGATGTCATTGATAACGAGATCACATCATTAGGAGAATGATGTGATGGACAAGACCCAATCCTAAACATAGCATAAAGATCGTGTAGTTCGTTTTGCTAGAGTTTTGCAATGTCAAGTATCTTTTCCTTAGACCATGAGATCGTGCAACTCCCGAATACCGTAGGAGTGCTTTGGGTATACCAAACGTCACAACGTAACTGGGTGACTATAAAGGTAGACTATGGGTATCTCCGAAAGTATCTGTTGGGTTGGCACGGATCAAGACTGGGATTTGTCACTCCGTATGACGGAGAGATATCACTGGCCCCACTCGGTAATCCATCATCATAATGAGCTCAAAGTGACCAAGTATCTGGTCACGGGATCATGCATTACGGTACGAGTAAAGTGACTTGCCGGTAACGAGATTGAACGAGGTATTGGGATACCGACGATCGAATCTCGGGCAAGTAATATATCGATTGACAAAGGGAATTGCATACGGGGTTGATTGAATCCTCGACATCGTGGTTCATCCGATGAGATCATCGTGGAGCATGTGGGAGCCAACATGGGTATCCAGATCCCGCTATTGGTTATTGACCAGAGAGTCGTCTCGGTCATGTCTGCTTGTCTCCCGAACCCGTAGGGTCTACACACTTAAGGTTCGGTGACGCTAGGGTTGTGAAGATAAGTATATGCAGTAACCCGAATGTTGTTCGGGGTCCCGGATGAGATCCCGGACGTCACGAGAAGTTCCGGAATGGTCCGGAGGTAAAGAATTATATATAGGATGTGCAGTTTCGGCCATCGGGACAAGTTTCGGGGTACCCGGTATTGTACCGGGACCACCGGAAGGGTCCCGGGGGTCCACCGGGTGGGGCCACCTATCCCAGAGGGCCCCTTGGGCTGAAATAGAGGGAACCCAGCCCATAGTGGGCTGGGGTGCCAGCCCCCCCAAGGCCCATGCGCGTAGGGTTGGGGGGGGGGAACCCTAAGGGGGGCGCCCCCTTGCTTGGGGGGCAAGCCCCCCACCCCTGGCCGCCGCCCCCCTGGTAGATCCCATCTACCAGGGCCGGCGCCCTCCCTGGCACCCCTATATATAGTGGGGGAGAGGAGGGACTTGATCCCCACGCCTTTGGTGCTTCCCTCTCTCCCGTTACTTCTTCCTCTCTCGTAGTACACGGCGAAGCCCTGCTGTCGTGACGCCCTGCATCCACCACCACGCCGTCGTGCTGCTGGATCTTCGTCAACCTCTCCTTTCCCCTTGCTGGATCAAGAAGGAGGAGACGTCTCCTGTCCCGTACGTGTGTTGAATGCGGAGGTGCCGTCCGTTCATCGCTGGTCATCGGTGATTTGGATCACGTCGTGTTCGACAACATCAACCTCGTTCTAACGAACGCTTCCGCTCGCGATCTACAAAGGTATGTAGATGCATCTCGTGACTCGTTGCTAGATGAACTCCTAGATGATCTTGGTGAAACGAGTAGGAAATTTTTTGTTTTCTGCAACGTTCCCCAACACCACTTATGGCAGAAGTTTGTTGGATCAAAAGATCACAACAGGAGTGCTCTCGATGAGTTCTCCATTCAAATTGTGAATCTGCCAGTCCTTCTTCTTCTGCATGGGTTATCCGAAAGAAATATGTTGAACTTGTTCGACATACTAATCCATGCGTCCACAACTCAGGAAGTTATATGCTCCTTGAGTTGTCCATTTTCAGTTTTATTCCGACCATCATCTATCAGTTGATAGTCAAGAGTATGTGTGCAATCGTGTTCATTGATGCCTATTATTCTTGTGGTCCATCAAGCCGTTCTATTTTAGAATGACTAGGAGAAACAAACTTCAGTACCTCATCCATTCCTAGGATTGGGTCAAAGTAGTTGTACTCCGCAGATCAAAATGCTAGTCCAGCTTTTGTTCTACTCTACCTTGGAGTGTTGCCCTCTTTATGTCAGGAATCTCATGAGGATTGCACTAACCCTTATGAATTCTTGTTGAAGTGATACTTCTCGCCATCATCATTCATTCCTTGGTATCCGTGTTATTGTAACCGAAATACTGACAAGTGAATTGTGATGTGTGAAATCAATACTCCTAGCAACCACATTGCTTGGTAGTTAATGGACGACAATCTCATTCTTAGCATGTTGGTTATTCAAACATCATCCTGAGATTGATCGTGTTACCTAGTCCATTTTTCCTGGTGCACTCTTCGGTCAACGAGTTAGGATTGTATCAATCCCTCGCTCTTCTTGATCATATCGTCTTGCCCTGAAAAGCAAGATTGTTCTCGAGCTTAGTAACATATCGGTGGTTCGTGATTTTCTGATTATATTCTTGGAAGTATCACCAGGTTGTCACCTGACTGTTATGTTGAGCTCGTGGTCAAGTTGGTTTCTTGTAACCACCCCTTCTCCAAGAATCTGTGTTGGATACCCCTGAGCTAGTTGGTTAAGACAAACAACAACTTGGAGATTTGGAAGATAAAAGCTTGTGTTTCTTAGTTCATGTTAAGGGATATATTTTGTGTGTGTGTGTGTTGAAGAAAGATGATATCTTCATCGATTGGTCCTCGTGATCAGTTATTGGATATATTGTCTTGTCCAAACTTTGATTTGAGTGTGGGCTATCCTCAAATCAAATCAGAACCAACGATGTTTGTAATGTTGTCCTACTCGAGGTTGATTCCTCGGGCATACACCATTACATCCTTTGGTCTGACCAATGCTATCACCGTGTTCACTTAATTGTGGAATTCCATATATATGGAAGCCTAGATGGTTGTTTGTTGAGCCCATTGACAACATTTTCATCATGTCCATGATTCATGTTGAACTTCTAAGTTAGCGTTGGAAACTTGGAAAGCATTTCTTCATGCTAGCTCATGAACCATATGTTTGGATGAAAGAAGTGACTACCTCTGATTCACGTGCATTTGGTGAAAGTTGCCGCCGTGAATTCGAGAAAGTAGTTTTGCTTCCTCTGGAATCAGCCCAAGTTAGTCATGCATGTGCGAAGTATTCTGTGGTCTGGAGACTTGCAACCTTCATTCCATGTGTATCCCTAGCACAGCAAGCCACTGATTAACTTGTTCTAGGAGAAGAAGTTCCTTCTTAAGAGCTAATCATGACTTAAGTAAGGACTTTGCTATCCTCGATGATGGTTCCCAACCAGAACTCGGTAGTGTTTGTTCTAAGACTTCCATGTGGTCATGCTTGTCTTGGACAACGTGTTCACATGTGTGTAGCAGAACCAGCTCATATTTTGGAGCTTGCTATCATAGTTCATTTCCCGAGAATCTCGCAATGTTATCTCGTCGAATTGTGTTACAAACTTTCTTTTGCAGACATGTTGAGTCTGAAGTATCCTGTTACTAACCAGATCTGAATCTCAGGCAGATATGATGGTTGGAACATTCCAACATTTGCATTTTGTTACTAGCTTACACCGTCTTTGTGCCATTTCACTATGGGCTGCCTCCATAGTAATTCTTATTCAGGATCATCTTCAAAAGTGGTCCTACCATGGATTCCACCCATTTCCGATGATAAGCAAATCATCCATTGCGTTGTCTTCAACAAGGTAGTCCACGTCATCCATTCTAGTCTGAGTATGCCATTCTACCACACTCCGCCAATGATTGTTGTGTTTTTGCCTTAGGATAGTATAAAGAGTTTCAATGATCTCTGAAACAAAAGTAATTCTTTTTTCCACTTAAGGGAATATTTCTGCGAGTCACCTTCCTTAAGATGTCTCGATGTGGTATCATGGCAACTCAACTCCTCACTACGTTGACAACCATTCACCACGCTCTTAAGTGTGGAATTGTTGCCTACCAATTTGAACCTTTGTCATCTATTACCTCCCATCTCTCTCGATGTGTGTTTTGTGTCTCAGCCCAAGAGATGTTTCAACGTCTCACTCCATGAGTTGATCTTGAGTTGCTCGATCTTTGGGAAGATCGTTTCCTGTAGAGTTTCCTTTCATCGTCACCATGTTGGATGAAGATCTCGAAAGCAAAGATGTCAAGATCAACTTGCGTTATCAAATCAACATCCTCGAGAAAGACATCTGGATCGTGAAGAATGTGTTAGCTTGTGTCCCTCTGTCTTCTTACCTTGCGACTTGAATCTCGGGACGAGATTCTTGTTTAGTAGGGGTGAGTTGTCACGACCCTAGATTTGCTTGTAACTAGTTGCATGAAAGCATTGATGTTATCATGTTTAAATTTAAGAAATTTGAATTGGGGATTGATAAACACTAGCACAAATGCAATTGAAATAGGTTCAACCAAAATATTTTCAATGACCTCAAAATATCCTTTTAAAATGTTCAGGATTTATGGAAAAAGGTGAAAGCCTCTACTAGAGATGATGCATATTTTCCAGGACATTTTGGTCATTGAATTAAATCATTATGGTATTTGAGTTGGAGTTTAAAATTTACCATTAAATATTGGTTGCTCCAAATATTCTGAAATTTGTTGTGTGGGTTGAAAATAATTCAAATGTTCCTCACAAAAATTTACAAAATTAACCAATGTGTTTTGGTTAGTATTTTATTTGCAGAACAGTAGCAGAAATTAGAAAAACTGAAACAAATAAGAGAGAGAGAGAGAGGGAGAAAGCACTTACCTGGCAGCCCATCTGGCCGGCCCAGCCCACCGGGGGTAGGGAGATCTTCTTATTCCCGCTAGTCGGATGCACACCGCGTGCCCGACGCGCGCACGGCCACCGCACGCCACCTCCTGCCTCCCTGCTTGCTCCCGCGACCCCTGGAGACGCTACGCAGACCCCCTCAACTCTCTCTCACTCTCCCTCGCTCTCACCCCCTTTCCTGGATCTCTCTCTCTCTCGCATCCAAGCGAGCTCGTCGCCGCCGATCGCTGCTGCCACGGCCACCGTCTCCGCCTCGCCCCTCTGACGTGCCTAAGAGCTCCGCGACATCGTCCTCGTGATCTCCACCGAACCAAGCAACGCCGTAGAGACCAACCCCGCCTCCTCTCGTCGCCGAAATCGCAGGAACGAGTGCCACCGCCGCATCTGTGTGTCGCCGGCGGTTAGCCGCTGACGTGGCCACTTAATTAGTGCCTAAACACCCAGCTAATCACTCCCTAGAGCCACTGCCAAGTGGGCCCCCGTGCCTAAATTAATTAGTTTAACTTCTCTGTTAAACTAGCACTAATCTTAGAGGGCCCCGCCTGTCACCTTTGACTTGGCCACGTCAGCATTGACCGGACCCACATGTCAGCCTCTGTAGTTGACACTGTGTCACTAACCACTGGACCCCACTGGTCAGGTTTGACGTGGACAGAGCCGTTGACCTGCTGACATCACTGTGAGGTCATGCTGACGCAATAATTCCTTTCTGGAATTTAAATAAATCTTAAATGATTTATTATTTTCAGAAAATTGCCTAAACTTCTAAAAATCATAGTAATTCAACCGTAACTCCAAATGCAAAGATTTATATATGAAAAATTATCAGAAAAATTCAAGGAATCCATCTGTACAATTTTCATGCATGTTTGAACAATGTTTGTCCTCTGTTTTGGACAAAACAAATAAAGGGCATTTAAATAATCATATATGGAGTTGGAATTTGAATCATGTATTCAAACCACCTTCATTTAAATCATAGCTAGATGCATTAGCTCAAATCAACAGCATATTTCCATGTCATGATCATCCATCATATCGTGCATTGCATTGATAGTGTTCTTTTTGTGTTTGCCGGTGGTTGTTCCCCCTCGGTAGACGATGTTTCGACGATGTGATCGATGACACCGATGAAGAGCTATACTATCTTCAGAAGTGCCAGGCAAGCAAAACCCCCTTGTTCATTCCAATACAATCCCACTCTCTCGCTCCTGCTCTTTTTTACCACATTAGGACAACAACAATTCAACTGTTACATGCTACGGTAGCTGAACCCCTTTCCTCTGCATTAACTGTCATTGCCACAGTAAATAGATGAAACCCACTAGCATGAGTAGGAATTTTTTGAGCCCTGATGTGCCTACTCATTCATGCTTGTTGTCATGCCTGCTACTGCTTAGAGTTGAGTCAGGTCTGATTCATCGGGAATGAATTGGAACATGGTGAACATGTCCTACCATTGAGTGCTAAGTGTGTGAACACGATTTGGTAAAGGTAGCGGTGAGAGGCCGTGTAGGAGTACATGGTGGGTTGTCTCATTGCAGCCATCCTCAGGAATTGAGTTCTGTGTTTGTGATCCATGAACAGTTACTACCACACATTGGGTTCCGGTAACTCGGCCCCTCTCGGCTTATTAATCAACTTGATCTCTATCCAGGAGTTGCAACTATTTCCTGGTGTTTGTAGGTAGTGTTAGTAGTCTACCAAGTGGCACTCGGTACTGGTGGGCTTGGGACACACTAGGCATAGTGGCACGGTGTACCAAGTGGCACCCGTATGGTGGGCTTGGGAACCCTGCACACATCATTTGGGGCCGTGAGCGACACCCCGGCCGGATCTCGTTGCGGATGGAACCTGAATAGGCGATAAACCTGGACGAGAGACTTGTGTGGTTAGTCAGGTCGTGGCCGACACCCTCGCTCGGCTTCCGCTTGATGGTTGCCGAGGTACATGACGTGTACAGGGCGATAAGTGGCGAGAGTGTGTGTGAAGAAGTACACCCCTGCAGGGTTATCATTATCTATTCGAACAACCGGATTCCTCGGATATGGAAACTTGGACCCCTTGCATAGTTCATAGACAAGTGAAAGTGGATACTCTAAAATGCGCAAGATAAGCGTGAGTGCTATGGATGGCCTTCTCGTAGGGAGATGGGAGCGGATCCATAGTGGTTTATTGATATGGTGAATATGTGGACTTGTGTGCGCCACCTCAAAGGAGTTACTTGCAGTCGTAGTTCAGGATAGCCACCGAGTCAAAGTTGGCTTGCTGCAGTTAAACTCCACCATCCCTTCGTTGATAATGATGCATATGTAGTTAGTTCTGATGTAAGTCTTGCTGAGTACATTTGTACTCATGTTTGCTTAATTTATGTTTTTGCAGAGAGACTTCAGTCTTGCTAGTAGTTCCGCGTGGACTTCGACGTTTAGCTCGTTACCTCAGCTACGATCTTTTACCCTTGGGAGGGTCTTGTAGATAGTCAGGCTTCTTAGCCTTTTTCCTTTGTAGATGTCTGTACTCAGACGTGTTAAGCGTCTGCATGTGCTTTGACTTGTATGCTCTGAATGTTGGGTCATGAGACCCATGTTTGTAATATCTCGCTCCTCGGAGCCTAATGAATAATACTCTGAGTCGTAGAGTCTTGTTGTGATGCCATGTTGTATTGCACATATTGAGCATATTGTGTGTATGATTGAAATGCTTGGTATGTGTGGGATCCGACAAGCTAGCTGTTTATCCTTGGTAGCCTCTCTTATGGGGAAATGTAGTCTTGTGCTTCCATGAGCCATAGTAGTCCGCTACAGCCCGGTTCACCGGAGTCCTGCTAGCCCAGCACTACTGCTGTAGAACACTTGACTGGCCCGCATGTGATTCACTTCGTTCCTGTGTCTGTCCCTTCGGGGAAATGTCATGCAGTGACATCCGGAGTCCTGCCTAGCCTACTACAGCCCGGGTTCCCGGAGTCCTGTTAGCCCAGTGCTACAGCCCGAATTCACACGCTGCTGACCGACATGCTCGATGTTGATTCATGTATGCCTGTCCTCGTAAGTTAGTGCCACTTTGGGTTCACAACTAGTCATGTCGGCCCGGGTTCTCTGTCATATGGATGCTAGCGACACTATCATATACGTGAGCCAAAAGGCGCAGACGTCACCGGGCCATTGTAAGGCGACACCCGTGGGAATACCGTGCGTGAGGCCGCAAATTGATATGAGGTGTTACAGGCTAGATCGGTGTGACTTAGAATCGGGGTCCTGACACATTCTTCCCTTACCATGGCCGCTTGAGCGCTAAAGGGGACCTCCCAAGCATCGCGCCTCATGGGCTCTTACTGGACCTCGGGCCGCACACCTCCTGGCCTTGACCACAGCACGCGACCTGGCATACCAGCAACGGCTGTAGCCTGCCTATGGACCGAGACCTGTCGGCGTAGAGCAACAAGCTATCGCGAGGAAAGAAGGGGGGACCGAGCCTTAACGGGACGCGCGTTCATCAAATCTTCATAACAGGGAAGATAAGCATAAAAGACATTAAAGACTCTTACAAGCCCCCACGGGGCACTTCATGATTCTTCGCAGCAAATAAAAGCTAAGACTAAGAAGGACCCTATCTACACCCTCCTGTGGCAGACGCCATCATCAATAGTGGGCCAGGGGAGGCCGGCGCCAACCCCATCCAGATCAGTGGTGGCGACAGCCGAACGTGGCAGCACTGCTCCGAGCGCGGCGAGAGCTCGGGGGCACGTAGCTGTCGTCGCTTGTCTCCGGAGTCTCGTAGAGCTCAGGAGAGCTGCTGGACGCCCAAGGGCTGCAGCTGCTAGAGAGGTCGCGAGCGGAGCGTGCATCAGCCTCGCGCTCCTCTCCGAAGCAGCACTCTAGGCGGCGGCCCTCGGCATCGAAGACCTTGAAGAAGAGCGTGGAGACGCCGTCGTACTCAAGGTGGATCGTGAGGGCGCCCCATGCGCGGCATACCCGCGTGATCTCGCCCCAGCCACGAGTCATGAAGATCTTGCCGGTGGGGACTGCTTCAATCTCCGCCCCAGTCGCCAGAGCGCCGCAGTCGGCGTGCTGCAACCAGAGCTCAAGAGGCCCCCTCGGCGGCATCACGTCAGAGAAGAACCGTGGGAAGCAGATCCAAGAGCTTGGGGGCATCAGCGCCCACAGCACCAGCTCGCGTGAGGAGTCCGCGGCGTGGGTTCCTGGGCGACGACGCGCGTCACCGCGGCGTGGCGACCCCGGGCACGGCACCGACGATGCCGCTCGTTGCTCGCACCAAGGCCTCGTCATCATCTGCATCGCCGTTTCGTCACGGTGGTGGATCGCCCTTTTCTTCGGCGGAAGTGGCCCCGGATCAACTCGGGGGGCCTTCCCCTTTTCTTCGACGAAGAACCTTCCGATAGGCGCCATCGATGTTAGCAATGGAGCAAGGATGATGAAGCATGCGAGCAAGGAAGAGATGGGAAACGGGGGCTCAGCCCCCCTCCCCATTTATAGCAAGAGAAGGCCAACCGGCATGTAGCGACCCGACCTCAGGCGGTCAAGTATCTGTGCTTAAGTGTCATCCCTGGATCGGTATGCTGACACACACAATACTCGAGAAACATAAATACTATTACCTCAATCCATATAGCGGAAGTAACAACAAGGTTGTGGATTCCCATCAACACCAACGGCAAAGTTGAGTGTAGAAATTGTAACCCTAACGTATCACTTACTCATCGTAAGATATTCCTGCAACATGAGACGTTGCAGCCACAAAGGGTCAGTACATTGAATGTACTGGCAATTTCACACCATAGGATAAAGATGAATAATGGCTATCACTACATGCATATTTGGCTGGTGGTAAAGCTTATGATGTTTTTGCGAAAAGCCAATTTTTCCCTACAGCAAAGGAATATATTTTATTTAACTACAAAGTTTGTTGAACAATATTGAGAAGGTTCCTCCAACTCAATCCCAAATTAATAATCATCAACCCAATCAAATTAATTAAATAAAGTGTTGAGATCAACATGATAATCCAAGAACTTGATACTCAAGATGTCCATAACCGGGGCCATGGCTAATCATGATTAGTTTGTACACTCTGCAGAGGTTTGCGTAGTTTTCCCCACAAGACTCGATCTACTCCGTTGGATTTCTCGCACTACATGGTGTTTGAGAAATGGATGACCGAGACACAGTCTTTCAGAAGCACTAACTCTCTACTCCGGATAGACTATACCACCTACAACCCACTACATCTGCTAGTCTACCTCTTCAAGAGCTTCACGCAACTTACTCAACTATGCTAGAGCCCATAATAGCTTGTGGCTGCACATGGAAGTTTCTAGCATTCCATTTGAGCCTGGGTGGCATTCCATAGGGTGATCACACGGGTCCTCCGGGATCCCCGTGGGCAAGCATTGGGTTCTCCAGGTGCCCGGGCAAACCACTGGGTGCTCCAGGGTGCCCCAACCAATCCACCCACATGTGTATTAAAGTAGCCACCTTAAGTTAACCATTAATGATAACTCTCACATCTGTCATGGATACCCTCAAACACAATCCACGTCTACTAGCATAGCATATCAATATAAGCAACGTAGAAGTAACTCCCAAGGTTTGAAAGCCGGACAATAGGTTCCTACCTCATCAACTACTTCCCAATACCCACATGTTATCAATTCCTAACCATGCAATGTTTGAGGGTCAAACTAATGCATAACAACTGGGTAATGAAAAGTATGATCAAAGTGTGAACTTTCCTTCTACTGTTGATGAAGATGATTCACACTCATAACTCTTGATAGTTCTACTCGTCACACTCCGTTCAATCTATCGTGAGCAAGCAATAGTAACCACACATAAGCAATCACTCAAAAGATCGGAAAGAACGAAGAAGACAGTTCGGAATATATCAAAACCAAGCAAATAACTCTTGCAACATAAAACAATTTCTAACGGTACCAAAATTATGTGAATTTGGCCTTATCAGAAATTTTAGGTCAAGAGCTTCGATTTGCAAAAAGAATCAACTCAAACGGAGCTACGAAACTCAAGTTACGATCAAACGAAGTTTGAGTACAAATCTGATCTAATTCAATTTTTAAAACTTTCAAAAATATGTTTAAGTTAATTTTCTGGATAGAGGGGATCGTAATGAAGAAGTGGGCATTGGTTTCGTTGGATTTGGACAAACGAGTAAGAAGTTATAGTCGTTTGAAAACCAGGAGCTGATCTGTAAAGAAAATATTCACGGATGGGTCCCTGGCCGAAATTAAAACAGAAAAAGAAAAAACTAAATAACGAGCGTTCGCTACCAAACGCTAACGAACGAACAAGTTCACTACCTAGGCTAGACTAATGAACATTCACTAAATACATTAACTAAACAAATAAAATCGTGTTTAACCAAAAAACCGAACGCTAAAAAAATAACCGAATCGGACCGGGCGGTTTTACCGGTCCACGGTGGGTCAACGACGGGGCGGTTTCCGGCGGCTTTCCCGCAGCGGCGGTGGCTTGGCGGCGCGGCGGGGGGGGGGGGGGTGGCGTCGGCCAGGGCGACGACGTGGCGGCGGTGGCACGCGGGGTGGAGTGCGGCGAGCGGCGAGTGCGGGGCGGCGAGCAACGACGGCGGCGCGCGAGATGCGGTGGCGGCGTGCAAGGCACAGGCGGCGGCGACTTGGGAGGAGGAGAGGGATCCAGGGCGGCGCTTATATAGGTGACGGGGGAGGCGCGAGGCGTGTAGGAGGGGGCAAGCAGAGGTGGCGGCGGGAGTTCGTCCGGAGCACGGCGGCGGCGGCGATGGAGTGCGCGCGGTGGAGTCCGGCTGGAGCTCGCGGACGTGCAGCATTGGGCTGGGTTGGGCCTGGCCCGGTTGGCTGGGCCTGGCCCGGTTGGCTGGGCCGGCCCAGTCGGAGTAGAAGAAGTTTATTTTTATAAGCATTTTCTCAAACAAATAAAAACAGAATAAAATATATATATTATATAGGCATATAATATATCAAATTTTTCAGAAAAAGATTTCCTACAACATGAACATTTTTCTAGAGTCAAATAAAATCCACACAATTTCAAATAATTCAAAGAGTGCTACTTCCCTACTAAAATCCAATAAAAATCATTTTAAAAATACCAAAATTTATTCAAAGTTATTTCTTTCCAATTTTCTGATGTAGGGAATCATTTTAACCTAATTTCCATATATTTTATTTTTGGAGAAAAATAATTTGAATATAACCCAAATAACTCCAAATTGAAAATAATTTCAAAAGGACTTTGAATTTAATTCCCTTAAAACTTCCAACTCATATTTCATATGCTGTGAAGAAGTCATTTTATCTTCTCTCATGAAAATCATTGAGTCGCTTGAAGTTTCTGAATTTGAAATTATTTCCAAATAAAATTCAAATATTTTCAAATACCCTTTTCATTTAATTAAATGGAAGAAGTCGTGTCATCTTCTCTCTAGGGTTTTGTATTTGAAAAGAATTTGAATCATGGAGATCAAAATGAAAATGAAAGTTTGGGAAAGTCCTTTTATTCCCTCTCATTTAACTTTCAAAAGGTTTCGAATTTCACTCAATTTCAATCAATCAATCAATCAATCAAGAAATCAATCAAATTTATCTATTTATATAACATTCCAAAATTTAGAATTTTGGGATGTTACACGGCACCTCTACGATCGCTGGTAATGATGGTTTTCCTTAAATGTCGCAGGGACTTGACAAGTCGTGCAGCATGGGGAAATGGAGACGCCCATGTCCAATCAATAGCCACGCGTCAACCGAGCCCGTATGCTTTTGGGGGCCCGCGGTGCTACGTACTTGACCCTTGGCTTCGCCGCGAAGCCAAGCCCGAGCGCACCTTGGGCCTGGGGGCTACTGCCGGCATTCTGGGAACGGGGGTCCCCAGACTTTCGTGCCTGCGGCCAGCGGCGTGGCTGAGCCAGCAGGCCGTACGGCCCATCTTCATCAACAAGGCATCCAAGACCCTCGCGAGGGGCCAAGCCTCGCGAGGCGGATGACACAAGACCTCCTCTGGAGTGGCCTAGTCGGGCAGGCTCACGAGGAGCGGAGATATCAAGGGGAGGCTCTCGTGACGTGAGCCATGACGATCGGCACCACGCGGGCGCCAGCGTGCGCAGCGTCCTTGTTTCCTCTTTGGTGCTAAGGAGGCCTGCGCAGGAGAGGAGTATCGAGGCATCAGGCAAAGGTTGCCATATCGGTGCAACAAGACCAGGACCGGAAGGACGGCAAGATGGAGGTCATCATGGAGCCCAAGACGGCATCACCACTAGAGCCTTTGGCAGGCAAAGACCACTTTTGTCAGGATGGCTTGTACTAGCTGCCCCCCTTCATATTAGCCCGCCGTTGTTGGCTCCCTTCCCGGTCAATATTTCGAAAGAGGACCAGGGCCTCTATAAATAGAGCTAGCCACCACCATAGGCAGGGGAGACCATCCTTCTACCATCCAGAACCACAAAAGTTAGCCATGCACAAGAACACCTCAACCTCAGGAGGCTGTTCTTCCCCTTGTATTGTTCATCATCATCCCTAGATGCAATCCACCACCACCACACTGGAGTAGGGTATTACACCACAACGGTGGCCTGAACCAGTATAAATCTTGTGTATTTCTGTGTTGCGAGTTCGTCGAGTTCGTCCGCGAGATCTTAGCGAGCTAGGGCGTAGATCGGTGGGAGGAAAAGACTTCGCGTGCACACCAGTGTTCGAACCTTAAGGGTTTGTCGGAACCCCACATCCGACAGTCTAGGAGTTGCAAGTACTTTCTGGTGTTTGTAGTATGCTGGAGGCCGTGCGCAGCACTGACCCTAGGGGTGGGCTATGATGCGGTAGGCACGTGGCATGGTGTATCGGGACGCCCATTTGGTGCCTTGGGAACCCTGAACACATCGTTCGGGGACGTAAGCGGAAACCTCAGCCGGACTCCCTTCGGATGGAACCTGAATATGCGATAAACCTGGACTAGGGACTTGTGTGGTTAGTCAGGTCATGGTCTACACTTACGTTAGCTTTGGCTTAAAGTTTGACGAGCACATGTCGTGTGCAGACGCCAAGTGGTGGAAACATGTGTGAAGAAGTACACCCCCGCAGGGTTATAAATGATCTATTCGGATAGCCGCATCCGCGGTAAAGGACTTCTAGGTTGCCTGTACAGTTCATAGACAAGTGAAACTGGATACTCTAAAATGCGCAAGATATGCGTGAGTGCTACGGATGGCCTTCTCGTTGGGAGACCGAAGCGGCTCCATAGTGGTGTATTGATTGGTGAATATGTGGACCCGTGTGCGCCACCCCAAAAGAGTTACTTGCATACGTAGTTCAGGATAGCCACTGAGTCAAAGCTGGCTTGTTGCACTTAAACTCCACCACCCCTTTGTTGATACAGATGCATATGTAGCTAGTTCTGATGTAAGTCTTGCTGGGTACATTTGTACTCATGTTTGCTTAATTTATGTTTTTGCAAAGAGACTTCAGTCTCGCTAGTAGTTCCGCGTGGACTTCGACGTTTAGCTTGTTACCTCACCTATGATCTTGTGCCCTCGGTAGGGTCTTGTAGATAGTCAGGCTTCTTAGCCTTTTTCATTTGTAGTTGTCTATACTCAGACATGTTTGCTTCCGCTCGTTGCTTGTATGCTCTATATGTTGGGTCATGAGACCCATGTTTGTAATACTTGGCTCCTCGAAGCCTAATGAATAAATACTTTGAGTTGTAGAGTTTCGTTGTGATGCCATGTTGTATTTACACTATCGAGCATACTGTGTGTATGTTTTGAAATGCTTGGTATGTGTGGGATCCGACAATCTAGTTCTTTATCCTTGGTAGTCTCTCTTACCGGGAAATGTCTCGTAGTGCTTCCACTGAGCCATGGTAGCTTGCTACTGCTCCGGAACACTTAGGCTGGCCGACATGTGTCCTTCTTCGTTCCTGTGTCTGTCCCTTTGGGGAAATGTCACGTGATGTCTACCGGAGTCCTGTTAGCCTGCTACAGCTCGGATTCTCTGGAGTCCTATTAGCCCAGCTGCTACAGCCCGGATTCACTCGCTGATGACCGCCACGTTCATTGTTGGGTCATGTATGCCTATCCCTGTAAGTTAGTGCCACTTCGGTTTTAGGACTAGTCATGTCGGCCCGGGTTCTCTGTCGTATGGATGCTAGTGACACTATCATATACATGAGCCAAATGCGCAAACAGTCCTGGGCCAGGTAAGGTGGCACCCATGGGAATACCGTGTGTGAGGTCGCAAAGTGATATGATGTGTTACATGCTAGATCGGTGTGACTTAGGATCGGGGTCCTGACAGCTTTGGTATCAGAGCCTGACTGCCTGTAGGATTACCAAGCCAAACTGGCCGAAGTTGAGTCTAGAAATGCTTTAGGTATATAACGGAATTGATTGTGGAAGGAAACGTAAGGCTCTTTTTACTCCTTAACCTTATCTCCTTCTGATCCGAGTCACCCTCTTCTTTCCTACAGGTATTAAGGACTAGGCCTCTCATCTTTCTATCAGGATCACATGTTACTAATCCGTAGACCCATAGGATTGATGGATTTACGTCTCAGTTCAGTTTCTATTACTTCCGTATGTTCATAGCTGGACTCAAAACCTTGATATTATGATGTTGAGTGGTCATGTGCTACCTCTTGAGCATGCGTTGGTTTTCCCTTGAAGAGGAAAGGGTGATGCAGAAAAGCAGCGTAAGTATTTCCCTCAGTTTTTGAGAACCAAGGTATCAATCATACATAAAAGAAATCAGAGAAGATTCAAATATTGTTCATAGTTAGACTTGATCATAAACCCACAATTCATCAGATCTCGACAAACACACCGCAAAAGAAGATTACATCGAATAGATCTCCAACAGAATCATGGAGAACTTTGTGTTGAGATCCAAAGAGAGAGAATAAGCCATCTAGCTACTAGCTATGAACCCGAAGGTCCGAAGTAAACTACTCACACATCATCGGAGGGGCCATGGAGTTGATGTAGAGGCCCTCCGTGATCGATGCCCCCTCCGGTGGAGCTCCGAAAAAGGCCCCAAGATGGGGTCTCTTGGGTACAGAATGTTGCGGCGGTGGAAATAGGGTTTCGTGGTGCTCCTGGATGTTCTCGGGGTATGTGAACATATATAGGAGGAAGAAGTAGGTCGGTTGAGCCACGAGGGGCCCATGAGGGGGAGGGCGCGCCCCCTGCCTCGTGGCCGCCTCACTGATTGCTTGACGTCCACTCCAAATCCTCTGGATCACGTTTGTTCCAAAAATCACGTTTCCGAAGGTTTCATTCCGTTTGGACTCTGTTTGATATTCCTTTTTTTGCGAAACACTGAAATACGCAAAAAAACCCAGCAATTTGGGCTGGGTCTCCGGTTAATAGGTTAGCCCCAAAAATAATATAAAAGTGTAAAATAAAGCCCATTAACATCCAAAACATATAATATAATAGCATGGAACAATCAAAAATTATAGATACGTTGGAGACGTATCAACATCCCCAAGCTTAATTCCTTCTCTCCTCGAGTAGGTAAATGGTAAAAATAGAATTTTTATGTGGAATTGCTTTCTAGAATATACTTCAATGTATTTTTGTCTATTATGGCTTGAATGTTCAGATCCAAAATATTCAAGATGAAAGTTTATTGTTGACATAAAAATAGTAATACTCCAAGTATGCTAATCAAGCAATTATGTCTAATCAAAATACCATATCCAAAGAAAACTTATCCCTACAAAGTCATATAGTTTGGCCATTCTTCATTTTCATCACACAAAATGCTCTCATCATGCACAACCCCAATGACAAGCCAAGCAATTGTTTCATACTTAGCCTTTTCAAACTCTTTCAACTTTTACGCATAATATGAGCGCGAGCCATGGACATAGCACTATGGGTGGAATAGAATATGATGATTGAGGTTGTGTGAGAAGACAAAAAAGGAGAAAGTCTCACATTGACGCGGCTAATCAATGGGTTATGGATATGCCCACCGATTGATATCAATGCAAGGAGTAGGGGTTGCCATGCAATGGATGCACTAGAGCTATAAATATATGAAAGCTCATCAAAGAAACTAAGTGGGTGTGCATCCAACTCGCTTGCTCACGAAGACCTAGGGCATTTGAGGAAGCCCATCATTGGAATATACAAGCCAAGTCCTATAATGAAAAATTCCCACTAGTATATGAAAGTGACAAAATAAGAGACTCTCTAAAATGAAGATCATGGTGCTACTTGGAAGCACAAGTGTGGAAAAAGGATAGTAACATTGTCCCTACTCTCTTTTTCTCTCCTTTATTTTTTTCTCTTTTTTATTTTTTTATTTGGGACTTATTTCTTCTTTTTTTCTTTTGGCCTCTTTTCTCTTTTTATTTTATTTTATTTTTCATCCGGAGTCTCATCCCGAATTGTGGGGGAATCATAGTCTCCATCATCTTTTCCTCACATGGGACAATGCTCTAATGATGATCATCACACTTTTATTTTCTTACAACTCATACAACTCAATACTTAGAACAAAATATGACTCTATGTGAATGCCTCTGGCGGTGTACCGGGATTGCGATGAATCAAGAGTGACATGTATGAAAAAATTATGAATGGTGGCTTTGCCACAAATACGATGTTAACTACATGATCATGCAAAGCAATATGATAGTGATGATGCGTGTCATAGTAAATGGAACGGTGGAAAGTTGCATGGCAATATATCTCGGAATGGCTATGGAAATGCCATAATAGGTAGGTATGCTGGCTGTTTTGAGGAAGATATAAGGAGGCTTATGTGTGATAGAGTGTATCATATCACAGGGTTTGGATGCACCGGCGAAGTTTGCACCAACTCTGAAGGTGAGAAAGGGCAATGCATAGTATCGAAGAGGCTAGCAATGATGGAAGGGTGAGAGTGCTTATAATCCATGGACTCAACATTTTTCATAAAGAACTCACATACTTATTGCAAAAATCTACAAGTCATCAAAACCAAGCACTACGCGCATGCTCCTAGGGGAATAGATTGGTAGGAAAAGACCATCGCTCGTCCCCGACCGCCACTCATAAGGAAAGCAATCAAAGAACACCCCATGCTTAAAATTTGTAACATAACATTTACCATACGTGCATGCTACGGGACTTGCCAACTTCAGCAGAAGTATTCATCAATTTCACAATTACTCAACTAGCACACCTCTAATATTACCACCTTTATATCTCAAAACCATCTATCAAGCATCCAACTTCTCTTAGCATTTAAAATTTATAACCAAAGTGAATTACCATGATTTTCTAAGGGACTCTCAAAATGAAATAAGTTAATCATGAGAGATCAACTATTTCTATAAAATAGAACCACCACCGTGCTCTAAAAGATATAAGCGAAGCACTAGAGAAAAAATTATCCAACTCAAAAGATATAAGTGAAGCACATAGGGTATTATAATAGATTCCAATTCACGTGTGTCTCTCCCAAAAGGTTCGTACAAAAAGTATGATTGTGGTAAACTAACAAGAAAGGACTCAAATCGTACAAGACGCTCCAAGCAAAACACATATCATGTGGCGAATAAAAATATAGCTCCAAGTAAAGTTACCGATGGACAAAGACGAAAGAGGGGATGCCTTCCGGGGCATACCCAAGCTTAGGCTTTTGGTTGTCCTTGGACTTTACCTTGGGGTTCCTTTGGCATCCCCAAGCTTAGGCTCTTTCCACTCCTTGTTCCATAATCCATCAAATCTTTACCCAAAACTTGAAAACTTCACAACACAAAACTTAAGAGAAAATCTTCATGAGCTCCGTTAGTAAAATAAAACAAACCACCACTTCAAGGTACTGTAATGAACTCATTATTTATTTATATTGGTGTTAAACCTACTGTATTACAACTTTTCTATGGTTCATAAACTCTATTACTAGCCATAGATTCATCAAAATAAGCAAACAACACACGAAAAACAGAATCTGTCAAAAACCGAACAGTGTGTAGTAATCTGCAGGTTTCGAATACTTCTGGAACCACAAAAATTATAAAACAAATTTATGGACGTGAGTAATTTATATATTAATCATATGCAAAAAGAATTAACTAAATAGCACTCTCCAATGGAAAATGGCAGCAATTCTCGTGAGCACTAAAGTTTCTGTTTTTTACAGCAAGATCGAAAAGACTTTCCCCAAGTCTTCCCAACGGTTTTACTTGGCACAAACACTAATTAAACACAAATAACACAAACAAAAAAGAGGCTAGATAAATTATTTATTAATAAACAGGAACAAAAAAGTAATGAATAAAAATAAAATTGGGTTGCCTCCCAACAAGCGCTATCATTTGACGCCCCTAGCTAGGCATAAAAGCAATGATAGATCTAGGTATTTCCATCTTTGGTAGGCAATCTATAAGTGGCTCTCATAATAGATTCATATGGTAATTTAATTTTATTTCTAGGGAAGTGTTCCATGCCTTTCCTTAACGGAAATTGGAATCTAATATTCCCTTCCTTTATATCAATACTTGCACCAATCGTTCTATGGAAAGGTCTACCAAGAATAATAGGACATGTAGGATTGCAATCTATATCAAGAACAATGAAATCTATGGGCACATAATTCCTATTTGCAACAATAAGAACATCATTAATATTTCCCATAGGTTTCCTAATAGTGGAATCCGCAAGGTGCAAGTTTAGAGAACAATCATCAAATTCACGGAAACCTAGCAAATCACACAAAGTTTTTGGGATCGTGGAAACACTAGCACCCAAATCACACAAAGCATAGGATTCATGATGTTTAATTTTAATTTTAATTGTAGGTTCCCACTCATCATAAAGTTTTCTAGGGATAGAAATTTCCAACTCAAGTTTTTCTTTGTAAGATTGCATCAAAGCATCAACGATATGTTTAGTAAAAGCTTTATTTTGACTATAAGCATGAGGAGAATTTAGCACCAATTGCAACAAGGAAATACAATCTATCAAAGAGCAATTATCATAATTAAATTCCTTGAACTCCAAAATAGTGGGTTCGTTGATATCTAAAGTTTTGACCTCTCCAATTCCACTTTTATCAATTTTTGCATCAAGATCTAAAAACTCAGATTTTTGGGACGCCTTCTAACTAAAGTTGATTCGTCTCCAGTCCCATCATTATCAAGATTCATATTTCAAAACAAATATTTAATAGGGGACAGATCAATCACTTTTAGATCTTCATCCTTATTAACATTGCAATCTTTTTTAGCATGCATCCTAGCTGTTCTTTCTTTGCACTCATCAATGGAAATTCTCATGGCTTTGAGAGATTCATTGATATAATGATTGGGTGGAATAGATCTAAGTTTCAAAGATTCAACATCAAGAGAAATTATATCCACGTTCCTAGCCAACTCATCAATCTTAAGCATTTTTTCTTCAATCAAAGCACTGAAACTCTTTTGTGAACTAATAAATTATCTAATACAAGATTCAAAATCAGAGGGCATCTTATTATAATTTCCATAAGAATTGTTGTAGGAATTACCATAATTATTAGAGGAATTACTAGGAAACGGCCTAGAATTAAAATTACCTCTATATGCATTGTTACCAAAATTGTTCCTACCAACAAAATTAACATCCATAGATTCATTATTATTCTCAATCAAAGTAGACAAAGGCATATCATTGGGATCAGTAGGGGTACTCTTATTAGCAAAGAATTTCATAAGTTCATCCATCTTTCACTCAACACATTAATCTCTTCAATTGCATGCACCTTTTTACTAGTAGATCTTTCAGTGTGCCACTGAGAATAATTAACCATAATATTATCTAGAAGTTTGGTAGCTTCTCCTAAAGTGATTTCCACAAAAGTGCCTCCCGTGGCCGAATCTAAAAGATTTCTAGAAGCAAAATTCAATCCGGCATAAATTTTTTGTATAATCATCCATAAATTCAAACCATGAGTAGGGCAATTACGTATCAATAATTTGATACTCTCCCAAGATTGTGCAACATGCTCATGATCAAGTTGCTTAAAATTCATAATGTCGTTTCTAAGAGAGATGACCTTAGCGGGAGGAAAATACTTAGAGATAAAAGCATCTTTGCACTTATTCTATGAATCAATACTATTTTTAGGCAAAGACGAAAACCAAGCTCTAGCACGATCTCTAAGCGAAACCGGAAATAGCTAAAGTTTAACAATATCATTATCCACATCTTTCTTCTTTTTCATATCACACAAATCAACAATGTTGTTTAGATGGGTAGCGGCATCTTCACTAGGAATGCCAGAAAACAAATCTTTCATGACGAGATTTAGCAAAGCAGTATTAATTTCACAAGATTCAGCATTGGTAAGAGGAGCAATCGGAGTGCTAATAAAATCATTATTTTTGGTATTGGCAAAGTCACATAATTTTGTATTATCTTGAGCCATCGTGACAAGCAAGCAATCCAACACACAAGCAAACAAGCTAAGAAAAATAGAACGGAAAGAGAGGGCGAAAGGAAAAGAGGGCGAATAAAACGGCAAGGGTGAATTGGGGGAGAGGAAAATGGCAAATAATGTAATGCGAAGTATAAGAGTTGAGATGGGTACTTGGTATGTCTTGACTTGGCGTAGATCTCCCCGGCAACGGCACCAGAAATCCTTCTTGCTACCTCTTGAGCATGTGTTGGTGTTCCCTTGAAGAGGAAAGGGTGATGCAGCAAAGCAGTGTAAGTATTTCCCTCCGTTTTTGAGAACCAAGGTATCATTCAAGTAGGAGACCATGCAAGAGTCACCTCGTACCTACACAAACAAATAAGAATGTCGCAACCAACATGATAAAGGGGTTGTCTGTCACATCCCTAGTTCTAGTGTGCACTAGGCTAGCCCTTCATGTGAGCATCATGTTTAAATTCAAATGAAATTTGAATTGAGGAATTTTTAAAAGCCTCAGAAGACCTCTAAAAATAACCAACATTTAAATCTCATCAAATGAGCCCAAGAAAATGTTCCTGATATCCTCTGGAAATATTGGCAAGAAGTAAAACCCAAACCAATATTTTTGGTGTGTCAGAAACATTTATTTTGGGCATTTGAATTAAGTCAATAGCTATTTGAATTGGATTTATATTTACTATTGAATCAATATAGGTCCTAAAAATATTTTCAGAAGCAAAAAAATTGAAGTGGTTTCAAAACCAAATTCAAAACAAACCTGCAAAATAGATAACAGAACATAATTAGAAAAGCACAGGAAAGACAAAAACCTTACGTGCAGCCCACCTGGCGGCCCAGTAGGCCGGGCCAGCCCACCAGGGACAGAGGCGTCTTCCACCTCGCGCCAGTCGGACACAGAGCGTGTGCCCGACGCACGCGCGCCTGTAGCTCGCCACCTCCTACTTGCCGCCGACCGCCTGGAGTTGGCTAAGGGCGCCACGCAACCCCTCTGGCTCTCTCTCACTCTCCCTGTGCTCCTCCTCCCCTCTGTCTCTCTCTCACACGCACGGCCGAACGCCACCGTCGCCGCCGCTCGCCGTTCCTGCGGCCACCGGCCACCCCTCGCCCTACCGCTGAGCTCAGGAGCCCCGCCTCGACCCCCTCTCCCTCCCCACCGAGCCACGCCCCTCCGAAAGCCCTGCAGCATTGTCCCCATCCTCGTCTTCAACCTCTGACCGGTGATGGATTCGTCAGGGATTCACGAGCTCCAGCCTCTCCCCGGCCTCGTCGTCGCCTCTGCTGGATTCGCTGTGAGCCCCTTTCCCTTCCCCCTCTCTCCCCGTGCTCGTTCGCGCCCTATAAACCACCGTGGCCATCGGAGTCGACAGCTCCTCGCCGCCGGCCATCTCGCCACCACGGCTACAGCCCTGCAAGCACGCGTTCAAGCTCACCACTGAACTCACTCCACCCCCATGGGTCTAACGCGCCCACCCGCGGCTCCTTCCATGCCCTGCATCGTCGATCTGTTCGACGCCCGAACGCCAGCCGCTGCGCTTGCCATCGCCGCCGTCGTTCTGGGCCATCTCCGGTGAAGCTGAGAGCACCACTCGACGCGCGCGAGCTCCAGCTATTCGTATATGGGCCCCGCCGTTGATTTGGTCGCCGGAGGAAGTTTTCCCAGCCTTGCTGCCGTGTCTGGCCTCGCCGGCGTCGAGTCGCCAATAGGTATGACCTGTTCGACTCGGGGTTTGACCTCCCTAGGGTCAACACAAGTGGGCCCCGCCCCTGACAAGATTAGTTTACGACTAATTACCCCCGCTGACTCTGACAGTGGGCCGAGTGGCTGTTAATTTGATTAGTTAGATTTAATTAACCCCGTTAGTCAATTGTGTCACTTACGTGTTGACCCCACTAGTTAGGTTTGACCTGGACCGGGTCAGTTGACCTGCTGATGTCACAGTGACGTAGTGCTGACGCGATAACTCATTTTCTGGATTAATTATAATTCAGAAAATTCCAGAAAATAGTTAAAACTTCTAAAATTCATAGTAAATCAACTGTAGCTCCAAATCAAATACATTATATATGAAAAATGATCAGAAAAATCCAATCTATCCATCTGTACTGGTTTCATGCATGTTGGAACAACTTATGGCTGCTGTTTAGGCCAAATCATATAAATGGCATTTAAACCCTCACATATGGTGTTTGAATTTGAATCTAAGGTTCAGACCAACTCCATTTAACATGTTGCTAGTTGCATTAGCTCAAAACACAGCATATTGACATGTCATGATCATGCATCATATTGTGCATTGCATTGATTGTGTTTTCCTTCTCCTGTTGCCGGTATTTGTCCCCTTTCGATAGACGTGGTTCCGACGATGAGTTTGATGACACTGATGAAGAGATATACTATCTTCGGAAGTGCCAGGCAAGCAAAACCACCTTTTTCATTCTGATACAATCCCACTCTCTCGCTCCCGCTCTCTTTTACTGCATTAGGACAACAACCATTCAATTGTTACATGCTGCGGTAGCTGAACCTCTTTCCTCTGCATGACCTGTCATTGCCACAGTAAATAGATGAAACCCACTAGCATGAGTAGGAGTTGTTTGAGCCCTGATGTGCCTACTCATTCATGCTTGTTTGTCATGCCTGCTATTGCTTAGAGTTGTGTCAGGTCTAATTCATCGGGGATGAATTAGAAAGTTGTGAACATGTCCTACTGTGTGTGAGCTAAGTGTGTTGAACACGTTTTGGTAAAGGTATCGATGAGAGGCCATGTAGGAATACATGGTGGGTTGTTTCATTGAGGCCGTCCTTAATAACTGAGATCTGTATGTGTGATTCAAGAATAAGTTACTACCATACATTGGGCCCGAAACCAATGGACCCTCTCGGCTTCTTAACCACCCTAGTCCTCTGTCCAGGAGTTGCAACTAGTTTCTGGTGTTTGTAGGATATGTGTTGGCGGCCGTGCGTAGCGCTGACCCTACGGGTGGGCTATGATGCGGTAGATACACCGTGGCCGGGTATGCCAGGCGCTCGTTGGGTGTCTCGGGACCCTGTACACATCGTTCGGTGCCGTATGTGGAAACCTCGGCCGGACTCCCTGCGGATGGAACCTAGATAGGCGATAAACCTGGACTAGAGACTTGAGTGTTTAGGTAGGCCGTGGCCGACACCCTCGTTGGGCTTCTGCTTGAAGGTTGCCGAGTACATGTCGTGTAAACAATGGTTAGTGGTGAGAGCATGTATGAAGAAGTACACCCCTGCAGGGTTAACATCATCTATTCGAATAGCCGTGTCCGCGGTAAAGACTACTTGGTTGCCTATACAATTCATAGACAAGTGAAAGTGGATACTCTGAAATGCACGAGATAAGCGTGAGTTCTATGGATGGCGTTCTCGTAGGGAGACGGGAGCGGATCCATAGTGGTGTATTGATATGGTGAATATGTGGACTCGTGTGCGCCACCTCAAAAGAGTTGCTTGCAGTCATAGTTCAGGTTAGTCACTGAGTCAAAGCTGGCTTGCTGCAGTTAAACTCCACCACCCCCCTTTGTTGATACCGATGCATATGTAGTTAGTTCTAATGTAAGTCTTGCTGGGTACATTTGTACTCACGTTTGCCTATTTTATGTTTTGCAGAGAGGCGTCAGTCTCGCTAGTAGTTCCATGTGGACTTCGACGTTTAGCTTGATACCTCAGCTACGATCTTGTGCCCTCGGCAGGATCTCGTAGATAGTCAGGATTCTCAGCCTTTTTCATTTGTAGATGTCTGTACCCAGACATGTTAAGCTTCCGCATGTGCCTTGATTTGCATGCTTTGAATGATGGGTCATGAGACCCATGTTTGTAATATCTCGCTCCTCGGAGCCTAATGAATAAATACTTTGAGTCATAGAGTCTTGTTGTGATGCCATGTTGTATTTACACATATCGAGCATATTGTGTGTATGATTGAAATGCTTGGTGTGTATGGGATCCGACAACCTAGTTGTTTATCCTTGGTAGCCTCTCTTATGGGGAAATGTAGTCTTGTGCTTCCATGTGCCATAGTAGTCTGCTACAGCCCGGTTCACCGGAGTCCTGCTAGCCCAACACTACTGCTTCGAAACACTTGACTGGCTGGCATGTGATTCACTTCGTTCCTGTGTCTGTCCCTTCGAGGAAATGTCACACGGTGACATCCGGAGTCCTGCCTAGCCTGCTACAGCCTGGGTTCCCGGAGTCCTCTTAGCCCAGTGCTACAGCCCGGATTTGCACGATGCTGACCGACATGCTCGATGTTGATTCATGTATGCCTGTCCCCGTAAGTAATGCCACTTTGGGTTCACGACTAGTCATGTCGGCCCAGGTTCTCTGTCATATGGATGCTAGCGACACTATCATATACGTGAGCCAAAAGGCACAAATGGTCCCGGGCCATGGTAAGGCGACACCCGTGGGAATACCATGCTTGAGGCCGCAAAGTGATATGAGGTGTTACAGGCTAGATCGGTGTGACTTACAATCGGGGACCTGACAGCTTTGGTATCAGAGCCTGACTGCCTGTAGGATTACCAAGCCAAACTGGTCAAAGTCGTGTCTAGAAATGCTTTAGTTATATAAGGGAATTGATTGTGGATGGGAACGTAAGGCTCTTTTTACTCCTTATCCTCATGACCTTCTGATCTGAGTCATCTTATCTTTTCTACGGGGTTAAGAACTAGGCTTCTCTTCTATCTCTCAGGATGACATGTTACTAAACCGTAGTTGCCTAGGATTGTTGAGCTCAAGCCTCAGTTCAGTTCCTACTACTTCAATATTTTCATAGCTGGCCTCGGAACCTTGATATTGTGATGTCGAGTGGTTATGCCACAATTTTTGCAGGATGTCTCAAATCTTTTTGAGCATTTATAGCCGTTATGCTGTCCAATTCATCCCAGGTTTCTAAACAATATGATGCATTTGTAAATTCCCTCTTCCCGTTTTCGATGTTCCTTTGGTCAGAATAAGCACACTAACCGGTGCATTGAGGTACTCTATTGCCTCGGTTTATAGGTTGGAGCTATTATTATGACCCTAGGTGTTTTAGGGAGTCACCTAGTGATCTAGCCATGTTTTGTATCCCTAGTGTGTGATTCTGGCCATTATTCTCGGAAGCATCTCGTGATGCCATGTAGTAGTAGGTATTCTATTCATGGGTTCTTGAACCCGAGATTCACCCTACTTACCTCATGTTGATAGTGTTGCTAGTTCCTCTATGATATTAGTAACCTTTGCGATAGTCCTCAAGGTTTGTGGTACATCCTTCTTCCAATTACCATGAACCATTCTTGGCAAAAGTTCTTTTAAACCAAAAGATCACCATTAGAGTACTCTTGAGGAGTTCTCCATTCATAGTTGTGATTCTGCCAGTTCTACCTTTCTGCATGGGTTATCCGAAAGAAATATGTTGAACTTGTTCGACATACTAATCTATGCATTGACAACTCAGAAATTTATATGTTCCTTGGAGTTGTCCCCCTTTAGTTATATTCTGACCTTCATCTATCAATTGATAGTCAAGAGTATGTGAGCATTCATTCATCGGTGCCTATCGTTCTTGTGGTCCATCAAGCCATTCTAGTTCAGAATGACTAGGAGAAACAAACTCCAGTACCTCATCCATTTCTAGGATTGGGTCAAAGTAGTTGTATTTCGCAGATCAAATGCAATCAAGCTATTGGTCTGTTCTACCCTGAAGTATTATCCATTTTATGTCAGGAATGTCATTGGAATTGCACCTTCCATTATGAATTCTTGACGTAGTGATACTCCTCGCCATCATTATTCATTCCTCGGTGTCGTGTTGTCGCAACTGGAATACCGACCGGTGAATTGTGATGTGCGAAATCAATACTCCTAGCAACCGTGTTGCTTGGTAGTTAATGGACATTAATATCATTCTTAGTGTGTTGGTTATCGAATAACTATTCTAGGATTGATCGTGCTACCTTGTCCTTATTTCCGGTGCACTCTTCGATCTTTGAGTTAGAATTGAATCCCTTACTCTTCTGATCATGTCGTCTTCCCTTGAAAAGCAAGATTGTTCTCGAGCTTAGAGTCATATCGGTGGTTCGTGATTTTCCGGATATCTTCACGGAAGTATTACCAGGTTGTCACCTGACCGCTATGTTAAGTCCGTGATCATATTGGTTTTTCCTCCAAACCACCCATTCTCCAAGATTCTGTGTTGGATACCCTGAACTAGTCGGTTAAGCTAAACAACAACTTGTAGAGTTGGAAGATGAAAGCTTTTCCCACTTAGTTCATTTCGGAAGGGATATCCTTGTGTTATGTGTGTGTTGAAGAAAGATGATATCTTCATCAATTGATCCTTGTGATCAGTTCTTCAATCTATCGTCTTGTCCAATCTTGATTTCAGTGTGGGCTATCCTCAAATCAAGTCAGAACCAATGATATTCGTAATGTTGTCTACTCTTGGTTGACTCCTCGAGCATACACCATTACATCTTTTGATCTGACCAATACTATCACATTGTTCACATAATGGTGGAAGTCCAGTGATATGGAAATTCCGACGAGTTGCTATTTAGCCCATCAGCAGCATTTTGTCTCCTCCATGATTTGTGTTGAACATCCAGCTAGTGTTGGAAACTTGTGTAAGCATTTTCTTCATGCCCCGTCCATGAAGTATATGTTTGGATGAAAGAAGTGGCTCCCTTTGATTCACGTGCATTTGATGTAAGTTGCTGCCGTGAATTCGAGAAAGTTTGTTTTGCTTCCTCTGGAATCATCCCAAGTCAATCATGCATGTGCGAAGTATTCTATGGTCTGATAGACTGATCATCTTCATTCTATACGTATCCCTAGCGCACCAAGCCACTGATTGATTTGTTCAAGGAGAAGAAGTCTCTTCTTAAGAGCCACACTTATGCAAGGACTTCGATATCCTTGATGATGGCTCCCCACCTGGACTCGGTAGTGTTTTATTATAAGACTACTATGTGGTCATGCTTGTCATCTCGTCGATTTGTGTTCGAACTTTCATTTTTCTTTCTAGACTCGATGAGTCTGGAATATCCTAACACCAACCAAATCTGAATCTCAGGCAGATGTGATGGTTGGGACGTTTTCCCAAGATCTATAATATTGGTCTCTCGGTAACCGGTAAAGTGGATGACGTGGCCAACACACCCAACCGGAAGACCTATTATTGTAATATCTTGTTTGAAGAAGTTGGCCACATCCCCGTAAGAATCTCATAGAATTTATTCCAATACTAGTTCCTTATGGATTTTTGAGTTCCCAAAGTTTGACCTTTTACTTGATGTCCTAGATACCAAACCATATCAATAAATGGGTTATGCTAGCACATCAAGGAGAACATTAGAAGCAGAGTGCTATATGTCTCTCGGTCGATCATCCAGATTTGATCCCTTGGCCTCGCTAAGATGAAATCTGAGAAGGTGTTATCTCCCTTTACATCTGCATCGTCCATCACTATTCATCATGGTATTATGTTGTGTTGCCAGGATCCTTGACACGGATGTTGGTAGAACCTTGAGGAATATGGAAATGCTCAAGTTCTTGAGAGCACGCGCAAGCAAAATCATCCCTTGCATTGTCTTCAACAAGGTAGTCCACATCATCCATTCTAGTCTAGGTATGCCATCCTTTCGAACTCCTTCAAACGATCATTGTGCATATCCTTAGGTGGTATAGAGAGTTTCAATGATCTCTGTATCAAAAGTAATTCTTTTTGCAACTTAAGGGAATAGCTCCATGAGTCACCTTCACTAAGGTGCCTCATTATTGTATTATGGGCAACATAACTCCTCGCTACTTTGAAACCCCCTCACCATCTAATTAAGCATGGAATTGTTGCCTACCTATTGAACCTTTGTCATCAGTTCCTTGCCATTCCCCCTGAGGTGTGTTGGTGTCTCAGCTAAAGAGATGTTGCAATGTCTCATCTCGTGAGTTGATCGTGAGTTGCTCGATCTTCGAGAAGATCGACTCTTTAGGTTTTCCCTTCCTTCTCTTTGTCGTGTTGGAAGAAGATTTCAAAAGCAAAGACGTCAAGATCAATTGGATAAATGAATCAACATCTTCGAGAAGGGCAAATCAGATCATGAAGATCGTGTTAGCTTTGTGACCCCTCTATCGTCTTACCTCACGACTTGAATCTCAGGACGAGATTCTTGTTTAGTAGGGGTGAGCTCTCACATCCCTAGTTCTAGTATGCACTAGGCTAGCCCTTCATGTGAGCATCATGTTAAAATTCAAATGAAATTTCAATTGAGGAATTTTCAAAAGCCATAGAAGACCTCTAAAAATAACCAACATTTAAATCTCATCAAATGAGCCCAAGAAAATGTTCCTGTTATCCTCTGGAAATATTGGCAAGAAGTAAAACCCAAACCAATATTTTTTGGTGTCTCAGAAACATTTATTTTGGGCATTTGAATTAAGTCAATAGCTATTTGAATTGGATTTATATCTACTATTAAATCAATATAGGTCCAATAATTCGGAAATATTTTGTGGAGCATTGGTTTAATTCTTTTAACTCCTAAAAATATTTTCAGAAGCAAAAAATTTGAACTGGTTTCAAAACCAAATTCAAAACAAACCTGCAAAAGAGAAAACAGAACATAATTAGAAAAGCACAGGAAAGACAAAAACCTTACCCGCAGCCCACCTGGCGGTCCAGTAGGCCGGCCCAGCCCACCAGGGGCAGAGGCGTCTTCCACCTCGCGCCAGTCGGACACAGAGCGTGTGCCCGACGCGCGCGCGCCCGTAGGTCGCCACCTCCTGCTTGCCGCCGACCGCCTGGAGTTGGCTAAGGGCGCCACGCAACCCCTCCCTCTATCTCTCTCTCTCTCACGCGCACGGCCGAACGCCACCGTCGCCGCCGCTCGCCGTTCCCGCGGCCACCGGCCACCCCTCGCCCTGCCGCTGAGCTCAGGAGCTCCGCCGCGACCCCCTCTCCCTCCCCACCAAGCCTCGCCCCTCCGGAAGCCCTGGAGCATCGTCCCCAACCTTGTCTTCAACCTCTGATAACGGCGGATTTGTCGGGGATTCGCAAGCTCCAGCCTCTCCCCGGCCTCGCTATCTCCTCTGCTGGGTTCGCCGTGAACCCCTTTCCCTTTCCCCTCTCTCCCCGTGCTCATCCGCGCCCTCTAAACCACCGTGGCCATCGGAGCCTACAACTCCTCATCGCCGGCCATGTCGCCACCACGGCTACAGCCCTGCAAGCACGCGTTCAAGCTCACTACCGAACTCACTGCACCCCACGGGTCAAACGCGCCCACCCGCGGCTCCTGCCATGCCCTGCACCGTCGATCCGTTCGACGCCCGAACACCGTCTACCGCGCTTGCCATCGCCGCCGTCGTTCTGGGCCATCTCCGGCGAAGCTGAGAGCACCACTCGACGCGCGCGAGCTCCAGCTACTCGTATATGATCTCCGCCGATGATTTGGTCGTCGGAGGAAGTTTTCCGAGCCTTGCCGCCGTGTCTGGCCTCGCCGGCGTCGAGTCGCTGACAGGTTTGACCTGTTCGACCCGGGTTTGACCTCCCTAGGGTCAACACACGTGGGCCCCGCCCCTGACTAGATTAGTTTAGGACTAATTACCCCCGCTGACTCTGACAGTGGGCCCAGTGGCTGTTAAGTTGATTAGTTAGATTTAATTAACCTTGTTAGTTAATTGTGTCACTGACGTGTCGACCCCACTGGTCAGGTTTGACCTGGACCGGGTCAGTTGACCTGCTGACGTCACAGTGACGTAGTGTTGACGCCATAACTCATTTTCTGGATTAATTATAATTTAGAAAATTCCAAAAAATAGTTAAAACTTCTAAAATTCATAGTAAATCAATCGTAGCTCCAAATCAAATAATTTATATATGAAAAATGATCAGAAAAATCAAATCTATCAATCTGTACTGGTTTCGTGCATGTTGGAACTACTTATGGCTGCTGTTTAGGCCAAATCATATAAATGGCATTTAAACCCTCACATATGGAGTTTGAATTTGAATCTAAGGTTCAAACCAACTCCATTTAACATGTTGCTAGTTGCATTAGCTCAAAACACAGCATATTGACATGTCATGATCATGCATCATATTGTGCATTGCATTGATTGTGTTTTCCTTCTCTGTTGCCAGTATTTGTCCCCTCTCCATAGACATGGTTCCGACGATGAGTTCGATGACACTGATGAAGAGATATACTATCTTCGGAAGTGCTAGGCAAGCAAAAACCCCTTGTTCATTCTGATACAATCCCACTCTCTCGCTCCTGCTCTATCTTACTGCATTAGGACAACAACGATTCAACTGTTACATGCTATGGTAGCTGAACCCCTTTCCTCTACATCACCTGTCATTGCCACAGTAAATAGATGAAACCCACTAGCATGAGTAGGAGTTGTTTGAGCCCTGATGTGCCTACTCATTCATGCTTGTTTGTCATGCCTGCTATTGCTTAGAGTTGTGTTAGGTCTGATTCATCGGGGATGAATTAGAAAATTGTGAACATGTCCTACTGTGTGAGCTAAGTGTGTTGATTATGTTTTGGTAAAGGTATCGATGAGAGGCCATGTAGGAGTACAAGGTGGGTTGTTTCATTGAGGCCATCCTTAAGAACTGAGATCTGTATGTGTGATTCAAGAATAAGTTACTACCATACATTGGGCCCGAAACCAATGGACCCTCTTGGCTTCTTAACTACCATAGTCCTCTGTCCAGGAGTTGCAACTAGTTTCTGGTGTTTGTAGGATATGTGTTGGCAGCCGTGCATAGCGCTGACCCTAGGGGTGGGCTATGATGCGGTAGATACACCATGGCTTGGTATGCCGAGTGCCCGTTTGGTGTCTCGGAACCCTGTACACATCGTTCGGGGCCGTATGTGGAAACCTCGGCCGGACTCCCTGCGGATGGAACCTAGATAGGCGATAAACCTGGACTAGAGACTTCAGTGTTTAGGTAGGCCGTGGACGACACCCTCGTTGGGCTTCCGCTTGAAGCTTGCCGAGTACATGTTGTGTAAACAATGGTAAGTGGTGAGAGCGTGTATGAAGAAGTACACCCCTGCAGGGTTAACATCATCTATTCGAATAGCCGTGTCCGCGGTAAAGGACTACTTGGTTACCTCTACAGTTCATAGACAAGTGAAAGTGGATACTCTAAAATGCGCAAGATAAGCGTGAGTGCTATGGATGACGTTCTCGTAGGGAGATGGGAGCGGATCCATAGTGGTGTATTGATATGGTGAATATGTGGACTCGTGTGCGCCACCTCAAAAGAGTTGCTTGCAGTCGTAGTTCAGGTTAGCCACTGAGTCAAAGCTGGCTTGCTGTAGTTAAACTCCACCACCCCCTTTGTTGATACCGATGCATATGTAGTTAGTTCTGATGTAAGTCTTGCTATGTACATTTGTACTCACATTTTCCTATTTTATGTTTTGAAGATAGACGTCAGTCTTGCTCGTAGTTCTGTGTGGACTTCGAAGTTTAGCTTGATACCTCAGCTACGATCTTGTGCCCTCGGCAGGATCTGGTAGATAGTCAGGCTTCTCAGCGTTTTTCATTTGTAGATGTATGTACCCAGACATGTTAAGCTTCCGCATGTGCCTTGATTTGTATGCTCTGAATGATGGGTCATGAGACCCATGTTTGTAATATCTCTCTCCTTGGAGCCTAATGAATAAATACTTTGAGTCATAGAGTCTTATTGTGATGCCATGTTGTATTTACACATATCGAGCATATTGTGTGTATGATTGAAATGCTTGGTGTGTATGGGATCTGACAACCTAGTTGTTTATCCTTGGTAGCCTCTCTTATGGGGAAATGTAGTCTTGTGCTTCCATGAGCCATAGTAGTCTGCTACAGCCCGGTTCACCGGAGTCCTGCTAGCCCAACACTACTGCTTCGAAACACTTGACTGGCCGGCATGTGATTCACTTCGTTCCTGTGTCTGTCCCTTCGGGGAAATGTCACACGGTGACATCCGAAGTCCTGCCTAGCCTGATACAGCCCGGGTTCCCGGAGTCCTGTTAGCCCAGTGCTACAACCCGGATTTGCACGTTGCTAACCGACATGCTCGATGTTGATTCATGTATGCCTGTCCCCGTAAGTTAATGCCACTTTGGGTTCACGACTAGTCATGTCGGCCTAGGTTCTCTGTCATATGGATGCTAGCGACACTATATATACGTGAGCCAAAAGGCACAAACGGTCCCGGGCCATGGTGAGGCGACACCCATGGGAATACCGTGCGTGAGGCCGCAAAGTGATATGAGGTGTTACAGGCTAGATTGGTGTGACCTAGAATCGGGGTCTTGACATTGTCAATCCCTTCACGGCCACTTGCAAGAGTGAGATCTGATAGAGATAATAATAAGATAAATATTTGTGGTATTTTTATGATATAGATTGAAAGTAAAGATTGCAAAATAAAATAGATGGGAAACTTGTATGATGGAGAATAGACCCGGGGACCATAGGTTTCACTAGTGGCTTCTATCAAGATAGCATAAGTATTACGGTGGGTGAACAAATTATTGTCGAGCAATTGATAGAAAAGCGAATAATTATGAGAATATCTAAGTATGATCATGTATATAGGCATCATGTCCATGACAAGTAGACCGACTCCTGCCTGCATCTACTACTATTAATCCACACATCAACCGCTATCCAGCATGCATCTAGAGTATTAAGTTCATAAGAACAGAGTAACGCTTTAAGCAAGATAAAATGATGTGGAGGGATAAACTCATGCAATATGATATAAACCCCATATTTTTATCCTCGATGGCAACAATACAATACATGTCGTTTCCCTTTCTGTCACTGGGATCGAGCACCGCAAGATTGAACCCAAAGCTAAGCACTTCTCCCATTGCAAGAAAGATCAATCTAGTAGGCCAAACCAAACTGATAATTCAAAGAGACTTGCAAAGATAACCAATCATACATAAAAGAATTCAGAGAAGATTCAAATATTTTTCATAGATAGACTTGATCATAAACCCACAATTCATCGGATCTCGACAAACACACCGCAGAAGAAGATTACATCGAATAGATCTCCAAGAGAATCAAGGAGAACTTTGTATTGAGATCCAAAGAGAGAGAAGAAGCCATCTAGCTACTAGCTATGGACCCGAAGCTCTGAAGTAAACTACTCACACATCATCGGAGAGGCCATGGAGTTGATGTAGAGGCCTCCGTGATCAATGCCCCCTTCGGCAAAGCTCCGGAAAAGGCCCGAAGATGGGATCTCTTGGGTACAGAAGGTTGCGGCGGTGGAAATAGGGTTTTGTGGTGCTCCTAGATGTTCTTGGGGGATGTGAACATATATAGGAGGAAGAAGTAGGTCGGTTGAGCCATGATGGGCCCATGAGGGGGGAGGGCGCGCCTCCCTGCCTCGTGGCTGCCTCGTTGATTGCTTGACGTCCACTCCAAGTCCTCTAGATCACGTTTGTTCCAGAAATCATGTTCCCGAAGGTTTCATTCTGTTTGGACTCCGTTTGATATTCCTTTTCTGTGAAACATTGAAATAGGCAAAAAATAGCAATTTGGGCTGGGCCTCCAGTTTATAGGTTAGTCCCAAAAATAATATAAAAGTGTAAAATAAAGCCCATTAACATCCAAAACAGATAATATAATAGCATGGAACAATAAAAAATTAGAGATACGTTGGAGATGTATCATCATGCCACTATTTTGCAGGATGTCTCAAATCTTTTTGAGTATTTGCAGCCGTTATGTTGTCCAAGTCATCCCAGGTTTCGACATAGTCTGATGCATTTGCAACTCCCTCCTTTCCGTTCCCAACGTTTCTTTGGGCCAGTTTAACCACACTAATCGGTGAGTTGAGGTACTCTGTTGCCTCGACATATATGTTGTTGGATCTATTATTATGACCCTAGGTGTCTTAGAGGACCACCTAGTAATGTAGCCATGATTAGTGTTCCCAAAGTGATGATTCTGGCTGTCATTCTCGAAAGCATCTCGTGATGCCATTTAGTAGTAGGTGTTCTACTCCTGGGTTCTTGACCCAAGATTCACTTTACTTACTTCACGTTGATAGTGTTTGCTAGTTCATTTAGGATATTAGCAACCTTTGTGATAGTCCTCGAGGTCCGTGGTATTATCCTTCTTCCAAATACCATGAACTACTTATGGCAGAGGTTCTTCTGAAACAAAGATCACAACCAGAGTGCTCTTGATGAGTTCTCCATTCTACATTGTGACTCTGCCAGTCCTTCCTCTTCTTCATGGGTTATCTGGAATAAATATGTTGAACTTGTTTGACATGCTAATCCATGTGTGCACAACTCAAAAATTATAAGTTCCTTTGAGTTGTTCTCTTTAGTTGTATTCTGACCTCCGTCTATCATTTTATAGTCAAGAGCATGTCATGCATTCATGCTCATCGATACCTCATATTCTTGTGGTCTATCAAGCCATTCTATTCTGGAATGACTAGGAGAAACAAACTCTAGTACCTCATCCGCATCTAGGATTAGGTCAAAGCAGTTGTATTCCGTAGATTAAGCATACCAATCCAGCTTTTGATTCTGTTCCTGAAGTATTACCCACTTTATGTCAGGAATATCATGAGAAATGCACCAACTCCTATGAATTCTTGACGCAGTGATACTTCTTGCCATTATTGTTCATTCCTTGGGTGTAACCGAAACACCGACAAGTGAACTATGATGTGTGAAATCAATACTCCTAGCAATTCCATTGCTTGGTAGTTAACAGACAATTTTCCCATTCCAGCATGTTGGTTATTGAATTATCATTCTAAGACTGATCGTGCTACCTATTCCTTATCCTTGGTGCACTCCTCGATCAATGAGATAGGATTGTGTCACTCCATCACTCTGTTGGTCACATCGTCTTTCCCTGAAAAGCAAGATTGTTCTCGAGCTTAGTAACATACCGATGGTTCGTGATTTTCCAAATATCTTCTCGGAAGTGTTACCAGGTTGTCACCTGACCGCTATGTTGAGTTCATGATCAAGTTGGTTTCTTGTAGCCACCCCTTTCTCTAAGAATCTGTGTTGGATACCCCTGAGCTAGTTGGTTAAGCTAAACAACAACTTGGAGAGTTGGAAGATAAAAGCTTGCCTAACTTAGTTCGTTCCAAAGGGATATCCTTGTGTTTGTGTGTTAGTTGAAGAGAGATGATATCTTCATCGATTGTTCCTCGTGATCGGTTGTTGAATCTATCGTCTTGTCCAAACCTTGATTTGAGTGTGGGCTACCGTCAAATCAACTTAGAACCAACGATATTCGTAATGTTGTCTTACTCGTGGTTGTTCCTCGAGCATACATCATTACATCTTTTGGTCTGACTAATACTATCACATTGTTCACCTAATGGTGGAATTCCAGTGATATGGAAATTCCGAATTGTTGTTGAGCCCATCAGCAGCATTTTATCTCCTCCATGATTCGTGTTCAACATTGAGCTACTATTGGAATCTTATGTAAGCATTTTCTTCGTGTCCCGTTCATGAAGTATATGTTTGGTGTAAGAAGTGACTTCCTCTAATTCATGTGCATCTGATGCAAGTTACCGCCATGAATACGAGAAAGTTAGTTTTGTTTCCTCTGGAATCTTCCCAAGTCAGTTATGCATGTGCGAATGTATACTATGGTTTGGTAGATTAATTACCTCCACTCCATATGTATTCCCTAGCACACCAAGCCACTGATTGATTTGTTCAAGGAAAATGAGTATGTTGTGCTAATACTAGTTCATGCGCAAGATTCTGTTATCCTCGATGATGGTTCCCAACTAGAACTCGGTAGTGTTTTGTTGTTAGACTACTATGTGGTCATGCTTGTCTGGGACAGCGTGTTCACATGTGTGTAGTTGAACCAGCTCATGTTTTGGAGCTTACTACGCTAGTCAGTTTCCCGAGAATCTCACAACGTTATCTCGTCGACTTGTGTTGCAACTCTTCTTTCAGACATGTTGAGTCTGAAGTATCCTATTTCTAACCAGATCCGAATCTCAGACAGATATGATGGTTGGAACATTCCCAGCATTTGCATTTTGTTCCCAACTTGCACCCGCTATTTTGCCATTTTACCATGGGATGCCCTTCTCAATAATTGTTGTTCAGGATCATCTTTAGGAGTGGACATACTATGGGTCCCATCCATTTCCCTTGTTAAACAAGAGAAAATTCATCCATTGCGTTGTCTTCAACAAGGTATTCCACATCATCCATCCTAGTCCGAGTATGTCATTCTTTGGAACCCCTTCAAATGATCGATTGTGATTGCCTTAGCCTGGTATAAAGAATTTAAATGATCTTGGTATCAAAAGTAATTCTTTTTTCAACTTAAGAGAATAATTCTACGAGTCACCTTCCCTAAGCTGCCCATTTACGGAATCATGGCAATCAACCACTCGCTACTTTGAAACTCATTCACCATCTTCCTAAGCATGGAATTGTTGCCTACCACATGGAACATTCGTCATTTGTTTCTTCCATTACCCTGATGTGTGTTTTGTGCCTCAACTTGAGAGATGTTACCTTGTCTCATTCTGTGAGTTGATCGTGAGTTGCTCGAGCTTCGAGAAGATCGACTCTTTAGAGTTTCCCTTTCCTCCCATTGTCGTGTTGGATGGAGATCTCGAAAGCAAAGACGTCAAAATCAATTTGAAGCAATGAATCAACGCCTTTGACATGTATACTTGGATCATGAAGATTATGTTAGCTTTGTGTCCCCTCTGTCTTCTTATCATACGTCTTGAATCTCGGGACGAGATTCTTGTTTAGTGGGGTTGGGTTGTCACAGCCCTAGAATTTGGTTGTAGATAGTTGCATAAGCATTCATGTCATCATGTTAATCTCAAATGAATTAGAAATGGGGGATGTTCAAACCCTAGCACCAAATGAATTCAACTAGGGTTTACTAAAATAATATTTCGACGAATGTGAGACACCCTTCATAAATATTCGTCATTCTTGAATTGGTCCAGAACCTTTGCCAAAAAAGGTGCTCACTTCTCTAGGACACTTTGGATCTTTGAATTAAATCATAAAAGTATTTTCATTTGGAAATTTAAATGCTATAAATATTTTTAAATGTACAAATAATATTGAAAGTATTTTTGTGATGTTGGAATTAAGTTCAGAGGTGCCCATAAATATTTTCAGCATTTTATAAATTGGTTTGACATTTATGCTGAATAAAAAAACAGCAGGAAAAGAAAACAAAAACAGAGAGAGAGAGAGAGAGATAGAGAGAGAGAGAGTGAGTGAGTGAGAGAGAAAGGACCTGGCCCAACTCACCAGGCAGCCCACCTGGCGGCCCAGCACTATGCTCGCCCATGCCATTTAGCTGCTTCCTCCCGCCAGGCAGGCAGGGAGGTGAGCGCCGGCGCGCCCGAGCTCGCCATGCCACCACCTCCTTGCCGCCGAGCCGCTGGATGCATGGATGAACTCCTGCTCGTCGCCCCGACCTCCCTGACACCACTTTTGCCCAACTGCGCCTCTCCTTCGCCCTCCCCCATCATGGCCGACAGCGTCGCAACCGCGCCGCCGTCGTAACTGCGCCCACCGTCACCTCCTCGTCGCCCCACTGTGTCCAGAAGCTCCGCCACCGTCTACTACATCGAGCAGACCGAGCCCCGAGCGCTCGTTCGCCCCGGAGCCACTGCACCGACCACACTCCGCCTCGCCGTCGCCGGAGATCCACTTCGCCGCCCCGCTCGCTCCAGCTCGTTCCCGACCCCACTGCCTAGCTCGTCGTGACAGCTATGAGCTCCTGTGTCGTGGTTTTTTCACGGCAGATGTCCTCGTGAAAGGACTTAGTCGTGGAGCCATTGCTACAGGTTAGCTTAAAGCGGTTAAAACGGACAAGGGACACGTGGATTTTTATACTAGTTCGGCCCCTTCAATGAAGTTAAAAGCCTATGTCTAGTTGTGTTGGTATTGCTAGGGTTTCGATGATCAGGGAGCGAATCCACTTTGCCTGGCTCTCGAGTTGTTGTGTGTTGTGTTCCTAAACCGCTGCCGGGTCGTACCTTTATATACATAGGTTGATGCCCGCCGGTTTACAGAGTCCCGAGGCCAGATCATAAACGTGTCCGACTCGGTCTCTATTCCTTCTAACTTACCATACAAGTTACATGAAAGAGTCGGTTTATATCTACAGGCCTTAACCCGCCTTTGGGCCTTGGGCCTTCGTAAAGCGCCAGCATCCTCACATCCTTATGGGCTTATATATTCATGGAGTTAACCCGGCTACTCCTGGCCAGTTTACCTCCAGTAGTCATATCCCCAACATTAGGCCCCAGATTGATTTGAACTTGTTCATGTCAATCTTAAATTCTTGCCCTAGCACCTTCGAATGGATCTGGTAAACCACCATGATGTCATCCTTTAGATCCATAGTAAACCGCCATGATGTCATCTATTTGTTGAAGCCAAAGATACCCTTCATTAATGAGTATCCAACCATCGAGGCGATATCCTTATTAACTATCCATTTTAAGCTCCTCGATTCACGCACTTGTCGCTTATCGGTTCGCCCTATAAATAGGACTGAGGGTCATTCTCTTTTCCCCCTTCGTCTCTTTCGCTTCTTCTTCCTCCTCGCGACGGCCCTACACACGAGCGCCGCCGGCGTCGTCGAACTCCGCCTCTGCCTCTCCGTCGGCCGCTGCATCGACCTGGTTGCATCAGAAAAGCGCAGCGCATCACCGCTACCTCAACCGCTGCGGTAAGCTTCGCCTCTTTTCCCTATAGATCCGACAGGGTTCATGCGGGTTCCTCTTGCTCTTCTTCGAGTTCTTCGTCAACCCATAGTCAGTAGAACTTGATCTTGATATATTCTGCATAGTAGCTATGAAACTCCTTATCTCAACCATTTGATCCAATCTTTAAGTACATCGTAACTTGGTCTGGACCTTTCGTGAACTGCTTCAGGACCAAGTTTTTGATTCTCAATATTTTTCCTTTTCCTATCTTATGGTAGATCCAAAATTTCAACGCAGTCTTGTGAAACCTGTTTTACCTTACTTAGTCATTCTTGCCTTAGATCCGTACCTTCTACATCAGATAGACGGTTTACCCTTGTAAAAAGTAGTCTATTATATACCATTAGTCACCTTGTAAACCGGCAATCCCTTTATCTCCATTGTCATACTCTGGTTTAATAGTATGTGTATACCTCTGTTCCGTTTATCGCTTTGTCATTCATCATTGTATCAGCCTCCGGTTTACGAAATGTACATACTTTGATTTCTTTATCCTGTTGCACCTTATGCATTACCATGAATGAATTGTAAACCAGCATTTCTTTTCAGCTTTTCACTTGCATGGCCAAGCAGTCTTATCCCCGCAATTGGGCTCCCTCTCGGGTTACCGAGGAGCAACTTAATGGAATGGTCAAAATTGGTACTTTACCCAAAAATAATGAGATCCGGTGGCGAGTTCCTGGACTGGAGAACCCTCCTACTCCCAAGCAGGGTGAAGTAGTGGTGTTTGTTGATCACATAGGCCATGGCTTCAAACCGCCCGGATCAAAGTTTTTCCGGGATGTGCTTGCCAGTTTTCAGCTCCACCCTCAAGATATTGGAACCAAGTCAGTATCCAATATATGCAACTTCCAAGTCTTCCGTGAAGTGTACGTACAAGAAGAGCCAATTGTTGAGCTGTTCCAGGATTTCTTCCATCTGAACTGGCGCAATGAATTTGCAGACGGACCCAATAATGAACTTGGTGGCGTCTCCATTCAGAAAAGAAAAGAGGTTGAATTTCCTGATGCCAAGCTGCACAGTCACCCCAAAGAGTGGAATCAAACATGGTTCTACTGTAAAGACACCTCCCCTGAAGATGAGAATCCTCTACCAGGTTACCGTGCCCACCGGCTTTCCAACACTCATCCACTTCCACAACGGCTAAGTGCTCAAGAATGGGCCCCGTATGCACCTCAACTCGCCAAACGGAGAGCCTTCTTGGCCAACAGTTTAACCGGTGTAGACTTTGTCCGTTGTTGGATATCCTGGAGCATCTTGCCGCTAAGTCGCCGCTCCCGCTTAATGTGTGAGTATACTTGTGAAGTAGAAGACTCCCAAGGTCATATCAATATTCAGCTAACAGATGAAGAAGTCACTGAGGCTGTTAAGAAGATATTGAACGAATCGGAAGCTGTCTGTCGCCAAACCGGCTTAAACCCCTTTTACACTAAAAAGAAACTGCCTGCTGTAAGTACTATTCTTCCGCTTTACATTTGATATCTTTAGACTGTAAAATCTTTCAATACCCTTCTACTTATTTGTAAACACGGTCATGATCCGTTCTGGCAGAAGAAACCTCAAGAAAAAGCAGCAAAGCCTTCCCGTCCTAAAACAAAAGCTGTCAAGAAAAACACAATGCGGAAGGCATTTGAACGCATCTGTATGGAACTGGATGACGACCCGAATGAACCGGAAATTGAGGTAGAACTTGATTCACTTGGTTCACTTTTCATGCATCTCATTGACAATGATACTTATCAGGAGGATGTTGAGCGCAGCCAAGCGGACGATGCAGAGGTAATTATCCTTTCCTCCGGTTCAGACTCTCTGCCAACACAAAAAATCCGTCAAGTGGTCCGGAAAGTAAGCTTTTCTCATCCTCTTGCTCTCGAACATCGATAAGGTAGTACGACCCATTGTGCAAGTTTTTGTTGACCACAAAAGGTCCTTCCCAAGGTGGGGTAGTGTCTGTGTCAAAACCGGCGGATCTCGGGTAGGGGGTCCCGAACTGTGCGTCTAGACCGTATGGTAACAGGAGGCAGGGGACATGAAGTTTTACTCAGGTTCGGGCCCTCTCGATGGAGGTAAAACCCTACGTCCTGCTTGATTAATATTGATGGTATGGGTATTACAAGAGTCGATCTACCACGAGATCAGAGAGGCTAAACCCTAGAAGCTAGCCTATGGTATGATCGTTGATGTGTATGTTGTCCTACGGACTAAAACCCTCGGTTTATATAGACACCGGATAGGGTTAGGGTTACATAGAGTCGGTTACAATGGTAGGAGATCTGAATATCCGTATCGCCAAGCTTGCCTTCCACGCCAAGGAAAGTCCCTTCCGGACACGGGACGAAGTCTTCAATGTTGTATCTTCATAGTCCTGGAGTCCGGCTGAAGGTATAGTCCGGCCATCCGGACACCCCCTAATCCAGGACTCCCTCAGTAGCCCCTGAACCAGGCTTCAATGACGACGAGTCCGGCGCGCAAATTGTCTTCGGCATTGCAAGGCGGGTTCCTCCTCCAAGTACTTCATAGAAGATTTTGAACACAAAAGTAGTGTCCGGCTCTGCAAAATAAGTTTCCACATATTGCCATAGAGAGAATAATATTTACAAAAATCTAATATACTGACGCACTCCGTAGTGTGACATCACACCATGGCCAAACTTTTATTCAAACCGTTTTACTGTCCCATCTCAGCGCGTTATGCGAGGCGGTTTCCTTGGCACGTCTTGTCAAAGCACAGATCGTGTCCCCTTATTCCGGGATTCTCATCAATACGGGCGTGGGTAACCCAACCGCGCCTTTGATTACGGCGCTTGGGAGATAAGCGAGTTTCATCAGGCTGGTGGGGACATGTAGTTGCGTCCACCCATATAAGGGGATAAGGATCCACCTTTTCACCTACGCCTTCTTCCTCCTTCGCCTATCCATTCTCACGCACTCGAGCTCCAGCGCCCAAGTCCGGACTCCTCGCCTCAACCTTCTCCAGCCATGTCCGGAGTGGGAGGTAAGTGGATGGTCTCCTCCGTCACGGAGGGACACATCAAAAAGCTGAGGAAGGCCGGATATCTGGCTAGCGACATCGCGCACCGGCTTCCCGAAACGGGGCAGCTCATCCCCACTCCCAGGCCGCATGAGAGGGTGGTATTCCTCCCCCATTTCCTCCATGGACTGGGCTTCCCTCTGCATCCATTTGTCCGGGGGCTCATGTTCTACTATGGCCTAGATTTCCACGATCTGGCCTTGAATTTTGTCCTCAACATCTCGGCGTTTATCGTCGTGTGCGAGGCTTTCCTGCGCATACGCCCCCATTTCGGCCTATGCCTTAAGACTTTCAACGTCAAGCCGAAGGTGGTGCGCGGCAGCCAGGCGGAGTGCGGCGGGGCCATGGTTGGCAAGATGGCCAACGTCCTATGGCTCGAGGGCTGCTTTGTGGAGACCCTGAAGGGGTGGTAATCGGGGTGGTTCTACATCACTGAGCCGCGCGATCCTAAGTGGGTCGCAGCCCCTGAGTTTCGGTCCAGCCCCCCAACGTGGCTCATGCCTTGGAAAGAGACGGGCCTGCCATGGGGCAGGCAAAAGGAGGTGACCGGACTACAAACATGCATCCAATCCCTGGTGAACAAGCACCTCAGGCTTGTCAACGTAGTCCAGGTTATGCTCATCCGCCTGATCCTCCCGTGTCAACAACGGGCTTTCAACCTGTGGGAGTTCGATCTGGTGCGGCACCAAACCCTGAGCAGGCTCTTCGACACGATGTACGAAGATGCCTGGAAGGGGCTTTTCAAGGGCGCCGAGGCTCCCGCATCTGCTACCAAGGATCGCGGATACAGCGCGCAGCGTCACGCTAGCGCGGTAAGTTTTTTGTACCTTTTACAGGGTACAAGTTTTTCATAGTTCAACTCTGTGCAGGATCTAAGCTCCCTTACCTTTGACAGGATTGGCAGGCGAAGTCCGGACAGATCAACTATCCGGCTCCTTTGCCCGGGTTCCCGGAGTCCTGTTGGCCCAGTGCTACAGCCTGGATTCACACGCTGCTGACTGACATGCTCGATGTTGATTCATGTATGCTTGTCCCTATAAGTTAGTGCCACTTTGGGTTCACGACTAGTCATGTCGGCCCGGGTTCTCTGTCATATGGATGCTAGTGACACTATCATATACGTGAGCCAAAAGGTGCAAACGGTCCCAGGACATGGTAAGGCGACACCCGTGGGAATACCATGCGTGAGGCCGCAAAGTGATATGAGGTGTTACAGGCTAGATCGGTGTGACTCACAATCGGGGTCCTGATAGCTTTGGTATCAGAGCCTGACTGCCTGTAGGATTACCAAGCCAAACTGGTCGAAGTCGTGTGAACATGTCTTGTCAAGCCTGTAGGATGACACCCGTGTGAACATGTCCTACTGTGTGAGCTAAGTTTGTTGATTATGTTTTGGTAAAGGTATCGATGAGAGGCCATGTAGGAGTACAAGGTGGGTTGTTTCATTGAGGCCATCCTTAAGAACTGAGATCTGTATGTGTGACTCAAGAATAAGTTACTACCATACATTGGGCCCGAAACCAATGGACCCTCTTAGCTTCTTAACTACCATAGTCCTCTGTCCAGGAGTTGCAACTAGTTTCTGGTGTTTGTAGGATATGTGTTGGCAGCCGTGCATAGCGCTGACCCTAGGGGTGGGCTATGATGCGGTAGATACACCATGGCTCGGTATGCCGAGCGCCCGTTTGGTGTCTCGGAACCCTGTACACATCGTTCGGGGCCGTATGTGGAAACCTCGGCTGGACTCCCTGCGGATGGAACCTAGATAGGCGATAAACCTGGACTAGAGACTTGAGTGTTTAGGTAGGCCGTGGACGACACCCTCGTTGGGCTTCCGCTTGAAGCTTGCCGAGTACATGTCGTGTAAACAATGGTAAGTGGTGAGAGCGTGTATGAAGAAGTACACCCCTGCAGGGTTAACATCATCTATTCGAATAGCCATGTCCGCGGTAAAGGACTACTTGGTTACCTCTACAGTTCATAGACAAGTGAAAGTGGATACTCTAAAATGCGCAAGATAAGCGTGAGTGCTATGGATGGCGTTCTCGTAGGGAGATGGGAGCGGATCCATAGTGGTGTATTGATATGGTGAATATGTGGACTCGTGTGCGCCACCTCAAAAGAGTTGCTTGCAGTCGTAGTTCAGGTTAGCCACTGAGTCAAAGCTGGCTTGGTGTAGTTAAACTCCACCACCCCCTTTGTTGATACCGATGCATATGTAGTTAGTTCTGATGTAAGTCTTGCTATGTACATTTGTACTCACATTTTCCTATTTTATGTTTTGAAGAGAGACATCAGTCTCGCTCGTAGTTCCGTGTGGACTTCGAAGTTTAGCTTGATACCTCAGCTATGATCTTGTGCCCTCGGCAGGATCTGGTAGATAGTCAGGCTTCTCAGCCTTTTTCATTTGTAGATGTATGTACCCAGACATGTTAAGCTTCCGCATGTGCCTTGATTTGTATGCTCTGAATGATGGGCCATGAGACCCATGTTTGTAATATCTCTCTCCTTGGAGCCTAATGAATAAATACTTTGAGTCATAGAGTCTTGTTGTGATGCCATGTTGTATTTACACATATCGAGCATATTGTGTGTATGATTGAAATGCTTGGTGTGTATGGGATCTGACAACCTAGTTGTTTATCCTTGGTAGCCTCTCTTATGGGGAAATGTAGTCTTGTGCTTCCATGAGCCATAGTAGTCTGCTACAGCCCGGTTCACCGGAGTCCTGCTAGCCCAACACTACTGCTTCGAAACACTTGACTGGCCGGCATGTGATTCACTTCGTTCCTGTGTCTGTCCCTTCGGGGAAATGTCACACGGTGACATCCGAAGTCCTGCCTAGCCTGATACAGCCCGGGTTCCCAGAGTCCTGTTAGCCCAGTGCTACAGCCCGGATTCGCAAGTTGCTAACCGACATGCTCGATGTTGATTCATGTATGCCTGTCCCCGTAAGTTAGTGCCACTTTGGGTTCATGACTAGTCATGTCGGCCCAGGTTCTCTATCATATGGATGCTAGCGACACTATCATATACGTGAGCCAAAAGGCACAAATGGTCCCGGGCCATGGTGAGGCGACACCCGTGGGAATACCGTGCGTGAGGCCGCAAAGTGATATGAGGTGTTACAGGCTAGATCGGTGTGACCTAGAATCGGGGTCTTGACATTGTCAATCCCTTCACGGCCACTTGCAAGAGTGAGATCTGATAGAGATAATAATAAGATAAATATTTGTGGTATTTTTATGATATAGATTGAATGTAAAGATTGCAAAATAAAATAGATGGGAAACTTGTATGATGGAGAATAGACCCGGGGACCATAGGTTTCACTAGTAGCTTCTATCAAGATAGCATAAGTATTACGGTGGGTGAACAAATTATTGTCGAGCAATTGATAGAAAAGCGAATAATTATGAGAATATCTAAGTATGATCATGTATATAGGCATCACGTCCGTGACAAGTAGACCGACTCCTGCCTGCATCTACTACTATTAATCCACACATCAACCGCTATCCAGCATGCATCTAGAGTATTAAGTTCATAAGAACAGAGTAACGCTTTAAGCAAGATAAAATGATGTGGAGGGATAAACTCATGCAATATGATATAAACCCCATATTTTTATCCTCAATGGCAACAATACAATACATGTCGTTTCCCTTACTGTCACTGGGATCGAGCACCGCAAGATCGAACCCAAAGCTAAGCACTTCTCCCATTGCAAGAAAGATCAATCTAGTAGGCCAAACCAAACTGATAATTCAAAGAGACTTGCAAAGATAACCAATCATACATAAAAGAATTCAGAGAAGATTCAAATATTTTTCATAGATAGACTTGATCATAAACCCACAATTCATCGGATCTCGACAAACACACCGCAGAAGAAGATTACATCGAATAGATCTCCAAGAGAATCAAGGAGAACTTTGTATTGAGATCCAAAGAGAGAGAAGAAGCCATCTAGCTACTAGCTATGGACCCGAAGGTCTGAAGTAAACTACTCACACATCATCGGAGGGGCCATGGAGTTGATGTAGAGGCCTCCGTGATCAATGCCCCCTTCGGCAAAGCTCCGGAAAAGGCCCGAAGATGGGATCTCTTGGGTACAGAAGGTTGCGGCGGTGGAAATAGGGTTTCGTGGTGCTCCTAGATGTTCTTGGGGGATGTGAACATATATAGGAGGAAGAAGTAGGTCGGTTGAGCCACGATGGGCCCATGAGGGGGGAGGGCGCGCCTCCCTGCCTCGTGGCCGCCTCGTTGATTGCTTGACGTCCACTCCAAGTCCTCTAGATCACGTTTGTTCCAGAAATCATGTTCCCGAAGGTTTCATTCTGTTTGGACTCCGTTTGATATTCCTTTTTTGTGAAACATTGAAATAGGCAAAAAACAGCAATTTGGGCTGGGCCTCCAGTTTATAGGTTAGTCCCAAAAATAATATAAAAGTGTAAAATAAAGCCCATTAACATCCAAAACAGATAATATAATAGCATGGAACAATAAAAAATTAGAGATACGTTGGAGATGTATCATCATGCCACTATTTTGCAGGATGTCTCAAATCTTTTTGAGTATTTGCAGCCGTTATGTTGTCCAAGTCATCCCAGGTTTCGACATAGTCTGATGCATTTGCAACTCCCTCCTTTCCGTTCCCAACGTTTCTTTGGGCCAGTTTAACCACACTAATCGGTGAGTTGAGGTACTCTGTTGCCTCGACATATATGTTGTTGGATCTATTATTATGACCCTAGGTGTCTTAGAGGACCACCTAGTAATGTAGCCATGAATAGTGTTCCCAAAGTGATGATTCTGGCTGTCATTCTCGAGAGCATCTCGTGATGCCATTTAGTAGTAGGTATTCTACTCCTGGGTTCTTGACCCAAGATTCACTTTACTTACTTCATGTTGATAGTGTTTGCTAGTTCATTTAGGATATTAGTAACCTTTGTGATAGTCCTCGAGGTCCGTGGTATTATCCTTCTTCCAAATACCATGAACTGCTTGTGGCAGAGGTTCTTCTGAAACAAAGATCACAACCAGAGTGCTCTTGATGAGTTCTCCATTCTACATTGTGACTCTGCCAGTCCTTCCTCTTCTTCATGGGTTATCCAGAATAAATATGTTGAACTTGTTCGACATGCTAATCCATGTGTGCACAACTCAAAAATTATAAGTTCCTTTGAGTTGTTCTCTTTAGTTGTATTCTGACCTCCGTCTATCATTTTATAGTCAAGAGCATGTCATGCATTCATGCTCATCGATACCTCATATTCTTGTGGTCTGTCAAGCCATTCTATTCTGGAATGACTAGGAGAAACAAACTCCAGTACCTCATCCGTATCTAGGATTAGGTCAAAGCAGTTGTATTCCGTAGATTAAGCATACCAATCCAGCTTTTGATTCTGTTCCTGAAGTATTACCCACTTTATGTCAGGAATATCATGAGAAATGCACCAACTCCTATGAATTCTTGACGCAGTGATACTTCTTGCCATTATTGTTCATTCCTTGGGTGTAACCGAAACACCGACAAGTGAACTATGATGTGTGAAATCAATACTCCTAGCAATTCCATTGCTTGGTAGTTAACAAACAATTTTCCCATTCCAGCCTATTGGTTATTGAATTATCATTCTAAGACTGATCGTGCTACCTATTCCTTATCCTTGGTGCACTCCTCGATCAATGAGATAGGATTGTGTCACTCCATCACTCTCTTGGTCACATCGTCTTTCCCTGAAAAGCAAGATTGTTCTCGAGCTTAGTAACATACCGATGGTTCGTGATTTTCCAAATATCTTCTCGGAAGTGTTACCAGGTTGTCACCTGACCGCTATGTTGAGTTCGTGATCAAGTTGGTTTCTTGTAGCCACCCCTTTCTCTAAGAATCTGTGTTGGATACCCCTGAGCTAGTTGGTTAAGCTAAACAACAACTTGGAGAGTTGGAAGATAAAAGCTTGCCTAACTTAGTTCGTTCCAAAGGGATATCCTTGTGTTTGTGTGTTAGTTGAAGAGAGATGATATCTTCATCGATTGTTCCTCGTGATCGGTTGTTGAATCTATCGTCTTGTCCAAACCTTGATTTGAGTGTGGGCTACCGTCAAATCAACTTAGAACCAACGATATTCGTAATGTTGTCTTACTCGTGGTTGTTCCTCGAGCATACATCATTACATCTTTTGGTCTGACTAATACTATCACATTGTTCACCTAATGGTGGAATTCCAGTGATATGGAAATTCCGATGAATTGTTGTTGAGCCCATCAGCAGCATTTTATCTCCTCCATGATTCGTGTTCAACATTGAGCTACTATTGGAATCTTATGTAAGCATTTTCTTCGTGTCCCGTTCATGAAGTATATGTTTGGTGTAAGAAGTGACTTCCTCTAATTCATGTGCATCTGATGCAAGTTACCGCCATGAATACGAGAAAGTTAGTTTTGTTTCCTCTGGAATCTTCCCAAGTCAGTTATGCATGTGCGAATGTATACTATGGTTTGGTAGATTAATTACCTCCACTCCATATGTATTCCCTAGCACACCAAGCCACTGATTGATTTGTTCAAGGAAAATGAGTATGTTGTGCTAATACTAGTTCATGCGCAAGATTCTGTTATCCTCGATGATGGTTCCCAACTAGAACTCGGTAGTGTTTTGTTGTTAGACTACTATGTGGTCATGCTTGTCTGGGACAGCGTGTTCACATGTGTGTAGTTGAACCAGCTCATGTTTTGGAGCTTACTACGCTAGTCAGTTTCCCGAGAATCTCACAACGTTATCTCGTCGACTTGTGTTGCAACTCTTCTTTCAGACATGTTGAGTCTGAAGTATCCTATTTCTAACCAGATCCGAATCTCAGACAGATATGATGGTTGGAACATTCCCAGCATTTGCATTTTGTTCCCAACTTGCACCCGCTATTTTGCCATTTTACCATGGGATGCCCTTCTCAATAATTGTTGTTCAGGATCATCTTTAGGAGTGGACATACTATGGGTCCCATCCATTTCCCTTGTTAAACAAGAGAAAATTCATCCATTGCGTTGTCTTCAACAAGGTATTCCACATCATCCATCCTAGTCCGAGTATGTCATTCTTTGGAACCCCTACAAATGATCGATTGTGATTGCCTTAGCCTGGTATAAAGAATTTAAATGATCTTGGTATCAAAAGTAATTCTTTTTTCAACTTAAGAGAATAATTCTACGAGTCACCTTCCCTAAGCTGCCCATTTACGGAATCATGGCAATCAACTCCTCGCTACTTTGAAACTCATTCACCATCTTCCTAAGCATGGAATTGTTGCCTACCACATGGAACATTCGTCATTTGTTTCTTCCATTACCCTGATGTGTGTTTTGTGCCTCAACTTGAGAGATGTTACCTTGTCTCATTCTGTGAGTTGATCGTGAGTTGCTCGAGCTTCGAGAAGATCGACTCTTTAGAGTTTCCCTTTCCTCCCATTGTCGTGTTGGATGGAGATCTCGAAAGCAAAGACGTCAAAATCAATTTGAAGCAATGAATCAACGCCTTCGAGATGTATACTTGGATCATGAAGATTATGTTAGCTTTGTGTCCCCTCTGTCTTCTTATCATACGTCTTGAATCTCGGGACGAGATTCTTGTTTAGTGGGGTTGAGTTGTCACAGCCCTAGAATTTGGTTGTAGATAGTTGCATAAGCATTCATGTCATCATGTTAATCTCAAATGAATTAGAAATGGGGGATGTTCAAACCCTAGCACCAAATGAATTCAACTAGGGTTTACTAAAATAATATTTCGATGAACGTGAGACGCCCTTCATAAATATTCGTCATTCTTGAATTGGTCCAGAACCTTTGCCAAAAAAGGTGCTCACTTCTCTAGGACACTTTGGATCTTTGAATTAAATCATAAAAGTATTTTCATTTGGAAATTTAAATGCTATAAATATTTTTAAATGTACAAATAATATTGAAAGTATTTTTGGGATGTTGGAATTAAGTTCAGAGGTGCCCATAAATATTTTCAGCATTTTATAAATTGGTTTGACATTTATGCTGAATAAAAAAACAGCAGGAAAAGAAAACAAAAACAGAGAGAGAGAGAGAGATAGAGAGAGAGAGAGAGTGAGTGAGAGAGAAAGGACCTGGCCCAACTCACCAGGCAGCCCACCTGGCGGCCCAGCACTATGCTCGCCCATGCCATTTAGCTGCTTCCTCCCGCCAGGCAGGCAGGGAGGTGAGCGCCGGCGCGCCCGAGCTCGCCATGCCACCACCTCCTTGCCGCCGAGCCGCTGGATGCATGGATGAACTCCTGCTCGTCGCCCCGACCTCCCTGACACCACTTTTGCCCAACTGCACCTCTCCTTTGCCCTCCCCCATCATGGCCGACAGCGCCGCAACCGCGCCGCCGTCGTAACCGCGCCCACCGTCGCCTCCTCGTCGCCCCACTGTGTCCATAAGCTCCGCCACCGTCTACTACATCGAGCAGACCGAGCCCCGAGCGCTCGTTCGCCCCGGAGCCACTACACCGACCACACTCCGCCTCGCCGTCGCCAGAGATCCACTTCGCCACCCCGCTCGCTCCAGCTCGTTCCCGACCCCGCTGCCTAGCTCGTCGTGACAGCTATGAGCTCCTGTGTCGTGGTTTTTTCACGGCAGATGTCCTCGTGAAAGGACTTAGTCGTGGAGCCATCGCTACAGGTTAGCTTAAAGGGGTTAAAACGGACAAGGGACATGTGGATTTTTATACTAGTTCGGCCCCTTCAATGAAGTTAAAAGCCTACGTCTAGTTGTGTTGGTATTGCTATGGTTTCGATGATCAGGGAGCGAATCCACTTTGCCTGGCTCTCGAGTTGTTGTGTGTTGTGTTCCTAAACCGCTGCCGGGTCGTACCTTTATATACATAGGTTGATGCCCGCCGGTTTACAGAGTCCCGAGGCCAGATCATAAACGTGTCCGACTCGGTCTCTATTCCTTCTAACTTACCATACAAGTTACATGAAAGAGTAGGTTTACATCTACAGGCCTTAACCCGCCTTTGGGCCTTGGGCCTTCGTAAAGCGCCAGCATCCTCACATCCTTATGGGCTTATATATTCATGGAGTTAACCCGGCTACTCCTGGCCGGTTTACCTCCATTAGTCATATCCCCAACATTAGGCCCCAGATTGATTTGAACTTGTTCATGTCAATCTTAAATACTTAGAAAAATTCTTGCCCTAGCACCTTCGAATGGATCTGGTAAACCACCGTGATGTCATCCTTTAGATCCATAGTAAACCGCCATGATGTCATCTATTTGTTGAAGCCGAAGATACCCTTCATTAATGAGTATCCAACCATCGAGGCGATATCCTTATTAACTATCCATTTTAAGCTCCTCGATTCACGCACTTGTCGCTTATCGGTTCGCCCTATAAATAGGACTGAGGGTCATTCTCTTTTCCCCCTTCGTCTCTTTCGCTTCTTCTTCCTCCTCACGACGGCCCTACACACGAGTGCCGCCGACGTCGTCGAACTCCGCCTCTGCCTCTCCGTCGGCCGCTGCATCGACCTAGTTGCATCAGAAAAGCGCGGCGCATCACCGCTACCTCAACCGCTGCGGTAAGCTTCGCCTCTTTTCCCTGTAGATCCGGCAGGGTTCATGCGGGTTCCTCTTGCTCTTCTTCGAGTTCTTCGTCAACCCATAGTCAGTAGAACTTGATCTTGATATATTCTGCATAGTAGCTATGAAACTCCTTATCTCAACCATTTGATCCAATCTTTAAGTACATCGTAACTTGGTCTGGACCTTTCGTGAACTGCTTCGGGACCAAGTTTTTGATTCTCAATATTTTTCCTTTTCCTGTCTTATGGTAGATCCAAAATTTCAACGCAGTCTTGTGAAACCTGTTTTACCTTACTTAGTCATTCTTGCCTTAGATCCGTACCTTCTACATCAGATAGACGGTTTGCCCTTGTAAAAAGTAGTCTATTATATACCATTAGTCACCTTGTAAACCAGCAATCCCTTTATCTCCATTGTCATACTCCGGTTTAATAGTATGTGTATACCTCTGTTCCGTTTATCGCTTTGTCATTCATCATTGTATCAGCCTCCGGTTTACGAAATTTACATACTTTGATTTTCTTTATCCTGTTGCACCTTATGCATTACCATGAATGAATTGTAAACCAGCATTTCTTTTCAGCTTTTCACTTGCAATGGCCAAGCAGTCTTATTCCCGCAACTGGGCTCCCTCTCGGGTTACCGAGGAGCAACTTAATGGAATGGTCAAAATTGGTACTTTACCCAAAAATAATGAGATCCGGTGGCGAGTTCCTGGACTGGAGAACCCTCCTACTCCCAAGCAGGGTGAAGTAGTGGTGTTTGTTGATCACATAGGCCGTGGCTTCAAACCGGCCGGATCAAAGTTTTTCCGGGATGTGCTTGCCAGTTTTCAGCTCCACCCTCAAGATATTGGAACCAACTCAGTATCCAATATATGCAACTTCCAAGTCTTCTGTGAAGTGTACGTACAAGAAGAGCCAATTGTTGAGCTGTTCCGGGATTTCTTCCATCTGAACTAGCGCAATGAATTTGCAGACGGACCCAATAATGAACTTGTTGGCGTCTCCATTCAGAAAAGAAAAGAGGTTGAATTTCCTCATGCCAAGCTGCACAGTCACCCCAAAGAGTGGAATCAAATATGGTTCTACTGTAAAGACACCTTCCCTGAAGATGAGAATCCTCTACCAGGTTACCGTGCCCACCGGCTTTCCAACACTCATCCACTTCCACAACGGCTAAGTGCTCAAGAATGGGCCCCGTATGCACCTCAACTCGCCAAGCGGAGAGCCTTGTTGGCCAACGGTTTAACCGGTGTAGACTTTGTCTGTTGTTGGATATCCTGGAGCATCTTGCCACTAAGTCGCCGCTCCCGCTTAATGTGTGAGTATACTTGTGAAGTAGAAGACTCCCAAGGTCATATCAATATTCAGCTAACAGATGAAGAAGTCACTGAGGCTGTTAAAAAGATATTGAACGAATCGGAAGCTGTCTGTCGCCAAACCGGCTTAAACCCCTTTTACACTAAAAATAAACTGCCTGCTGTAAGTACTATTCTTCCGCTTTACATTTGATATCTTTAGACTGTACAATCTTTCAATACCCTTCTACTTATTTGTAAACACGGTCATGATCCGTTCTGGCAGAAGAAACCTCAAGAAAAAGCAGCAAAGCCTTCCCGTCCTAAAACAAAAGCTATCAAGAAAAACACAATGCGGAAGGTATTTGAACGCATCAGTATGGAAATGGATGACGACCCGAATGAACCGGAAATTGAGGTAGAACTTGATTCACTTGGTTCACTTTTCATGCATCTCATTGACAATGATACTTATCAGGAGGACGTTGAGCGCAGCCAAGCGGACGATGCAGAGGTAATTATCCTTTGCTCTGGTTCAGACTCTCTGCCAACACAAAAAATCCATAAAGTGGTCCGGAAAGTAAGCTTTTCTCATCCTCTTGCTCTCGAACATCGATAAGGTAGTACGACCCATTGTGCAAGTTTTTGTTGACCACAAAAGGTCCTTCCCAAGGTGGGGTCGTGTCTGTGTCAAAACCGGTGGATCTCGGGTAGGGGGTCCCGAACTATGTGTCTAGGCCGTATGGTAACAGGAGGCAGGGGACATGAAGTTTTACCCAGGTTCGGGCCCTCTCGATGGAGGTAAAACCCTACGTCCTGCTTGATTAATATTGATGGTATGGGTATTACAAGAGTTGATCTACCACGAGATCAGAGAGGCTAAACCCTAGAAGCTAGCCTATGGTATGATCGTTGATGTGTATGTTGTCCTACGGACTAAAACCCTCGGTTTATATAGACACCGGATAGGGTTAGGGTTACATAGAGTCGGTTACAATGGTAGGAGATCTGAATATCCGTATCGCCAAGCTTGCCTTCCACGCCAAGGAAAGTCCCTTCCGGACACGGGACGAAGTCTTCAATCTTGTATCTTCATAGTCCTGGAGTCCGGCTGAAGGTATAGTCCGGCCATCCGGACACCCCCTAATCCAGGACTCCCTCAGTAGCCCCTGAACCAGGCTTCAATGACGACGAGTCCGGCGTGCAAATTGTCTTCGGCATTGCAAGGCGGGTTCCTCCTCCAAGTACTTCATAGAAGATTTTGAACACAAAAGTAGTGTCCGGCTCTGCAAAATAAGTTTCCACATATTGCCATAGAGAGAATAATATTTACAAAAATCTAATCTACTGACGCACTCCGTAGTGTGACATCACACCATGGCCAAACTTTTATTCAAACCATTTTACTGTCCCATCTCAGCGCGTTATGCGAGGCGGTTTCCTTGGCACGTCTTGTCAAAGCAGAGATCGTGTCCCCTTATTCCGGGATTCTCATCAATACGGGCGTGGGTAACCCAACCGTGCCTTTGATTACGGCGCTTGGGAGATAAGCGAGTTTCATCAGGCTGGTGGGGACATGTAGTTGCATCCACCCATATAAGGGGATAAGGATCCACCTTTTCACCTACGCCTTCTTCCTCCTTCGCCTATCCATTCTCGCGCACTCGAGCTCCAGCGCCCAACTCTGGACTCCTCGCCTCAACCTTCTCCAGCCATGTCCGGAGTGGGAGGTAAGTGGATGGTCTCCTCCGTCATGGAGGGACACATCAAAAAGCTGAGGAAGGCCGGATATCTAGCTAGAGACATCGCGCACCGGCTTCCCGAAACGGGGCAGCTCATCCCCACTCCCAGGCCCCATGAGAGGGTGGTATTCCTCCCCCATTTCTTCCACGGACTGGGCTTCCCTCTGCATCCATTTGTCCGGGGGCTCATGTTCTACTACGGCCTAGATTTCCATGATCTGGCCTTGAATTTTGTCCTCAACATCTCGGCGTTTATCGTCGTGTGCGACGCTTTCCTCCGCATGCGCCCCCATTTCGGCCTATGCCTTAAGACTTTCAACGTCAAGCCGAAGGTGGTGCGCGGCAGCCAGGCGGAGTGCGGCGGGGCCATGGTTGGCAAGATGGCCAACATCCTATGGCTCGAGGGCTGCTTTGTGGAGACCCTGAAGGGGTGGTAATCGGGGTGGTTCTACATCACCGAGCCGCGCGATCCTAAGTGGGTCGCAGCCCCTGAGTTTCGGTCCAGCCCCCCAACGCGGCTCATGCCTTGGAAAGAGACGGGCCTGCCATGGGGCAGGCAAAAGGAGGTGACCGGACTACAAACATGCATCCAATCCCTGGTGAACAAGCACCTCAGGCTTGTCAACGTAGTCCAGGTTATGCTCATCCGCCTGATCCTCCCGTGTCAACAACGGGCTTTCAACCTGTGGGAGTTCGATCCGGTGCGGCACCAAACCCTGAGCAGGCTCTTCGACACGATGTACAAAGATGCCTAGAAGGGGCTTTCCAAAGGCGCCGAGGCTCCCGCATCTGCTACCAAGGATCGCGGATACAGCGCGCAGCGTCACGCTAGCGCGGTAAGTTTTTTGTACCTTTTACAGGGTACTAGTTTTTCATAGTTCAACTCTGTGCGGGATCTAAGCTCCCTTACCTTTGACAGGATTGGCAGGCGAAGTCCGGATAGATCAACTATCCGGCTCCTTTGCCCGTAGGACCAGCGGACGCCCTCTTGGCGAAGCTACTGGTTCCGGCACCCTATGTTGTGCCGGAGAAGAAGGCCGCAAAAAAGGCCATGGGGACTCGAAAGAGTGCCCGGCGCCAGGAGGCGTCGGATCCATCATCCGACGGTTCCGAGGCGCACTCCTCCCACAAAGATGAGGAGGACGAAGAAGAGACCCCTCCCCTTCCAGCGGGGGAAGGGAAGAAAAGAAAGGCCGCCCCAACTGGGGAGGCCGAAGGGTCCACGAAGGGGAGAATCCCTCCTCCGGACTACTCCACCGACGCCGACGATGGTGAAGAGGAGTGGCCGCCCAGGGCCAAGGCCCTGGCGAAATCGTAAGTATCTGGATACCAGAGTGATTTCATAGTATTCGTTTATTGCACAACTTTCCCTCATGTCGAATATGTTTATGCAGCCCACCCAAAGACTGGCTCGACGCATCGTCGAGCGGCTCAATGGACTCGTCGGATGTGAACTCGCTGCCGACAGCTTCCTCCCCCCGCCCTACGGACGACACCGAAGTGTTGTCCCAATAGGGTCCAGTCCGGGAGGAGGTGGTCCTGGAGGCGCCGCAAGGCGACCTCCCGGACTCCAGGAGTAAAGGAGACGAAACCCCCCAGGGCTCCAAGTCCGGCCCTAGGCCGGACACCGCTCCGGAACCTTCAAAGGATCTAGAGTCCGGCGGGGAACCTCCTTCCAAGAGGAGCAAACCCACCGCGGCGGCGACCTCCGTCCAACCGGAGGCGCCGGACAATATGTTGGAGGCGCTCCAAGGCGCCTCCATCGACGAGGGGCACCGCACTATTATGAGTGCGGTGATCCAGAAGGTTCAGTCCGCCAAGAGCGGACTGGCTGAAGCTTGTACAAGCCTTTTAACAGGCTTTGAGGTAAGTAAAGAATGTGTAAATAACATTACCGCATAGACAGTAGCCCCTGATGATCTGTTTAGCATTCCGAAAGAAAAGCCGAATAAAGGATCAAATAAAAATCGCAGGAGTCTAAAAAGAGTCAATATGCGTGTGCAGGCTTCCCTGCTGGTGTCCGCCGCACTGACTGCGGAAGTGGACGTGCTAAAGCAGAACATCGAGCGGTCCGAGCAAGAGCTCGGATGTGCCAAGAAGCAGCTCGAGGACAATGAAGGTAAGAAATACCTTGTTTAAATTAAATATATGTATATATAAAAAGGTGCAATTGCAAAAAATGACAGGATTATCGTGGCTATTGTAGGGGCCATGTCTGAGGTGGCGACCCTGAAGCAAGCGCTGCTTGAGGCCGAGAATAGGTCGGCCGTGGAGCACGTTGAGCGAGAAAAGTATGAGGCCGAGGTTGGCAAGGTGCGGCAAGAGCTCCAGGCTCTCATGGAAAAACATGAGAGTTTGGAGCGTGACTCAAGGACGTGAGCGTCCGAGCTTGCGGCGGCTACTGAAAGTGCCATGTCTGCTAAGGCCGAATCCCAGAAGACCCTCCAGGAGTTGGATGAGGTGAAGAAGATAGCGGCGAGTAAGGCATTCTTTATGCAAAGTAAACACATAAGCGTAGTTACTTGTTACTTACCCGAATCCGGAGTTCTCCAGGCGTGTTCACAGACCTTCCCCGGAGTGTATCTGATGCCGCCGCATTCTATCGAGCCGAGGAGGGCAGCTCGACGGAGAAGGTGTTATGGTCTCCATATGCTGAGGCTGGACACCCCGTGCCCCTGAGCGACCAGTTGAAGCAACTGGTCAAGCTCCACAAGGAGGCCGAACAGGACATGAAGGGCCTCATAGTTCGGCTGTGGCCTAGAGAGGCTCAGCTTGGGAGCTATTTCGGGCTGGTGCGGCGGCTGGTGGAGGCCTGTCCAAGGCTCGAAGTCATCAAGCGCTCCGTCTGCATTGAAGGTTCCCGTAGGGCCCTTGCCTGTGCGAAGGTGCACTGAGGCAAGCTGGATGCTGAGAAGCTTGTGAAGGACGGGCCACCGCCGGGGAAAGAGCATTGTAAGCCCGAAAATTATTATAAGGATGTTCTCAAGGGTGGCTGCCTTGTGGCGGAGGAATGTTCTATGGATGTAATTTTTGAGTAAAACTCGCTCGTTTTGTCCTGTGCGCTGAAAACTTGTTCATATGCGCTTAAGCAATGCTGTTTGAATTTAAAATATTACCTTCTGTGCGTCTGTTTATCAATACTAAGAGATGGCGAATCGTCGGCTTCTGCCCCCTTGCCGCTAGTGCTAGGGTGTTCGGGGATAAACCTGGGCGCTCTTTGTCCCATATTTGGGTCCTTTGAGGGAGGCGCTCAGCCCGACGAACGAGGCAATCGGACTATAATGCGTGAACACTCTCACTTAGCCATAGAATTCTATAATTTTAAATTTCGGCGAAGCCCCTAGTATTCGGAAGACCGAGTTCGGAGCGCTATCCATGCCATGGCCGGACAGAGACGGCTGCTCGCCCTAAGCGGCATAAGTCTTTAGGGACTCGAAAAAACCTCTCGAACAGCGACCAGCTCTCGCCTCATCATGACGGTCAGTTTTAGCTTTCTCCACTGAGGTGCTCGACCTAGCTCAACCGGGGCACAATCGCAGTGGTTCTCCTAGTGCTACCTTAGCCGATATAGCGGAACGTAAGGCACCCAAACATAGGAGCCGGGCAAACCCAACTATTGACCCAAGACATGATTCAGAGTCGATGCATATATTGCTATAAGTTCGGGGTGCCGTACTTGTTAAAGTGTTCCGACTTCTCACACCATGTTGAGGGGTACGGAAGCCCCTGGCGTATTTTGGTTGTACCACAGTGTACGGGTGCAACATGTCGTTAAGGAACATATATAAATATATATATATAAGGTAATGCAAAAATAGACAAAAGCTATGCATTGTTTATTAAAAAGAGCTGCGATCAAAGCAGAACAATACAAATAATGCGATAAGCAAAAGGTTGGACTATGTAACATGTCCGCTCCAAGGGCAAGCTGCGGAATAATGTGTGAAACAGGTATACTGCTCCTGATAGAGACCACCTGGGAGTTCCGTAATGCGGCGTGGCTTGGCTGCTTCCCTGGTTCTTGCATCGTTTGTGCGGCAACTGAACTGCCGAACATGCCTTCCGAAGAGTGGAGTCCTGAAAGTAAGAGAAAATTTAAAAAATCGGCAGCCCCTATCGTGGTTTAAGCCATGTTTCAGGCGTGCCATGGTGGTGCCCCTCCCCCTGTGCCCATGGTATCTCTAGAGCGTAGTTATGTACATGAAGTACTGGCGTCGCCTTTTTGCGAGGGTTGGGGTTGGGGCCACATTGCTACGCCTGCTCGGATCGTGCCAGGCGGTCTTGTTGTAGGTTACTCCGGGCGCGCTTGACGGTGTCCGGTCGTTTAGTGGCCGGACTGGAGAACTGCCTAAAGAGGCTGCTTTGAACTTCCGCCACAAGGGCCGCCGTGTGCTCCTCTGTTCGGAGGGAGCGTTCGGTGTTTGTATTGACCGTAATTACTCCTCGAGGGCCTGGCATCTTGAGCTTAAGGTATGCGTAATGCGGTACCGCATTGAACTTAGCGAAACGGGACTATGTCGAAGATTAACTCCTCGCTTCGGAAATTATCCGGAGATCCGAAGACCACTTCAAGTGTGACTGAGCCTATACAGTTGGCCTCTACACCTGGTATTACGCCTTCAAAGGTCGTTTTGGTGGGCTTAATCCTCGATGGATCTATGCCCATTTTCCGCACTGTATCTTGGTAAAGCAGGTTCAGGCTACTGCCGCCATCCATAAGGACTCTAGTGAGATGAAATCCGTCACTAATTGGGTCTAGAACCAATGCGGTGAAGCCACCGTGACGGGTGCTAGTGGGGTGGTCCTGTAACGCCCTCGATGCGGCTATAGCTCCCACGTGTCAAGGCACGACTTAGAGACATAACCGCATTGAAAGCAATGTCGCAAGTTAGGCAATCATCACAACATCCCATGTAATATAAATAATGAAAGGGGAGATACATAGTTGGCTTACACTCGCCACGTCAATCAAATTACATAAATAACATACATCATCCAAACACTCATGGCCCGACTACGGCGCCAAAATAGAAGAAAACCCAACATGCGACACGGTCCCGATCACCCCCAACTGGGCACCACTACTGATCATCAGGAAAGGACACATAGTAACGTCGAGAGTCCTCGTCGAACTCCCACTTGAGCTCATACGCGTCACCTAGAGCGGAATCACCTGGACCTGCATCTGGTGTAATATGAATCTGTGAGTCACAGGGACTCAGCAATCTCGCACCCTCGCGATCAAAACTATTTAAGCTTATAGGAAGGGGTGAGGCAAATATATGTGGAGCTGCAGCAAGCGACTAGCATGTATGGTGGCTACCTTATGCGCAAAATGAGAGCGAGAAGAGAAGGCAAAGCGCGAACGCATAACTAAAGAGGGCAATCCTGCGGCAAACATTACTCCATGACCGTGTCCACTTCCCGGACTCTGCCGAGAAGAGGCCATCACGGTTACACACTCGGTTGATTCATTTTAATTAAATTAAGGTTCAAGTTATCTACAACCGGACATTAACAAATTCCCATCTGCCCATAACCGCGGGCACGGCTTTCGAAAGTTCAATCCCTGCAGGGGAGTCCCAACTTAGCCCATGACAAGCTCTCACGGTCAACGAAGGAATAGACCTCCTCCCAAGACGTTCCGATCAGACTCGGTATCTCGGTTCTTCAAGACAACTCCGACAATTGTAAATCAAGTCCAGCAACACCACCCACTGTGCCGACAAATCCCAATAGGAGCTGCACATATCTCGTTCTCAGGGCACACCGGATAAGCTAAGCGTACGGGAGCCAACATAACCCAAGTTGCCAAGGGACGGCCCCGCACGGTGCTCTAGGTTGGACCAACGCTCAGAAGAGCACTGGCCCGGGGGGGGGGGGGGTTAAAATAAGATGACCCTTGAGTCCGCGAAGCCCAAGGAAAAAGGGGCTAGGTGGCAAATGGTAAAACCAAGGTTGGGCATTGCTGGAGGAGTTTTATTCAAGGCAGACTGTCAAGGGGTTCCCATAATAACCCAACCGCGTAAGGAACGCAAAAATCTGGGAACATAACACCAATATGACGGAAACTAGTGCGGCAAGAGTGGAACAAAACACTAGGCGAGAGGCCGAGGCTTCCACCCTTTACCAAGTATATAGATGCATTAAGATAACATGGTAATATAATGATATCCCAACAAGTAAATAAATGTTCCAACAACGAACGACCTCCAATCTTCACCTGCAACTAGCAACGCTATAAGAGGGGCTGAGCAAAGCGGTAACATAGCCAATCAACGGTTTGCTAGGACATGGTGGGTTAGAGGTTTGACATGGCAATTGGGAGTCTGACAAGCAAATGGTAGGCATCGTAGCATTGGCATAGCAAAAGAGCGAGCAAACTAGCATAGCAAAGATAGTAGTGATTTCGAGGGTATGATCATCTTGCCTACAAAGCTGTCAGAGTTGGCTGGATCCTCAAAAGCAAACTCAATGGGCTCCTCGTTAGCGAACTCGTCTCCCGGCTCTACCCAAACAAGACAAACAAGCAACAAGAATACAATCAACCACGTGCAAGCTCAAACAATAAGATGCAATGATGGGATGCTATGCGGGATGCGATGCGGGATGCAAAATGCAAGATGTGACAGGAAATGCATGAACCTTGCCTCAACATGGAAAACCAAGTGTGCCACTGGAAAGATGAGACAAAATCGCTTGAAAACAATATAAAGAACGCCGGAATCGGAGTTACGGTTTGGAAATGGCAAGCGATTTAAAATTGGCACCGGTCTGCGATTAACAGCAAGTAGGCATCTAAATGCAATGAAATGATCATGCTACAGCACTCAAACATGGCATCAAAATACATGTCAGGGAAGCATTCAAGATTCTTAACAAAAGACTAGCACTGAGCCATGGCCAATTCATCCATTAACAGGTTCAAACAAGCATGGCAAAAACGCAAATGGTAAACAGATCTCAGACTTAGTGAAATTAACACTTGTCTGAAATTTTAGATCATATAGCCCTCTTCGGAGCAACAAAAAAACATGCTACAGGACCTGATTAAGACAAAGAAGAACATGGCATGGAGCTACTCAACAAGCATAACAAAAGTCCCTTAGTGACCTTGGGCCAAAAGGGATCACAAAATATACTAACAAGCACACGAACATAGCAAAAACATATTCAGTTTTCACTGACACATGCTGAAACATAACTCACGAAGGCATGTTTACGAGCTCGATGCACTCACTACGGTGCAAGTCATGGCAAGGCAAGCATACATCCATTAAGAAGGCACAAAATTCAAGCTAGACATGGCAAGAACAATGGCATAACATGCACGGATCAACTACAATAACATCGGCAAAATCGCAACCAAGTTGACGATCTGCCTAGTTCGCAACGAAGCAAAAGTACAGCTCAATTGACTCAAGCTACGTTGCTCCATAATTGCAAACAAAGACATGGATGGATAGAGCACAACAATATCAACAAAACTCCTTTACTGATCATCCTCAAAAGAGGCACGAATCACTAGGAAATAGCATGAACATATGGCATCATGAACTAAACAATCCCAGGACTTGGTGAAATCTCTAAGTCCCTGAAAACAGATTTACCGCGTGCCTCACTTTGCAAGCTTGCACTAGTCACCACAAACATCACAAAAATACATGGGTTGCACCTCTGGAAAGATGACAAAACCCTTAACAAAACATATGTAGGACTCATGGGCATATCATGCAAACAACAATCATGGCAAAAATGACAAAAGTCTAAGATGAAGTAGCAGATCTGACAATTAACTCACGAAGCCCTCTTCTAACAGCTTTTCGGGTATCAAGATGAACTCAAATGAAAATGATGCAGTGGAATGAAATGATGTACTCTCTGAGACGAACATTTTGATATGCTATATGTCCAAATCGGAGCTACGGATGCAGAGTTATAGCCGGTCAAAGTTAGCATAAAAATTAGGGTTTAGAGGGAAAAAGTCTACCGATCCAAAATACTCAGATCCAGATCCAGATCGGCGCGGAAGTCGAGGTCGCCGGAAACACTGTTCACTGCCGGAAGTCGAGGTCGCCGGAGCTTCGAGGGGCCGGAGGAGAGGCCTGGGTGGCCGGATCCGGCGACGCCCGCCTGGGACTTGGCTGGCGTGGGGCGGCGCGATGGAGGCGGCGGCTCCCGCGGCGCGGTCGCGCGATGGCAAGGCCGGCCGGTGTCGGGGAGGTGCCGGGAAGAGGAGGCGGTGGCTGGCGGCAATGGTGAGGCGGCGAGGCGGCGGAGAGGCGGCGGGCGGCCGGCAGCGGGGACGAAGGCCCCGGGCGGCGGCGCGGTCAACGGGCCTCGGGGGCCCCTCCTGGGCCTCCCGGGCCGGCGGCGGCTGGCGAAGTGGGCGCGAGGCGGCGGCGAATGGGGGCGTGCCACATGGCGGCGGAGGGCGGTGGCGGACATGTCCGGCCCGAATCGGACGTGTCCGGTGGCGGGAGGTGTTTTTTTAGGGTTTCGGAGAGGGAGAGAGATCCGAATTCGGAGGGGTCTTTAAATAGGCATAGAGCGAGCTAGGAGAGTCCAAATGAGGTGCGGTTTTCGGCCACGCGATCGTCATCGAACGCTCTAGATGATGGAGCCGAGTTTGGTTGGTTTTGGGCCAAATTGGAGGGGTGTTGGGCTGAAACACACACGAGGCCTTTTCGGTCCCTCAGTTAACCGTTGGAGTATCAGACGAAGTCCAAATGATATGAAACTTTACAGGCGGTCTACCGGTAGTAAACCAAGGCCGCTTGGCAAGTCTCGGTCCAATCCGAAAATTTTTAATCCCCACACATGAAAGAAAAGTATAAATGACCACCGGAGGAGAACGAAGCGCCGGAATGCAAAACGGACAACGGGGAAAATGCTCGGATGCATGAGATGAACACGCATGCAAATGCAATGCACATGATGACATGATATGAGATGCATGACACCGACAACAACACACGGAGACAAAAACCCGAACCCGAGAAATAAGTATAACTTAACGCCGGAAACGGCAAGAGTTGGAGTACAATTGGGAAAATTATATCCGGGGCGTTACAACACTCCACCACTATGAAAGGATCTCGTCCCGAGATCCAGGACTGAAAGAACACCAGGTACTCAGAACGGAGGTGATCCTCATGTTCCCAAGTAGCTTCATGGTCGGAATGGTGTGACCACTTGACTTTGAGAAATTTGATCGACTTGTTGCGAGTCTTGCGTTCAGTCTCTTCGAGAATAACAACTGGGTGCTCACGATAAGAGAGATCTTCTTGGAGCTCAATGTCCTCGAAGTTGACGGTGCGGTCAGGATTCTTGAAGCACTTCCGAAGCTAAGAGACATGGAACACGTCATGAACATTTGCAAAGTTTGAAGGAAGCTCGAGTTGATAGGCGAGGTCGCCTCTCTTGCTGACAATCTTGAAAGGTCCCACGTATCTAGGGGCAAGCTTCCCTTTGATACCGAAGCGACGAGTACCTTTCATCGGGGAGACGTGGAGGTAAACATGATCTCCGATCTCGAAAGCCAAATCACGGTGCTTACTATCATAGTAGCTCTTCCGGCGGGATTGGGATGCTTTGAGGTTATCACGAATGACTTTGCACATTTCTTCTGCTTCTGTGATTAAGTCATTACCCAGCAGCTGACGTTCACCGGTTTCAGACCAGTTGAGAGGGGTACGGCAGTTCCTGCCATACAGAATTTCAAATGGGGCCTTGCCCGAACTTTCTTGAAAACTGTTGTTGTAGGAGAATTCATCATAAGGAAGACAATCCTCCCACTTCATGCCGAAGGATATCACACAAGCCCTGAGCATATCTTCAAGAATCTGGTTGACACGCTCGACTTGACCGCTTGTTTGAGGATGGAAAGCTGTGCTAAAGCGGATGTTGGTGCCCATGGCCTTCTGAAAAGAATCCCAAAACTTGGAGGTAAAAATGCTACCACAGTCTGAAGATAACACTTGAGGGATACCGTGTAGAGAGACAATTCGAGAGGTACAGAGTTCCGCCAATTGAGCTGCAGTGATCGACTCTTTGATAGGCAGAAAATGAGCCACTTTGGTGAGCTTGTCGATGACAACGAATATAGCATCATTGGCACGCTTGGACTTTGGAAACCCAGTCATGAAGTCCATTTCAATGTGATCAAACTTCCATTCTGGAATGGCAAGAGGTTGGAGGAGACCACTGGCCTTTGGTATTCTGCCTTCACTCTTCTGCAGAAATCACATTCATTCACGAATTGAGCGATCTCGCGCTTCATTCGAGTCCACCAATAAGCTTGCTTGAGGTCCTGATACATCTTCGTACTCCCAGGGTGGATGGAGAGGAGAGAATTGTGAGCCTCGTTCATGATCACTTTACGAAGTTCACCTTTGGGTACAACAATTCGATCCTCGAAGAAGAGAGTGTCCTTGTCATCAAGGCGGTAGCACTTGTACTTGGACTGACTCTTGGCAATCCCAATCTTCACCTTTTTCACCATAGCATCAAGAAGCTGGGCTTGGCGAATCTGGTCTTCCAAGGTAGGAGAGACTTGAAGGTTGGCGAGGAAACCTTGAGGAACAACTTGCAGATTCAGTTTGCGGAGAGCTTCACAAAGCTGGGGTTGATAAGGCTTAAGAATCAGACTGTTGCAATACGCTTTTCTGCTCAAAGCATCAGCAATCACATTGGCCTTGCCAGGAATATACTCGATACTCGGATTATACTCTTGAATCATTTCGACCCATCGAGTTTGCCTGAGGTTGAGATTAGGTTGGGTGAAGATGTACTCGAAACTCTTGTGATCAGTGAAAATGTCCACTTTTCTTCCCAATAGAAGATGTCTCCAAGTCAAAACAGCATGCACAATTGCCGCCAACTTGAGATCATGAGTGGGGTAGTTCTTCTCATTAGGCTTCAACTGACGAGATGTATAAGAAACAACTTTCTTCTCTTGCATCAACACTGCGCCAAGACCTTGGAGAGAGGCATCACAAAAGACCTCGTACGATTTGGATTCATCAGGCGGAGTCAGAACTAGAGTAGTGATCAATTTCTCTTTCAAAGTGTTGAAAGCAATATCACATTCCGGAGACCAAACGTACTTGACGTGCTTCTGAAGAAGATTTGAGAGTGGCTTCGCGATCTTAGAAAAGTTTTCAATGAATCTTCGGCGATAGCTTGCGAGACCGAGGAAACTACGGAGTTGCTTCACATTCTGAGGAGGTTCCCAATTCACAATTGCAGACACCTTCTCAGGATTCACGGCAATGCCTTGGCAGAGATGATATCACCAAGATAAAGAACCTCATCAAGCCAAAATTCACACTTGGAGAACTTGGCGTAGAACTGATGTTCCCTGAGCTTATCAAGCACCAAACGGAAGTGTTTGGCATGATCTTCCTTGTTCTTTGAGAAAACCAGAATGTCGTCAAGATAGACCAAAACGAAGTCATTGGTTTAGGCGTTGAAGATGAAGTTCATCATGCGAGAGAACGTCGGAGGAGCGTTGACGAGACCAAAAGACATGACAGTGTATTCATATGAACCAAAGCTTGTCCTGAAAGCCGTCTTGGGAATATCTTGCTCACGGATACGAATCTGATGATAACCCATACGGAGATCAAGCTTGGAGAATACTTGAGCACCTTTGAGTTGTTTGAACAGCTCATTGATGTTGGGAAGTGGGTATTTGTTCTTGATGGTCTTCTTGTTCAATGGACGGTAATCAACACAAAGTCGGTCCGATCCATCCTTCTTCTTCACGAAAAGAACACCACAACCCCACGGAGAAGAACTAGGCCGTATGAGACCCATTCTCTCTTGCTCATCGAGTTGCTTCTTCAGCTCCTTCAACTCTTCAGGTCCGAGCTTGTAAGGACGTTTGCACACAGGTTCCGTGCTGGGTTCAAGATCAATAACGAATTCAACTGGCCGGTGCGGAGGCATTCCTGGAAGCTCTTCTCGAAAGACGTCTTGATATTCATAAACGACTGGAATTTGCGAGATAGCATCCAGTTCACCCTTTTCATTGAGAGAAAATAGACGGATGGTATCATCATTCGCGGCAAAGACAATTACATCCTCAGAAGAATGAGTCAATTGAATCTGCCTGGCTGCACAATCAAGCTGAGCCTTGTGCTTAGAAAGCCAGTCCATTCCGAGAATAAGATCAATATCCGAGTTACCAAGAACCATTGGAGATGCCAGAAACTTGAAATCACCCATCATGATAGAAATATCCGGGACTATTGAAGTAGCCCTCATAGACTTAGCCGGAGAAACCACTCCCATAGGTTTACCCAACATTTGTGAAACGAAGTCATGCTTGAAAACAAATGATCTTGACATGAAACAATGCGATGCACTAGTGTCAAAAAGAACTCTTGCAGGAAAAGAGTTAACTGGAAAGTTACCCATGATGACATCTGATGAATCCTCTGCCTGAGCTGCATTCACCATATTGACCTTGGCATGCTTGGGGTTATGCTTGACCACAGCTGTACTTGCCGATCTGACAGGAGGAGGAGGAAGACGCCTCTAGTTGAAACACTTGTTGGCATAGTGACCCTTTTCTTGGCACTTGTTGCACGTGACCTCTGAGAGCGGACGGTGGTACGGAGCACTCGATCTTGGAGGTTGAGACGAAGACTTGTTCTGAAAGCCAGGGTTGGGTGGGTGGGAAGAACCACTGCCACCTTTGCTCTTCTGCTGATACGGCTGACGGAACGGAGGAGGAGGAAGCCAATACTTCTGTTGCTTGGCCACTTGAGTAGAGGAAGAAGGAGTAGCATCTCTGGCACGCTTCTTGGAAGCATCACACCTCAACTGAGCAGCCTCTTGCTTCAGTGCCATGTTGTAGAACTCATTGTATCTCAACGGCTCAAAGAGGACAAGAGCGAGCTGAATTTCTTCTCTGAGGCCACCCCTGAACTGGTATATCATCCTCTTCTCATCAGGTACGTCCTGCTTGGCAAAGCGGGCGAGCTTCTAGAACAACTTGTTGTAGTCATAGACAGACAAAGAGCCTTGCTTCAGGTTGCGGAATTCCTGACGCTTACTTTCAACCACACTTTGAGGGATGTGATGAGCTCGGAAATCTTGACGGAAATCATCCCAAGTGATCAGACGTCCACCTCTGAAATCCTTGTACTGCTGGAACCATTCTGCAGCCTGATCTTTGAGTTGGAAGGAAGCGATCTTGACGAAATCTTCAGGCCTGACGTTGCTGCACTCAAAATGCTTACCCAGATCCACAAGCCAATCGTCAGCATCGGTTGCCTCAACACAATTGCTGAACGTGTTTGACCCATTAGCAAGGAACTGGCTCAGTGTAGCAAAATGATTCTGATTGCTGCCTTGATTCCCTTGACTGCCTTGATTGCGCTCTTGGAGAATTTGCATGATCAACTGTGTGTTTGCATTGGTTGCGGCCATCACAGCTTGCCATGCCGCCGGAGGAGGTGGAGGTGGTGGCGGATCTGGATTCGGAGTCGTGCGCGTTGGAGGAGCCATCCTGAAGAGGTTGACCACCATTAGCTAGACAAATAAATGATGTTGAATCCAACGGAATGAAAATTGCAACATAAAGTCTTCACATCCGAACAAAACGAATGAGTGCATTCCTCTTGAAATGGTCACATATCCATAAATTCCGAAGCCACGTAGAATTAGGTAGAAGAATTAAATCAACAAGGTATGGCTCCAGAATGAATAATCGGTAAGAAATGCCAATCTCAAACCAATATCCGTGGAAGAAGAACTAGAGCTACGAGAATTCCCACCTATGAAACTCCCGAACCTTTCCGGTTATGCAATCAGGTGTTGGGGATACAGGGGAAGCATAATATCTCACCCAAATCTAGCAATTCCTACATCCAGCTGTATCCATCCTTCAACACATAACCAAGAAACCTTCAGAAACCATCTACCTCAACCTTCGAAAAGCATCCGTTATACAAGTTATCGCGATACTGCCAAACTCCCGCCCAAGTACTATGCGGCGTCGAGGTTATCTCACCAACGAACTGCATAAAAGAGATTTTCGATGTCGGCGAAAATATCTCAAGTATTCCAGAATTGCAACGATAAAATTATGATGACAACACCTCAGAGCTCAACGCCCCGGGACACTTCCACTAAACCCCTGACAGGAGGCACCAAGACAATGTTCTCATCATAAAACCATCGGAACGATTCCAAGATACTCGCGTGATCCTAAATTTTTTTTAGTGAAATTTGAGAAGAGAAGAGTCAAAACTCTACGTCAGGATGCCTTACCAGAGCGATGAGGAGACTGGGAAGTAAAAAGAATTCCTAAACTCTCTGATATATAATTCCTAATTGACTCAAAACATGTTTCTAGACACAACTCGGCTGCTAAAAACGATCAAGCAATGGGGATCCTAAGGTCGGGGAAGGCTCTGATTACCAACTTGTAACACCCTCGATGCGGCTATAGCTCCCACGTGTCGAGGCACGACTTAGAGACATAACCGCATTGAAAGCAATGTTGCAAGTTAGGCAATCATCACAACATCCCATGTAATATAAATAATGAAAGGGGAGATACATAGTTGGCTTACACTCGCCACGTCAATCAAAGTACATAAATAACATACATCATCCAAACACTCATGGCCCGACTACGGCGCCAAAATAGAAGAAAACCCAACATGCGACACGGTCCCGATCACCCCCAACTGGGCACCACTATTGATCATCAGGAAAGGACACATAGTAACATTGAGAGTCCTCGTTGAACTCCCACTTGAGCTCACACCCGTCACCTGGAGAGGAATCACCTGGACCTGCATCTTGTGTAATATGAATCTGTGAGCCACAAGGACTCAGCAATCTCGCACCCTCGCGATCAAAACTATTTAAGCTTATAGGAAGGGGTGAGGCAAATATATGTGGAGCTGCAGCAAGCGACTAGCATGTATGGTGGCTACCTTATGCGCAAAATGAGAGCGAGAAGAGAAGGCAAAGCGCGAACGCATAACTAAAGAGGGCAATCCTGCGGCAAACATTACTCCAACAACGTTTCCACTTCCCGGACTCCGCCGAGAAGAGGCCATCACGGTTACACACTCGGTTGATTCATTTTAATTAAATTAAGGTTCAAGTTATCTACAACCGGACATTAACAAATTCGCATCTACCCATAACCGCGGGCACGGCTTTCGAAAGTTCAATCCCTGCAGGGGAGTCCCAACTTAGCCCATGACAAGCTCTCACGGTCAACGAAGGAATAGACCTCCTCCCAAGACGTTCCGATCAGACTCGGTATCTCGGTTCTTCAAGACAACTCCGACAATGGTAAAACAAGTCCAGCAACACCACTCGCTGTGCCGACAAATCCCGATAGGATCTGCACATATCTCGTTCTCAGGGCACACCGGATAAGCTAAGCGTACGGGAGCCAACGTAACCCAAGTTTCCAAGGGATGGCCCCGCATGGTGCTCTAGGTTGGACCAACGCTCAGAGGAGCACTAGCCCGGGGGGGTTTAAAATAAGATGACCCTTGAGTCCGCGAAACCCAAGGGAAAAAGGGGCTAGGTGGCAAATGGTAAAACCAAGGTTGGGCATTGCTAGAGGAGTTTTATTCAAGGCGGACTGTCAAGGGGTTCCCATAATAACCCAACCGCGTAACGAACGCAAAAATCCGGGAACATAACACCGATATGACGGAAACTAGGGCGGCAAGGGTGGAACAAAACACTAGGCGAGAGGCCGAGGCTTCCACCCTTTACCAAGTATATAGATGCATTAAGATAACATGGCAATATAATGATATCCCAACAAGTAAATAAATGTTCCAACAAGGAACGACCTCCAATCTTCACCTACAACTAGCAACGCTATAAGAGGGGCTGAGCAAAGCGGTAACATAGCCAATCAACGGTTTGCTAGGACATGGTGGGTTAGAGGTTTGACATGGAAATTGGGAGGCTGACAAGCAAATGGTAGGCATCGTAGCATTGGCATAGCAAAAGAGCGAGCAAACTAGCATAGCAAAGATAGTAGTGATTTCGAGGGTATGATCATCTTGCCTGCAAAGCTGTCACAGTTGGCTGGATCCTCAAAAGCAAACTCAACGGGCTCCTCATTAGCGAACTCGTCTCCCGGCTCTACCCAAACAAGACAAACAAGCAACAAGGATACAATCAACCACGTGCAAGCTCAAACAATAAGATGCAATGATGGTATGCTATGCGGGATACGATGCGGGATGCAAAACGCAAGATATGAAGGAAATGCATGAACCTGGCCTCAACTTGGAAAACCAAGTGTGCCGCTGGAAAGATGAGATGAAATCGCTTGAAAACGATATAAAGAACGCCGGAATCGGAGTTACGGTTTGGAAATGGCAAGCGATTTAAAATTGGCACCGGTCTGCGATTTACAGCAAGTAGGCATCTAAATGCAATGAAGTGAGCATGCTACAACACTCAAACATGGCATCAAAATACATGGCAGGGAAGCATTCAAGATTCTTAACAAAAGACTAGCACTGAGCCACGGCCAATTCATTCATTAACAGGTTCAAACAAGCATGGCAAAAACGCAAATTGTAAACAGATCTCAGACTTCATGAAATTAACACTTGTCTGAAATTTCAGATCATATAGCCCTCTTCGAAGCAACAAAACAACATGCTACAGGACCTGATTAAGACAAAGAAGAACATGGCATGGAGCTACTCAACAAGATTAACAAAAGTCCCTTAGTGACCTCGGGCCAAAAGGGATCACAAAATATACTAACAAACACACGAACATAGCAAAAACATATTCAGTTTTCAGACTTAGTGAAAACTGACACATGCTGAAACATAACTCACGAAGGCATGTTTACGAGCTCGATTCACTCGCTATGGTGCAAGTCATGGCAAGGCAAGCATAGTTCCATTAAGAAGGCACAAAATGCAAGCTAGACATGGCAAGAACAATGGCATAGCATGCACGGATCAACTACGATACCATCGGCAAAATCGCAAACAAGTTGACGATCTGCCCAGATTCGCAACGAAGCAAAAGTAGAGCTCGATTGACTCAAGCTAGGGTGCTCCATAGTTGCAAACAAAGACATGGATGGATAGAGAACTACAATATTAACAAAACTCCTTTACTGATCATCCTCAAAAGAGGCACGGATCACTAGGAAATAGCATGAACATATGGCATCATGAACTAAACAATCCCAGGACTTGGTGAAATCTCTAAGTCCCTGAAAACAGATTTACCGGGTGCCTCACTTTGCAAGCTTGCACTAGTCACCACACACATCACAAAAATACATTGGTTGCACCTCTGGAAAGATGACAAAACCCTTAACAAAACATATGTAGGACTCATGGGCATATCATGCACACAACAATCATGGAAAAAATGACAAAAGTCTAAGATGAAGTAGCAGATCTGACAATTAACTCACGAAGCCCTCTTCTAACAGCTTTTCGGGCATCAAGATGAACTCAAATGAAAATGATGCAATGGAATGAAATGATGTACTCTCTGAGACGAACATTTTGATATTCTATATGTCCAAATCGGAGCTACGGATGCGGAGTTATAGCCGGTCAAAGTTAGCATAAAAATTAGGGTTCGGAGGGAAAAAGTCAACCGATCCAAAATCCTAATATCCAGATCCAGATCGGTGCGGAAGTTGAGGTCGCCAGAAACACTGTTCACCGCCGGTATTCAAGGTCGCGGGAGCTTCGAGGTGCCGGAGGAGAGGTCGGGATGGCGGGATCCGGCGATGCCCGCCGGGGACATGGCCGGCGTGGGGCGGCGCGATGGAGGCGGCGGCTCCCGCGGCGCGGGCGCACGATGGTGAGGCCAGCCGGCGTCGGGGAGGTGCCGGGAAGAGGAGGCGGTGGCTGGCGGCGATGGTGAGGCGGCGAGGCGGCGGAGAGGCGGCGGGCGGCCGGCAGCGGGGACGAAGGCCCCGGGCGGCGGCGCGGTCAACGGGCCTCGGGCGCCCCTCCTGGGCCTCCCGGGCTGGCGGCGGCTGGCGAAGTGGGCGCGAGGCGGCGGCGAATGGGGGCATGCCACGTGGCGGCGAAGGGCGGTGGCGGACACGTCCGGCCCGAATCGGACGTGTCCGTCGGCGGGAGGTGTTTTTTTTAGGGTTTCGGAGAGGGAGAGAGATCCGAATTTGAAGGGTTCTTTAAATAGGCATAGAGGGAGTTAGGAGAGTCCAAATGAGGTGCGGTTTTCGGCCACGCGATCATGATCGAACGCTCTAGATGATGGAGCAGAGTTTGGTGGGTTTTGGGCCAAATTGGAGGGGTGTTGGGCTGCAACACACACGAGGCCTTTTCGGTCCCTCGATTAACGGTTGGAGTATCAAACGAAGTCCAAATGATACGAAACTTGACAGGCAGTCTACCTGTAGTAAACCAAGGCCGCTTGGCAAGTCTTGGTCCAATCCGGAAATGTTTAATCCCCACACACAAAAGAAAAGTAGAAATGACCACCGGAGGAGAACGAAGTGCTGGAATGCAAAACGGACAACGGGGAAAATGCTCGGATGCATGAGATGAACACGTATGCAAATGCAATGCACATGATGACATGATATGAGATGCATGACACAGACAACAACACACGGAGACAAAAACCCGAACCCGAGAAATAAATATAACTTAATGCCGGAAACGGCAAGAGTTGGAGTACAATTGGGAAAATTATATCCGGGGCGTTACAGGTCCCTTCGATCAAAGGTGATCGGGCAGGAGGACCATGGGTTGAACTTTGGGGCGACTGGCTCTATCACCTATAAGTCCCTTAACGCGTGCTTCCGCTCCCTCTTGGGGATGTGGGTTGCGTATATCATGTTCACCGTCCGCACTTGTGGGGGAAAACCTTTCTGTCCCCTGTTGTTCGGCGGCCGGGGCTCTTCGTCGTCATCGCTATGCAGCCCCTTGTCTTTGTTTTCGGCGTTTAGCTTGCCTGCCTGATTGAACACCCAACAATCCCTGTAGGTGTGATTGGCCGGCTTTTCGGGGGTGCCATGTATCTGCCATAAGCGGTTGAGTATTCGGTCCAAACTGGACGGGCCCCTAGGATTCCTTTTGAATGGCTTCTTCCGCTGACCGGATTTAGAGCCTCTGAATCCGGCATTAACTTCCGTATCCTCAGCATTGTCACTGTTAATGCGACGCTTCTACTTGGTTCGACGCGACCTGCCACCACTATCCCTGGTGTGCGAATTACCAGGGTTTTTGGTTATATTGTTGCTATGAGCAGGCCAGCTGTCTTCTACCGTGCAAAAGCGTGTCATGAGTGTCGTGAGTGCTGCCATAGATTTCGGGTTTTCCTGTCCAAGGTGCCGGGCTAGCCACTCGTCGCAGATATTGTGCTTGAAGGATGCTAGGGCCTCAGCGTCCGGATAGTCGACTATTTGATTTTTCTTTGTTAAGAACAGTGTCCAGAATTGCCTGGCCGATTCATCTGGCTGCTGAATTACATGGCTTAGGTCATCGGCGTCTGGGGGTCGCACATAAGTGCCCTGGAAATTGTCGAGGAATGCGGCTTCCAGGTCCTCCCAACAACTGATTGATCCTGTTGGCAAGCTGTTAAGCCAATGCCAAGCTGGTCCTTTAAACTTGAGTGGGAGGTATTTGATGGCGTGGAAATCGTCGCCGCGGGCCATATGGATATGAAGGAGATAATCCTCAATCCATACCGCAGGATCTGTTGTGCCATCATATGATTCGATGTTTACGGGTTTGAAACCCTCGGGGATTTGATGATCCATTATTTCGTCTGTGAAGCAGAGTGGGTGTGCGGCGCCTCTGTACTGGGCTATATCATGATGTAGCTCCAATGAGCCTTGTCCACTGTGTTCGGCCTTGCCGAATTTGTGGCCGGCGTGACGGATGCCATCTCGAGCCGTGGGGCGCCCACGCGATCCGTAGATCGATCTTGTTTGTTTAGCCTTGTCCTCCAACATATCTCATAAGTCCGGCGCATGGTCCCGTGCCTTGGTACAGGGTGCGGCTTGAGTGGAGGGCCGAGAGGCCTCTCTGTCGCGGCCATGAGGTGGCCGGTCGGCCGCATCGAGTGCTTCCTCTAATTGGGGTAGCAACCTGCGCTTTGGGTAGCTCTTGGAGGGGCGTTCGAGTTTATGCTCTTCGGCCGCATGGACTTCAGTCCATCTGTCAACTAGCAAATCTTGATTAGCTCTGAGTTGTTGCTGTTTTTTCTTGAGGCTTCTTGACGTGGCCATAAGCCTGTGTTGAAAACGCTCTTGCTCGACGGGATCCTCTGGCACGACGAATTCGTTGTCGTCGAGGCTTGCCTCGTCTTTGGAGGGAGGCATATAATTATCGTCCTTGACCTCTCTGTCTGCCGCTCTCTCATGAGGGCTGGTTTCTCCATCCTCCTGTGCTAAATCTTGCTGGAGGGGGTTTTCTTTGGCGCTTTCCGGAGTGTTATTATCCCCCGTGCTGGAATCACCGTGTTTGTTTTGGCGGGATCCTTGACAGCGCTTATGTTGTTTCTTGGAGGGGTCATCCTCCGCTGTTCCATCACCATCTCCCTCTTTTGGGGTGTCCACCATGTATATGTCATACGACGAGGTGGCTTTCCAGGGCCTAGTAGGCCCTGGTTCTTCATTATCTCCTTCATCGGCGTCCATACCATCGATGTCTTCATAGTTGAAGTCTAGCATGTCGGTTAGGTCGTCGACAGTGGCTACAAAGTGGGTGGTGGGTGGGCTTTGAATTTCTTCATCATCCGAATCCCAACCTCGCTGGCCGCAGTCCAGCCAGGGCTCTCCTGATAAAGAGAGAGACTTCAGTGACTTCAGAATATCGCCAAAAGGTGAGTGCTGAAAGATGTCCGCGGCGGTGAACTCCATGATCGGCGCCCAATCGGATTCGATAGGCCAGGGCGTGGAGGGTTCGGAGTCCGGAAAAGAGTCCGGATCCTTGGAGTCATGAGTCTCGCGGAGTGCGGGGCTGGTGTTCGGCTCAATCGCCGTTGGGATCGCAGCCCCCGAGGTGGCGTCCAACCGCCCATCCTCGATCGGCGCAGTTGGCTCCGAATTAGAGACCGGAGCCGATGCGGATGCGGCCTCCAAGGCACTGTTCAGCGGCAGAGCTAGATCATCCTCATCGGGACAGTGCGGCGCGCTCGGCAGTGGCTCAAATCCATCAAAGATCAAGTCCCCGCTGATGTCAGCCGTGTAGTTAAAACTTCCGAATCTAACCTGACGGCCAGGGGCGTAGCTTTCGATCTGCTCCAGATGGCCAAGTGAATTGGCCCGCAGTGCAAAGCCGCCGAAGACGAAGATCTGTCCGGGGAGGAAGGTCTCACCCTGGACCGCATCGCTGTTGAAGATCATAGGGGCCATCGGGCCTGACGGCGACGTCACAGAGGAACTCTCAATGAAAGCACCAATGTCGGTGTCAAAACCGGCAGATCTCGGGTAGGGGGTCCCGAACTGTGCGTCTAGGCCGGATGGTAACAGGAGGCAGGGGACACGAAGTTTTACCCAGGTTCGGACCCTCTCGATGGAGGTAAAACCCTACGTCCTGCTTGATTAATATTGATGGTATGGGTATTACAAGAGTTGATCTACCACGAGATCAGAGAGGCTAAACCCTAGAAGCTAGCCTATGGTATGATTGTTGATGTGTATGTTGTCCTACGGACTAAAACCCTCTGGTTTATATAGACACCGGATAGGGTTAGGGTTACATAGAGTCGGTTACAATGGTAGGAGATCTGAATATCCGTATCGCCAAGCTTGCCTTCCACGCCAAGGAAAGTCCCTTCCGGACACGGGACGAAGTCTTCAATCTTGTATCTTCATAGTCCTGGAGTCCGGCTAAAGGTATAGTCCGGCCATCCGGACACCCCCTAATCCAGGACTCCCTCAGATAGCTTGTGCATATCATTTTGATCCTGGATGAGCCAGAGCACCAGATCGCCTTCTTGAAAAGTTCTGTTCTTAACCCGGCGGTTGTGATAACGTCGGAGATCTTGTTGATAAATCACCGAACGTGCTGCTGCTAAATCACGCTCTTCATCTAACAGGTCCAGTGAGTCCTGACGTGCTTTCTCATTCTCTGCTTCAACGTAAGCCGCTACCAGGGGCGAATCATGACGGATATCACTAGGAAGAACCGCCTCTGCTCCGTAAACCATGAAGAAAGGCGTGTAACCCGTAGATCTGTTTGGTGTGGTGTTGATACTCCATAACACAGAAGGTAACTCCTCCACCCACCAACCTGATGTCTGCTTTAAAGGAACCATAAGTCGGTGTTTGATACCTCTCAAAATTTCTTGATTTGCCCTCTCTGCTTGACCATTAGATTGGGGGTGAGCCACTGGCGCTACATCAAGCCGGATGTGCTCACGTTGACAAAATTCCTCCATATCACCCTTGGACAGATTAGTACCATTATCCGTTATAATACTGTGTGGAAAACCAAACTAGAATATCACCTTTTTGATGAATTGAACCACCGTGGCTGCATCACACTTACTGACTGGCTCTGCCTCTACCCACTTGGTAAACTTGTCAACTGTCACTAACAGGTGGGTCTTTTTGTCCTTGGATCTCTTAAAGGTTCCAACCATATCGAGCCCCCAAGTTGCAAACGACCAAGTAATTGAAATCATTCTCAACTCCTGAGCTGGAACATGAGCGCGGCGTGCAAATTTCTAACAACCGTCACACCTTTTGACTAAATCCTCAGCATCAGCATGAGCCGTCAACCAATAGAAGCCGTGATGAAAAGCCTTAGCCACCAAGGATTTTGAGCCTGTGTGGTGACCACAATCTCCTTCATGGATCTCTCGCAAAATCTCACAGCCCTCTTGAGGAGACACACAACGCTGAATTGCTCCTGTGACGCTATAACGATGTAACTCCCCATTGATAATGGTCATTGACTTGGATCCCTAGATTATTTGCCGGGCCAAGGTTTCATCCTCCAGTAACTCGCCCCGGTTCATGTAAGCCATGTACGGGACTGTCCAATCTGGTATAACATGCAAAGTCGCCACCAACTGAGCCTCCGGGTCAGGAATAGCCAACTCCTCCTCTATGGGTATCTTGATCGACGGATTATGCAGTATGTCGAGGAGAACATTAGGTGGCACTAGTTTACGCTGAGAGCCTAGATGACTTAAAGCGTCCACCGCTTCATTCTTTCGCCGGTCTATATGGTCCACTTGATAACCCTTGAAATGACCAGCCACTATGTACACCTCTCCTCGATATGCAGCCATGAGTGGGTCCTTAGAATCCCAAGTGCCTGATACTTGTTGAGCCACCAGGTCCGAGTCACCGAAGCACTTAACCCGGCTTAAGTTCATCTCCTTAGCCATCCGAAGACCGTGTAGTAAGGCCTCATACTCAGCTGCATTGTTAGTGCAAAGGGAACATTAAGCGAACAACATAACAAAACTTGTCACCTCGTGGGGAAGTTAATATGACTCCGGCCCCTGAGCCCTCCAATTGCCTGGATCCATCAACGTGAATAGTCCAATAAGTGTTGTCTGGCTTTTCCTCTGGTGCCTGCAACTCTGTCCAATCATTGATGAAGTCCACGAGTGCTTGAGATTTGATCGCTATGCGAGGTGTATACTTGAGCCCGTGAGGTCCAAGCTCAATAGCCCACTTGGCAATCCCACCAGTCGCCTCTCTGTTTTGGATGATATCTCCCAAAGGGGCTGAACTAACCACTATGATAGGATGACCCTGAAAATAGTGCTTGAGCTTCCGGCTTGCCATAAAAACTCCATACACCAGCTTCTGCCAATGCGGACACCTCTCCTTTGATTCGATAAGCACCTCACTGATATAATAAACCGACCATTGAACCGGATACTCCTTTCCAGTCTCCTTGCGCTCCACAACTATAGCCACACTGATAGCCCAGGCATTAGCAGCCACATATAGCAGTAAAGGCTCTTTATCGACCGGAGCCGCAAGGACAGGCGGTTCACCTAACTGTCTCTTCAAATCCTCAAACGATTTATCAGCTGCGTCACTCCAGAGAAAGTCGTCTGTTTTCTTTAACATCTGATATAAAGGGATAGCTTTCTCCCCAAGACGACTGATAAACCGGCTCAAAGCCGCAATCCGGCCTGCTAAACATTGAATGTCATTGATACATGCTGGTTTAGCAAGGGACGTGATAGCTGAATTTTTTTTCCTGATTAGCCTGAATGCCACTGTTAGACACTAGAAAACCCAAGAGCTTGCATGTTGAAACACCAAAGACACATTTGTCCGGATTAAGCATCATCTTATAAACCCGGAGGTTGTCAAAAGTCTCCCTCAAGTCATCTATCAATGTTTCCTCCTTCCTGGACTTCACCACAATATCATCCACATATGCATGAAAATTGTGCCCAATCTGTTTATGAAGGCAATTCTGAACACAACGCTGATAAGTCGCCTGGGCACTCTTGAGCCCAAAAGGCATAGAGACATAGAAGAAAGCTTCAAAGGGAGTTATAAAAGCTGTCTTCTCCTGGTCCTTAACTGCCATTTTGATCCGATGATAACCGGAATAAGCATCCAGAAAATACAAACGGTCACAATCTGTCGTAGCATCAATAATCTGGTCAATATGAGGGAGGGCAAAGGGATCAGCTGGACAAGCCTTATTCCAGTCTGTGTAGTCCACACACATACACCAAGTGCCGTTTTTCTTAAGGACCAGCACCGGATTAGCCAACCACTCCGGGTGAAAGACCTCCACGATAAACCCTGGGGCCAACAGCCGAGCTACCTCCTCACCAATAGCCTTGCGCCTTTCTTCATTGAAGCGGCGGAGATACTGCCGGACCGGTTTAAACTTAGGATCTATATTAAGTGTGTGCTCAGCGAGTTCCCTCGGTACACCTGCCATGTCAGAAGGTTTCCATGCAAAGATGTCCCGGTTCTCACAGATGAACTTGATGAGCGCGCTTTCCTATTTGGGATCTAGGTTAGCGCTGATGCTGAACCAGTTGGATGAATCTCCAGCGCTGATGCTTTAGTGTCTGTAGCCGATTTAAACTTCAACGCTGGATCATGCTCTGTAGTTGGTTTTTTCAAAGAAGTCATGTCTGCCGGATCAACCTTATCTTTATAAAAATTCAGCTCCTCTATGGCACAAACCGACTCAGCATAAGCCGCATCACCCTCTTCACATTCCAAAGCAATATTCCTTCTCCCATGTACTGTGATGGTCCCCTTATGACCCGGCATCTTAAGCTGTAGATAAACATAACACGGCCTCGCCATGAACTTGGCATAAGTCGGTCGTCCAAACAGGGTGTGATAAGGACTCTTGATTTTCACCACGTGAAAAGTCAACGTTTTTGACCTTGAGTCATGAAGCCACCTCTAGGGCTATCTTGCCCACTGGATACGCAGACTTACCAGGCACCACAACGTGAAAACTGGTGTTCGACAGTTTAAGATTCTTATCTGTCAATCCCATACGACGGAAGGTATCATAGTAAAGGATGTTGATACTACTTCCACCATCCATGAGCACCTTGGTTAACTTATACCCCCATCTTGAGGTGCCACCACTAAGGCCAGATGACCAAGATTATCAACTCGGGGTGGATGATCCTCTTGACTCCATAAAATTGGTTGCTCGGACCAGCGCAAATACTGAGGCACTGCCGGTTCGACAGAGTTCACGGCCCTCTTGTGAAGCTTCTGATCATGCTTGCACAAGCTAGTGGTGAATACATGATACTGCCCGCTATTCAACTATTTTGGATTGCTCTGATAACCCAACTGCTGCTGCTGCTGCTGATTCCCCTGATGGTTATAACCTCCCTGATTGCCCTGGTTCCCTTGATTGCCATGTCCGGTCTGATTGCCTTGGAATCCTGAACCGGAGCTGCCACCTCCATAACCCGGCCCATGAAAACCGCCTCCTGAACCGCCGGGCGGGCCATTGTCATATTGAAACATATTGGAATTCTTGAACTCCCGTGTGATGAAACAATCCTTCCAAAGATGTGAAGCTGGCCTTTCTTTCGATCCATGCTTTGGACAAGGTTGGTTTAGCAGGCGCTCCAGATTGGGGCCTGACCCTCCGCCCCTCTGGGGCTATTTACCCTTACGATGCTGACCATTGTCCTGAGCATTGGTGTTAGCCACAAAGTCCAAACTTGTGTCTGCCTTGCGCTTACCATTATTCCCATGACCTGCCGGATTGTGTTGTTGCCCCTTGGTATTGCCGTTCTTTTTCCCCCTCCCTGGTTTGTCATCCTCAGACTCAGGGTCTTTGGTACTATCTGAATCGGCATATTTCACCAAAGTAGCCAGGAGCGTTGACATGTCATTGAAGTGACGTTTGAGCCTTCCTAACTTTAGTTTTAACGGTAGAAACCGGCAATTGCCCTCCAACGTCAAAACTGTTGTGTCCGTGTTGATGCGATCCGACGAATGCAGGATAGCTGAAACTCGCTTCACCCAATGGGTTGTAGATTCCCCATCTTCTTGAACACAAGCGGCCAAGTCCACAATCGACATAGGCTGCTTACAAGTATCTTTAAAATTCTGGATAAACCGGTGTTTTAACTCGGCCCATGACCCGACAGAGTTAGCCGGTAAACTCTTTAACCAAGTGCGAGTTGTCCCCTCCAACATCATGGTGAAGTATTTAGCACACACCGCTTCATCCACATCTAGCATCTCCATTGCCATCTCATAACTTTCAACCCATGACTCTGGTTGCAAATCGGCAGTGTAATTGGGCACCTTAAGAGGGCCTTTAAAGTCCTTGGGTAACCGTACATTGTGCAAAGCGGGAGTGAGACACGGGACCCCTAAAGAACTGAAGACCACACCTAGCTCCACTAAAACGGTAGGGCGAACCGGAGTAAGCTGACGAGCCGCATGCTGTGCTGCTAACTCGGCTTCTCGACATGCACGACCATGATCTACCACATCCTGCGCAATAGCACCCCCACCTGCCGGGTTATGCCCACGCGCCAAGTTATGGTGATGTGCACTACTCGACACGGTCGGTTCATCCTCAACGTGCCTGCTATAGCTCCGACTCGGACGGGGGGGGGGGGGGGGGGTGTGGAGTGAATCCTCTCATGACTATGCGAATAAGCCTGCTGCTGGTTTAAAGCTGTCTGAAGGAGCTCTCTAGCCCGTCGTGTCTCAATCGCCACTGGTGATTCGCCGTCCATTGGGAGGGCTACCAATCGTGAAGCGGCGGCCACAATGTTGTCCAACGGGTTGGAGTAATGGCCCGGAGGAGTCGGAACGTACTGCGGCACAATGTTGTTCTGACGACGGGGGTTCATCGTGCGCGGCTGAACCGGCGCTCCTGTTCCCGGTGCCTCAGTCCGGTTTCCCACCGTTTGGTTACCGGTTCCTGCTCCTGGCGTGTTGAAGAGATTTCTTGGCTCATAACCTAGCGGGAGATGCGACCGGTATCTCCTTCTCATGACATCATCTGAGGCACTTTGATCCAGCCTAAGCCGGTAGGCCTAAGCTTCTAACTCGGCCCGTTCTGCAGCCATCCTGGCGTTCTCTGCTGCCAGGTCTGCTTTAGCCTGAGTTATCTGATCCTTCACCTTTGCAATCTCCGCATTGTGCTGATCTCGGGCTGCGGTGTCCACTTCTGCTGCCATCAATGTTGCCAAAGCGTCGAACAAATTAGACAAAACCTGAGCCGGAGGCGGCACAGAGACCCTTCTCCCACTGGCGTTGCTGTTGTTGAACCAGAGAGCATTGCGGCAGTGGTAGAAGAGTGGTGTGCTAATTGTGTACTGGCCATGAAGATAGCGACCCGGTTTGGCAGATCGAGGGGGTCCAGAATACTGTTGCCATCGGAACCTCCACTAATCCGGCCGTCCTGCAGCTGATACAGCGACTCGGTCTCTCCGGTTGAAGACTCGTCATCAGAACAGACAACGGTTTCCCCATCAGATGCTGATCCATCCTCATATTCCGCTCCATGGATGACACCTACGAAAACATGCCTGGCTACGGGCTGAACCTGGGCAGGGCTTGCATGCTGAGCTGTCTTGATGATGTCGGTGCAAGTGTCCGCCTCAGGGCCTGGTTCGCCGATCTTGCCGATGAAGACGTGAATCCCACCAAAGGGGACCCGGTACCCATATTTTATTGAATCGGCCTCGGGACCCCATCCTACCTCGGGAACTGGCCTCGCGACAACTCTTCGTCATCCGGCTCACAGCGTATCCGCTTTGCCTGGCTCTCGAGTTGTTGTGTGTTGTGTTCCTAAACCGCTGTCGGGTCATCCCTTTATATACATAGCACTACAAAAAAAGACACATCCGTGACATTTTGGGCCAAACGAATTTTTTTGTCATACATATGACACTTCTATGATGATCATTGTGACAAAACCCGGTATCATCATAGATGTGGTGGGCTCCTACTTCTATGACAAAAAATCATGATAGAAAATGGGCTTTTTGTCTGGGGCGGGCCGGAGACGTAGCTGCATGACATTCTTTGGGCCATCCATGACGGAAAAAACCATGGTAGAAGCGAGGGCGAGGAAAATTTCAGGGAGTTCCCGATTACGGTGGCAGGTCGGGGGCCGAGCGATGGGTGTTTCTCTCATACACGTACGCGTGTGTGTGCGAGGCGTTGGCTCTAACTGAACACTAGCGAGGCATTGGGCTCTAACTGAACCCGAGCGATTGCACTGCAGGCTACGCGTTACTGAACCTGAGTGATCGATCGATGGCTGTTAACTGAACCCGATCGACCGATTCCTTCGCTACTGCTGCTAACTAAAGTCGATCGATGATGCCTCTGGGATGAACAGTGAGTGTTGCGGGGGGGTGGGGGGTTGGATGAACAGTGAGCGGTGGCGTTGCCTCTAGATGAACAAGGCCCCGTGGTGTGGTGGAGGGCTGGATGAACAGTAGACGGTGGAGGGGTGCCAGTGTAGGGGTGGTTGAATAGGACCCCGTGGTGTGGAGGGCTGGATGAACAGTAGACGGTGGAGGGGTGGTTGAACAGGACCCCGTGGTGTGGAGGGATGGATGAACAGTAGATGGTGGAGGGGTGGTTGAACAGTAGCCAGTGGAGTAGCGCGCGATGGAGGCTGGATGAACAGGAGCCCGTGGAGGCTGCAGGAGGTCGATGGTGGAGATGAACAGTATCCCGTGGAGTCCCGTTTTGCGATATGCCACACCCCTCCCGATGAACAGGACCCCCGTTTCGACTGTAGGAGGTCCATTTCGTCCGTTTTGCGGTACGCCACACCCCTCCCGATCAACAGGACCCCCGTTTCGACCGTAGGAGGTCCGTTTCCTCTGTTTTGCGGTACGCCAGACCCCTCCCGATGAACAGGATCCCGTTTCGAACGTGGCCGGTCAAACACAAGGCTGTTTCCTCCATCTTGTGGTACGCCAGGCCTCGTTTCCATCGCCTGTTCCGTCCAAGCTCTCCTGATGAACACGACCACGCATTCCGTTCCGACCCAGCCGGTTGGCTCCCACGCGTTCTGTTGCCTCCCGATGAACACAACAGATTTCATTGCCTCCCCATGAGCACGACACATTCCGTTGCCTCCCCATGAACATGACGACGACGCTGTTTCTCCGTTCCGACCCAGCCATGTCAACGAGCCCTTGCAATACGTATGCGCGAGTAGGCGTTCGAGACCCTGCCCGTATGTACACATACGTGGCCGTATTTTCTTTCTTGCACCCTGGCCACTGTAAGAGGATCCGTGATGTTGGTATATTTTCGTTCAGAGAAAAAAAACTTTTGCAAAGGAATAACCGATCCTCACTCTCTTTTTTGTTTCATTGTTGTCGGAGTAAGCGACCACGGGTAGCCTAGCCGGCCCCCCTGGCCTTTCTGAAAAAATTACAAGCCGATCCGGCTCTCAAGAATCCAAGACATGGGGCCGCCTTCCCCCTGGCCGGCTGTCTCCCAGGCTGGCTATTGGAGGGCGGCCCGGCTTCAGCCCTCATGAAGAAGCTGCGAAGGGGCTGGCTCCGAGGAGCCAGCTGCGAGAAGGCCGGCTCCAAGGAGCCGGCTCCCATAAAGCGGTCAAGACCGTACCCTCGAAGTCTGCATCCATGTAATGGCAATGTGACGGGGCGTGGCTACAGTGAAGCCTGCCACCCCCGAACCCCGGAGCGCGCCTGGCACAGTGCGCTGTACGGGTGGCCATGACCCGTCCGGCGCAGCACTGTTGCCACGTTGTCCCTGATGTCATCCACGACGGCCACCAGTACAGCCCACGGGCGGTGGGCCCCTTCGGGCAGAGATACGCCCGAAGGCGGCCTGGCCTCCCCCAGTCGGCCCAAGACGGAGCCGGCTCTCTCCAGCCGGCTTGCCACCCCCTCAAAGGAGACGCCCCATTAAGGAGACAAGACGTGGTGAGGCTACAGGGGTCACCCGCCGGACGGTGGCACTGTAGCCACGCTTACCTCGGCGAAGCCCTCGTCACCTAGATTGAGCAACAATAACCAGCCACCGACAAGGCCCTGGACCGTGGGGCCTGCCTGTCGACCAAGGAGCCGGTAGCCGGCGGGACCCACCAGTCGGCGGGCCCCAGCAGCCGGCGCAGAAGCCGGAGAGCGAAGACACAGACAGCTGGGCCCCACGCCCAGCCGGATTACCATTAATATCCCTGGGGGTAGGCCTATATAAACCACCCGGGACACCCATGCAAAGGGATGACGGATCCCTGCTAGTTTTAGCCACCACGTAGGGAGGAGAAGAGAGCAAGCAGAGCCCTTCTTCCTCCTCTCGCCAAACAGCTCAAGGAGCATCGTGTAGCTACTTGTTCATCTAGTGATAATGCGGAGACCCCGCAGAGCAACAGTAGGGGTGTTATCTCCACGGAGAGCCCCGAAGCTGGGTAAGATTCGCCGGCGTGCATGTCTTCACCTAATCCCGTTTCCAGGCACCAGCGATGTTTTACTGGCTCCCACAATGATAAGCCACCCGTTGGCATATGTCGCACCTACCACCCGACATTTGGCGCCCATCGTGGGGCCAGGTGCACCGTCATCCGGAGACCTGTTCTGGAAGGGAACCCTTTTCCTCCCCCGCGAGCGTAGCCAGCCCGGCACGCCCGACGCCGCTTGCCACGACGCGCTGCAAGGCGTCACCAACGCCTGCGCAGCGAGCAGCCTCGCTGATCTCCTCGACAAGACCCTCATCTCCGAAGAGCTCGCCTCCGACGCGGGCACCGACCGCCTCGTTAGCCTCCTCGGCCGGCTCCATGTCTCCGGCGAGCCTGCTGTGGACTTGGAGTCAGTTGGCTCCACCGATCCGATGCCTGTCGACTCTGACACGGCCTCATTCGACACCTACCCCGCCAACGTCACGATCTACAACGACCCACTTCCCCGGGCCGATGGCTGCGACGCTGTCACCATCGAGGTGATGGTCATCGGCCACGACGGCGCTGCCGACGAGAGCACCCGCAACGCCCCGCACGCGGCGGTCCACGACTTGTCCGCCCCCCTCCCGGCCGACGCTGACGCTGAAGCACTGGAAGCTCGCCGCCTCGTCCTCCTCGCGGAGGGCTGGAAGTTGGTTTCCATGAGACGCCTCGCTAAGGCCCACCGACGCGAGGCCGACCGAGCCGCCTTTGGCACGCCGCCCCCAGGCGGGCCTAGCCGGGCCGGCGTTGTCAGACAGCGCGGCGCTGTCATTGCCGACACGTTAGGAGTTGACCGCCCCATCTACGCCACTCCACTCGAGAACCTGCGCGCCGCCCAGGTGGCCGTAGACGAGCTAGACAGACTGGGGGCCAAAGAACTCCCCCACATGACCCGACGCATCCAGCAGCTGATCGATGCAGCCGCGCCGCGGCACGAAGCTGACGCCTGCGCGGAAAGCCCTTCCCCGCGCCGAGATCACGGCGCGACGTCCCGGACGCCGATTGCGGGTAGAGACCACGCGTGGCGCGAGAAAGAACTGGCTGCCAGCCGAAGCCAAACCCGGATCTCCATCGAGCGAGACGCAGAAGGCCACCCTCGGGCCGTGGAGTGGCGGGGCAACCCGCCTCCGCCTCGGCCCTGTGGAGAGAGATATCCCACCCCTCCGCCTGTGGTGCATCCGACTCTCAACGGCCGACTAGGTCGCCGTGAAGGAGTCGGCGACAACGACGCCCGCCATTGGATCGACCGACGGGTGCGATCCCTGGCGCTGGGAGAAGAAGACGATGTCGGTCCGCCCTGCTTCGGCCCCCGCATCCGCGACGAGCCCTTCCCGGAAGGGTTCTCGCTCCCAAGAGAGACGCCCAAGTACAACGGCTCCGTGAAGCCAGAAGATTGGTTGATCGACTACTCCACGGCGGTTAGCATAGCCAACGGCAACCGGCGCATTGCCGTGAAGTACGTGCCCCTCATGCTGCAAGGCACGGCGCGGACCTGGCTCAACAGCCTCAAACCACACAGCATCAACAGCTGGCTAGATTTCATAGAAGCCTTCGTCCGCAACTTCACCAGCACCTACAAGCGGGCTCCCAAGCCTAGACAGCTCTCCTTGTGCATACAAGGCCCCGCCGAGTCCACTCGCGACTACCTCACGCGTTGGGCCGAGCTCCGCAACTCTTGCGAAGGGGTGCACGAGGTGCAAGCCATAGAATAATTCACCGCCGGGTGCCGAGAAGGCACCCTCCTCAAGCACAAGCTTCTCTGCGACGAGCCGACTACCCTCGACGAGCTTCTAGACATAGCGGACAAGTACGCGACCGCCGACTCCTCAATGAAGACCGAGCTCCGGGTAGACGCGTCCGGAAAAGTACTCAACCTGGCGCCCAAGACGCCGGCTGGGGATTCCGGCCGACGCCCACACTCGAACGACCACAAGCGTAAGGGCCCCGCGCCGCCTCCCGCCAGTCGGCAGGTGGCCACAGTCGAAGACGTTCCGCCCGAAGGGCGGCCCGCGCCCAAGAAACCCTTGCAACGGACAGATGCGCCGCACGCTTCTCCCGTGTCTTGATAGACGGCGGGAGCAGTATCAACATCTTGTACCGCGACATGCTGGAGAAGCTGAACGTCAAGACAAAGCAACTCATGCCTACTCGGACAGTGTTCCATGGCATCATACCCGGCCTGTCCTGCGCCCCCATTGGCAAGATGAAGATTGATGTACTTTTTGGGGACAAGGAGCATTTCCGCCGGGAAGCGATCTGGTTTGAAGTGGTGGACCTGGAGAGCCCTTACCATGCATTGCTTGGCCGACCTGCCTTGGCCAAATTCATGGCAGTCCCCCACTATGCATACCTCAAGATGAAGATACCAAGCACAAAAGGCGTCATCACCGTAGCCGGCGATTACAAGAAGTCCTCCGAGTGCACAGCGGCCAGCAGCCGGCTGGCCGAGTCCCTTGTGATTGCCGAAGAAAAGAAGATGTTGGACCGAGTCGTGGCCATGGCCGGCAAGCAGTCGGCCCTGTCCCCCGATCCCAAGGAGTATGATGCCCAAGGATCTTTCCAGCCGGCCAAGGAGATGAAGAAGATACCTCTTGACCCCAAGCACCCAGAGAGGTTTGCCGTCATCGGGGCAAACCTAAACAGCAAATAGGAAGGCGAGCTCGCCGATTTCCTCCGTGAGAATCGGGACATCTTTGCATGGCCCCCCAAGGACATGTTGGGCGTTCCGAAGGAATTCGCCGAGCACAAACTACACGTCCGAGAAGACACAAAGCCAGTCAAACAACCCCTCCGCCGACTGTCGGAGGAGAAACGCAGGATTGTGGGAGAGGAGATAGCCCGACTTCTGGCATCCGGCTTCATTATGGAAGTTTTCTTTCCAGAGTGGCTCGCCAACCCAGTCCTCGTGCTAAAGAAGAATAACAAATGGCGCATGTGTATAGACTACACGAGCCTCAACAAGGCATGCCCCAAAGATCCCTTTGCCCTGCCAAGGATTGACCAAGTGATAGACTCCATGGTCGGATGCGAGCTGTTGAGCTTCTTGGATGCTTACTCAGGGTATCACTAGATAAAGTTAGATCCGGCAGACCGCCTGAAGACCGCCTTCATCACGCCATTCGGAGCCTTCTGCTACCTAACTATGACATTCGGCTTAAGAAATGCCGGTGCCACTTTTCAGCGTTGCATGCAGAAGTGCCTCCTCAAGCAACTCGGCAGAAATGCCCACGTCTACGTAGACCACATTGTGGTGAAGACGGAGAAGCGCGGCACCTTGCTGGAAGACCTCAACGAAACATTTGAGAACCTACGCCGGTTCCAAATCAAGCTTAACCCCGAGAAATGCGTGTTCGGAGTACCAGCCGGCCAGCTCCTAGGCTTCCTGGTCTGCGAACGCGGCATCGAATGCAACCCAGTAAAGATCAAGGCCATTGAGAGAATGGCGATTCCCACCAAGCTTCGAGACATCCAGAAGTTCACCGGGTGCCTGGCCTCCCTAAACCGCTTCATCAGCCGGCTCGGAGAGAAAGCTCTCCCCCTCTACCGCCTCATGAAGAAGACCACTCACTTCGAATGGAATGACCAAGCTGACCAAGCTTTCCACAAGGTGAAGAAGATGCTGGCCACACCGCCAGTCCTGGTGGCGCCGACTGAGAAAGAGACCATGCTCCTCTACATTGCCGCAACCAGCCGGGTGGTCAGCACCGTCATCGTAGTCCAACGCCCAGAAGAAGGCCAAGCCCAGCCGGTCCAGAGGCTGGTGTACTATTTGAGCGAGGTGCTGTCTACCTCAAAGCAGAACTACCCGCACTACCAGAAGATGTGCTACGACGTGTACTTCGCCGCCAAGAAGCTGAAGCCCTACTTCCAAGAGCATCCCATCACGGTTGTATGCACCGCCCCGCTGGCCGAGATCATAGGCAGCGGGATGCATCCGGCTGGGTGGCGAAATGGGCCATCGAGATGGCCCCCTATACGATCTTCTACCAGCCTCGCACCGCCATCAAGTCCCAAGCATTGGCCGACTTCCTCGTCGACTGGGCCGAAACCCAGTACCTGCCGCCGGCTCCCGACTCCACTCATTGGCGCATGCACTTCGATGGGTCCAAGACGCGCACCGGCTTGGGAGCCGGCATCATCCTCACCTCTCGCAAAGGCGACAAGCTCAGATACATGCTGCAAATCCACTTTGCCGCCTCCAACAATGTAGCCGAGTACGAGGCGCTCATACACGGGCTCCGGCTTGCCAAAGAGCTCGGCATTCGCCGGATCATATGTTATGGCGACTCGGACTTGGTGGTCCTGCAATCATCCAGCGACTGGGACGCCAAGGACGCAAATATGGCAAGCTACCACTTCCTCGTTCAGCAGATCAGTGGGTATTTTGAAGGATGCGAGTTCCTCCATGTAGCGCAAGCTGACATCGAGCCAGCTGATGCTCTGGCTCGAATAGGATACACCCGGCAAGCAATACCAACCGGCGTCTCTCTACAACGCCTCCTCAAGCCGTCTATCAAGCCGTCTCCAGAGTCCGATTCCATCTTCGTGCTGCCTGACCCCGACGCGGCCAGATCCGGCTCGATAGTCGGCCCAGGGACGTCAGCAGGCGGCTCGGGGACTTTCGTAGTTACGCCCGACCCAGGGACTGCCTTACCCGGCTCGGGGACTGCGGTAGTCGGCCCGGAGACTACACCAGCACAACAGGCGGCGGCCGATCCCAGCATTTCACCGCCCAGCCCGCCCGCCCTGGTCGCAGTAGCCGTTTTGGCAATAGAAGAAGTCGCAGCTCCGTCATGGGCCCAATCCATCCTCAACTTCCTAATAAACCGAGACCTGCCGGCCGACGAAGTAGACGCAAGACAAGTCCAACACCGAGCCGGAGCATATACAATCGTCAACAGAGAGCTCGTCAAGCGCAGTGTCACTGGAGTCCTCCAGCGATGCATCGAGCAAGAGAAGGGCATTGCAATCCTGAGAGACATCCACCAAGGAGAATGCGGCCACCGTGCGGCCTCAAGATCACTCGTCGCCGAAGCCTTCCGCCATGGTTTCTTTTGGCCGACTGCTTTGGATGACGCCAAGGAGTTAGTTAAACATTGCAAAGGGTGCCAACTCTTCAGCTCCAAGCAACACATGCCGGCTTCAGCACTCAAGACCATTCCCCTCACTTGGCCCTTCGCCGTTTGGGGATTGGACATGGTGGGCCCATTCAAGACGGCGCGCGGCGGCATGACACATCTGCTTGTCGCCGTGGACAAATTCACCAAATGGATTGAAGCAAAGCCGATCAAGAAGCTGAATGGGCCGACTGCCGTCACATTTATCACAGATATAACAACTCGGTACGGCATGCCACACAGCATCATCACCGACAATGGCACAAATTTTGCCAAGGGAGCCTTGGCACATTTCTGCGCGACGCAACGCATCCGGTTGGACCTAGCGTCCATCGCCCACCCGCAGTCAAACGGCCAGGTCGAACGAGCCAACGGCCTCATCCTCTCCGGCATCAAGCCTCGACTGATCGTACCACTGGAGCGTTCAGCCGGCTGTTGGCTCGATGAGCTGCCGGCTGTCCTCTGGAGTCTGCGCACTACACCAAACAAGTCAACCAGCTTCACCCATTTCTTCCTCGTGTATGGTGCCGAGGCGGTCATCCCAACTGACATCGAGTTCGACTCGCCTCGGGTAACCATGTACACGGAAGCGGAGGCCAAGGAAGCATGAGAAGACGGTGTCGACCTGCTGGAAGAAAGCCGTCTGTTAGCCCTCAGCCGGTCCGCCATCTATCAGCAGGGCCTGCGCCGCTACCACAACCGGAAGGTCAAGCCAAGATCCTTCCAAGAGGGCGATCTTGTACTCCGGCTGATCCAGCGAACAGCCGGCCAGCACAAGCTCTCGGCCCTTGGGAGGGCCCCTTCATCATCAGCAGAGCCTTAGGCAATGACTCCTACTACCTGATCGACGCGCAGAAGACAAAGGCACGAAAGAGAGACGACTCCGGCAAGGAGTCGGAACGACCATGGAACGGCAACCTCCTCCGAAGGTTTTACAGCTGAAATGCAGTATGTATCACGCTAACTTTTGTACTAAGTACGAGACAATAGGCCCCCCAAGGAGAGCTCGGGGACTGCCATCTTTTATCTATGAATGAAGAGTATCATGCTTATGGCCTTGTCATTGCATTCACTTTTTTCCGTCCGGCACCTGGTTCGACTAGTCGGCCTGGGGACTGGCCGCCTGGAGTTATATTAGAAGTCCTACCCATAGTCAGACAAGTAGTGTGCCGGCTCCCAAGCCTTCTCTTACCAAAAGTCGCAGTTCGAAGAACCGGCTGTCCGGCTGGCAAGAGTTAAGGGCAGGAACGGGCGCCCACACGAAGAACGGCTAGGGACTAACGGACTAATATAACAAAAGCTGGTTTCTCCTCCACCACCGACCGACTACCAGAGTAGCCGGCCGGCCAGCTTCCATTCACTTCACTTCAATCCAAGAAAGCTCGAGTACTTGCCTCCCCAAAAGGGGAAGGAGGCAAAGGAAACATCCTAAGGATAAAAAGCATACGTGAATGGAAACCAAACTTGCACAAGTTAATATTTACATAAAAGACCTTCAAAAGGCCATCATTCAACATAGTTTGGATACACCCCCAATGGGTGGAACTGCGGAAGCATAATAAAATTGTTCAGAAGGCAACAAGCAGGAAAAAACAAGGACGGCAGATTAAGCCGGCGGAGCAACTGACGAGTCGGGCAGGTCGGTGGAGACGGCAGTGCCGGCTGGAGGAGTGGCCGGCTAGTGAACCTCGGCATGATCACCGCCTCCCACAGAAGGCGCGCTAGCGCGCGCCTCGTTGCTGGAGGCACGGTCAGGCTGAGGCTGGCTGGCTGTTCCACCGGCCGGATCAACATCTTCGCCCTCCTCTCCTTCGTCGTCTTCGCCTTCATCGCTGGAGGCGATCTCCTCTGCCAAGTCTTCACCCGCTGCCGGGTCCAGCCCGAACCACTCGTCCGGCTGGGCAACGCCGTCGTCATTGATCTCAGGAGCGAAGACGCTGATGTCAGTACACTCGGCGATCGTCGAAGCGCGCTGAGCGATAGCCGGTCACACCTCCTCCAGCTCTTCGTCGGCCTCCAGCCGCCAGGTGCGCAGCTGGTCCAGGTTCAGCCCCAGATACCAAGCTCAGACGAACTCCAGGGCTCGCCCAGCTCCAAGCCGGGCCGCCGACGCCTTCCAGGCCTCGAAGCGGCCAACCGCAACCTCCAGCCAGTCGGCAGTCCGACTCGGGGTGCGGGGAATCCTCTCGCTTGGCCAGAGGGCGGCCAACACCTGCGCTCTGGCACGCTGGAGGCGGCGGAGCATATGATTAGCTGGCTGCTGCCACGCTTGGACCGCCAAGAGTTGCTCTTCGGGCGACCGACTCGCGTCCGGCACAACTTCAGCCCCCGCCTGTCGGCGTGCTTCGCGATGGGCCTCAATGGTTTGGGCGGCGAAGACGGAGTAGCCAGGAAAGTAGTCTGCATAGAGAGTAAAAAGCAGCTCAAGTCAGAATACAAGTCAGGCGGCAAGGGGCAGGCAAGGAGCGGGGAAGGCGGCTTACCGTCAATCAAATCCTCAATACGGCCGAAGCCTTCATTCAGCGCTTGCCTGGTCTCAGCCCAGCCCGCCGCTTCAGTCTCAAACTCGGCCTTCAGGGCGGCTTCTTTATCCTGCGCCTTCTTCAGAGCCGCCTTGTGGCTCCCCTCCTGGTCACCCAGCTTCTTCGCCAGGCGGTCACGCTCTAGGACCAAGGCATCATACTCGGTTTCCTTGGCACGAAGGGCGGCCTGCGTCTCGCTGAGCTGCCCCCTTAAGTCGGCATTAGTTTCTGCGAGCATGAAAGACAAAAGAAAAACCAGTAAGGTGAAGTCGTCAGGAAAGATCCGACCCGACTGCTCAGCAGTCGGCTCGAATCTCGGGGACTACACCCAGTGGATGCGCTGACGCGCCCCCATGGGAGATGAACGAAACCAAGTACGTACTCTGGCTGCTGATCAGATCTTCGGTTCTCCGACCAGCTCCTGAGCCTCGGAGTTGAAGGCGGTAGCGCAGAGGTTATGATACTCCTGGAAGATTAGACAGGAGGCGAGAATAAGGTAGTCGTCAGGAAAGATCCGACCCGACTGCTCAGCAGTCGGCCCGAATCTCCGGGACTACACCCAGTGGGTGCGCTGACGCGCCCACACGGAAGAAACCAAGAGAACAAAGCAACCAAAGATAGAAGACTCACCCGGATGACGGCCCGCGTCGCAAGGAACTCCTGGGTGTATTGCTGCAGCGAGGCGGCTTGGGCCTGAAGCCGGTTTCGAATCTCTTGGGCCGCCACATTCAGCTCGCCCATCCCGCCGCTGGGAGTCCACTCGGACGTGCCGGTGTTGGCCGCCTCCAAGGCCTCCGCCGTCCGGCTGGCACCCGTAGCTTGGTGCGGCTCTGGCGCAGCGGTGCCTCCCCCTGCGCGCCGGCGCATTGCCGGCTGCACCTCGAGGCCGGCTCCTGCTTCCGGCTCACCTCCGGCTGGCTGCTCTGGCGCCGCAGCCGACTGGCCGCCTCGGCCCGCTCCGGTTGGCGCTGCCGGCAGCGCCCCCTCCACAAAGATCACGGAGTCCTCCCTCCGCTCCATCACCGGCGGTTCTTGGTCGACCTCCTCCAGCAGAGGCACACGAATGTTGGGGGCCACGGCGCGGAGGGGAATGGCTAGCAGCGGAGGCTGGTTGTGCGAAGCCACCGCCTCCGTCTCTGCAGCTGCCGCCTCCGCCCGGGCCTTGGCTGCTGCATCGGCCCGCTCCTTCGTCGCCTGGGCGGCCCTTCACTCCGCCACCTCCCGCTCATCCCGCACCTCTCGTGCGTTTCGCTCCGTGGCCTCCCTGAGGTCGGCGCGGGGATCCATGCGGCGGAATCCTGAAGACCCTCCAGTCGGCCCGACTACGGAGCCGCTCGGACCCCACTCAAGGGAAAGCGGCGCCCTGTCCGGCGGGCAAAGAAAGGTTTAGAAGAGTTTTCAATCGAAAAGAACAACAAAAAAATATGTATCCAAGCATTCGACGACTTACGATGAGATTGCTTGCGGCTGCTCCACTGCCTTGTGGAAGCGGGCCGCCTTCGCGGACGCCTCATCTTGCTTGGTCGCTGTTGTGGAAGCCTTGGACTTCTTCGGCCGGCTGCCGAAGAGGATCGACACGGCCCAGCGCTTTTGGGCGCCGCCGCCAGCAGCCGATGCGGCGGACGAGCTCGCGCCTGGATGATCAGGTGCCGGCTGGCGGCGCGGGGCGACTTCGACCTCGGCATTATCCGGCCAGTCCTCGAAGCCGGCCGTGAGCCCCGCGCCTCCGGCCTCGTCGCTTTCCCCCACGATGGCGTCTTCCATGGCGGCCGCTCCCAAGTCCGGGTCATCGGCGTCGTCCACCGTGCGATCAGGGACGAGCTGGCGCTCTATCCCTATGGCCCCGGTCGTCAGCGGAAGGAGAGGGTTCTGCTAGGGACAAACCGACTGATCAGAGGCTGGCTATCATGAGGCCGGCTACCAAAGGAAGAAAAGAAGAAAGAACTTACGACGGGCGGAGGGTTGGCGCGAGAGTACGGCCCCTTGCCGTACCGCCAATCCTCGGCGAGCTTGCAGTTGGAGATATAGTTCACCATGTAGGAGACCTCCGCATGAGGCATCTCCCTGGTGCTCAGCCGGCTTGGGTCGAAGCGGCCGCTCATCTGACAAACCATGTGAGGCTGGCTTTGGAGGGGAAGAACCCGGCGCTCCACGAAGGCGGCCACAAAGTCGGCTCCGGTCGGGCCCTCCGACTGGATCATCACCCGAAGCCGGGAGACGGCTGCGTTCCCAGCCTGGGACAACGACCTGGCCCGGTAGCTCCACGAAGGTCGCCTCCCAGCCGGCGGGCCGGCTTCATAAGCCGGCAGGTTGACGTAGTCGCCCTGCTGCGCGACATTCTTCACGTAAAAGTTTGACTTCTGCCAGAGCTTCACCGACTGGATCAGCGGGATTGGCGGGAACGGGTTGTTCTCGCTCGCCCGCCTCATGGCAATGAAGGCTCCGCAAGGGGCGGGCACGCCCGCGACGACGGTCCCGAGCTTGCTTTGGAAGAATTCCGCCCAGAGCTCGAGCATGGGGAGGACCCCAAGGAAGCCTTCGCACAGCATGACGAAGGCCGACAGCAGCATCACCGCGTTGGGCGTGAGGTGATGAGGTTGGAGGTTGTAGAATTCGAGGAAGGCCTGGAGGAACCCGCTCGCCGGAAGGCCGAAACCACGCAGGCAGTGCAAGCGGAAGATCACCCGCTCGTCCTCCTCCGGTGCCGGCGAAATCTCCTCCTCCGGCGCTAGACGAACCCGAACGAAGTCCTCACCGGGCAGACGACGCGTCTGGCGGAGGAACGCGACGTGGTCCTCATGGACGTTGGAGCCATCCCACGAGCTTGACAGCTCCATGGGGCAGCGCGGTGAGAAGCAAGACGATGCGGCGGCGGAGCGGTGCGGCAAGAGCTACAGCGGCACCAGGAAGGAGAAGAAGGAAGACGAGAAAGGGCGGAGTGAGGGAGAGCGCGCGAGCCTCTGCCGCTCCCCCTCCTCCTCCTACTTATAGACCGTGCGGTGGAGCCGAGGAGGCGCGGCGTGGGGGGACGTGGGGATCAACTGCTCCCACTGCCCCACGTCCCGCGATTATTACGCCTTGATGGCAGAATAAAACCGCCGTGAGAAGGCGAGTGGTCCATGTGGGCCACAGAAGATCCACGCTCGGGCGGAGGCCTAGTAGTGGTGGGCCCGGGCCTGCGGCGGCGTCCCGTCACCCGCGAGCACTGGCAGGGTTTCCTTGCCACGTGGCCCGTGGGATGGCCTGCGGACAGTGCGCAGGTCGACCACGTTCCCGCCTACGAGAAACGGAGCTTTCCGAAGTCGGCGCGCACAAGCAAAGCCGGCCCCTCAGGATAGGAAGTTGACCAAGCTTCTCGTCCCTTTATCAGCCTCGAAGCTCGCTCAGCTTCGGGGACTACTGTCGGAGTAAGCGACCACGGGTAGCCTAGCCGGCTCACCCTGGCCTTTCTGAAAAAATTACGAGCCGATCTGGCTCTCAAGAATCCAAGACATGGGGCCGCCTTCCCCCTGGCCGGCTGTCTCCCCGGCCGGCTATTGGAGGGCGGCCCGGCTTCAGCCCTCATGAAGAAAGCCGCGGAGGGGCTGGCTCCGAGGAGCCGGCTGCGAGAAGGCTGACTCCAAGGAGCCGGCTCCCATAAAGCAGTCAAGACCATACCCTCGAAGTCTGCATCCACGTAACGGCGGTGTGACGGGGCGTGGCTGCAGTGAAGCCTGCCACCCCCGAATCCCGGAGCGCGCCTGGCACAGTGCGCCGTACGGGTGGCCATGACCCGTCCGATGCAGCACTGTTGCCACGTTGACCCTGATTTCATCCACGACGGGCCACCAGAACAGCCCACGGGCGGTGGGCCCCTTCAGGCAGAGAGACGCCCGAAGGCGGCCTGGCCTCCCCCAGTCGGCCCAAGACGGAGCCGGCTCTCTCCAGCCGGCTTGCCACCCCCTCGAAGGAGACGCCCCATTAAGGAGACAAGACGCGGTGAGGCTACAGGGTTCACCCGCCGGACGGCAGCACTGTAGCCACGCTTACCTCGGCGAAGCCCTCGTCACCAAGATTGAGCAACAGTAACCAGCGACCGACAAGGCCCTGGACCATGGGGCCTGCCTGTCGACCAAGGAGCCGGTAGCCGGCGGGACCCACCAGTCGGCGGGCCCCAGCAGCCGGAGCAGAAGCCGGAGAGCGAAGACATAGACGGCTGGGCCCCACGCCCAGCCGGATTACCATTGTACCCCCGGGGGGTAGGCCTATATAAACCCCCCGGGACACCCATGCAAAGGGATGACGGATCCCTGCTAGTTTTAGCCACCATGTAGGGAAGAGAAGAGAGCAAGCAGAGCCCTTCTTCCTCCTCTTGCCAAACAGATCAAGGAGCATCGTGTAGCTACTTGTTCATCTAGTGATCATGCGGAGACCACGCAGAGCAGCAGTAGGGGTGTTATCTCCACGGAGAGCTCCGAAACTGGGTAAGATTCGCCGGCATGCATGTCTTCGCCTAATCCCGTTTCCAGGCACCGGCGATGTTTTACTGGCTCCCACAATGATAAGCCACCCGTTGGCATATGTCGCACCTACCACCCGACAATTGTCATTGCGATTGTGTTTTCCTTTCAGTGGTCTCCTAGTATTCGTCAATTTCATGATGGACCAAGGAGAACCAGGCAAAGATCTGCCGACATTGGAGCAGACACGGGAGGCTGATCCCCACGAGACAGTGAGCTCCAAGAAGATGGAGGCAACCACTGAGCCGACCCCAGATATGGTCACGGCCACTACTGAGATGGTCAACGCCCCGTTTGAGGTTACAGCCCCTGTGGCACTGCAGGAGCAGTTTTCCCCCTTCGGGGATGTGTCCCCCCCCCCCGCAAAGCTGCCTAAGGTGATTTCCTTCTTTGCCGATCTCGATTGTGGTTTTTCATCTAAGTATGTGGTGATTTTTTTAGAAAAGGAAGTATGTGGTGATTAATAATGCAAAATTTTATTAGCTTCGATGCCATGCTATACATAGTGGTTTAAATAACTTGTGTTTCTTATACTGAAAAGTAATTCAGAATTTGTTTCTGTTTCAATTAGAGCCATGATGCAGACAAGGATTGTGTGGTTGTACATGTCACTCGCTATGAGGCGGACGGCCTAAATACACGCACTGGGAAAACAGAGTTCTTAGGCTGTTGGATCCTGGAAGCCATTTGCGGTTATACCAATGAAGAGTTGTATTCCATCCTCACTGTTGTTAGGCGTGTTGTCCAGGGTGTACGGAAGCACAAGAAGTTCAAAGCTACTCCTTCGTTTGTGAGGCATACTGTTCTTGTCAAGCTTACGCAGGAAGATGACATGGCATGCCTCCACAAACAAGTTTATTAGTGGCAAGGCCACAAGGTTGTCTTCATGAAGGTTCACAGGGTTGAGCTGCTGCAGGACGTCATCGATGAGGTTCATGGCAAGGTCCGTCTTGTGTCCATCCCAAATTAGATCGAGGCATGAAATAGTTGCCCCAGCTAGTGTTTAATAGTAGTTTGGATTGTGTCTAATTATCTGAACCTTGCCTGTTATCGACCCCTCCGGGGCTAGTACTCTGTTTGAATCCGTCTATGGGAACTGCTGCTACTTTTATGTGCCCGTGATACCGTGAATCATTTGAGAACCATCGTAATTGTTGCCGAAACAGATGTGTCCTCACTAGTTTTTTCATGAATATGGCATGCAAAGACATAAGTTGTCACGGTTTATCATACGAGCAGTGAGTGTTTTCATGAAATAGAGCACTCGTTCTTGAACCGTGCGCCGACGTATACATAAGTACTTGTAAACACTGTTGGTGCTACCCCACTTGTAAGAAGTTGTGCAAAACACGACACATTGGCTCAGCTCGCTTCAACACTAGGCTATCGACCAGCTAACAATCAACAATCTGCTGTCTGACATATAAGCAACTATGTATCTTGTTACAGTGGTTCATGCAGTTAATTGAGGCCACAATGTAATAAATTCCAAACGTTCACACGCTAGTCCAGCCTCATGTGGAACACTCACATTAAACTCGTCTTCATAAAAAACTTGAAAAGCATAAGTTAAGCAATTTTATACATCTCAATGATTCATAAAACATAACTAACATATACTAGTTCACAGCAAAAGACAAAGTTGTGAGAAGGTTTACAAATCAGGAAAAACAAGCAAGGCTCCTCTGAGCAAAGGGCCTCCTGTCAGGCTTAAATTTCCTGGAGTTCACTCTGGTTTTTCTTGTTGCCACCATTCAGGGTTAGGTTCTCTCATTCCAGAATAACCAACTATAATTGTGGTCTCAGCTGGAATGCTGAACTGAACCATGTAGTGTACTGACCAGCTGAAATGCTTGTGCATTCCACTAAATTTAAGCACCGCTATTTGCAAAATAAGCAGACCACAATGCCTCTTGTCCGCGCACTTGTCCAAAAAAACCGTCGTGCAGCCGTGCTAGCTAGTCCTCGGTCCATGGATGAACTGGTAGAAAGTGCATTTTGGACTAGGATGCAGTTGTTTTCGCTCATCCCTGCACTGCAATCAGGAAGTAAAACATACGAATTAGCTTCTTTTAGATTGCGTTGGTCATTCTACCTTAGTTACTACCAATGTAGGGATACCTTGAGGACGGGAGGTTAGACGACGGCAACGAGGGATAGCCATCTCATTTTGCGCAGTTGTACTAAAACTGAGGTGTGTGCTTTTGATTGCGCGGATAGAAATGATACGGAGACAGACATCCCGAAACGATATGGAGACAGACACCCCTATTTGCGCACATACGAAATACGGTTATTTAAACAGTGACAGATATTACTACTTTCCACCGTTTCCTCTTAGAACCAAGTCCTAGATTCATGCTACAGCTTTCCCACTTTCTTCCCTGTTGGAACCAACGCTTTGAGTCGACTGTATGAACTAGCTTTACTTCTAATAATAGTAGAAGTCTAGGTGGCTTTGGAATAGCGGACAGAAGTAGAAAACGATCCACACAAAGGGAGCTGGGTAGTAGAGCAAGGCTGGTTTCGAAGGAATATATACCTGAGGGTCGTCGGCATGTGGCAAAGACGGCGTCAGGAGGCCGCATCTTGGCCACAATACCGCAGGGAGGAAGAAGGGGTCGGAGGCCCTCCCGAGCCGGCGCTCTCTCGGAGAGAACGGCACGGCCGCCGGTCGGGACGCACGGGCAGCCGTTGGTCTCCTCCCTCGCCGCCGATGACAGCGTGAACGATGCACGTACACCCCTGCCCCGATCGAGGTTGCCCGGACGGATTTGTGACCAACCGTGAGCTGAGAGAGAGTGTGGCCACCTATGTGTTTCTTAGATCTGGAGAGCATGAGAGAGTGAACGAGAGGAACCCTAGTAAAGCAAGCGCTAAGGCTCCTGCTTTTATATATAGTAGAGTGATTTTGTTGTACCAGCTTCAAAAAAATGCGCTCCTACGTGTACCCGCGAGTGGGTGTGAGAGAGTGCGTGCGTGCACCACTTCTGTTCGTGAGAGTACAATATACTATGCCCAAAGAACGTTCATCGCAAGAGTAATAGTATAAGTGTGTGACGTGTGAGCTAAAATAAAATGTGCGCGTCGTCTTTTTTTTAGAATTCTGAGGGTAGGGTGTGAAGAGCACATATGTGCGTGACGTCTACCTACAGATAGACGGTGGGTGCGACGTGCGAGTCTGCGAGAGGACTCAGGAGAGTCGTGACTCATGAGGGTGTGTGTGCGTGAGAGAGGGGGGGCACGAGCAATGCTACACGTACAAACATGTTACAGGTTTTTGTAGATTGAGTTAATTTGATTGGTTAATTGGGGTGGGAGGCGGCCCAACCCCCTAAAAATCAGGGGGAGCAAAGTTTGTGATTGGTTGTTAGAAGTAAAGAGCCTGTAAAATCTTGTAATTGTTTGTATGTGTAGCATTTGGGGGGGGACATATCAATGCAATGCATGTGTCCGTAAATCATTATCCGCCAAACGTTCGGCACAAGCCTTTTCCTAACGAACGCCGTAAGAACCGTTAGATCGGCATCCGTCAGTGTCAGTTTTGCCATGTCATTTAACAGAACAGCCACTCCTCCTCCACACAAATCTTCCACGTGAGTGTTAGCAACTCTCGTATGCTCCCTCCATTCCGAAATGCAGTGCATATAGCTTTATTGAAAATTCGAACCTCGCAAACTTTTACCTAGTTTTCGTGTACCAAATTGCACATGTAGAATACCATGTACTATATATCATTTCATTCATCTTCGAGAGGTAACTATAAAGATGGGTGAGGAGTCTACAAAGAAATACCATCGTATCACCCGCAGCAATTTCAAGCATCCTTTAGTGTCGAGGAATATCATAGGAACTCTATATGATATGATTTTTAGAGGATTTTTTCCTTTAGAGCCAATTGGTTCATAGGAATAGATTCATATACTCCACATTTCAAAGGAAATAAACATGATATCATTTCTATAGCTTTAGAGCCACTTGGTTCATATGAATGGATTCCTATACTCCCTTAATTTCAAAGCAAAAAAACATTAGCGTATATTCAATAGAAAAGTTCCTATGATATGAACCAAATTACATCTCTTTTCTAATCCCTGCTCATAGGAATTGAGATACATGTCATCTCTAGATTCAATAGAAAAGTTCCTATGATGTGAACCAAATGACATCTCTTTTCCAATCCCTACTCATAGGAATTGAGATGCTCCATGTCATCTCTTTCCCTACAACTTCCATGTATACATCTTCTATTCCTAAATAGATAGTACAACCCACTAGTAGCTTTTTTCCAAAACATGCAACTATGGCACAAGAACTATATAGTGTGCCAATAACTTTGAACGATGGTCGCTGGATGAAGCTAATCAAACAGTGTAGAGATAGGCAAATCCGAGCACTACTGGCATTTGGATATCATCAACATTCCACCAGATCTGCCACATGTACAATTTAGAAGACTCCATGGTTGAACTTAAGCATAATGCACAAACCTCAAAACACAAGCACTTCTCCTTTGTGATAGAATCTTCTCTATCATAATTGATTATTTTTTCTAAATGAATTGCCATTATTTGTTTTTTACTTTATGATTTACAATGCACAACTCCATGAATCTTAACATTTTTATAAAACTAATTGATTTTGAATGAGATGAACTATAAGAACTAAACGAACATGTACATCATGCATATATGACTCAAAGCTTTACATGCTATAGTGTGTATTTATTCATAATTTGGTTTCGAAATCTCATGCGTTCAATACATGTGTACCTTACTAGTTTTGAGTAGAGTAGCAAATTTCATGCGGTCCCGGGTATATCAAAATGTAGGGCCCATGCATCATTTCCTTTCGGTCGAACCTACGTCCACAATTTTTTGTACATACTACATCTCCACTGGTCCCCGAACCCAAAATGCTGCCTCATTCCCGTAAAACCAAGCGGCCCCCACATATTTAAGGCGTCGACTCAAACCTGTTTACTACGACGTGGCCCCGCATGCCGTAGTACTCCTACAAACCCTACCGCCGCACTCATCATCGGTTTTCTTCAAGAGGACGAGGGATCTGTAGTGGAGACCCCTACCCTAGGGTGCCCTAGGTAGCTGCCGCACGCCTCATTGTTTTCTCTTTTCTTTATGCTCTTGCGCCCTAGAGTGAAATTATGATTGCTTCGTCCGTCCAGCTTAATGCGGGAAAGGTGGGGCTTTGTGATTTGACCCCTCATCGCTCATTTTCTACTACTGTGGTGCTACGACCCGGGTGCCTCCAATTCCAACTGCTGCTCCAAACTGTAATTTGGTGCATCGCACGTGGAACAAGAAGGTGGATGGGCCACATGTCAGCCAAAGGGGTCATGTTAAGTGTGTCGCCATTTCGTGTGTGAACTGACCCGGCTTGAGTTGCTACGCCAACACGACAGGAGCAGGCTACCACTTGGTTTTGCTCCTTGGTGAATCCTGACTATATTGATCTAAAAAGGTACGTGCTGAAATACCCTCTCCGTCTCGGTTTTTTTATTTTTAAGCATCTCGGTTTATAGGGCCTGCACGTAGTTCTAGGTCATCCATTTGACTAACTAAATATGAGTTACTATATCACAAAAAGTATATCATTGGATTCTTAAGCAGATGTAGTTGTATTTAAAAGTCGAGGGTGGGGCTTCTCCTGCGCGGTAGGTGGGGCAGTTCCGCCTAGTTGGTTCGACAGAGACGCGAGAAGACGAGGGAGTAGGCTGCTGCAAACGTAGGGATGTGTGATTTGACAGCGAGTTACTGTTGGACAGGTGGGGCCCCATGATTTGACTTGCCATTATCATTTTAACTACGGCACTACGACCGGCGTGAGTCTCCCAATTCCTGACCACCTCCATTATGAAGAAAGAGATAGAGAGGAGTAAAAAAAATACACTTATAGCCAACCTTGTTGTAGTATGAGTGACTAAGTGATGACTGTGTATGACATGCCAACATCAGATAGCCTAACGCACCGTGTTAAATCTCCAAGGGCACGACCGCACGAGCGACGCGACGGTCGTGGTAGGCGCGACCATGATACGGGCTGCTGGCAGCCCTTGGATCTGAGATCAAACGGTCGCATGTTAAGTTTCTGAAAATTTGCAAAATAACCCTCTAGGATAGGATATTCACCTATAGGTCTAGAATCACGCCATGCAACCGTTCAATCTCAGATCTAAGGGCTCTCGGAAGCCCGTATCATGGGAGAATGGAAAGCCACTACCCTGTTGTTCGCACACTGGCAGTTCGCTCCTACTCATCCCCGCACGTCCTTTAATACTATGGCAGTTTGCTCCTAGTCGTCCCGTCCATTCACATTACGGAAGGTCCACTAATCCTAACCCTCCTCCAAAATCCATGGCGTCCCAAATCTCCATGATCGGTGGTGAGTACAAGGTTAGAACCATCACTGCCGATGAGTTCGACGTCATCTACACCCGTTCTTCCACGGCGGTGAAAGGATGCCTTTCTCGCTTCAGACGCATGTTCGAAAACTCAGATGATGAGTGGGTCACTGGGCTAGATGTTGAGTACATCACAGTCCTGGGACGAGAGAAGGATCTAAAGGACGAAGAGAGGAAGAAACCCGCCGTGATCCAGGTTTGCGTACATAACGTTTGCTTGGTCTCCCACATATGCCATGTCGACGTTGAGTGCCAGGATTTTAAGAACTTCCTCAAGGACAAAACAGTGAAATTCGTTACTGTAGACTTTAAGAACGACAAAGAAGTCCTAGGTCGAATAGGCCTCGTTGTAGGCAACCCCTTAGACCTCCAGAAGAATCGGCTGGTGCCCTCTCGTCAGCCTTCAATGCTGACCCTGGCAGGAGCCATGGTTCATCCTTCATACCGTAAACTAGAGAAACCTCATCACACGTTTCATCGTCATGCATGGCAGCGGAATGTACTACATATAGACCACATCCACTACGCTGCAATGGATGGCTACCTTTGTTTCAAAATCTACAAGGGTTGGATGAAGAGCAATAGCCAAGTGTGCGGTTTAAGCAAAGAAGTATCGGCCAAGAGGGAGAGGGACAAGGACGAAGTCGAGGACGTGGTTGAGGACTCCGAGTAAGGTGGTAGTGTCGTTGCCCATGGTGGTTCTAAACTTCTAATGCAGTGTCTACCGGATTAGTTGCATAGTTTAATTTCAGGTGTGCTTAGTTTAATTTGAGGGGTGTGTTGTGCTGAGCCCCCAGCAGAACTATGTTATGTTTCTTCTCGTTACTTTAACTCTTCAGTATGTACATACTACTAGTATTTCTTTAATAGAATTTAGCACCCCAATTAAGCACGTACTACCTTTTTTAATAGTACTATATGCATAATTTGGCGATGAGCGCTCTCTATATGTACCACCTTTTTTAATTTCAATTTTTGCTCCATGGCGCAATCCATCGATAGTACTACTGTACAAAAGTATACATTTTTTAAAAGGCTAGAGTATTGTTCATCACATATATAGCCAGTTAAATTCTCAACCTAGAACGACGTGCATGCCATGTAGTAAACCGATATGGAGGAAGTATAGTAAAAATGAGGTGATTTTACCGAGCGATCGGCGGGGGAGCATGGCCTGTCATGCGGTCCCACGTGTCATGATGTACCAAGGCGATGCGCGTGTCCCTCTTGAGGCAGAAGCAATATTACGTGGTTTGAGATGATGACGAACCGAAGTGTGAAATAATGGTTGCTTCGTCCGTCTGGGAAGGTGCGGCATTGTGATTTGACGTCTCATTTCTCATTTCTACTACTGGGCCGGTACGAGTGGGGTGCATCTCCCCTGCTGTTCTACACTGTTATTTGGTGCTTGACACATCGACCCGGTTGCTATATGTCCCACATGTCGGCGATAGGAAGTACAGAATTATTGAAAGGGAGCGTCAACGAAGGAGTATACTACATAATTCATGAAAGGGAGCGACTTAGTTTTGGAAAAATCTGTTTATGGAAATTAACCAATGCATGTACAAGTTCATGGAAATTTAGTGGTCATTCATGCATTCGTTCTAATTAATGCCTCAGTAAACATAACTTCTTGAGAAAAATGAGCGTACTAATTACTTGTGCAAACTACTAAATTAATTCGACCACTCACCGTCTACCTTGGTTGGAGAGATTTTGAAATTGAGCCATAAACTAGAAAGGAGGGAGTAGTACATTTTGTCTCGATTACTATTTGTCGCGTTTTATAGATGCAAAATGTATTTTTTATAGTGGCCTTGTATAAGTAAATGGAGGGAGTACTAACCAAAGAACGTAGTAGGGACGAGGAGTAAACGGAGGGAGTAGTAAAATTTTCTCCTCGTGCTGCGAGCCACCGCACGCGTGGGCGAGGGAGCGGGCGTAAAGGCGTATAGTAGTAGTAGTAGTGCTACTACTACTCGTAAGCAAGCTCCACCTCATCCTGCGAGCCACCGCGCCCATGGGCGGGGGAGACGGCGTATTAAGCAAGCTTCTCCTCGTTCTGCGAGTTGACGGGACACATCAAAAGTACTCAGGTGTATAGAGCCTTGCCTCTAAGGTAGGCCCCACATGGTTTGCCTCTTTTTTTAATTTAACATAACGCGTCAAGTCACAATTTGTTTGTTCACCCATGGTAGACGATCCTCCCTCCACCAAGTGGACAACCAGTACACGTGCAAAATTACCACGTGGGCTGCCTTTTTCATACAGAAATGAGCTCCACCGTGTACCTGCGCGGGTGTGGTTGGGAAAGAGACGGGAGTACGTGCGCCGTGCGTGCACCTCTTCTCTTCGTGCACGTCCCCCACCTACGTGGGTGTGTGTGAGAGAGATACAAACCTAGACATAATGCGCCGTCCATCCCCATGCCTTCGCCCAGTCGGACCACCAGTCACCACCACGCCCCACTCCTCCTCACCTTATCTCTCATCTTTCTCCCTCCATTTTTATATACAAGGGGCCACTATCAAAATTACAATTTGCAGATATACAAGGCCACTAAGACTAATTGATGCAACATTAATGGTGTTTGCCTCGTGGTACTAGCAAAGGAGGACATTAATTATCCCTTGCATGCATGCGGGAGTTTGTAAAAAAATGCATCTTGATGTTCCGTGCAATGCACGAGCATCTTGCTAGTCCATGAAAACAACACATGGAAAAATTCCACGTCGAACGAGGGATTTGAATCTGTTGGGAGGGGCTGTTTGGATCTTGCCCGGGGTAGCCAAAATATTGGTGACCCTTTTATCCACCGGTGCCTTTGCCACCGACGAACGAGGAATGGCTCGGGTGCTCATGCTGTCATGCATCCTCCAGCGCACCAGTTGGAGACGAGCTCGCATGAGCTGTGTTTTTTTGTCCCACAACGCCGCCCGAGCCACCCGCAGACCGACCGCCGACCCGCAAATTACGCCATCCAACCGTAGCCACACACATTATGACAGCAACTCAACCAACCGGATGAAATTCACGCAAACACGTAGGCAAACTGATATTTCATATAAACAACGATGGAAATCATATAAAATACCAGATTTTCATACAAACATGAAGGATTTCATTACATTCAAATGAACTACGTGGTGCTAGTTCTATACAACACAAGTATATAATACCAGGCCTAAATGGTCGCCCGCCGATCGATTTGTGTTCCTCATGTTCGGCAGCGCGATCACCGGAATGCCGAGAGCCCTGGAGGTATATGCTTCAGCGCAAAGGATGGCTCGCTTCCCCACTGCCCAACTGATATCATTGGCCGGTGCCGAAGATGATGGTGGCCGGCACCGGTTCGAGTTCATCATCGGCCACTACTTCGCCATGGTCGGCACCGGCTCGAGTTCATCCTAACATTCCCCTCTTCCATAGAGCCCAGGCGGGGTCGACGAAGGTCCGCGCAACAAAAGGATCCGGCAAGACACATGATGTGTACGCCGGCGTCGCCTCCGCGGTGGCCTTCATGGGACCCAAGCGGCGGCGGCCTCCCGTGTTCTACTTCTCCTCGATGATGGCGGCGGACGCGGAGGCGCTGGGCACCGACTCGTCGCTCTCCGCGCACCCGGCTTCTGTCGGTGCTTGCATTGCGCGGCCGCTGGCATGGGAGTCTCAGCCACAGAAATAGGAGACACGGTACGAGGCGGCGGCGTGGACGGCAGCAACGACGCCCGTGCGCCGCTCCTCGTCGAGCTGGCCCGGAGCGGCGAGTTGCTGAACCACGCGCCGGCTTGGGGCGGCAACTGGCTCCATTGGGTGAGGGGAGGGAGGTGGATCAGCGAGCTGCATAGCTTGTATCCGGCGGGCTACCCAGCCGGCTTGGATGCGCAATAACTACTCTTCGTAAGCCATTGTAAGAGTGGACAAAATGGTGGAGGAGATAGGGGAGCGGCGGAGGTGTACGATTCTTGGTCGGCGTTTGGCCTCGTTTAAATATGAGATTAAATATACGGCGGACGGGAGGAGCTCGGCCGGCGTCGCGTTTAACGCTAGCCCGGTCATGAACGGACGTGTGTCTAGAGTGGGTTTCTCGGCTTCCACACGGGCGGGTTTCATGGAGGCGTTTGAATGCGGCACGGAGGCGTGCCGCGAGTGGCGCCCTCGACTCTGACCTAGGACACCGCGCCGTTCTTCCACTTACGTGTGGGCTCTTTGGGTGCATGGCCTGCCTGTCAGTGACCCAACGCAGGTAGCGCACAGCAGAGGCACCTTTGGTGGGCCAGGGCGGTCAGAAGCGGGCATTTCATAAACCGATGATTGTTTATTGAGTGTGACGTCATCTTTTTCATGTAGATAAGCCTACTATGTTGATAGCCCGTTCGATATGTTGTGATTCATAAAGACCGCTGCAAACATCAATGTTCTGCTTATCACAGATAAGATTGATTAATACCCATAACAATCCATGTCCTTAACAAAGGGTGCATGCAAGTATAGGTTGAGCGTGTGTCTTGCATCGTGTGTTGTGTTCATGCAGGCGTTCGAGTGTTGCGTGCGTGCAAGGGTACGTTTCAGTGTTGCATGCATGGGTGCGTACGTGCGTGTGTTCGTGAGTGCATGTGTACGTGTCAGTGTTGCACGCCAGCATGAGTGCATGTGTACGTCTCTGTGTTGCACGCCTACATGCGTGCGTGTCTTGCATGCGTGCTTGTGTACGTGCAGGGTGAGGCTACACGTCAGTCGACTGACTTTTTCATCTCTGGTCATTAGATTTTCCAGCCATTGGATACGAAATCAAGGGCCTCCATTTTATCATCAAACTCCACCCCCCTGAGCCGCCAGCCACCACCGGCCGAACCGCCCGCCCCCGCCGCCCGCGGCCCGCCCGCCCTCCCCGAATCCACTCCCCACCATCGGTCCGCCGCCGCACCGGCCATCCCTCTAGCCCCCCCCCCACCCCCGCCGAGCTTTTGCTCCGGGGATCCCCACCCCACCGGGCAATGAACGCCCCCCAACCACCGGTGACTGCCAACCAGAGGTCTCACGACTTCGAATACCCACCGATCACTAATTTATTACCAATTTTGTCCTTCATATACGCGCTGACAGGTGGGCCCTATGGTAATGTGCGCTGTTGAATGTGGACCGTTTGATTGGTCAATTGATCGTGTTATCAACAAATTACGGAGCTGTATGGTGAGCCAGTGACCGTATGATCACCCTAAAATGTACTCCTATTTTATTAACACAGTACAGACTCAAACTACCATTTCTTTCTTTCATATACGGGCTGACAGGTGGGCCCCACGGTTACGCGCCCCGATCGTGCAACACTAATTGCGTCGCGTGGAACGTTTGACTGGTCAATTTATTGTGTCATCAACAAAATACGGAGTTGTACGGGTGAGCCAGTGACCGTATAATCATGATAGGTATTTGGTTAACACGGTACAGACGCAGGGGCTCATATATACGCGCAAGCACTGACCGCTATAAGCGCACACACGCGAACCCTACCCCTATGAGAACCTTCGAGAGAGTGGGCCAGCATATATGATCTTGAGATTTTACAAAGTCACCATAGGTGCCTCATAGTCCAGTGGAACGTCTCCTCCCACTGAACATACATCGCCAGAAAATACTGAAATTAACACAAGATAAATGCGAGCACCGGGACTTTAACCTTGGTGGGATGGAGAAACCACTGTCCTCTAACCATCCAACCACATGTTGGTTAGCACGACAAAATGTATGTGGTGACCGTGATGAGCTTATTCTGAAGTCTAGTGACCATATCACGCTTTCGCTTCAAATACAATGACCGTAAGTGTCGTCAACAAAATACAAAGCACGCATCAAATGCAAAGTCCATCAGTATCATCAACATAATATGGAGACGTATCGTGAGCTAGATACCTTTGTACTATTGTATATGCTTATTTTCTTAGTGGCCGATTGCGTGTGTGGTGTGGTGGGCACATCATTTCTAGTTGTGGTGGGTCAACATGAAGACTCATGGGTCGGTTCCATCCTGCGCCACATATAGGTTGTACCAAGATGTGTTATACGAAGACCCATGTGGAGGACTCGGCGTACAACACGATGCTACCAGAGTCGCGGAGGACTCTATCCCCACTGGTGATAAGCCGACTATATACGATTTGTAACCCTAGGCCCTTAGTATGTTATACAAGCTTGGGGGCTAGAGGGTAAAACTTTGCCTCGTATTACCATCCAGCCTAACAGCCAGGGATATCCTACTGAATGATATGATGAAATCATATCTGCCAACTACTAAGAGAGAGGTGTGTCGGGGGGCAATGTGTGCAAGAGAGGCCTAAAGATAATGTGCGTGCGGGAGACACGTAGGCACATATATATGCGTATAGAGGGCTAGTAGAGACCGTTCATGTGTATATATGCATGTGAGAGAAATAGTGTTTTCCAACTGAGATTAGTGAAAAGAGTGGTACATAGTGGTCAGAAAGAGAGAGAGAGAGAAATAGAGAGAGCATGTGTGTGACACACCCCGACACCCTGAGAGAGATTGTGAGAACGTGTGAAAGAGAAATGCCGATGCATATAAAGTGGGTGCACTTATGCGTTAGATAGAGAGATATATAACGCGTTTGTGAGAACGGGGGGAGGCATAGTGCATCTACATGTAAAAGGCGGTTCTATGCATTAAATTAAAATATAAATGGCATTATTATTTTTGGATGAGATCATGAATTTTGCAAATTGCGTATGGACGAAAATTGGTCTATCAGACACCCATACTCTAGCATGTGCATGTGTTTATTTCATATTACCGATCCATAGAATGAGAGCGGTTTGAAATACAGGCAATGGATGCTTTTTCAATTCATATATAAACATTAATTAGTGCACTCCATGTTGTTAGTGTGAAGAACTTTATACATTTGTCACTTGCATGGATACATTCCAAATTGCTAGCTACGAAATAGAATACATGTCGAATTCAACATAAAGGGGGTTTTGAAGATTCGAATTCATAGGAAGTGCATTCATCTATTTGAACCCGAGATAATGGCATTTGTAAATCAGATGTAAAAGGGGGTATCAATCTTTGTTGTGAGTTTGAACATGCTATATATATTCATACGCATATCTAACTTTTTTTGCAACCAAGGAGATTATATCTGGAACCATGCATGAACTGAGGTAAGTTGCATATTTTTTAATATATACTCGTGTACAATGTATATTCAAATGTACCCCCTCCATTCCAAAATAATCGTAGCTTTAGGATTTTCAAGAGTAAAGATTTGTGAAGTTTGACAAATTCTGAAATTTCAACTCAAGAGAACCAAAAATGTTAATGCTTATGCTACCAAATATCGAACGAAGCGCCAAATAGGCCTCTGGTCACCCGAAACTACACAATACTAATGTTTTGGTGGTAGGAAATTAGTGTCCGGACTCTGGCCCGTGTAGCCTATCGGCCCGATGTCCAAAGGTCTAAACCAGGGTAGGTTTGTAACTTCACCAAGACGCCAGTCTCAACCGCCTCTGAGAAGCATTCATACGCCGTGGGCGCCTACCCATGCGCTCGGCCAAAATCTATCCCGCCCACATTTGGGACACCTGACATGACTGTCCTACCCCCAACCCGCAATATGTACGAAATTTTAGATGGGGGCAAAGTTTGTAACTTTCCCCAAATTTCAAACAAGCGCATCTCAAACCGAAACATTGTTCCCCCTTAGTTCCCCGCCTCCCTCCGTTTCCCCATTCATACTCCATGGGCGCGAAAACGCCCTCTCCACCAGCTGTGAAACCCCAGCCTCCTCCGTCCTCCACCCCATAGCGGCCAATCCACCGCCGCCCTCCTCCATCACACCGGAGCCGGTACCCCGACGTCGTCATCCAACGCAACTGCAACTACAACGCCCTCAAGGACTTAGCAGCTGAAGCCGAGGCAGAGCTGCCTCTAGGATGCCGACGTGCGCCATACCAGAACCACTCCAACCACACCGTCCGGTGCCTCACTGCTGCGGCTCCACTGTCACAACCGTCCACCGCACCGGAGCTGTTACCGCTACGCCATTGTTCGCCGCCTCGGATCTGCTTCCCTGCCGCCGACAGACGGCCACCGCACCACACTCAACAACTTGCCCATGGGTTCGTCCAAGGCTGCACCGTCCTCCACAACTTTTGGTTTCCAGCGAACAACAAGAAGATCATCAGAAAAACAGAAGGAGGACACAGCACTGCCAGCAGAAAGAGGTACTCCTCTTCCCTTATTCGTGCAAAGCTTACGTCTCCGCTCACACCGTATTCATCCCACGAAAGAAACTAGTTGAGCACTTCTTACAGCATCTTCTTCATGATACTAAATGGACAAGGTTTCCTCCCTTTTACTATTTCACCTTTGCTAGAGGTCAGTAGACCGTCTGGATTTCAATTCAGGGTCAGTCGAACCGTAATTAAAAGAAGCAGCACCCGCTTAGGCGCGCGGAGCACCTAGTCCGCCTGTTCCCCAGGGAAGCGGCGCATCGGTGTCTATCATAGGGGTTTGGGGTGCATGAGCTGCTTGTGCCCGATCTGGAGGTCGGCGGGGCTTGAATGGATGGACGGGGGCGGTGCCAAACATGGCGGTGCAGTGAGGTCGAGGGGAGGGCACAGGCAGGGAAGGAACTGGGCCGGTGGTCGCTGGCGTTTCGAGGAAGATCGTCAACACTGACTGGATGGAGGTAGATGAAGGCGATCTGCCCATTCTTGGTACATCGGGCGGTGCAGAAAAAATGGGCTGACCTATTTGCTTTCAGTCGACTGTTATTTTCATAGAATCCTGTAGTAATTTAGTGTGCCATGCATGTTGTAGAGCTATCATATGTCTCCCGTCATTTATTTCTCACCGACCTGCTATCTTCTACCTTTACACTATACTAATTGTGCACACACTTCACCCATACTCACACTATTGTTTTTTATGCATGGGTATTTCAGACTCTGATGCAGTGTTCATGAATGCAGAAAAGAAAAGACAGAAGTCGCTCCAGTGTAATTCGAGGATAAGCACTAAGCGTTTCAGCGCTCTAATGGGTGCAGTGTCAGCAGTTGGAGACAGTAAATGTAGCTCTGCAGTTGATGATCTAAATTTCCACACACAACCATCCCAGGTGCTTGCTTTAACTTCGCACTGGCAAATGTGGTTGCATGTTGCATATGGTGTCTAGCTTGTATTGCTTCCAATTTGGTTAAATTGCATCTGCTTACTTTACACATTATACCTTTCGTAATGACATGCCTTCCTGTTTTTGATACATACTACATATGTCTATTAACCATGTCCGTACATCAAACTAATGCTCTTTTGTATCCCTCGTCAATCACTTATGATGAGACAGACACCTGAGTGGGTTACTGTGAGACGCCCTACTCGTTTAAAGAGTGCAGTGTCATCCTCCCCACATGATTCTCAAGAAACAGCAAGGCTAAATGAAGATAGTCAACATAGCTCTCTAGTTGATCACCGCAATTCCCCCACACCACCATCGCAGGTGCTTGCTCTTACTTGGCAGTGTGATATGTGGTTGCATGTTGCATATGGTGTCAACCTTGTAACGCTTCTAATTAGGGTAACACATTATACCTGTAAATATGACATGCGTTCCTGTTTTTGGTGCATACTATGTCTTTCTATTAACCATGTTCTTACATCAAACTACTTTTCTTGTGTATCCCTCAACAATGCTCCTAATTTGTTAAATTGCATCTCCTTAGCTTACACATTATACATGTGAATATGACACGCCTTCCTGTTTTTGGTACATACTACATCTACCTATCACACCATGTTCTTACATCAAACTACTGTTCTTGTGTATCCTACGTCTATCGCTTATGATGAGACAGTCACGAGCGTGGGTTAATATGAGATGTAATACTCTTATAAAGAATGCAATTTCATCCTCTCCACATGATTCTCAAGAAACAGCAAGCCTAAATGAAGATATTGGACGTTGCATACGGTGTATAGCTTGTAATCCTTCTAATTAGGGTAAATTGCATCTGCTAAGTTTACACACTATACCTGTGAATATGACATGCCGTCCTATTTTTGGTACACACTACATCTATGTGTTAACCTTATTCTTACATGAAACTACCTCTCTTCTGTATCCTGCATCAATCACTTACGATTAGTCACCTTTATTTGTTGCATATTGCATATTATTTCTAGCCTGTTGCCATGTATTGCTTCTAATTTGGTCAAATACATTTGTTAGGGCACCCTTTTAATTTGGCAGAGTGATATTGGTTTCATCTTTCATATGGTTTCTAGCTTGCATCGATTCTAACAAGTTCAAGCACCTTGTGCTTAGTTTACACTTTATACATCATACATGTCAATACGTCACGCTGTCCCGTTTTTCATACATATTCCATCCTCCTATCATGCGGCTGCCTTACATGAAAGTAGTGTTCGTCAGTATCATGCATCAATGAGTTCTGAAGAGCAAATTTTATTCGTTTTTCTTATGGGTTTGACTTGACAAGGCAAAATCAAGAAAGAGGAAAGAAAAGAGTAAGGAAGATGATGATAGTGGCCCTCTGCTGCAACGTGAATGGAGCATCTGTACCGATTCTCCTTGTACTGATAGTGCATTACAAGGTCCAAGTCTCCGCTCCCCTACTCCACCATCCAAGGTGCTTGCCCTAACTTGGCAGTGTGATATCTGGTTGCATGTTGCATATGGTGTCTAGCTCGTATTGCTCCTAATTAGTGTAAACTGCATCTGCTTAGATTACACATGATACATGTGAATATGACACGCTTTCCTATTTTTGGTACATACTATATCTGTCTATCACACCATGTTCTTACATGAAACTACTCTTCTTGTGTATCCTGCATCAGTCACTTATGATGGGACACCTTTAAGTTGGCAGTGTGATATTGGTTTGCGTCTTGAATATGATTTCTAGCATGTATTGCTTCTAGTTTGATGAACGCCACCTATGACGAGACAGTTTTAACTTGGCAGAGTGATATTGATTGCACCTTCCATATGGTGTCTTGCAGTGTTTCTAATTTGTTGAAGTGCCTTCTGCTTAGTTACCACATCATAGGTGTGAATATGTCAAGCCGTCCATTTTTTCGTACATATTCCATCCTCATATCATGACTTTTCCTTTCATTAGAGTAGTGTTCATCAATATCATGCATGAATGAGTTCTGAAGAGCGAATGATATTCCTTTTTCTTGTCGGTATGACCTCACAATGCAAAATCAATAAAGCTGAAGGAAATTGGCAAAGCATTGGATGATTGTGGTCCTTCCGAGCAACTGAAATAGAGGTTCTCTATAGATTCTACTCCGCCATCCTCCCAACAAGATTCGCAAGACAAGGCAGGGCTAGACAGTCAACGTAGTTGTGTAGATGATGAGCACAACTCCCCTACTCCACCATCACAGGTGCTTTCTCTAACTTGGCACTATTATATGTGGTTGCATGTTGCGTATGATGTCTAGCTTGTATTGCTTCTAACTTTGTTGAATTGCATCTGCTTACTTTACACATAATGCCTGTGAATATGCCATGTGTTCCTGTTTCTACATCAGACTACTATTCTTGCATATCCCGCATCATTCACTTATGATAAGCCACCTTTAAGTCGTCACTTTGATATTGGTTGTGTCTTGCATATCATTTCTAGCATGTATTGCTTCTAATTTGTTGAAACGCCATACAATTTGAACTTGGCTGAGTGATATTGGTTGCATCTTTCATATGGTGTCTAGCTTGCAGTGCTTCTAATTTGTTGAAATGCCTTCTGCTTAGTTACCACATCGTAGGTGTGAATATGTCACACCATCCCGTTTTTCATACATATTCCATCCTCGCATCATCTTCTTACCTTTCATCCGAGTAGTGCTCATCAGTATCATGCATGAATGAGTTCTGAAGAGCGAATTTTATTCCTTCTTCTTATCGGTTTGACTTCACAATGCAAAATCATTACAGCTGAAGGAAATTAGTCCGGCAGTGGATGATGGTGGTCCTTCGGAGCAACTCAAATAGGGGGTCTCTACAGATTCTACTCCGCCATCCTCCCAACAACATTCACAAGACAACACAAGGCTGGACAGTCAACGTAGCTGTGTAGATGATGAGCACATCTCCCCTACTCCACCATCACAGGTGCTTGCTCTAGCTTGACACTATTATATGTGGTTGCATGTTGCGTATGATGTCTATCTTGTATTGCTTCTAACTTGAATTGCATCTTCTTACTTTACACATAATGCCTTTTAATATGACACGTGTTCCTGATTCTAGAACATACATGTACATGATGAGCACATCTCCCCTACTCCACCATCATAGGTGCTTGCTCTTACTTGGAACTGTTATACATGGTTGCGTTTTCCGTATGATGTCTAGTTTGTATTGCTTCCGATTATGTTGAATTGCATCTGCGTAGCTTACAACTTATACCTGCAACGATCACTTTCCCAGAAGACACATTTAACTTGGGACTGTGATGTAGGTTGCATCTTGCATTGTCTTCTAGCTTGTACTGCTTCTAATTTCTTGAAATGGCACTTACGACGAGACACTTTTTACCTGATAGAGTGATATTGGTTGCATGTTCATATGGTGCCTAGCTTTCATTTCTTCTAATTTTGTTGAAATGCCTTCCGCTTACTGTTTTTTCATACATATTCCATCCTCCTACCGTAAGTGTGAATATGAAACGCTGTCTTTTTTTGTATATATTCCATCCTCCTAGCCTGCGCTTGCCTTACATCAAAGTAGTGTTCGTCTGTATCATGCATCAACCAGTTATGCAAAGCTAATTTTATTCATCTTCTTGTGGTTTTGACTTCATAAGGCAATATCAGAAAATAGGAAGGAAAAGAGTAAGTTAGGGGATGTTGGTGGTCCTCTGCACCGACGCAAACAGAGTCTCTCTAGATTTGCCACTACTGCTGCTAATGAAGTTGAAGTCCCAAGTCTACATGATGAGTTCATCTCCCGTACTCCAGCATCGCAGGTGCTGGCTCTAAGTTGACAGTCTGATAATTGGTTTCATGTTGCATATGTTGTCTAGCATGTATTTCTTCTATTTTGATTAAATTGCACTTGCTGAGTTTATACGTTATACGTGTGCATATGACATGCTTTTTGTGTCTAGAATACACTTCATCTATCTATCATACCATGTTCTTACATCGAAGTACTGCCGTTGTGTATCCCGCACCAGTCACTCGTGATTGGACTCTTTTAACATGGCTGTTTGATAGTGGTTGCATCTTGCATTGATTTCCATGCTGTACTGCTTCTAATTTTTCGAATTGCCACTTATGACAAGACACTTTTAACTTGGCAGAGTAATATTGGTTGCATCTTCCATATGTTGTCTAGCTTGCATTACTTCTATTTTCTTGAAAATCCTTCTGCTTAGTTTGCACATCGTAGCTGTGAATATGTCATGCCGTCCTGTTTTTCTTACATATTCCATCCTCATATGGTTGTCTTACATCAAAGTATTGCTTGTCTGTATCATGCATCAATGAGTTCTGAAGAGTGATTTTATTCTTTTGTGTTGTGGGTACAGCTTGACATGGCAAAGTCAAAAAAGAGCAAGGAAAATAATATAGTAGGGAGTGCTGTTACTCGTCGGTGAAAGGGAAAAGGTTCTGCCGTCGAGATTCTGCTGGTACTTATAGTGAAGTAGAAGGTCCAAGTCCACCGGCTAAATCTACAAACACAGTATCACCTGCTCCACCAGCTACAGCATCTGCTTCAACTGTACCAGCATCTCAACCAGTTACTCGTTCATTTGCTCTGGAACTGGCTAGTTCCCAAGCTGCCTTCACACCTAACACTACTTTCGAAGCACTGCTGACACAATAGGACTTGGCAAGATCAGATGAACCTCATGACCATCAACACCAAGACGGTACTTGACCGAGTCAATTTGCAGTTGCATGCTCCTTTATATGTACTCTCACAGTTTGATGTACACTAACACTTTCCATATTCGTTGTTGAACTAGCACCACGGCACAAGCGGAAACAGACATCAGGGATAATGCTTGACAGATTAACAAAATATAAAGGAGGAAGAATGGACATCCATTTTGAGGCAGGTTTAAAAAGGCCACGTGATGCTACAGAGTCAGCCAAGTTAGTATCAGAGGCAACAGTTGCCGTTAGGTGTCATGCACATATCCTCCCAACGTGGATCCAGTACAGGAATGAGAAAGACAATACCCAATTTAACACCTTCCTTGACCATTTATTCGTAAGTAATGTTACTCATCACAATTAGTAATATTGTCTTGCTCTGTCCCATACTTTCTAGCTTCCTCCTAATAAGACTCACGTTCTTTTTTCAACAGATGAGGTTCAAGTTGGATCCGAAAGATGATGCAAATAAACAAGCATGCACTCATGTTTTTCAGTCTGCTCTGTGACAGTATTGGTACCACCTTAGAAAATCTCATTTTGAAGGCAAGGCTAACAATGAAATCGCCCAAACATCTCGAGTGGAATATATTACAGATGAAGACTGGACAGCCCTCGTTAAACACTGGTCTGATCCAAAGTATCAGGTAGGCTATATGTATTTGATCAGACCACATATTGAACTTGTATTTATGTATGTGCCTCACAAGTGTATCTTCTTCTAGGCTAATTGTTTGAAGAACAAAACCAACCGTTCTAAACTGAAATTCCAATAGACAACAAGATCTCGTAGCTATATTGCACACTGCGAGGCTCTTGTAAATAGCTGCTACTTCCTTCTTTTTGTGCCATATTATCGTATCTATATTGACTTGTTCCAAATACAGAGGAAAGCCCATGCGGACCAAAAAGAACCTGAACCGAATGCAGTGCAAATCTTCAAGGATTGCCACACCAGCAAGATGAAGGGCATGAGCACACCAGTTCAAGCCACTGTTGTAAGTCCTTACTCCTCCTTCCTTGAACTGATTGGTACTGTGATGTGTTCATTTAACTACTTGGTTTGCAGCCAATGTGAGTTACTCTGTTCACTTTTATTCACAGTTGTCTTAACGTATCATTTCACCTTACATGGTTTAAAAGAGATGAATGATATTCTTTTGGTTTTGATCTGTAATCTAGTTGTTATGTTCACATGCGCGCACAATGAAAAAATATCCTGTTTGTTTTATATCTGTTTGCCCATGATATGAATGATGTCATACTATGTTCATCCTACTTTAAACCATGTCTTTTTATCCTTAGACGTTAACGAATGTGAGGTAGACAATACAGTAGGCATGCTACATGGACATATGTTCTGAAAGTGATTTTATTATGTAGTTGGCACTACAATACATGCTAATGTATTACAGTAGTTCACCAAAATAAGTTATGTATAAACGTTTAACCTACTTTGTTTGTTTTTGTCTCATTAGTAACTTATCTGGTACACTAATCTACAAGTTCAAACTTTCAGGAAGCTATGGAACAAATGATTGAACAGCCACAACCACCTGAAGGTGATGAGGCTACAACAGGCACAATGTCACCTCTTGCTGCAGTGCGTCGGTATCTCTCCACTAAAAGTGCAAAAAGCACCTTCCTGCGTAATTCTGGGTTGGTTGTCAAGGTAACCTCGTCCAAATCGCCTACTGAACAAAATCTTCCTGCTAGACAGAGTGATATATCTGTGCTCCAGACACAAGTCCAATCCCTAATGGACGTTGTTTCGGAAACAAGAATAGTGGCTGAGAAATGTCATCAAGATATGAATGGTTTTGAAACCAAACTATCAGACATTCGCTTCATTGTTCAAGAGCAATGGCGGGAAAAAGGTGGAGATCGTGCTGCTCCATCAGATTCTACAACCTGAAACATTAGCACTCAGGTCAAATGATCTGTGCTTCTATACATCTGATGGTGCTTTTATCTGGAAGGATTGTAAACTTTATGCCAACAGGCCTTTTGTTGTATGGTTGGAATTTATTTTGTTGTGATACAACATTTATGATGCTGCCTCAGGCTGTAGTAATTACGACGCTATTTTTGTATAGTGTAGGTTTATCTTAGTAATGTATTCGGCCGAAAGCTTCGTAGGAGCCCAACATGCAAACATTCGTCGGGCCCATTCCAATTGGGCTAAAAATGATTACGGGCCGAAATTGGCATGTTGCCCACTAAAAATATATGGGCCTAAATCAGCATAAGCTTTCATATTTTTCTGGTAGGTCTGTGCCCATAGTGGGTCTTTAACAGGCCTAAACATAATTTGGGCCCTGAGTAAAAATAGGCCGTTTACAGGTGTAAATATCTCGAGCACATAAAAATATGGGCCTTTAATAGACCGAAAGTGAGATTGGGCCCTGATTGTGCCAAATAACCCACTGGACAAGCCGAAATTCGGACAGGCCGTAAATGCGCCGACCTAATACACGGGCCTTTAATAGTCCAGAACTTTGGTCGGGCTATATTATCGTCATTTTTATATGGGCCATTAATGGGCCTAATATGACGTTGGGCCACATATGGCCCATGGTTTACGTCCGGCGTTAACAGGCCGAAAATGACACCAGGCCGAAAGTGGCCCAAAGCTATAGTGGGCCTCTAACAGGCTGAATGTCAGACATGGCCGAATATGACCCAAATCCTTCACGGTCGTTTATGGGCCAAAAGTTTTGATGGCCTGTAAATGGGCCCAAATGAAGCCGGACCTTTAACAGGTCGGAAATATATCGGGCCGTAATTCGACCCAATTACTTAGCGGACTATTAACGGGCCAAAAGTGACCATGGGCTGCGTTGATGACAAGTTTAGGACAAGCCGTTGACGGGCCGATTTGAAAGAGAATGTTGGGCCTTTAGCTGGGCCGACCCATTATGGTCTACAGAATCTTGTGGGCCTTTAGTTGGGCCGGCGCATTGTGGTCTGCAAATTCTAGTGGGCCTTTAGCTGGGTCGGCCCATTATGGTCTGCAAAATTGTGTGGGCCTTTAGCTGGGCCGACCCATTATGGTCTGCTAAATTTTGTGGGCCTTTCGCTGGGCCGGCCCATTATGGTCCGCTAAATCTTATGGGCCTTCGGTTGGGCCGGCCCATTTAAACTTTGTGGGACACTTTTGGGCCGGTCCACGTGTCAACATATCATAGGCCCATCTCGACTGTTAGATGAGTGACACCTGTGCCAACGCAGAGCTGACGCGTGGATTAGTCAGCTGTCGGCGTTCTGGGAACGGGGGTCCCCAGACTTGCCTGCCTGCGGCCTGCAGCGTGGCTCAAGTGGGGGCCCAACACGGCCCATCTTCATCAGCGCAAGACTCAAGACCCTCGCGAGGGGCCAAGCCTCGCGAGGCGGACGACACGGCACTTCCTCAGGCCAAGCCTCATCAGGCAGGCTCGTGAGGAGGCGGAGACATCGAGGCGGGGCACCTCGCGAGGTGCCCATGACGTGAGCCATGACGACCCAGGGCACCAGGCGGGTGCCAGCGCGCGCAGCGTCCTTCTTTCCTCTTCGGTGCAAAGGGGACAGGCGCAGCCGCGGGGTACCGAGGCATCAGGCAAAGGTTGCCACTTCGGTGCAACAAGACCAGGACCAAGCGGACTACGAGACAGAGGTCACCATGGAGCCTAGCGCGGCGTCATCACCAGGGCCTTTGATAGGCGAAGACTACTTTTGACAGGATAGATGTACTAGCTGTCCCCCTTCAAATTAGCCCGCCATTGTTGGATCCCTTCCCGCTCAATACTAGGGGAGAGGACCAGGGCCTCTATAAATAGGACTAGCCGCGCACATTGCAAGGGGTTCGGCTCTAGACCATCGGCGAGGGGTTCGGCTCTAGACCATCGGCGAGGGGTTCGACGCTAGACCATCGGTGAGGGGTTCGGCTCTAGACCATTGGCGAGGGGTTCGGCTCTAGACCATCGGCGAGGGCAAAGTGAGAGAGAGAGAGAGAGAGAGAGAGAGAGAGAAGGGTAGCTGCACTCCCCTTTGCAGTTCATCCACCGGCCAAGAATAGAACCTCGCGAGGCTGTTCTTCCTTGTAGTGTTCATCCTCACCAGCCCCAAGAGGCAATCCACACACCTCACACTGGAGTAGGGTATTACACCACAATGGTGGCCCGAACCAGTATAAATCTCGTGTCTCTTGCGCGTTTCTTTCAGTAGCTTAGATCCTTGCGAGACGGAGAGGTTGAAGGCGTAATCTCCGCGCGCACCCCAGTGTTCGAACCTTAAGGGTCTACGGGAACCCGAAATCCAACATTTGGCGTGCCAGGTAGGGGTGCGCCGGAATTTGTCTTCTACCGCTCCGCTCTCCTCCGACCGTCACAACCATGTCTGACGCTCGTCGGGCCCGCGCCGATCGCCGGGCCGCCATCGCTTCTCGTGTTGCCCAGACCGCCCCCATCGGTGGGCGTCCTCGTCGTTCCGTTTCGCCCGCCGTCAACGCCGCCACCAGCCCGGCGGGGGGCGAGCAGCAGGCATCATCTCAGCACCCGTCCGTGCGGCAAGATGGCCGCACCGCTTCTCCGTCGCTCGCGCCGGCCGGCTCTTCATCCCGCGCACTCCGCACACCCTTGGAGGCTCGAGCTGTGCTCATCGCGGCGAATGAGCTCCTGCGCTACCGACCCGTCGATGACGTCTACGAGGAGTGGCTCGACCGCGTCGCCGAGCTCGTCCGCGCTGCAGGGGGCTCTCTTGCGCCGTCCGCCCCACTGCGCCGCACTCCGCCCCGCGTGGGCAACGAAGCTCCGGGGGCGAGCCAGCAGCCTTCCCCCCCAAGAAGACCCCATGGCTCCAAGGCGCATGGCCCCTGGGCGGAACCCGCTCCGCCAGGTGCCAGCACAACAAGAACGGAGCTGCCAAGAAATCCCTCGCCCGCAAGGCGCTGCCCGGGCGCTCCCAGCTCCCGCTCCAGCACGCCAAGACCCCGCCCTGCTCCAAGCTGCAGCACGTGGGGACCCTCAAGACCGAGCTCTTCACCAACCAAGGCCTTTCGTGGCCACCGCGGGCTGCCTCGCCTACACCCCTGAGCCGCGCAGCGTCGCGTGGCCCGCAAAGTTCAAGCCAGACCTGCCTCCGCGCTACGACAGCACGACTGATCCCGTAGAGTTCCTCCAGCTCTATGAGTTGGGCATCGAGGCTGCCGGAGGGGACGAGAAGGTCATGGCGAACTGGTTCCCCATGGCGATGAAGGAAGGAGCTCGCATCTGGCTCCTGAACCTGGCCCCGGGAACGATCTCCTCCTGGGACCGGATGCGCGCCCGCTTCGTTGCCAACTTCCAAGGTACTCGCGACCGGCCGCCCGCCGTGAGAGACATGCGCCGCATCAAGCAACAACCTGGAGAGACCCTGCGGAAGTACATCCAACGCTTCAACAGCGCGCGCCTTAAGATCCCCAAGGTGTCCGAGGAGGCCATCATCTCGGCCTTCTCCGATGGCGTGCGCGACATCAAGATGAAGGAGGAGCTGGCGATGCATGAGGACCTCTGCACCTCCCTGGAGCTGTTCAACTTGGTGAACAGATGCGCCAGAGCTGAGGAGGGGCGCCTCTCCCTCCTCGAGCTGCCTACTGCGGACCTAGAAGAGAAGAAGCCCAAGGCCAAAGACATGAAGCGCAAGGGGGCTGCCGTGCTCGCAGCCGAACCAGACATCCAGCATGGCAGAGATCTACTCGACTCCTCCAGAGGCAGCCAATACTGCGTATACCACGACCTCCACACCCACAACACCAACGAATGCCAAGAACTCCGTGCCGTGCGAGAAGGAAGGATCGGCCGTCGCCCTGACCGTGCTGACCGAGGCTACGGCCGAGGAGGAAGAAACCCAGGGCGCTGGGAAGACCGCGGCCCGCGCCAGGGGTGGCGCGACCAACCTCGCGAGGATCGTTGGCGGGACCTGCCTCGCGAGGGGGACTGGAGGGATCAGCCTCATGAGGATCGCCCTCACGGCAACGCAGGCCTGCCTCCTCTGTCGCCTCCACCAAGAAGGAACGAGGACCGCCATCAGGAAGAGGGGGCTGGGGGCTTCCAGGAGCCACGCGCAATCGCTTGCATCCTGGGCAGCGCTCAAGCCCCAGCCTCCCAACGCATCTTCAAGCAGTTCGCCCACGAGGTGAATGCAGTTCTCCCCAAGCTCGAAGCAACGCACCTCCTCAGGTGGTCGGCGTGCGCCATCACGTTTAGCTCGGCAGATCAGCTCAAGTGCTCGGCTACGGCCGGAGTTCTCCCGATGCTTTGCTCCCCAATCATCAGCAACGTGTTGGTCACAAAGACCCTCATTGACGGAGGGGCAGGGCTCAGCGTCCTGTCTGTGGAGACCTTCAACAACCTCCAAGTGCCCTACGACCAGCTACAGCTGACCAAGCCTTTCTCAGGAGTCACCGACGGTTCCATGGTCCCAATCGGGCAGGTCTGCCGCCCTGTCACCTTCGGGGCCCGCAGCAACTACCGCACCGAGCTCATCGACTTCGATGTCGCCGACATCTGCCTGTCGTACAACGCCATCCTCGGGTACCCAGCGCTGGCCAATTCATGGCCGTGACCCACCACGGCTACAACTTCCTCAAGATGCCCGGGAGTGGAGGCGTCATCACCGTGCCCTGTGAAGAGAGAGATGCAGTGTGTTCTCTGGAGTGGGCCTTTCAGGCCGCATCACTTGAACACCCAGATCGCGGAAGCAGGAGGCTTCCGGAGACCACTCCCAAGAAGAAGAAGATGTCGCCAGGCTCAGCCCCTCAGGAGGCAGGGACCTCAGGACTTGTGCCTGCTTGGGAGGACCCTCCTTCCATCGCATAGGAAAGCGCGCCCGGTGCCCTCCTCAGGCGAGGCTCGGGGGCTCTCACCTGGAGGGCCACCTACCTAGTCATGGTCACGAGGGAGGCGCTTGGGCGCCATGTGGAGGCGTGCTTCAAAGCATGTCTCCCTCAAGGAGGAGCCAGGCAAGGAAGACCAGACCAGCAAGAGTTCGTCAACGAGGTCGTTCAGGAGCTACAGGAGGCAAGGATCATGAGGGGTTGCTGTTGCCCTCCAGCTGTGGCCCCACATCCAGGCGAGGATGGTGGGCTGCGCATCTGCGTTGACGTACCTGGGCTCAATCAGATTGCCTCAACGGGGCGCTTCTGGCCCTCACGAGTGGGGCGCTGCGGAGGACCACCCCACAGCCGTGTTCGCATGCCTCATGGCCTGCCGAGCGTGGCTGCGGCGTGCCAGCGCCTCACGAGGGGCATCAGGGAGGCTCAGGAAGACAGGCGCTCCGCAGCCCTGATGGAGATGAAGGCAGCTCGTGAGGAGCCACGAGCGCCTCCGGAGCCTCCTGAGGCCCCGGGGCCTGGGGGCTCATGAGGGTCAGCTTCCGCAGCCCAACAAGCCTACTGCACCAACACCACTTCGCCAACGGCATCCTCAGGTGACATTTTCCAAGTTTCATTCTCAGCTGGGAGCGCCCTCCCAGGGTTGCGTCACTCCCAGGCCGCGTGGGTCCATCCCTGCGTCGTGTATCTGCTTTTACCCTTCGGTCGTTAGTCTGCTTTGTCGAGGGCGCCCCTCGGGTCGCATCATCCCCAAGCCGCTGGGGCTAGGCCCAACGGCGTGTATCTCCGCCGCGCTTATTTCCAACTATGCATTCTCCTATTATGCTTGATTGTTTGATGCCTGTCCGCGGCAACCTTTCTTCTCCATGTCGACTACTTGCGCGTTAAAGGGGGGGTGGCTGAGCATCGCGACTCAGGGCTCTTACTGGCCCAACAGCCCTCACCCTCTGGTATTGTCCACGGCATCACGACCTGGCATACCAGCGACGGTCGAGACAAGCTTGAGGGCCAGGACTTGAGGACGTAGAGTACCGGCATCTAACCAAATTTTGCAGGGACACATTTCAAGACATGGCCCAGTTCCAGGCGCAACCCGCCCAGAGGTAGGGCCTCGTGAGTCCTGCGCTGGCTCATGGGTGCCTTGATACACCTCACCTAGCTCTACCATGCCGGTCACGTGTCAGGGCGGGGCTGTATACGCCCCGGGGGCTCCTCCCGGAGGGGAGCCCCCTCCCACATACCAGTGGAAGCACCATGCTCCGCGCTGGCTGACGACACTGCTGAGGAGCAGCTATGCCCGTACACATACGGAAGCGCTATGCTCCGCGCTGGTGATAAACAACTGAGAGTGGCCTCCGGGCCGCGTTAACCTCAGGGAGCCCAGAGCTCAGTGGTCGGCCTCATCGCAATGCCTCCCCTCGGGAGCGCCGCGCAAGGAGGCTGGGCACGGGGGCTACGGCTGGGTCATGCCCAAACGTACGCCGCCCAGCCGGGCCCCTCGGGCCTGGCTCGCCGCGCGTCTCTCCCCGAGCGGATCCAAGGTACGAAGGCCGTTTGCGCGTCAAGGGGGACCCCTGGGCATCGCGACCCAGGGGCCTAACTGGCTCTGTAGCCCCTCACTCCTTAGTTCCGAAAGGCTATGCTGGGTGAGGTACGCGCGGGGACGGGCTCTACAGACGTAGAACGGTAGTCACACTTACACCTCGCTTCATCACCCGCCGTTTGCGCGTCAAGGGGGACCCCTGGGCATCGCGACCCAGGGGCCTAACTGGCTCCGTAGCCCCTCACTCCTTAGTTCCGAAAGGCTATGCTGGGTGAGGTACGCGCAGAGTCGGGCTCTGCAGACGTAGAACGAAAGACACGCCTACCTCGCGCTTCCCTACTTGTTGTTCGTGCGCCAAGGGGGACTCCTGAGCATCGCGACTCAGGAGCCTAACTTGTCACGTGGCCCCTCACTCCTTTGGTCCCGTCCTGGTTTCCGGTCAGGGCTAATGCTGGGTGAGGCATGCGCGGGGCCGGGCTCTGCCGGCGTAGAACACAAGCAAGTAGGGAAGACAAACATAAAATCCAAGGAACTTAAAAAGCAAATATTACAACCCATACTGTCGTCTCAGTACCAAACGCAAGTTTATATGCCTCCCCAGGGCGTGATACATGTGCAATAACTAAAAGAAGAGCAGCGACGGAGCGGAGTCACTTGCCGGCGGCGGCCTCGCCTCGTGGAACGGCAGGGTCGGCAACTCCTTGCTTCGGCCTGGTGCTGAAGGCCCGAAACTTCTCCAGCAACGCCCCCGCACGCCCCTTCACAGCTTCAACAGCGGCAGCAGCACCTTCACCGCTCACCGGTTCCAGAAGGGCGTCGAGGTCGGCGTTGGGATCGCGGAGGTAGACGTGGCCGAAGACCCGTGTCAGCGCAGCAGAAGAAAGGACGTGCGCCTCGGCCTCGGCCGCAGGGCCGATGCCGAGGACGACGTCCCCAAGAGCCTTGACCAGGAAGGGAAGCAGCTTGGCGGGGCCATCCTCGTCACCAGCTAATGGGATGTCCAAACCGCTCTGGTAGAGCATCTTCAGCGAAGCACGGGCGTCCTTCTCCATGTCTGCGAAGGCCACGCGATCCTCGGCGAGTACCTGAGCCTTGGCGCCCAGCTCGGTCTTCGTCGCCTCTAGCTCTTCCTGCAGCACGTCTAGGCGGGCGTGGCGCTTCTTGAGCTTGTCCTCCCGGCCCTTGAGCGCCGCCTCACGCGCCTTCGCCCCCTCCTCTTGCTCCTGGCGAAGGCGAACCTCCTCCACAAGTTGGCCCCGCAGGCCTTGCAGCTTGTCTTCCAACGCCTTGCAGTGATCGCGGGTTTTGGCTGCCTCCCCGAAGGCCGAGTCACGGGCGACCTTCGCCTCGAGGACAGCCCGCCTCTCCTCGTCACAGGCTGTCGAAGCCTGAACCAGCGCCGCTCGGATCGAAGCATCAGAGCGAATCCACCCAGAAGCCAACTCCAGGCGCCCGGCCACCGGGCTAGGGTCGGCGCCGAGAAGATCCTGCCGCAGCTGGTCCAGTTCAGTAACGGCATGTTCCAGGATGGAAGAAGAAGGCGGGGAAACTTCCGTGCGCTCCAGGACAGTGGGAGGAGGAAGTAACGGCGGCAGGGCCGCCGTGTCCTGAGGCGGAGTCTGCTGCGTCCCCGCAGCCGTAGCGGTGGCGCCTGACGAAGGCACCTCTGGAGCCACTTGGGACATGGGGGCTGAGCTCGCCCCAGCCAGCAGGGCCAGGCCTCCCGAGGATGACCGGGCAAGAGAAGCCCGCGCGCCGCGGTCACCCCCCTCCGCAGACGGGGCCGCTGCGGATGAAGCCCCGGGAGCCTTCTTCGGTTTCTTCACCAAGGGCGCCAGCCTATCCGAGAGAAGCAATCATCAAGCCTCGACGGCGGAACAAGGGACAAAAGAACAAGGATCAAGCGCTTACGGGTCATCGCCGGCGGGCTCGGGCAGCCTCCGCCCCAACTTCAAGCCGAACAGCCGGCTGGAAGGGTCAACCTTGGAAGCAGAAGGCGCCACTGCGGACTGCCTTGGGGCAGGGGCAGACCCGCGAGGAATCAGCCCGGTCCTATCCTTCTTCACGATAGGAGGCGAGCTCCCGCTGCCCAGCGCGTCATCATCATCATCGTCATCATCGCTCGGCGAAAGGCGGAGGGTACAGGGCGAGCGCCGGGGGAGGGGAGCCCTCGACTCCCGATCGGTCGCCCCAGAATTGGGCTCCTCTCCCCGCTCCTCTTCGTCCTCCTCCTCACTGGAGTCACCGGAGGGCACATCCACCAGTCCTCCAGAGGACACCAAGGGAACGAGCCCGTCCCCGTTGAAAACGGGCATGGACTTCACCACCCGCTCCCAGTCATCGCGAAGGAACAAGGGCATGGGAGCACCCTCCAACGCTGCCGCCGCGCTCCCGACCAGAGATTGAAGAGGCGCGTCCACATCCCCTTCGTCCACCGGCTCGGGGCTCGGATGAGGCCTGCACATGGGAGGAGAGTACCGCCGGAGTGGAGCCAGCTGCTGCTACAGGAACTCTCTCAGCAGAGACGCACCGGTCAACTTCTCTGTCTCCAAACTGGCCGGCCTCAAGTCTGCGTCCATCTTCTCCAACACAAGCTTCGCGCGGGGATCCGTGAGCTCCTCCCGGAGCCAGTCGCCGGCACTCACGGGCTGCTCCGTGGGCAGGGTCAGCCGAGGGTGGATGCATCCGGCATCTACCAAGACCCACTTGTTCCGGAAGCCCTCAGCCCTCTTCCCGGGACCTGAGATGGCGTTGGTGCTGCCACACGCAACGAAGCTTGCGCATGCAGAAGGAGAACTGCCAGAGGTCCGGAGGTAGAAGTAGTGGCGTAGCAAGGTCACCGAGGGTTGTACCCCGACATGGGCCTCGCAGTAGTAGGCGAAGATCGCGAAAAGAAGAACGGAGTTGGGGTGGAGATGCAGAGCCTGCAATTTGTAATGGCGGAGGACAGAGAAGAAGAACTCGGAGAAGGGAGGCACCAAGCCCACTGCAATGGCTCTCACAAAGAGAGGGTAAAAGGTACTTCCTCGACCTTCAGGGGTGGCGGAGCCGACCTTGAACACCTTCTCCCCATCGAGGCCCTTCGCCGCCGCCATCCGGCGCAGCCGGGCAAGGCTGGCCTCGGACACTTTCGGCAGGTCCAGAGCAGGAGAATGCCAAGCTGTGGGCGGAGGCTGGCGAGGCGCCATGGCTTCCTAGGTCGCGCAGCCGAAGTGGATCTGGAAGTTTGGAGGAAGGAAGGGGAGGCGCAAGAAAGGGGATCTGGGCAGCAACCGGAGAAAGCAAGGGGGAGGTCTGGGAAGATGCCTCTCCCTTGGCAACCCGCGCAGTTGTAAAGGCACGCCACGTCCAATCAACCGCTACGCGGCGCCCAAGGCCGCACGCTGTTAGGGCCCGCGGCGCTTCGCCCTTGCCCTTTCGCCTCTCGGCACGGCCAAATCCAGGCGCGCCTTGGGCCCGGGGGCTACTGTCGGCGTTCTGGGAACGGGGGTCCCCAGACTTGCCTGCCTGCGGCGTGGCTCAAGTGGGGGCCCAACACGGCCCATCTTCATCAGCGCAAGACTCAAGACCCTCGTGAGGGGCCAAGCCTCGCGAGGCGGACGACATAGCACTTCCTCAGGCCAAGCCTCATCAGGCAGGCTCGTGAGGAGGCGGAGACATTGAGGCGGGGCACCTCGCGAGGTGCCCATGACGTGAGCCATGACGACCCAGGGCACCAGGCGGGTGCCAGCGCGCGCAGCGTCCTTCTTTCCTCTTCGGTGCAAAGGGGACAGGCGCAGCCGCGGGGTACCGAGGCATGAGGCAAAGGTTGCCACTTCGGTGCAACAAGACCAGGACCAAGCGGACTACGAGACGGAGGTCACCATGGTGCCCAGCGCGGCGTCATCACCAGAGCCTTTGGCAGGCGAAGACTACTTTTGACAGGATAGATGTACTAGCTGTCCCCCTTCAAATTAGCCCGCCATTGTTGGATCCCTTCTCGCTCAATATTTGGGGAGAGGACCAGGGCCTCTATAAATAGGACTAGCCACCCACATTGCAAGGGGTTCGGCTCTAGACCATCGGCGAGGGGTTCGGCTCTAGACCATCGGCGAGGGGTTCGGCTCTAGACCATCGGCGAGGGCAAAGTGAGAGAGAGAAGGGTAGCTGCACTCCCCTTTGCGGTTCATCCACCGGCCAAGAACAGACCCTCGCGAGGCTGTTCTTCCTTGTAGTGTTCATCCTCACCAGCCCCAAGAGGCAATCCACACACCTCACACTGGAGTAGGGTATTACACCACAATGGTGGCCCGAACCAGTATAAATCTCGTGTCTCTTGCGTGTTTCTTTCAGTAGCTTAGATCCTTGCGAGACGGAGAGGTTGAAGGCGTAATCTCCGTGTGCACCCCAGTGTTCGAACCTTAAGGGTCTGCCGGAACCCGAAATCCGACATCAGCCAATGAGAATTTTACACATGGAAAATCGGCATTGGTCGTGGCTGTTAACGGATTATTGGATCCAAAATCCGACCCGATAGCTTAACGGCGTTCCGTTACGGTGGATGCCACGTGTCGGTCACCCTTGACGAAAGCACTTCTGTGACACGCGATTTATCGTCATGGAAGTGGACACTTCCGTGATGATAATTTTGGCAATGTCATGGAACACTTCTATGACAGCACATGTATGACTATCTTGATTCTATCATAAATTTGTCATGGATGTACATGCATGACAGAAAACGTGACCTAATGTGAAAAACACGTATCACCACGGAAGTGTATTTTTTTGTAGTGTAGGTTGACGCCCGCCGGTTTACATAGTCTTGAGGCCGGATCATAAACGTGTCCGGCTCGGTCTCTATTCCTTCTAACTTACAATACAAGTTACATGAAAGAGTCGGTTTACATCTACATGCCTTAACCTGCCTTTGGGCCTTGGGCCTTCGTAAAGCGCCACCATCCTATGGGCTTCTATATTCATGGAGTTAACCTGGCTACTCCTGGCCGGTTTACCTCCAGTAGTCAAATCCCCAACATCATGCGTCTCCTCCCCTCTCCTTTCTCGATGTCGTCCACCGTAGCGACTGCATGAAGCACACCCACACGCGCCACCGCCTAAGCTCACCGCTAACGTGGCTCCGGCCATGCAACGGCCTCACCACCGTGTCCACTGACCTCCCCGCACCGTGTAGAGCTTGTAGGAGTTAGCCCTGCGCCTCCACGATCACCGTAGCGTTGAGTTCGAGCTCGCCCGAACTCCGACAGCCGCCAAGCTTGTCGCCGGCGTCGTTTCCGGCGACCCCGAGTCCAACAACCACCAACACTCGACGCGACTCACTCCTAGCTACATGTAGATGCCCTTCGCCGCCTGTTTGGTCGCCGGAGTGCGAAACCCGCACCCTCCGCCACGTCTGGTCATCGCCAGCGGCTAAACGCCAGCGATTTGACATAGTTGACCAGGGATTTGACCCCCCTGGGTAACTGACATGTGGGCCCGCCCTTGGTCAAACCTAGTTTAGTAATTAAACTAACCTTAACTAGTTAGTTAACTAACTGTGACACTGACCAGTGGGTCCCACAGGTCAGGTTTGACCTGGACCGTACAGTTGACCTGCTGACACAGTGTTGACGCAATGCTGACGTAGTAATGCCTTTTCTGGATTTATTCTTATTCAGGAAATTCCAGAAAATGACTTAAAACTTCAAAAATTCATAGAAAATAAACTATAACTCAGAATGGAATAAATTATATATGAAAAATTATTAGAAAAATTCAATCTATCTATATGTACCTTTTTCATGCATGAGAAACCAACTTATACCTAATGTATAAGTGAAAACATGATAATGTCATCTTAAGTGCTTAATGTGGAGCTTGCATATGAACCTTTGGTTCATATGGACTTCATATAAATCGTTGTTAGGTGCATTAGGCCAAATCATAGCATATTGCCATGTCATGATCACGCGTCATATTTTTGCATTACATTGATTGTGTTCTTTCTCTGTTGCCGGTGTCTGTCCCCTCTCAGTAGACGTGCTTCTGACGATGAGATCGATGACACCGATGAAGAGCTATTACTATCTTCAGAAGTGCCAGGCAAGCAAAACCCCCTTGTTCATTCCGATACAATCCTACTCTCTCACTCTTGCTCCCTTTTACTGCATTAGGACAACAATGTGTCAACTGTTACATGATGCGGTAGTTGAACCCCTTTCCTTTGCATGACCTGTCATTGCGACAGTAAATAGATGAAACCCACTAGTATGAGTAGGAGTTGTCTGAGCCCTGATGTGCCTACTCATTCATGCTTGTTTGTCATGCTTGCTACTTCTTAGACTTGATTCAGGTCTGATTCATTGGGGATTAATTGGAATGTGGTGAACATGTCCTACTGTTGAGAGCTAAATGTGTGAACACGATTTGGTAAAGGTAGCGGTGAGAGGCCATGTAGGAGTACATGGTGGGTTGTATCATTAAAAACGTCCTCTAGAACTGATTTCTGTGTTTGTGATCCATGAACATCCACTACCACATGTTGGGCCCTGAAATATGACCCCGCTCGACTTATTAACCGCCCATGTCCTTTGTCCTGGAGTTGCAAGTAGTTTCTGGTGTTTATAGTATGCTAGAGGCCGTGCGCAGCGCTGACCCTAGGGGTGGGCTATGATGCGGTAGGCACATGGCACAGTGTACCGGGATGCCCGTTTGGTGCCTCGAGAACCCTGCACACATTGTTCGGGGCCGTAAGCAGAAACCTCGGCCGGACTCCCTTCGGATGGAACCTGAATAGGCGATAAACCTAGAGTAAGGACTTGTGTGGTTAGTCAGGTCGTGGTCTACACCCACATCGGCTTTCACTTGAAGTCTGCCGAGCACATGTCGTGTGCAGACGCTAAGTGGTGGAAACATGTGTGAAGAAGTACACCCATGCAGGGTTATAAATGATCTATTCGAATAGCCGCGTCCGCGGTAAAGGACTTCTGGGTTGCCTGTATAGTTCATAGACAAGTGAAAGTGGATACTCTAAAATGCGCAAGATAAGCGTGAGTGCTATGGATGGCCTTCTCACAGGGAGAGGGGAGCGCATCCATAGTGGTGTATTGATTGGTGAATATGTGGAATCGTGTGCGCCACCCAAAATAGTTACTTGCATACGTAGTTCAGGATAGCCACTGAGTCAAAGCTGGCTTGCTGCAGTTAAACTCCACCACCCCTTTGTTGGTACTGATGCATATGTAGCTAGTTCTGATGTAAGTCTTGTTGGGTACATTTGTACTCACATTTGCTTAATTTATGTTTTTGCAGAGAGACTTTAGTCTCTCTAGTAGTTCCGTGCGGACTTGGACGTTTAGCTTGTTACCTCAGCTATGATCTTGTGCCCTCACCAGGGTCTTGTAGATAGTCAGGCTTCTTAGCCTTTTCATTTGTAGTTGTCTGTACTCAGACATGTTTATGCATCCGCTTTGTTGCTTGTATGCTCTGTATGTTGGGTCATGAGACCCATGTTTGTAATACTTTGCTCCTCGGAGCCTAATGAATAAATACTTTGAGTTGTAGAGTTTTGTTGTGATGCCATGTTGTATTTGCACATATAGAGCATATTGTGTGTATGTCTTGAAATGCTTAGTATGTGTGGGATCCGACAATCTAGTTGTTTATCCTTGGTACTCTCTCTTACCGGGAAATGTCTCCTAGTGCTTCCACTGAGCCATGGTAGCTTGCTACTACTCTGGAACACTTAGGCTAGCCGGCATGTGTCCTTCTTCGCTCATGTGTTTGTCCCTTCGGGGAAATGGCACGCGTTGTCTATCGGAGTCCTGTTAGCCTGCTACAGCCCGGATTCTCCAGAGTCCTGTTAGCCCAGCTGCTAGAGCTCGGATTCACTCAGTCATGACCAACACATTCGTTGTTGGGTCATGTATGCCTGTCCCTGTAAGTTAGTGCCACTTTGGGTTTACGACTAGTCATGTCGGCCCGGGTGCTCTATCATATGGATGCTAGCGACACTATCATATACATGAGCCAAAAGGCGCAAACGGTCCCAGACCAGGTAAGGTGGCACCCATGGGAATACCGTGCGTGTGGCCGCAAAGTGATATGATGTGTTACATGCTAGATCGGTGTGACTTAGGAGCGGGGTCCTAACAATTAAAGTACGCATACGGCTTACACAAGAAGGTGCTATGGCTACAGTCCACGGCCCGCTCTGAAAAAGGGACCGTGTCTGATGACACTTTGCGCGCCAGTTTTTTCGCTGAAGCGATTCCAAATTTTTGGCTTCCACGGAAATATCTACCTCCCCGCCCCCTCCCCCTTACCAAAAGCCACATTTCCCCTGTTTCTGCCTTCCTTTCCAAGTTGAAACCTTCACTCCTTGCTTGCAGCGCCGCCTCCCCACCGGCAACCCTCCTTCACTGTAACACCCACAATGCGGCTATATCTCCCACGTGTCGGGGCACGACTTAGAGGCATAGCCGCATGGTAGGCATGTCGCAAGAGGGGTAATCTTTACACATCCCATGTACTGAATAAGAAAGGGATAAAGACTTGGCTTACAATCACCAGTTCACACAAATACAAGTTAAACATACATCATCCAGAATACAATCAAAGGTCCAACTAGGGAACCAAAATAAAAGAAGAAAACCCCAAATGCTAGATCCCCGATCGTCCCAACTGGGCTCCACTACTGATCAACAAGAAATGAAACAACACAACGAACAAGATCTTCATCGAGCTCCCACTTGAGCTTAGTTGCTTCACCTGCACTGGTATCATCGGCACTTGCAACTGTATGGAAGTATCTATGAGTCACGGGGACTCAGCAATCTCACACCCGCGAGATCAAGACTATTTAAGCTTATGGGTAGGAAAGGTTAGTGAGGTGGAGCTGCAGCAAGCACTAAGCATATATGGTGGCTAACATACGCAAATAAGAGCGAGAAGAGAAGCAACGCAGCGGACGTGAACTAGAAGTGATCAAGAAGTGATCCTGAAACTACTTATGTTCAAGCATAACACAAGAACCGTGTGCACTTCTCGGACTCCACTGGAAAGAGACCATCATGGCTACACATGCGGTAGATGCATTTTAATTAAGATAAGTGACAAGTTCTATACAACCGGATATTAACAAATTCAAATCTGCCCATAACTGCGGGCACGACTTTCGAAAGTTCAAAACCCTGCAGGGGTGTCCCAACTTAGCCCATCACAAGCTCTCACGGTCAACGAAGGATATTCCTTCTCCCAGGAAGACCCGATCAGACTCGGAATCCCGGTTACAAGACATTTAGACAATGGTAAAAAAAAGACCAGCAAAGCCGCCCAATGTGCCGACAATCCCGATAGGAGTCGCACATATCTCGTTCTCAGGGCAACACCGGATGAGACATCCTACGAGTAAAACCAAACCTTAAGTTTCCCTGAGGTGGCCCCGCAGTCTACTCGATTCAGACCAACATTTAGAGATGCACTGGCCTAGGGGGGTTAAAATCAAGATGACCCTCGGGTTGGCCGACCCAAGGGAACGGTAATAGGTTGCTAGGCAACTTAAAACCAAGGTTGGGCCTTGCTGGAGGAGTTTTATTCAAAGCGAACCGTCAAGGGGTTCCCATAACACCCAACCGCGTAAGGGAAGCAAAATCAAGGAACATAACACCGGTATGATAGAAACTAGGGCGACAAGAGTGGAACAAAACACCAGGCATAAGGTGAGCCTTCCACCCTTTACCAAGTATATAAATGCATTAATTAAATAAGAGATATTGTGATATCCCAAACATATCCATGTTCCAACAAGGAACAAACTTCATCTTCACCTGCAACTAGCAACGCTATAAGAGGGGCTGAGCAAAAGCGGTAACATAGCCAAGCAACGGTTTGCTAGGAAAGGTGGGTTAGGGGCTTGACATGGCAATATGGGAGGCATGAAATAGCAAGTGGTAGGTAGCGTGACATAGCGATTGAACGAACAACTAGCAAGCAAAGATAGAAGTGATTTTGAGGGTATGGTCATCTAGCCTGAGATCCCGCAAGGAAGAAGAACGAGTCCATGAAGAAGACAAACGGACGTAGTCGAACGGATCCTCACAAGCGCAACGTTACCGGAACTACCAAGAAGCAACACTGGAAAGAAGCAAACAACATGGTAAACAACCATCACATAATCATGGCATGATGCACAACCAAGTATGATGCATGTCAAGTTTAATTATGCATGGCATGGAAAAGTGCACAAACAATACTACAAATTAAGTGGACCTCAATATGCAACGAGTTGCATATTGACGAAACACCAGAACAATTATTTAGTTCTCTCCCGTTTAAGTACTCAACAAAATTAAATATTTGTTAGCATGGCAAGGGGTGAAGCATAAGTAAACTACACATCTAGGCAAGTTTAAATGAGGCCGGAACAACAAGCAACAAGTCCGGAAAAACCTCATGTGCATATTTTAGGTTTGGTACTATTCTGCCTTAAACCATATTTTAGAGTTGTTTAACATGCAAAGTAAAGTCACCACATTAAACTTGGAATTTTTTCCACCCCATTTACATAGAAAGTATATTTAAAACCGAGCTACGGTTAATTAGTTATGAAATAATTCATTTTAACATGGCATAGGAGCAAATTTAACCAAACAGCATTTTAAACATTTTAAACATGCATGAAAGTTGTATATTAGGAAACTAGACAAAATTCTAAGCATTTCACATATAAAGTTTGTTTTAATCTGATGCACGGTTTGTGAGATATAATAGGCATGAACTAGGAGGACTTTTCTGCAAAACTGTTTACTGGATTAATTAGCAAATTCCTAGGCGCTGAAAAAAACATACACTGCCCGAATCTAGCTGGGCCAAAGGAAGGGGAAAAAGAGGCGCTGGGGGGGGGGTTGCCTCACCATGGGCCTCGGCCCGATTGAGGAAGAAGGGCCGGCCTGGGGAACGAAGAACGCTGCTGGGCCTCGGTCAACGCGATGCGGGGCGCGGGACGAGGCGCTGGTCCAGGAGAGCGAAGCAGAGGGCAGGGTCAATGGTGAGGTAGCCGGCAGAGCTCCGGCGACGGAGAGAAGCGAAGCTCGCCGGGAATGGAGGGATCCTTGCGCGGGGTCCCCGGATCCGGTGACGGGCGAGGCGCGGGAACCGGCCGGTCTTGAAGGAGATCGAGGCGCGGGAGTGATACGTCTCCGTCGTATCTACTTTTCCAAACACTTTTGCCCTTGTTTTGTACTCTATCTTGTATGATTTGAATGGAACTAACCCGTACTGACGCTATTTTCAGTAGAATTACCATGATGTTGTTTTATGTGCAGAAAACATATATTCTCGGAAGGACCTGAAACTCCACGGGAGGTCTTAGAAAAAATAATAAAAAATCCTCGCCAAATATGAAGACCAGGGGGCCCACACCCTTCTCACGAGGGTGGGGGGCGCCCCCCCTAGGGCGCGCCCCCTACCTCGTGGGCCCCCTGGAGACCCTCCGATGCGAACTCCAACTCTATATATTTTCTTTCGGAGAGAAAAAAATAAGGGAGAAGAAATCATTGCGTTTTACGATACGGAGCCGTTGCCATGCCCTAAAACCTCTTGGGAGGGCTGATCTGGAGTCCGTTTGTGGCTCCGGAGAGGGGGATTCGTCGCTGTCATCATCATCAACCATCCTCCATCACCAATTTCATGATGCTCACCGCTGTGCGTGAGTAATTCCATCGTAGGCTTGCTGGACGGTGATGGGTTGGATGAGATTTATCATGTAATCGAGTTAGTTTTGTTAGGGTTTGATCCCTAGTATCCATTATGTTCTGAGATTGATGTTGCTATGACTTTGCTATGCTTAATGCTTGTCACTAGGGCCCGAGTGCCATGATTTCAGATCTGAAACTATTATGTTTTCATGAATAGATTTGAGTTCTTGATCCTATCTTGCAAGTCTATAGTCACCTACTATGTGTTATCATCCAGCAACCCCGAAGTGACAATAATCGGGACCACTCCCGGTGATGACCATACTTTGAGGAGTTCATGTATTCACTATGTGCTAATGCTTTGTTCCGGTTCTCTATTAAAAGGAGGCCTTAATATCCCTTAGTTTCCAATAAGATCCCGCTGCCACGGGAGGGTAGGACAAAAGATGTCATGCAAGTTCTTTTCCATAAGCACGTATGACTATATACGGAATACATGCCTACATTACATTGTAGAATTGGAGCTAGTTCTGTGTCACCCTATGTTATGACTGTTACATGATGAACTGCATCTGGCATAATTATCCATCACTGATCCGGTGCCTATGAGTTTTCCATATACTAGTTCTCGCTTATTTACTTTTCCGCTGCTACTGTTACAATCACTACAAAATACCAAAAACATTACTTTTGCTGTCTTTACTTTTGTTGCCGCCACCGCCACTATCATATTACTTTGCTACTAATTAACACTTTGCTGCAGATACTAAGTTTCCACGTGTGGTTGAATTGACAACTCAGCTACTAATACTTGAGAATATTCTTTGGCTCCCCTTGTGTCGAATCAATAAATTTGGGTTCAATACTCTACCCTCGAAAGCTATTGCGATCCCCTATACTTGTGGGTTACCAAGACCAATTTCTGGCGCCGTTGCCGGGGAGCATAGCTCTATTCTTTGAGTCACTTGGGATTCATATCTGCTGGACACTATGAAGAACTTGAGTGATCCAAAAACCAAGATCTATCCCTCAACTACGAGGGGAGGTAAGGAACTGCCATCTAGCTCTGCACTTGATTCACCTTCTGTTATGAGTAAGTTTGCGACACCTGCATCTGCTTCTGCTATTCGTTCTGATATGTTGCATGTCATTGATGATGCCACTTCTGCTATGCATGATACTTATGATGAAACTGCTTCTATGCCTGATACTACTGTGCCCCTTAGTGAATTTCTTGATGAACAAATTGCTAGGGATAGAGAAAGAGAGATTATTGAATCTGAATACGATGATGATAGTGATGATGAAAATATGCCTGTTATTCCTGAGGGTTACCTTTTTGATATGGAATCTTCTGCCGCTATTTTTGCTTGCAAAGATAGATATGAGCTTAAGAGGTTATTAATTAAATGGAACAAAGAATCACTTAGAGATAAAGGAGACCTGACCCTTCTTTTGCTACTTCACCTATATGTGTTCCTGATAAAGATTATGAATTCTCTGTTGATCCTGATATAATTACATTGGTTGAATCTGATCCGTTTTATGGCTATGAATCTGAAACTGTTGTGGCACATCTTACTAAATTAAATGATATAGCTGCCCTGTTTACTAATGATGAGAGGTCGCGTTACTTCTATATACTCAAAATATTTCCGTTCTCATTAAAGGGTGCGTCGGCGTTCTGGGAACGGGGGTCCCCAGACTTGCCTGCCTGCGGCCTGCGGCGTGGCTCAAGTGGGGGCCCAGCACGGCCCATCTTCATCAACACCAGACCCAAGACCCTCGCGAGGGGCCAAGCCTCGCAAGGCGGACGACGCGGCACTTCCTCAGGCCAAGCCTCGTCAGGACAAGCCTCGTCAGGCAGGCTCGCGAGGAGGAAGAGACATCAAGGTGGGGTACCTCGTGAGGTGCCCATGACGTGAGCCATGACGACTGGGGGCGCCAGGTAGGCGCCAGCGCGCGCAGCGTCCTTCTTTCCTCTTCAGTGCAAAGGGGACAAGCGCATCCGCGGAGTACCGAGGCGTCAGGCAAAGGTTGCCACTTCGGTGTAACGAGACCAAGGCCAACAGACTATGAGACGGATGTTACCATGGAGCCCAGCACGGCGTCACCACCAGAGCCTTTCGCAGGCGAAGACTACTTTTGACAGGATAGATGTACTAGTTGTCCCCCTTCAAATTAGCCCGGTATTGTTGGATCCCTTCCCGCTCAATATTTGGGGAGAGGACCAGGGCCTCTATATATAGGGCTAGCCATCCACATAGCAGGGGGTTCGGTTCGGCTCTGGGTCATAAACAAGAGCAAGAGAGAGAGAGAGAGAGAGAGGAGGAGGATAGCTGCGCTCCCCTTTGCAGTTCATCCACAGGCCAAGAACAGGCCCTTGCGAGGCTGTTCTTCCTTGTAGTGTTCATCCTCATCAGCCCCAAGAGGCAATCCACAAACCACACACTGGAGTAGGGTATTACACCACAACGGTGGCCCGAACCAGTATAAATCTCGTGTCTTTCGTGCATTACTTTTAGTAGCTTAGATCCTTGTGAGACGGAGAGGTTGAAAGCATAATCTCCACGCGCACCCCAGTGTTCGAACCTTTAGGGTCTGCCGGAACCCGAAATCCGACATTTGGCGGGCCAGGTAGGGGTGCGCCGGAATTCGTCTTCCACCGCTCCGTGCCCCATCGCGTCTTCATCACCATGCCCGGCGACCAGGAGGGCAATCCCGACCCGTGGGCCGCGTGGCCTAGATGCGCGGAACCGCTCACCTCGGGCGACCCCGCGCCCCAGGCAGCTCGCGGTCCGCAGGGCGCTACGGGCCGTGGGCAATGCAGACAGGCTTCGGCAACTCTCACGCCGCGGCAGGCTCGGTCGGCGGCAAGGGCCTCCAGTCATGCCGCGGCAACGACGCCATACACCCGCCGGGAACAGGCGAACTCGAGGGCCGCACTCACGGTGGCCCGAGAGCTGCTACGGTGCAGGCTGCTGGAGGGCGGCCACGACGTGCTACTGGGGCGAGTGGCGGAGCTCCTAGGCTTCGCCGCCTCGAGGGCTGACCCCTTCTCCACCCCGCTCCCATCCAGAGCCCAGGGCGACCTGCACGGGGGCTCCGCGCGGGCTCGCGTGCCCCGAAGCTACTCCGACACCAGTGAAGCTGTCAGCACCGGGCCGGTAGCGGCGTTGCCCCCGCCGCCGGCCCGCGAAAAAGAAGGACACGACGCGACCTGTGGCCCCGGAGGGCGGCCGCGTTGCCACCCCGCGGCAGGAGCGGCAGGCTGGACCGCGTGGCATGCGGGGCGGCACTGCTTGGCGTACGGGGTGCTGGCGACGGAGGAGTACGTACCCCTCATGATGGACCAAGGACACCCTCGCGAGGAGGGGCAAGGCTCGCTCCTCGGCCCAAGCTGGGGAGACGAGGCGATGGAGGCTGAGCCCATCCGGGCGCCCCGGGACGAAGCCGTTGGCCGCGCGGGAGGCAACGACCATCGGGCGCTGTTGACTCTTCAGGGGCAGGTATACGCTAACCATGGGTCACATGAGGTGCAGGTCGCCGCAGCAAGCGGCTGCCCCGCTCCTACAGTCTCCCACCCCTCAGGAGGAGGGTGCAGGGGGCTGCAGGGGAGGGGCCGGAATTCGACATCACCACCGCGGCGTTCGGAGCAAGGCGTTCTCAGGAAATAGGCCCTCTGCTGGGGAGGCGCCTCAGGGCCTGCCCCTGACCGAGGACCCGTGGTCGTCGGGGGAACCGCTGGCGACCGCTCTACCCCATCGGGCGGCGTCCTGGGTTCCGGTCGTTGCTGATGGCACTAGAGTGTGGCGCAAGGCGGGGCCCCCGTCTGGCGATATGAAGCAAGGCCAGGATCTGTGAAGAAGGCCCAGTGCCTGTGAAGCTTGCCGCCCCGTGACACTCTCACGTAATAATGGGTGGGGCTGTACACGCCCTGGAGTCTCAGGGGTGCCGGCCTCAGGCCCTGGGGCTCCCTCCCATGCACAGTGGACAACACTTAGCTCCGCGCTGGTGAGTAGACGTCGAAGACTAGATTAGGCGCCGGATGTGGCTTTTCTGTCTGCCTTTTTGTCGCCTCTCCATTTGGCTGTCGTGTTTCTTTCGCTGGATTTAAGTTGCATTCGAATTTGAGATTTGCGTGTGTTCGGGGAAGGGGTGCTTATTCTCGCTCGAGCCGTTTCTCGCGTTCTGGTTACCGTTTCGCCACAGCTACCTCCCCTCGCGAGCCCCTCGCGAGCCGGGCCAGGCCAGGCTCGCGTGCAGCCCAGGCTGCTGCCGTTGCTCCCCCTCGGGAGGATTTTTCGGATGCCTGCGGAGGTCGTCCTATGAGGAAAAGGCCGAGAGCCTGTGAAGCAAGGCGAGTGCCTGTGAAGATCCTCTCTTTTGTAAGGCCCGGAGCCTGTGAAGCAAGGCGAGTGCCTGTGAAGATCCTCTCTTTTGTAAGGCCCAGAGCCTGTGAAGCAAGGCGAGTGCCTGTGAAGACCATCTCTTTTTGTAAGGCCCGGAGCCTGTGAAGCAGGGCGAGTGCCCGTGAAGCTCTCGCGCTCGAGGAAAAGGCCCAGAGCCTGTGAAGCAGGGCGAGTGCCAGTGAAGCTCTCGCGCTCGAGGAAAAGGCCCAAAGCCTGTGAAGCAGGGCGAGTGCCCATGAAGCACTCACGCTCGAGGGAAAGGCTCAGGGCCTGCGGGGAAGGCCAACGCATGCGGGGTTCCCCATCAGCGGCGATCACACCTCCGGAGGGTACAACTAGAAGGCGCCCAGGGCGCCGCGCCCTCTTGCAGGCTGCCCCGGAACCCGCGCGAGACAAAGGTAAACCAGCCCACTACCAGGCGCACGCGCAATCCGACTATTGCTGGTATGATGAACATAGGTCTTTACATGAGGGGCTTCCCCTCCAAAAACGCTCTCACAAGCCACCAGGTCAAAAGCCTGAATTCTATTCATGCAGGACAAAAAAAGACAGGAACGCTACACGCTCAGTCGGACAAATCCCCCAATGTGTCCCCAGAAGCACCTCCTGAGCCTTCAACGGGGTCGCTGAGTTCGCCACCGACGCCTGCGCCGCCACCTGCGGCGTCGGAACCGCTCGCCTCGCCATCCTCGTCGGCGCCCACGACCACGTCGCTATTGTCCAAAGCAAAGGCTTTGACGAGGGCGTCCACGTTATCCACCACCCAGCGCGACAGGTCGTTTCGGACGGCCTGGGGGACTGGAGCGATGACGGTGTCGAAGTCGAAGCGGGGATCCATGTTTTGGAGATGGCTGAAGACGCAGGAAAAGGCGCGCCTGAGCAGGGCGCGGCTCCTCTCCTCCACCAACCTGTCGGCCCTGGCCGACCGAGCCTCCAGTTGCTCCACCACGGCGGTGAAGAACTGCAAATTGCCGGCGTAGTTGATCGTGCGCGGCTGGGCAACGGAGGCCTCGCAGATGATGCCCAAGGCCACGTTGGCCCTCTCCCTGAGTGTGGTGAGCATGGGACCATGCGCACGCTCCAGGATTCGCCGCTGGCGAATTTCATCGGCGTTTTGGCGCTTAACGGCCTCGGCCTCCTCCACCTGTTGGCGAAGACGGAGCACCTCGGCTTGGGAGCCGGCCAATTCTTTCTGGGCTGCTTCGAGAGCGGTCTGAGAGGCGTCAGCCCGCTGCATCACCTCACCCCGCTGGGTCCTCAGGGCTTCGGTTCTGCCCTCGGCTTCGACTCGGACCATCTCCATCTTCGCCATGAACACACGCTCGAGACCCTGGCGCGCCGTCGCCACCCGACGGCAAACCTCCTCAGGACACGCACTTCCCGTGCGGCAACATCATCCTCCGCCTGCGTCACCAGGCACTCCCTCGTCTCCAGCCGCTCGTACTCAAGGGCGCGTTCGGCGGCCTCCAGCACAAACGCTTCCTCGCGCTTCTGGAGCTCAACCGGGTCACCCCCATTGACGCGAGGGCAGCCTCGCGCAGCTCCGCTCGCTCCTCCAGAGAGTGGCATCGGGCCTGGAGTTCACGGGTTCGCTCCTGCGCTGCCTCTCGCCACCCGTCAGCTCTCCGGGCCTCCTAAATGGCCTGGGAGCGGGCTGCTCGAGAGGCCTCCAGCGACACCTTCGCCTCTTCGTCCTTGAGATCCCGCTGGCGGCGCCCGAGGGTGACAGCGGCTTCCAGCTCGCGCCTCCCTGCGGCTAGGCGCAGGCCCTCAGCCTCCAGGCGAGTGTCTTCGTCAGCAAGCTCTTCCCCAAGCAAGTCCACCGCATCGGCCGCCCGCCAAAGGAATCCTTGGCGGCGAGCGCGGCGCTCCCGGGCGCGCTCGAGCACATCTTCTGCATCGTCGTTCATCCCAAGCAAGCGCTGGGGGCTGCGGGCCACCATTCCCCCTCCGGGCAGGGGGCTGGGGGCTGGCGCCCTCACGACGGTCGGGCGAGCCACATCAGGAGCCCGGCCTAAGGTTGGCCCGTCCCCGGATGAGGGGCGCAGGAGACACCTCAACCAGTTGCAGTCCAAGACCAGGCGGGAGGTACCCGGCAAACCAGTTATCCCCACGGAAGGCCCGCGAAGGAGAAGCGTAGGGAGCGAAGAGCCGTGGCGAACCTCGGGATGATCCGCCCCATCAGGCGCCCTCACCATGAGGGCGGAGCTGCTTGGAGCACTTGAAGACGGCGGAGGAGGCAAAGCCGAGGGAGGTGGTACCTCAATGACTTCCGTAACCTCGGTCGGAAGAGGCCTGCAGAGAAAGGATCAGCAAGAGCAGCAAGGGGATCAGGAGCCAGAGAGGGGAAGGACTTACTCATCAGTGGCAAAGTACTTCCTGCGCTTCAACGCTCGACAAGGGGAGTCGTCACCTAGGGCCTCCCTCTTCCTCCGGAGGGCCTCGAAGTCGACGCAGAAGCGGCCCAGGAGAAGGGCGCAAGGTTCAACTTGCTGCGAAGATGAAGCATCAGGGCGGGCCACGTCGGGAGCGCCCACCTGGCGCGCGCCATCCATCACTTCACCGGAGGGCGCGGCCGGGCCCCCCAAGGCCTCGGCCTCGGGCATTGCGACACCCGGCGCCACCACCTCCTCGGGAGCCGAGCCCTCGCGAGCGGCATCCGGCGCCACCAACTCCTCAGGAGCCGAGCCCTCGCGAGCGGCATCCGGCGCCACCACCTCCTCAGGAGCCGAGCCCTCGTGAGCGGCATCCGGCGCCACCACCTTCTCAGGAGCCGAGCCCTCGCGAGCGGCATCCGGTGCCACCACCTCCTCAAGAGCCGAGCCCTCGCGAGCGGCATCCGGCGCCACCACCACCTCAGGAGCCGTTCCCTCGCGAGCGGCGTCTAGCGCCGCCGCCTCCTCAGGAACCGCTTCGGCCTCGGGCACCTCCTGCCTCCCTACTCCGCCATTTGGGGAGGAGTCGCCTTGGCCAACTGGGAGGGGGTCACCACTACAGGATTCTCGCGAGGTCCTTGGAGACTAGCGGGACGCAGCCCCCACTCGTCGAAGGAGGGCATCTGCTTCACAAAGTCAGCCTTACTCTGGCAGAGATACAGTAAGGCTCCTCCCTGCCGGATGTTACCGGGGTTGAGGTCCCCGGCCAAGGTCAAGAGTGTCGACTTCGGCACCGCGGGAGCCAGGTCTTCTTCCTGGAGCCTCATGCCATCCTCGCGCCTGTGGAAGGCCCACATTTGGCGGGAGTGGCGCTGCAAGGGGGCGACACGGCACAACAGGAACTCCTTCACCACTTTAGGTGCAGTCACGCCGAGCTTCCTCAGGAGCGCGAAGCGGGTCCAGACGAGGACAAGCCATGGGTTCTTCAGCGCCTCCTGGCCCCAACCCGAATTAGGGACAGCTGGCGAAGTCGGCTCCTATAGCAGGGGGCTGGGCACCCCTGCGTCCACATACAACCACCACTCACGGAACCCGGCCGCAGGCTGAGGGAGGGTGAAGTCAATTCCAGAGGCCTCCGTCCTGGGCTCGGCAGCGAAGCTCGCGCACGCCCAGCGCTGGGAAGAGTCGACGAGGCGCAACGCGAAGAAGTGACGTAGCAAGGCAACCGAAGGGGGGATGCCCACCATGGCTTCGCAAACAAAGGCGAAGACCGAAAGGAGGGTGATGGACTCAGGACTGAGGTGCATCAAGTGGATCTGATAATGGGAAAGCACAGCATTGAGGAAATCTGAGAAGGGGGGAACCAGACCCGCCCACAAGACGTCGGTAAAACACGGGACCTCAGTTGCTGTCCTGTTCATGGAGGAGAGGGACGAGGGCCAAGCAGTGGTCCTCCCGCACTCATTGAAGACGGAGGCCAGGGCCAAGCCGTCCCTGCCCAGGCACTCTTCATCGAGTACGGTCGGCTGGCCGGCGGAGGAGGCCGCTGGCAGCAACACGTGAGATGGGGGGATGGGAACCTCCTCACTCTCCTTCCGCATTGGAGTCATGGCGGTGGGAAGAAGGGGGAAGATTCGAGATTGGATTGAAGGTGGGATCCGGCGTACGAAGGAAGGAAAGACGGGGGAGCGGCTGTGTGCAACCACTAGTCCGCTTAGCAGGGCGTGTGATAAGGAAGCATGGGGGAACGGTGTCGCCCATGTCCAATCAACCGCCAGGCGGCGCCCAAGGCCGCAGGCTGTTAGGGCCCGCTGCGCTTTGCCCTTGCACTTTCGCCTCTCGGCACGGCCAAGTCCATGCGCACCTTGGGCCCGGGGGCTAGTGTCGGCGTTCTGGGAACGGGGGTCCCCAGACTTGCCTGCCTGCGGCCTGCGGCGTGGCTCAAGTGGGGGCCCAGCTAGACCCATCTTCATCAGCACCAGACCCAAGACCCTCGCAAGGGGCCAAGCCTCGCGAGGCGGACGACGCGACACTTCCTCAGGCCAAGCCTGTTCAGGACAAGCCTCGTCAGTCAGGCTCGCGAGGAGGAAGAGATATCAAGGTGGGGTACCTCGTGAGGTGCCCATGACATGAGCCATGACGACTAGGGGCGCCAGGCAGGCGCCAGCGCGCGCAGCGTCCTTCTTTCCTCTTCAGTGCAAAGGGGACAAGCGCATCCGCGGAGTACCGAGGCATCAGGCAAAGGTTGCCACTTTGGTGTAACGAGACCAAGGCCAACGGACTACGAGACGGAGGTCACCATGGAGCCCAGCACGGCGTCACCACCAGAGCCTTTGGCAGGCGAAGACTACTTTTGACAGGATAGATGTACTAGTTGTCCCCCTTCAAATTAGCCCGCCATTGTTGGATCCCTTCCCGCTCAATATTTGGGGAGAGGGCCAGGGCCTCTATATATAGGGCTAGCCATCCACATAGCAGGGGGTTCGGTTCGGCTCTGGGTCATAAACAAGAGCAAGAGAGATAGAGAGAGGAGGATAGCTGCGCTCCCCTTCGCAGTTCATCCACATGCCAAGAACAGACCCTCGCGAGGTTGTTCTTCCTTGTAGTGTTCAGCCTCATCAGCCCCAAGAGGCAATCCATAGACCACACACTGGAGTAGGGTATTACACCACAACGGTGGCCCGAACCAGTATAAATCCCGTGTCTTTCGTGCATTACTTTCAGTAGCTTAGATCCTTGTGAGACAGAGAGGTTGAAGGCGTAATCTCCGCGCGCACCCCAGTGTTCGAACCTTAAGGGTCTGCCGGAACCCGAAATCCGACAGGGTGATGCCAAGATATGGTTTAATTTTCTTGATCCTGGTTGTGTGCGTAGTCCCCAGGATATGATATATTACTTCTCTGCTAAATATTTCCCTGCTCATAAGAAACAAGCTGCTTTGAGGGAAATATACAACTTTGTGCAAATTAAAGAAGAGAGTCTCCCACAAGCTTGGGGGAGGCTGCTCAAGTTACTTAAGGCTTTGCCTGATCATCCTCTTAAGAACCTGAAATACTTGATATCTTTTATAATGGACAAACCGATGCTTCCAGAGATTACCTAGATAGTTGTGTTGGTTCTCTTTTCAGGGAAAAAACACCAGATGAAGCTGAAATTCTATTGAATAATATGTTGACAAATGAAAATAATTGGGCACCTCCTGAGCCAGCTCCCGCTCCAATTACTGAGCCTATCCCTAAACCAACTCCGAAGAAGAGAGGTGTTCTATTTCTCAGTCCCGAAGATATGCAAGAGGCAAAGAAATCTATGAAAGAAAAAGGTATTAAAGCTGAAGACGTTAAGAATTTACCTCCTATTGAAAAAAATACATGGTCTTAATTCATCGCTTGTTGAAGAAACATATGATCTCAATTCTTTATTTACTGAAGAACCTCCTGATCCCGATATCCCGACACAGGTAGTAAAGGTAAATTCTCTCTATAAATATGATAAAGCTAAAGTCCCTCCTACTAAAATTGCTAGTCAGTGCTTGGACGAGTTTGATAACTTTATGTTTAAGCAAGACGACTTCGATGCTTATTTTGGTAGACAATTAAAAGAAAATGCTTATATGATTAGACGCTTGGGTGATTATATGGCTAATATTAAAGGTGAACTTAAACTTGTTAGCAAACATGCTTCTTTGGTTACCACTCAAGTAGAACAAGTACTTAAGGCTCAAAAAGAAGTGCTTGATGAAATGAATAAGAAGAAAAATGATTATGCTGTTGGAGTGGCTACTAGAACTGGTAGAATGACTCAGGAACCTTTGTATCCTGAAGGCCACCCTAAGAGAGTCGAGCAAGATTCTCAGAGAAATAATATTGATGTTCCTAGCTCTTCTGAAAATAAGAAGAAGAAAAATGATAGAACTATGCAAATTTCTAGTGAACCTATTGCTGAACCACCTAATAATCCAAATGATATTTCTATGTCTGATGCTGAAACACAATGTGGTAATGAACATGAACCTAGTAAAAATATTAATGATGATGTTCATTATGATGCTCAACCTAGTAATGATAATGATGTAGAAATTGAACCTGCTGTTGATCTTGATAACCCACAATCAAACAATCAACGTTATGATAAAAGAGACTTTGTCGCTAGGAAACATGGTAAAGAAAGGGAACCTTGGGTTCAAAAACCCATGCCTTTTCCTCCGAAACCATCCAAGAAAAAGGATGATGAGGATTTTTAGCGCTTTGTTGAAATGATTAGGCCTATCTTTTTGCGTATGAGATTAACTGATGTGCTCAAAACAAATCCTTGTGCTAAATATATGAAGGATATCATTACTAATAAAAGAAAGATACCGGAAGCTGAGATTTCCACCATGCTTGCTAATTATACTTTTAAGGGTGGAATACCAAAGAAACTTGGAGATCCCGGAGTACCTACTATACCTTGCTCCATTAAAAAGAATTATATTAAAACTGCTTTATGTGATCTTGGAGCCGGTGTTAGTGTTATGGCTCTCTCTTTATATCATAGACTTTACTTGAATAAGTTGACACCAACCGAAATATCTTTGCAAATGGCTGATAAATCAACTGCTATACATGTCGGTATTTGTGACGATGTGCCCGTTGTGGCTGCAAACGTTACTATTTTAACGGACTTTGTTATTCTTGATATTCTCGAAGATGATAGTATGTCTATGATTCTTGGAAGACCTTTTCTTAATACTGCAGGGGCTGTCATTGATTCCAACAAAGGCAATGTCACTTTTCATGTTAATGGTAATGAGCATACGGTACACTTTCCGAGGAAACAACCTCAAGTTCATAGTATCAACTCTATTGGAAAAATTCCATCAATTATATTTGGAGGTTTTGAATTTCCTCTTCCTACTGTCAGGAAGAAATATGATATTATTATTATTGGGGATGTGCACATCCCCGTTTAGGTAACTGAGTGTTATTCGAAATTTCTCCGGTTTTATGATTATCGGAATGAGTTTGTTAACAAGACTTGATCAACCTTGTTAGTGGATTCTTTTTGATGAGCATGAGATGGATGAAACTAGAAGCAAAAACTTCTGTACCCCATTTTTATTTTTCTGTTATTTATATTAAATAAAGTAAAAATAGTATTTTCTGTCTGTTTCCTGACTTATCCGTACAATATAAATATATCCCGAAAATAAAAGCCCTCAGAATGCCATGCCAATTTAATATGTTTTTTCGGGAATATTTGAGAATTTACTGTGCAAAAATTACCGGAGGGGGAGCTGCCACCTGGCCACGAGGGTGGTGGGCGCACCCCCCCTATACGGCGCGCCCCCTGCCTCGTGGGCCCATGGTGGCCCTCCTCCACTTATCCCAGCACCCATCTTCTTCCTCTATCTCACACAAACCCGAAAAACCAACTCAAGCATGAGTTCCAGCCACTTTTGCTGTGATTTTTGATCTCCTTGCTCAAAGCACCTCACGGAAAACTGCTTGGGGAGATTGTTCCTTGGTATGTGACTCCTCCATTGGTCCAATTAGTTTTTGTTCTAGTGCTTTATTCTTTGCAAATTTGTGCTACATAGTTGACCATGTTCTTGAGCTTGCATGTCAAATTTATATGGTTCCAAGTAGTTCTAATGCTTGATATAGGCTCGAGGCACTTGTAGGAGTAGTTACTATCAGTTTTATTGAGTTTGGTTTACTTTTATTTTTGAGTTACTAAAAATTTCAGATTATTTCAGAAAAATGATTAGGAGATTATTGAGGGGCTCATCAAGCCAAAGCTCAAAGGAAAAGGCACCTAAGCCTAAGTATAATTTGCCACGCACCGCGGAGATTCGGGCGTGTAAATGGCCTTCTGAAGATTTCTTGAGAGCAGCCGGTATCTATGAAGATTTTCATGAATTGGCTCACAATGCAGGACTCACTGCTTTCCTCCACGACCAATGCGAATAGTATTTCTTACTCACAAATACCTTTGTGCAAAACTTTTATTTTCATCCTAGGAACTCACCACCTACGGTGGAATTTCATTTATATGATGAGCCTAAGGAGATGTCACTTTATGATTTCTGTCAGATTTGTTTAGTCCCTTTTGAGGGCAAGACCGAAGAACCACATCATGATGATGTGGCTGGGTTTATTGATAGTATCACTGTAGGAGAAACCAGGAAGGTTTCCGATGCACGAATCACTAGCATACATTTTCCTGTTTTGCGTTACTTTGCATTATTTGATAGTCGTTGTTTAATTGGACGCGGAAATTCCGGAAACCTTAGTATCCCTCATTTAATTATTCTGCTCCAAGGTTTATATAGTGATAACACTTTTAGTTTGGGCGGTATTATTGCTAGACGGTTAAATATGAACCGTACTAAGGGCCCCATCTTTGGAGGCATTTATGCCACACGCCTAGCAGCACATTTTAACATACCTATTAGGCATGCTGAGAAGGAAGAAAAAGTGCTACCCCATGTTTATCTAGATCATAAAAGTATGGTGGCACATGATTTTATTGTTAAAAATAGGGCAAGGGAGCTTAGATATCAATTGTTCTTTAATAAACATCATCCTGAAACTATTACCTTGCCTGCTCCTTCTTTGTTTGATTTGACTGTAGGCACGTACCTTGTTCGGTTGACGGCTATTCACGCCTACCGAAACCCTGCGCCAGTCGAGGAGCCAGAACAGGAACCATAAGATGAGCCTCCGCGACAATCTGTTTATTCTTGGGATCCAGAGATGACTGTTAGCCAGTGGCAGTCAGAGTCTTCTTCCTCATCACAGTACGACCCCAACAACTATTATTATGGATATCCGCCAGGCCAGCCGTGGCCATAGACCAACTTAGGCCAAAAGCCTAAGCTTGGGGGAGTATGTATTTCTCACCGACATTACATTTATGTTCACACACACTCATTGCTAGATGTCGGTGCTCATACTTTTTCACTGTAATATCCATGCTAGTTTATTTTCTTTTTCCTGCTTTCTCCTTGTGTGTTTGTTAAACCTTAAGAAAAACAAAAAAAATAGTAATAGTTTATTTTTCTGCTGTAGTAGTAATGAATAAAAAGAAAACCCAAAAATATTTCCCGTTCTTCTTTTTCTTGTTGGGAGCTTTCCCGTGTAAATAGTTTTATTTCTTTTCTTTTATTTGGGGGTCAGTAGGAGAAGACCATAATTAAATTGTTGAAATGGCTCTTATATGCATTATTGTTGATTTAACCAAGAGCCCATATTGCCTTGTCTTCTCCTGTTTATTGAATGCTCGCAGATTCCAGCTTAGTCCAATGCACGTGCACTCTTATTATTATTCACACCATTCGGCCGTGCAAGTGAAAGGCAATTATGATGATATATGATGCACTGACTGAGATGAGAAAAGCTGGTATGAACTCGACCTCTTTTGTTTTTGTAAATGTGATGAGTCCCTCGTTCTTGATTCAGCTTATTATGAATAAACATGTTTGCAATGACAATTAAAGATCATAGTTGCTTGTGCCATGCTTGATTAGCTATGAGTTATAATGGTTTACCTTGTATGCCAACATGCTATTGAGATGATTATGATGTGGTAACCTCCTTTGAATGATTTAAGTGACTTGACTTGGCACATGTTCACGCATGTAGTTGAAACAAAATCAACATAGCCTTCACGATATTTATGTTCATGGTGGATTATATCCTACTCATGCTTGCATCCAATGTTTATTAATTTTAATGCATGTACATCATGTTGTTGCTCTCTAGTTGGTCGCTTCCCAGTCTTTTGCTAGCCTTCACCTGTACTAAGCGGGAATACTGCTTGTGCATCCAAATCCTTAAACCCCAAAGTTATTCCAGATGAGTCCACAATACCTTCCTATATGCGGTATCTACCTGCCGTTCCAAGTAAATTTGTATGTGCCAAACTCTAAACCTTCAAATAAACATTCTGTTTTGTATGCTCGTATAGCTCATGTATCAACAAAGGCTGTCCTTATTTTCCATGTTTGGCGGGTTATTCTCAAGAGGAGTGGACTCCGCTCCTCACTCACAAGAAAATGGCTGGTCACCGGGATGCCCAGTCCCATGCTTTATGCAAACTAAATCAAAATTAATTGCAAACAAAACTCCCATGGGACCTGATGTATGTTGGAGGCACTCGTTGTTTCGAGCAAGCCATGGATTGATGCTTGTTGGTGGAGGGGGAGTACAAACTTTACCATTCTGTTTGGGAACTGCCTATAATGTGTTTAGCATGGAAGATGTTGCCATCTCTTAGTTGTTACATTGACAATGAAAGTATACCACTCAAAATACAATTTATCTCTATTTCAAAACCGAGCTCTGGCACCTCTGCAAATCCCTGCTTCCCTCTGCAAAGGGCCTATCCATTTACTTTTATGTTGAGTCATCACCCTCTTATCAAAAAGCACTAGCTGGAGAGCACAGCCGTCATTTGGATTCATCACTGTTAATTTATATTGGGTATGACTATGATTGGATCTCTTTTACCATGAATTACAATGTCTAGTCAGTACTTTATCTTTAAAGGTGCTCTGCATTTATGTTTTGCGGTCTCAGAAAGGGCTAGCAAGATACCATCTTGTTATATCATATTATGATTGTTTTGAGAAAGTGTTGTCATCCGAGATTTATTATTATGACTTGCTAGTTGATTATTCTATAGATATGAGTAATGATGAGACCTGAGAATTATTGGAAATGTGGTTAGTTATGATTTATGCTGAAAACTTGAATGCTGGCTTGACATAGTTACAACAACAAGAGCTAACAGAGTTTGTAAAAGTTTTTCTTTCTTTCTTTCAGTTTGTCAACTAAATTGCTTGAGGACAAGCAAGGGTTTAAGCTTGGGGGAGTTGATATGTCTCCGTCGTATCTACTTTTCCAAACACTTTTGCCCTTGTTTTGGACTCTATCTTGTATGATTTGAATGGAACTAACCCGGACTGACCCTGTTTTCAGCAGAATTACCATGATGTTGTTTTATGTGCAGAAAACAAATATTCTCGGAATGACCTGAAACTCCACGGGAGGTCTTAGAAAAAATAATAATAAATCCTCACTGTTGGTGTCAAAACCGGCGGATCTCGGGTAGGGAGTCCCGAACTATGCGTCTAGGAGGATGGAAACAGGAGGCAGGGGACATGATGTTTTACCCAGGTTCGGGCCCTCTTGATGGAGGTAAAACCCTACGTCCTACTTGATTAATATTGATGATATGAGTAGTACAAGAGTAGATCTACCACGAGATCAAGGAGGCTAAACCCTAGAACCAAGCCTATGGTATGATTGTTGTCTGTCCTACGGACTAAAACCCTTCGGTTTATATAGACACCGGAGAGGGCTAGGGTTACACAAAGTCGGTTACAATGGTAGGAGATCTACATATCCGTATCGCCAAGCTTGCCTTCCACGCCAAGGAAAGTACCTTCCGGACACGGGACAAAGTCTTCAATCTTGTATCTTCATAGTCCAGGAGTCTGGCCGAAGGTATAGTCCGGCTATCCGGACACCCCCTAATCGAGGACTCCCTCAGTAGCCCCTGAACCAGGCTTCAATGACAACGAGTCCGGCACGCAGATTGTCTTCGACATTGCAAGGCGAGTTCCTCCTCCAAGTACTTCATAGAAGATTTTGAACACAAAGGTAGTGTCCGGCTCTGCAAAATAAGTTTCCACATATTCCCATAGAGAGAATAATATTTACACAAATCTAATCTGCTGACGTATTCCGTAGCGTGACATCACACCATGGCCAAGTCTTTATTTGAATCTTTTTACTGTCCCACCTCAGCGCGTTTAGCGAGGCAGTTTCCTTGGCACGTCTTGTCAAAGCAGAGATCGTGTCCCCTTATTCCGGGATTCTCATCAATACGGGCGTGGGTAACCCAGTCGTACCCATTGGTATGTTTTCTCGATCAAAGGCGAGTCCCAAACGGTCATGGGGAGGGCCTTTGGTATTCAACCTCTTATAAAGAGACCAAGGTCTTACTCCTTTCTTTCAATCTCAAACGAGTTCGCCCTTCGCCTTGAGTTCCAACACCCAAGGCTCCAGATTTCAGGCGCTTCAGACCTTCGACAATGTCCGGTTCTAACCTTCGAGGCCGATGGATGCCCTCCTCCATTACGGAGGAGGACGTGCTAAAGTTGAGAGAGGCCAGGTTCTTGACCAGCGAAATCTGGCATAGGTTGCCTGCTCAAGGGCAGGTCATTCCCACTCCCAAGCCCGGTGAGAGTGTGGTGTTCATGTCTCACTTCCTTTGGGGGCTAGGCTTCCCGACGGATCCCTTCGTGAGGGGGCTCATGTTTTATTATGGGCTAGAATTTCATGACTTAGCTCCAGAGTCCATCCTCCATATTTCCTCATTCATCGTTGTGTGTGAAGCCTTCCTCCGTATTACTCCTCACTTTGGACTATGGCTCAAGACCTTCAAAGTAGAGCCGAAGATGATCGAGGGACGGCACGCGGAGTGCGGAGGTGCTTTTATAAGCAAGAAAGCTGGTGCCCCATGGCCCGAGGGCTCTTTTCAAGGGGAGTCCAGCTTATGGCAACGAGAGTGGTTTTATATCACAGCTCCCAGGAGCACCAAGTGGGTGGCGCTGTCTGCTTTCCGCTCGGGTCCCCCGCCATGACTGGCATCATGGGTCAATAAGGGGCTAGACTGGGCATCGGCAAAGGATGTGCCCCTGTTGCAGGGCCGCATCCGAGATTTCCTAGAAAGAGACATCAGTCTGGTCGTGGTGACGCAGGTTATGTTAATTCGCCTAGTTCTATCCTGCAAACGTCGCCCCCTCCGCATGTGGGAGTTCAACCCGGAGGGACCGCGAGTTCTCCAACATTTTCTTGGCATGATGCCAGTGGAGATGTACAAATTGTTCTTCGGACCACAAGTAGTGTGTCCGGATTCTACGAAGGAAGCAGGTCTGAGCTGCAATCGTCCGGATACTCAAGTAAGTAGCCTTGTGCCCGGACTCGCTATCCGTATATTTATCATAAAATTGCCCCTAAAAGAGATGTCCTTTAAACAGGAGTGGATAGCGAAAGCAAAGCTAATCAGGTGTGAGCCCCACTCCCCGAGACCATGCCGGATCCCGTGCTAGTCAGGATGTTGGAGGTTGTGCCTACGGAGGAAAGCGAGGGAGGGGACAAGGAAGCTACAACCTCCTCGAAGAAGGTTGTCCGGAAGGGAGGAATCGAAAATTCCTCTCCTCAGGGGAAGAAGAGGACTGCCTCTAACGACTCGGAGACCATGGCCTCAAAGCGGGGGAAGAAATCTTCGTTAGAGGGTCCTGCGCCGGGGGATACTTCGGCCGAATTATGCCCTCAAGGGGATCAGCCCTCCATCGAGCCGTAAGTAGAGAGGAGTTTTTCTTTTTAAGAAATGAGAGAAATCCTTGCATTATATCTGAGAAGAGTAATCGAAAATTTACCTTGTAGCTCGGACCTTAGCCCTTCTTAGCAGAGCTCGTCTTCGAGGGATCTTCTTTCGGAGATGATGGAGAGCGGAACGCCTCCCCCTGCCGTACCGCCTTGCGAGGCGGGCAATCCTGAGGTATCATCGCGGAGGGTTTCCCCGAATCCGGTAGGGCCGGAAGGTAGTCATATGGCCCCCCCAAAGCCCTCCGTGTCCGGCCTTCGAAAAGGGCCATCAGACGAGTCCGGCACCGTCTGGTGCGCGGTCGGAGGAGCTGAAGGATCTGCTAGGCGAGCATCTATCTGAGAGGAGCACCGTGCATTGATGGGTACAGTGATTGAGAGGTTTCATCCGCGGAGAGCGGATTGCACGAGGCCGTCAGGAGTTTACTGACAGGTTTTGAGGTACGCGAAATAATGTACCCTTTTTGGACAGTTGCGCATAAATAAGATGCGCCCTGTGTAGATAGTAGCCCCTAAGACTCTGTGCATTGTCAAAAGTGACGGTGCGCAGAGGATCATAATCCCAGGTCTAATATGCCGCCTTCATACGTAGGTGGCGAAGTGTCCGGTGGCCAGCCGGACTGATGAATTTACCGAGCTAAAGCGGCAACTTGACGTGGCAGATGCCGACATCGCGCTTGTCAACAAGCGACTTGACGAGGCACAAGGTATATAATTACTCCGGCGGCACCTGGTAAGAGGAGCTTTATGCCAGTATCTTATAATGTGTGCGCTTGATGCAGATGGTGTTGCTGCCATGGAGATTCTTTGGGCGGAACTTGCCCAAGCCAAGGAGCAAGCCAGGGAAAGTGATGGGGCTGCCGGAAAGGCAATTGAAGAGCTGAAAGCCGAACAGGCTGCTCACTGCCGAAGCAAGAAGGAAATGGCGAGATGGCTATGAAGTTGAAGAGCACTGCTGACCGTTGCAAGCTTCTTGAAAAAGAAGATTAGGCGGAACAGACGGACCTGGAGAAGGCCGTTACCGATGCCAAGGATGCTCGCTCTGTGATGAGAGCTATGAAGGAGGAGCTGCGTCAGGCCTGAGAGATCGCGGCTGGAAAGCCCTTTATGCTGCGGAGGAAGTTCTGTGATCCTAAACATGCTCCGGTAGATCGAATGTGGAGTACGGCGGACACCTATCTGGATTTGGCAGCGAGTGCCGCAGATGCAGCCGAACACTTACGAGATCAAGAAGATCGCAAAGTGGAAAAGCTCTTTTGGTCGCAGTTCCACAATCCGGAGCGCCCACTGTCATTAGCCGATCGTTTGGCCGAATGGGCCGAGCTAAATAGGTTGTCCAGACTCGCCATGAAGTATGTTAGGAGTCATCTGTGGCCAGAGAGGCCAGAGCCGAAAAGTTATTTCAACTTGGTGCAGCAGTTCCTTGGTGCGGCGCCGCATATCAATGCGATGAAGAGGTCAGCGTGCATAGAGGGTGTGCGGATGGCTCTTGCCCGTGTCAAGACATACTGGGCGGAAATTGAGGCCACCGTTGTTGCATCCCTAGACTCGGATGGAAGCCGAGTACCTGCCGAGCACTATTTTCAGGAAGTTCTGCAAGGCGCTCATTTAATGGAGACGCAGTGCTTGAAGGATACTATATTCGAATAGCATATATTATTGTAAAACAATATTTTGATAAATTGTAGAAGCTTTTTATACTTGTGCCTGCAAGTATTATAATACCTCATGTGCGGCCGTTTAACATATATGTATATATAATATGAAAGATGGTAGTCGTCGGCTTCAGCCCCCACGCACATAATGCGGGGGTGTTCGTAGAAGGCGCATTTTCACACTTGATCCAACGTCTTGGTCCTACAAAGGAGGTGATAGCGCAGCGAACTAGGCAATCGGACTATGATGCTTTATCACTTTCACTTAGCCATAGGAGTTTGACGGTGAGGCTACTTATATAGCCCCTGGTGGCGCCTGCACTCGCCCGAACTCGGGGTGCGTATGTGCCTGGCCGGGAAGCGGCCCTTCGTTAATGCAGAGGAATCCTAAAGATTCCGGTAAGTCATCGAGTGGTTGACCAGTCTCATGCTATATCATGACAGCCAGTTTTGGCTTTCTCTACTGAGGTGCTCTCCTGGCCGAACCGGGGCACAATCGCAGTAGTTCTCCTGGTGCCGCCTTAGCCGATAGAGCGAAACGTAAGGTAGCAAAACACAGGAGCCGGGCAAACCTAACATTTGACCAAAGACATGATTCAGAGCTGATGCATATAAGGCCAAACTCGCGACGCCGAACACTCCCTAAGGTATTCGGTCTTTATGAGGGCGGGCGGGATAATGCCCTTAGTAATAAGCCCCTAGTGTCCAGGTACGTGCAAAACTTTGACGTGGCCGTAAGCCAAAACGCCAGCCTGCTCCTTGGATATACCAAGAAACCAGGGGATGTGTATCAACAAGAGACAGTAAAAAAGGTTTACGCAGGGTCTTAATCTGAAAAGAATCCTTAGATTGGGTCCCTGCTGCACGTCTACGTCTGTGTCTCCGTTGTGCCGTATCCTAGACGGGCGTAGCACGGTGTTCATCTCCAAAAGAGAGGAAGTTAGTCGAAGAAAGATCATGCCGAACATGATTTATACTAAATAAACAAAGTATAAATTGAAATGGGTAAAATTGAGCTTTATTGTCTCTTGTTTTATATGCGTGGAGCCCCTAGTACAGGGGTATACGTCTATTAAGCCTTTATCAATTGTATGTTTATGCCGGACTTCGTCTAGCCGTGTCTATGGTCTTAACGACCTGTTTAGGTGCTTTAGCTGGTGAAGCCGCTTTGTTGTGGGGCTGTGAAGGCAGCCGCACTGTCTTCTGCGCGGGAGGAACACTCAATGTTTTCCCTTTAATGAGATGATGCCTCGTGGACCGGGCATCTTAAGCGTAAGAGATGCATAATGCGGTATTGCGTTAAAGCGGGCAAAAGCTTCGTGTCCCAGCAGTGCTTGATAGCTACTTGAGAATGGGGCGATGTGGAAAGTTAGCTATTCGCGACGGAAGTTATCGGGGGAGCCGAACATAACTTCTAGCCGAAGAGAACCCATGTAACGGGCATCCGGGCCTGGCGTTACCCCTTGAAAGGAGGTTTTGCTATGGCGAATTTTTGTTGGGTCTATCCCCATGTTGCGGATTGTGTCCTGGTATAACAGGTTTAGACCACTGCCGCCGTCCATCAGGACATTTGTAAAGTGGAGTCCGCCGATTATTGGGTCTAATACCAAGGCAGTCCAGCCTGTGTTCCGGATTCTTCTAGAGTAATCCTGATGGTCGAAGGTGATCGGTTTTAACAACCATTGGCGAGACTCCTTTGGGATAGGCCGTATGGCGCGTATCTCTGTTGGCGCCATTATGTTTGTCACATGAAGTAAGTTTACTGTTTTGATTTCTTTTGGGAAATCCTTCTGTTTCCTGGTGCTCTGCTTGTGGGGTTCGTCATTGTCCTCACTTGGTGTGTCGAGCCCCTTGTGTTCGGCGTTGAGTTTGTCGGATTGCTTGAAAACCCAACAATCTCTGTGGGTATGGTTCGCAGGCTTCCCGGGAGTACTGTGTATTTGACATATCTTGTCCAAGATTTTGTTTAAGTTGGATAGCTCGTCCCTGTTATCCTTGAGGGGCGGCTTTCTCTGATTCTGCCGGGATCTTTTGAATCCGGCATTGACCACCGTGCTCCTTGGGCTGTTTCCCTTATTTCGGCGCTGGCCCTTGCTGCGTTGGGGTTTTCCGTTTCCATCCCTAACTTCAGATGTACTTGGGTTGCTGGTGCTACATCTTGCCAACCAGCTGTCCTCTCCTGCGCAAAAGCAGGTCATGAGGCTTGTTAATGCGGCCATTGTTCCTGGCTTTTCTTGGCCGAGGTGTCTGGCGAGCCATTCGTCTCGAACGTTATGCTTAAAAGCTGCTAGGGCTTCGGTGTCCGGAGAGTCGACTATCTGATTCTTTTTGGTAAGAAATTTGTTCCATAATTTCTGGGCTGACTCTCCGGGCTGTTGAGTTATGTGACTAAGATCATCTGCATCCGGAGGGCGGACATAGGTCCCTTGAAAATTTGCCCGGAAAGCTTCCTCAAGCTCTTCCCAACTTCCAATGGTGTTTTTGGGAAGGCTTTTGAGCCAATGCCGGGCTGGCCCTTTAAGCTTGAGAGGTAAGTATTTTATGGCGTGGAGGTCATCTCCTCTGGCCATGTGTATGTGGAGGATATAATCCTCGATCCAGACCCCAGCATGGAGGTCATCTCCTCTGGCCATGTGTTTTACGGGCTTGAATCCCCCTGGAAATTCATGGTCCAACACCTCATCGGTGAAACATAGGGGGTGTGCGGCACCCCTGTATTTGGGTGTGCCGTGATGTTCGGATATTCGTTGTGTTGCATTGCTTACTAGAGCTTGCTTTCTTGGCCCGTAGATAGATCTGGCTGGGCCATCTTTTTGATGCGGATCCTTTGGTGGATCGCGTGCCGGCTTGTGTGCGGCGCCGCTTGCCGCTCCATGCTGGCCATGCGGTCGTCTATCCGACCGGGTGGCTTTCCTATTTTTTGACTGCGGGTGCTCTAAGGCCTCCTCATCAAATTCAGGCAGTAGCTTCGCTTTGGATAGCTTTTTGTGCGGCGACTGCCGCCATATTTGTCTGCGGTGCTGCGTACTTTGCTCCATCTGATTCTGAGTGTATCTTCCGCAGTTTTGAGCTTCCACTTCTGCTTTTTCAGGCTACGAGCAGTGGCGACGAGCCTTTTGTGGAGGTTCTTCTGCTCCATGAGCCTGTTCGGTGTAAGGTCGTCCGGACTGTTGTTTTCACCGGGGACAGGGTGTTCGGTTTGATTATCCAAGTTACCCTGTTCAAACGGTTGCTCGAAGGCATGTTCGTCGTCCGCCGACTCGTCGTGCTCTATGGCTGGGTCTGTATGGCTGCTGTCTCTATCGAGGCGGGGCTTGGGGCGGCGCTTACGTCGCCGCTTTGATTGCTTTTCGAGTGAACGATCCCTCGTTGCATCCCTGTGTTCCTCGTCGTCGCTTCCTTTGGGTGTGTCCACCATGTATACATCATGAGATGAGGTGGTTCTCCAGTGCCTTATAGGCGTTGGTTCATGTTCATCTCCTACATCGTCGTCCATACCGTCAATGTCTTCAGAGTCGAAGTCGAGCACGTCGTTTAAATTATCGACAGTGGCTACGAAGTGGGTGGTGGGTGGGCTTCGAATTTCATCATCATCCGCATCCCAACCTTGCTGACCATAGTCCGGCCAGGGCTCTCTTGATAAAGAGAGAGACTTTAGTGAATTCAGAATATCGCCGAAGGGTGAGTGCTGAAAGATGTCCGCGGCGGTGAACTCCATGTTCGGCGCCCAATCGGGTTCGATCGGTAGGGGCGTGGAGGGCTCGGAGTTTGGGGAGGAGTCCGACTCCTTGGAGTCACGGGCTTCGCAGAGAATAGGCCTGGTGTTCGGCTCAATGGCTGTAGAGATTACAGCCCCCGAGGCTGTGTTCAACCACCCATCCTCGATTGGCACAGCTGGCTCCGAATTAAGGGTCGGAGCTGATGCGGGTGCGGCCTCCAGGGCACTGTTCGGCGGTAGAGCTAGATCATGCCCATCGTGCCAATGCGGCGCGCTCGGCTGCGGCTCGAATCTGTCGAAGATCAAGTCTCCGCAGAGGTCGGCCATGTAGCTCAAACTTCCAAATTTGACCTGATGGCCAGGGGCGTAGCTTTCGATCTACTCCAGATGGCCAAGTGAATTGGCCCGCAGTGCAAAGCCGCCAAATTCGAAGATCTGTCCGGGGAGAAAAGTCTCACCCTGGATCGCATCGTCATTGATGATCGGAGGAGCCATCGGGCCTAAAAGTGACGACACAGAGGAACTCTCAATGAAAGAACCAATGTCGGTGTCAAAAACGGCGGATCTTGGGCTGGGGGTCCCAAACTGTGCATCTAGGCGGATGGTAACAGGAGGCAGGGGACACGATGTTTTACCCAGGTTTGGGCCCTCTTGATGGAAGTAAAACCCTACGTCCTGCTTGATTAATATTGATGATATGAGTAGTACAAGAGTAGATCAACCACGAGATCAAGGAGGCTAAACCCTAGAACCTAGCCTATGGTATGATTGTTGTCTGTCCTACGGACTAAAACCCTCCAGTTTATATAGACACCAGAGAGGGCTAGGGTTACACAAAGTTGGTTACAATGGTAGGAGATCTACATATCCGTATCGCCAAGCTTGCCTTCCACGCCAAGGAAATTCCCTTCCGGACACGGGACGAAGTCTTCAATCTTGTATCTTCATAGTCCAGGAGTCCGGCCGAAGGTATAGTCCGGCTATCCAGACACCCCCCTAATTCAGGACTCCCTCACCCGCCAAATATGAAGACCAGGGGGCCCACACCCTTCTCACGAGGGTGGGGGGCGCCACCCACCTAGGCGCGCCCCCTACCTCGTGGGCCCCCTGGAGACCCTCCGACGCCAACTCCAACTCTATATATTTGCTTTCGAAGAGAAAAAATAAGGGAGAAGAAATCATCGTGTTTTACGATACGGAGCCGACGCCAAGCCCTAAAACCTCTCGGGAGGGCTGATCTAGAGTCCGTTTGGGGCTCCGGAGAGGGGGATTCGTCACCGTCGTCCATCAACCATCCTCCATCACCAATTTGATGATCCTCACCCCCGTGCGTGAGTAATTCCATCATAGGCTTGCTGGACGGTGATGGGTTGGATGAGATTTATCATGTAATCGAGTTAGTTTTGTTAGGGTTTGATCCCTAGTATCCATTATGTTCTGAGATTGATGTTGCTATGACTTTGCTATGCTTAATGCTAGTCAGTAGGGCCCGAGTGCCATGATTTCAGATCTGAACCTATTATGTTTTCATGAATATATGTGAGTTCTTTATCCTATCTTGCAAGTCTATAGTCACCTACTATGTGTTATGATCCGGCAACCCCGAAGTGACAATAATCGGGACCACTCCCGGTGATGACCATAGTTTGAGGAGTTCATGTATTCACTATGTGCTAATGCTTTGTTCCGGTTCTCTATTAAAAGGAGGCCTTAATATCCCTTAGTTTACAATAGGACCCCTCTGCTACGGGAGGGTAGGACAAAAGATGTCATGCAAGTTCTTTTCCATAAGCACGTATGACTATATACGGAATACATGCCTACATTACATTGACGAACTGGAGCTAGTTCTGTGGCACCCTATGTTATGACTGTTACATGATGAACGACATCCAGCATAATTATCCATCACTGAGCCGGTGCCTACGAGTTTTCCATATACTGGTTGTCGCTTATTTACTTTTCCGCTGCTACTATTACAATCACTACAAAATACCAAAAACATTACTTTTGCTATCTTTACTTTTGCTGCCGCTACCACCACTATCATATTACTTTGCTACTAAACACTTTGCTGCAGATACTAAGTTTCCAGGTGTGGTTGAATTGACAACTCAGCTGCTAATACTTGATAATATTCTTTGGCTCCCCTTGTGTTGAATCAATAAATTTGGGTTGAATACTCTACCCTCAAAAGCTGTTGCGATCACCTATACTTGTGGGTTATCAGGGAGGCAGCTCGAAGAAGAGGGGCGTTCGGGCAGCGTGCGTTCCAGGAAGTCAAGGGGCGGCGGCGCTGGTGCTTCCAGCGACAAAAGATGGTGGGACGACCACCGGAGGAGAGGCGAGATCGACGGGAACCGATTCCCGGCAGAGGGCGGCGGATCCGGCGAGGCAAGGTTCTGGTGGCGGCGAACTTGGACTTGCGGGCGCCATGGCTGACGAGAGAAGCTCCCGCGAGAGAGCGAGAGAGAGAGCGATGGGAGAGTGAGAGAGAGCTGGAGAAGGAAGGACGGGGAGGAGGCGCTGGGTCGGCCTGCTGGTGGTGGCGCGCTCGGGCTCCAAAGTGACGAGGAGCTTCTCTCCTGCTCAGGGGCTCAGACAGCTTCATGACCCATTTGGGATCGAGGGGAGAAGAGGGCGTGGGATTGGTCGGGCACGGAAACGGAGGCGATGGTGTTTGGCTACGGTGGGATTGGGTAGGAGAGGAAAACAAGGAGGGAGGTGGATCTGGGAGGATATCGATGGGGATTTCGTAGATGCGTGTAGCGGCGGCGACAGGGACAAATCCCTAGATTTTAGGGTTTGTCCAAAATAGGCTAGTGGTTGATCTATATATAGCAAAAGGGCTAAGTTAGGGGCATTTTGTCCCTCCGATCTTAATCGGACGGTCCTGGATAAATAGGCTAGGGAGATCAAATAATAAAACGGAGATGTTTTATAGACGTTTGGGGATGATCCGGACCCATCGCCGACGACTGCCCGGGTCGGGTTCGGGGAAGTTTCAGACACGCGCGAGGGGTCGATGCACTGTGCAAAGAGAGGTTAGACGAACGAGGTCAAGTGTGTGGTTGGACTAAGAAGAGAGAGGAAGAATGCAACCCGGCAACCGTTTCTGGAGACCGAAAACGCCCGACGTTTAGACATACTATAATGCCGCTATAGTTATCCGTTGGGGCATCAAACAGACTCCAAATGCGATGAAACTTGACATGCGGCCTACCTACAACATAACAACACCACATGCCAACCTTTAACCCATTCCGAGAACATTTTCCGGCCACTTATAAAATAATATTTCGGACGTGCCGCGGGCGCGTGCGAGTGTGTCTGGGCTCAGTACGGACAACAGAGGGAACAGGGGGAACCCGAATTGATGAAAGTTTTGAAAACATGAAGATGCAATGCACATGATGACATGGCAAGATGCAACACGCAAGCGAATGACAAGGTAGCAACAACGAATAACTGGAAGACACCTGGCGCATCGGTCTCGTGGTGTTATAACACTCCACCGCTACAAGAGGATCTCGTCCCGAGATCTAGGATGGCACCGGAGGGAAACGGAAGAGGAAGAGAAAAGGTAAGCTAAATTTCTTCTTTGACAAATGAGTGAAACCAAAGAACCTTGCGAGGTTGAACAAATTGAAAGAAAGAATACAAGGAAGAAGAACAAAGTTGAAAACACTCCGTTAGAAAAGAGGAACAAGGAGCATTACCAGGCTTGTAGGTTGAAAGACATAAGAAAAGCGGTGCAATGGATAAGAAGTACATGCAAGCACTCTGATTGAAACAAGATGCACAAGGAACAAGAAATAAATCAATTACAACAACACTCCGGTTAAGACAAGATAGAGAAGGAATAAGAATGATATAATTTGGACAACACTCTGACTGTAAATGGAAGGAATTCAACATGAATTTGACAAGATGAGAGGAACCTGATGAGATCAACAACAGACTTCCTCCGGAACTATTGAAAGAATGGCCCAAGGGGTAAGAAAGATTTCAGACAGCACTTCGGTTGAGAAGGGAGGCAAAACTTGATAAAATGGGAAGAACTTGAAAACAGGGCACAACACTCCGGTTGAATGGATAAGCCCAAAAAGAACATGATCTTTGACAAAACGAGATGATGGGTGAATGTAATAACAATACAATGCCTCTGGAATGAATGAATCCATCATTAGGATGAAGCAAGAATAAGAATTATGTTATGCGTATCCTTCACCAATTTAAATTGATGACAAGCAACGGATTTGGCATACTACTTATTCTTGTAGAAAGGATTAAGATAGATATAGCACCAACTTGGGAAGATCTTCAACGAACCACCGGTAGGATTGAAACAACGAATAAATGATATGATAAACGAAGGAAGAAGAATCTTGGAAGAACCACCGTAAGAATTTTGTCGGCGTTCTGGGAACGGGGGTCCCCAGACTTGCCTGCCCGCGGCCTGCGGCGTGGCTCAAGTGGGGGCCCAACACGGCCCATCTTCATCAGCGCAAGACTCAAGACCCTCGCGAGGGGCCAAGCCTCGCGAGGCGGACGACATGGCACTTCCTCAGGCCAAGCCTCATTAGGCAGGCTCGTGAGGAGATGGAGACATCGAGGCGGGGTACCTCGCGAGGTTCCCATGACGTGAGCCATGACGACTGGAGGCACCAGGCGGGTGCCATCGCGCGCAGCGTCCTTCTTTCCTCTTCGGTGCAAAGGGGGCAGGCGCAGCCACCGGGTACCGAGGCATCAGGCAAAGGTTGCCACTTCAGTGCAACGAGACCAAGGCCAACGGACTACGAGACAGAGGTCACCATGGAGCCCAGCGCGGCGTCATCACCAGAGCCTTTAGCAGGCGAAGACTACTTTTGACAGGATAGGTGTACTAGCTGTCCCCCTTCAAATTAGCCCGCCATTGTTGGATCCCTTCCCGCTCAATATTTGGGAAGAGGACCAGGGCCTCTATAAATAGGACTAGCCACTCACACTGCCAGGGGGTTCGAAGGTTGGTTCGTTGGGCTCGAGACCATCAGAGAGAGAGAGAGAGAGAGAGAGAGAGAGAGAGAGAGAAGGACAGCTGCGCCCCCGTTTGCAGTTCATCCACCAGCCAAGAACAGACCCTCGCGAGGCTGTTCTTCCTTGTAGTGTTCATCCTCACCAGCCCCAAGAGGAAATCCACAAACCACACACTGGAGTAGGGTATTACACCACAACGGTGGCCCGAACCAGTATAAATCTCGTGTCTTTCGTGCATTTCTTTCAGTAGCTTAGATCCTTGTGGGAGGGAGAGGTTGAAGGCGTAATCTCCGCGCGCACCCAAGTGTTCGAACCTTAAGGGTCTGCCAGAACCCGAAATCTGACATTTGGCGCGCCAGGTAAGGGTGCGCTGGAATTCGTCTTCCACCGCTCTGCTCTCCTCCGACCGCCACAACCATGTCCGACGCTCGCCGGGCCCCCGCCGAGCGCCGGGCTGCCACCGCCTCTTGCGTCGCCCGGACGGCCCCTGTCGGTGGGCGCCCTCGCCGTTCCTCGCCGCCCGCCGTCGACACCGCCACCGGCCCGGCGGGAAGCGGGCAGCAAACGCCACCCCGGCTTCTGCCCGCGTGACGGAGTAACTGCACCGCAACCTCGACGCCCCCGGTCGTTGCGGCCCTCCTAGGCGGCTCGCAGGCGCCACCCACAAGTCGCCACATCAAGCCTTTCGCCCGCCGAGTCAACGCCGTTTCCGCACGGCAGGGGGCTCCCCCAGACCGGGTGGCGCCCGAGGACGGCCTGACCTTCAGCTCGAAGGACCACCCCGCCAACCCGGCCGGCTCGGGCGCACTCCCCCTGCTGTGCACCCCCACTATCTGCCAGGTGGCCGTCACCAGGACCCTCGTCGACGGCGGTGCAGGCCTCAGTGTGCTCTCGGTCGAAACCTTCAACCTCCTCCGCATACCTCGGGAGCAACTGCGACCCAGTCGACCCTTCTCAGGCATCGGGGGCGGATCGTCCGACTCCCTGGGGCAGATCCGGCTCCCGGTAACCTTCGGCACCTACGACAACTTTCGCACGGAGATGGTCGACTTCGACATCGCCCCCATCAACCTCCCCTACAACGCCATCCTCGGCTACCCGGCGCTGGCCCAGTTCATGGCCGCCACGCACCTAGCGTATAACCTCATGAAGATGCCTGGGAGCAGCGGCCCCCTCGTCGTGCGCGGGGACGTCGGGAGCGCCCTACAAGTGCTCCAGCTCGCCTTCAAGACAGCGGCATCAGCGCGGCCCGCTGACGCGGAGACCCCTGAGCCCAAGGGGGCTGTGCCCGCCAAGAAGAAGCAGCTATTCACCCAGGACAAAGCAGAAGCCAAGAAGATACCAGTCGACAAGGATGGGTCCTCCAGCGCCACTTTCACCATAGGCGCCAACCTTGAGCCTGAGCAGGAGGATGCCTTGGTCAAGTTCTTGCGCACAAACAAGAAGGTGTTTGCTTGGGAGCCAGATCAGCTGGCAGGGATCCCTAGGAGTGTCATCGAGCACCACCTCAACGTATGCCCAAATGTGCGCCCGGTGAAGCAGAAGGCCAGACGGCAATCCACGGAGAAGCAGACCTTCATTGCTCAAGAGACCCGCAAGCTCGAGGCAGTCGGGGTCATTCGCGAGGTTCGGTACCCGGATTGGTTGGCTAACCCTGTCACCGTGCCCAAGAAAGGAGGGAAAGAGCGCATCTGCGTCGACTTCACCAACCTCAACAAGGCATGCCCGCAAGACCCGTTCCCGCTTCCCCGCATAGACCAGATTGTCGATTCCACTGCGGAATGCGACCTGCTGTGCTTCCTGGACGCCTTCTCCGGGTACCACCAGATCAAGATGACGGTGTAAGACGTAGAGAAGACCGCTTTCTTGACCCCGTACGGGGTATATTGCTATACATGCGTGCCGTTCGGGCTGCGCAACGCGGGGGCGACCTTTCAGCGGCTGATGCACATCACCTTGGGCCAGCAGCTCGGAAGGAACGTCGAGGCCTACGTTGACGACATCGTAGTGAAATCTTGGGAGGCCAAGAGCCTGATACAAGACCTCGAGGAGACCTTCACGAGCCTCGACGCAGTAAACCTGAGGCTCAACCCGGAGAAATGTGTGTTTCGCGTCCCCTCGGGCAAGCTCCTGGGATTCCTCGTGTCGCATCGTGGCATCGAGGCCAACCCCGAGAAGGTCAAGGCCGTCGAGGACATGAGTCCGCCCAAGACCCTCAGAGAACTGCAGAAGCTCACTGGGCGTGTGACCGCACTAGGGCGCTTCATCTCCAAACTAGGGGAGCGAGCGCTGCCTTTCTTCCAGCTGATGAAGAAGAAGGGGCCCTTTGAATGGAGTGAAGAGGCAGATAAGGCGTTTCAAGACCTGAAGAGGTACCTGACCAGTCCCCCAGTCATGGTAGCTCCGCGCCCATAGGAGCCCCTGCTGCTGTACCTCGCCGCCACACCCTACTCCGCTAGCGCGGCCTTGGTGGCGGTTAGGGAGGAGCGCCAAATCAAGACCGCAGCGGCGGCGCGAGGCAGGACAAAACGGGAACAAGGGAAGCCTGCAGAAGCCCCAGCCGCGGCTGAGGAGGGGCGGCTGCCGAGGAGTGCACCGGAGGCAGGAGAGGCAGCCCGACCGAACGGCCCACCTCCGGAGGCCACGTCACCTTGTGAGGCGCCCATACCTCCCGAGGGCGCGGCAACCCCTGATGCTCCCAGCCAAGTTGAGCACCTAGTTTACTTTGTTAGCACGGTGCTACGGGACGCGAGGGCAAGGTACCCGATGCCTCAGAAGCTCCTCCTTGCGCTGCTGGTAGCCTCACGCAAGCTGCATCATTACTTCCAGGCCCATCCCATCAAGGTCGTCTCATCTTACCCCCTGGAGAGGGTGCTCAGGAGCCCTAACTCAGCCGGAAGGGTCGCAGAGTGGAACATAGAGCTGCAGGCATTCGAGCTCGAGTTCAGCACAACCAGGGTCATCAAAGGAGCAGCATTGGCAGACTTCGTGGCAGAGTGGACTGAGGCACCAGGCCTCAAGGCAGAAGAGGATCGGTCCCTCTTCCCGGGGAGCGAGGCGCCCGAAGGCTGGGTCATGCACTTCGACGGGGCGTTCTCCAGGCATGGCACTAGGGCTGGGGCAGTGCTTGTATCACCCACTCAAGACAAGCTCTACTACGCTGTGCAGCTCTGTTTCCAACACGGCGAGAAGGCCTCCAACAACATAGCGGAGTATGAAGGTTTTATAGCTGGCTTGAAGGCCGCGGCTGCTCTGGGGGTGAAGCGCCTGACCATCAAGGGCGACTCGCAACTCCTCGTCAATTTCTCCAACAAGGTGTATGAGCCGAAGGACGAGCACATGGAAGCCTACCATGCGGAGGTCCGCAGAATGGAGAAGCAGTTCTGGGGACTGGAGTTACAGCATGTGCCCCGCGGCACCAATCAGGAGTCCGACGACATCGCCAAACGAGCGTCCAGGCGGTTACCTCAGGAGCCTGCCGTCTTCGAGGAGCGGCTCTTCAAGCCCTCAGCCCAGCTGTTACTATCAAATACGGCTCAACCTCGGGAGGAGCTCCCCCCGCCACCTGCCTCGGGAGCCCCGGTCTGTGGCTCGGCTTCGGGGGCTCGGCTGCTCCTGATGGTGGAACCTCAGGAGGGGTGCTGGATCACAGAGCTCCGGAGCTACTTGACGCAGGGGACCTTACCGGAGAAGGAGGAGGAAGTGGAGCATGTGGCGCGACAGGCCATGGCGTACTGCATCAGGGATGGAGAGCTCTACCGGAAGCGGCCAAACGATGTATCCTTGCGCCGCATCTCTAGGGAGAAAGGAAAGGAACTGCTGGAAGATATACACGGTGGGGATTGTGGAAGTCATTCATCATCGCGGACCCTCGTCGGCAAGGCGTTCCGCAGTCGGTTCTATTGGCCGACCGCACTCAATGACGCTGTCGACCTGGTGAAAGCTTGTGAGGCCTGCTAGTTCCACGCCAAGCAAACCCATCAGCCGGCGGGAGGCCTGCAGACTATACCCCTCTCGTGGCCATTCGCGGTCTGGGGGCTGGACATCCTAGGCCTGTTCCCCCGGGCGCCAGGGGGCTACCGCTTCCTCTACGTTGCCGTGGACAAGTTCACCAAGTGGGCTGAGGTAGAGGCCGTCCGCACCATCCCCGCGGGTTCCACGGTCAAGTTCATCAAGGGCATCGTGAGCTGGTTCGGGGTGCCGAACCGCATCATCACCGACAACGGTTCGCAGTTCACCAGTAACCTCTTCAAAACATACTGTGCTAACCTTGGAACGCAGATATGCTACGCTTCGGTGGAGCACCCCCGAAGCAACGGCCAGGCCGAGCGGGCCAACACAGAGGTCCTGAGGGGCCTCAAGACCAGGACGTGCAAGAAGAAGCTGGAGGTCTGCGGCAGGGGTTGGTACGACGAGCTTCCGTCCGTGCTGTGGTCCATCCGCACCACCGCGACCAAGCCAACCGGGGAGACCCCATTCTTCCTGGTCTACGGAGCGGAAGCAGTCCTCCCTCACGTGGTCAGGCGTCGCTCCGCGCGGGTCCAGGCATTTGACGAGGCGCAGCAGGACGCCATGCGGGGGATGGACCTCGTGTTGGGGGAGGAACGTCGCCGGGAAGCCGCGCTGCGGGCTGCCAGGTATCAACAAGCGCTGCGGCGATATCACTGCCGCAACATCCGCGCCAGGACTCTTGAGGTAGGAGACCTCGTGCTCAGGAGGGTCCTCTCTAGGGAGGGATTGCACAAACTCTCTCCCATGTGGGAGGGCCCGTTCAAAGTTGTCCATATTTCCAGGCCCGGCTCTGCGCGCTTGGAGACTCAAGAGGGAGTGCCGATCCAGAACGCGTGGAACATCCAGCACCTCCGAAGGTTCTACCCCCAAAAAAGGCCCGGAGCCTGTGAAGCAAGGCGGGTGCCTGTGAAGATCATCTCTTTTGTAAGGCCCGGAGCCTGTGAAGCAAGGCGAGTGCCTGTGAAGATCATCTCTTTTGTAAGGCCCGGAGCCTGTGAAGCAAGGCGAGTGCCTGTGAAGATCATCTCTTTTGTAAGGCCCGGAGCCTGTGAAGCAAGGCGAGTGCCTGTGAAGATCATCTCTTTTGTAAGGCCCAGAGCCTATGAAGCAAGGTGAGTGCCTGTGAAGATCATCTCTTTTGTAAGGCCCAGAGCCTGTGAAGCAAGGCGAGTGCCTGTGAAGATCATCTCTTTTGTAAAGCCCGGAGCTTGTGAAGCAAGGCGAGTGCCTATGAAGATCATCTCTTTTGTAAGGCCTGGAGCCTGTGAAGCAAGGCGAGTGCCTGTGAAGATCATCTCTTTTTGTAAGGCCCGGAGCCTGTGAAGCAAGGAGAGTGCCTGTGAAGTTATCGTGTTTTGGAAAAGGCCCGGAGCCTGTGAAGCAAGGCCAATGCCTGTGAAGCTCGCCGCCCCATGACACTCTCACGTAATAATGAGTGGGGCTATACACGCCCCGGAGTCTCAGGAGCGCCGGCCTCAGGCCCTGGGGCTCCATCCCACGCCCAGTGGCAGCACTTAGCACTGCGCTGGTGAGAAGACGTCGAAGACTAGATTAGGTGCCGGACGCGGGAAGCCTTATTTGCTTTCCACAGTTGGCGTGTTTATTTGCATTTGAAGCCTTATTGAAGTTGTCGCTGTGCTGGTCTATGGTTCGCCGATTTCTGCTCCTTGCTTTGGTTTCTCTCGAAGTCGACCTCGCGAGGGATGGTGTTCAGGCGTCCTCGCGAGCGTCTCTGCCCTTGCTGCGGGAAGGTTTCCATGGCCCTAGCGCATTACAGGAGCACCCCTCCTAGTCCGTGCCCCTCGGGCACCGCGACACGCATGCAGGGCCTGGGTCGGTCGCCCCCCCTAGACAGGGATGAAGGACTATTTGCATACAGGCAAACGGTCCGGAGGCACGAGGAAAAGTTCAAGGTAACAACTGAAACGACGGTATTCCCAACACGCCCCAATGGGGCTCCGTACAACTGTTCTGACTGGTGCAGGAAACAAAAGGAAAGAAAAAAAGAGACGATCTCGGCGCGGCCCTCCTCGCATCAGCTTGCGGAGGCAGCGCGGGCTGCCGTAGGGCCTCAGGCGGACTCCCTCTCGCGCTTCACCGGGGCGCGACGGCGGGCGGACGAACCGCCACCTCCCAAGTGAGCTCGACGGCGCGGGGGAGGACTGCTGCAGCCGCTGGAGGAGTCGCTTGAGGAGGAGCTGACGAAGCTTGGGGAGTCGCGGGCGCCGCTGTCCGCGCGGGCGCTGTCTCCTTCATCGCCACCAAAGCGGGGCCCGCGGGCGCGGTCGTCGTCCTTTGGGCAGCACCCCGCGCGGCGACCATCTTCCCCAAACACCCTCACATAGAGGGTGGCGTCGCCGTCAAATCTGAAGTGTAGGGTGCACCGACGCTCCAGGCCGCGAGCGCGAGCGAACGCCTGCCAGCCCCGGGTGAGGGCCAAGCCCCCGCTGGCGGAGACCTCCAGGGCCACCCACGAAGACCTGCTGCAGCAGCCCTCCGCCTGGAGCCAGAGGCCACCAGGAGCGTCGGCCGGGAGTTCACCGAGGAGGAAGCGAGGGAGCGGAAGTCGGGCACAAGTTAGTTCCGCTACCGAGACAACGAACTCCGGCGGTGCCTGCACAGCGCGGAAGCGCGGCCTAGGGGAGCGCGCAGTCCAGGCGTATACCTCAGCCGCGGCGGCGCGCCCGCCACCGCGTTGGGAACCGCTCCTATGACCACCAGATGTGTTGGGGAACGCAGTAATTTCAAAAATTTTCCTACGCACACGCAAGATCATGGTGATGCACCGCAACGAGAGGGGAGAGTGATGTCTACGTACCAACGCAGACCGACTGCGGAAGCGATCACACAACGTAGAGGAAGTAGTCGTACGTCTTCTTCCCGATCCAACCGATCCAAGCACCGTTACTCCGGCACCTCCGAGTTCTTAGCACACGTTCAGCTCGATGATGTTCCTCGGGCTCCGATCCAGCAAAGCATCGAGGAAGAGTTCCGTCAGCACGACGGCGTGGTGACGATCTTGATGTACTACCGACGCAGGGCTTCGCCTAAGCACTGTAACGGTATGATCGAGGTGGAATTTGGTGGCAGGGGGCACCGCACACGGCTAAGGAACGATTAACTTGTGTGTGTTGTGGTGCCCCCTGCCCCCGTATATAAAGGCCAGGGGCAGGGGGTTCGGCCGGCTAGGAGGGAGGCACAGGGAGGAGTCCTACTCCCACCGGGAGTAGGACTCCTTCCCCCAATCCTATTCCAACTAGGATTCTTGGGGAAGAAGGAGAAAGAGGGGGCCGGCCCACCTCTCCTAGTCCTATTAGGACTTGGGAAAGGTGGGGGGCGCCGGCCAGGTGTGGGCTGCCTCTTCTCTCTTTTCCACTAAGGCCCAATAGGCCCATTTACCTCCCGGGGGGTTCCGGTAACCCTCCCGGTAATCCGGAAAAATCCCGATTTCACCCGGAACGCTTCCGGTGCCCAAACATAGGCTTCCAATATATCAATCTTTACGTCTCGACCTTTTTCGAGACTCCTCCTCATGTCCGTGATCTCATCCGGGACTCCGAACAACCTTCGGTACATCAAAATGCATAAACTCATAATAACTGTCATCGTAACGTTAAGCGTGCGGACCCTACGGTTCGAGAACAATGTAGACATGACCGAGACACGTCTCCGGTCAATAACCAATAGCGGGACCTGGATGCCCATATTGGCTCCTACATATTCTACGAAGATCTTTATCGGTCAGACCGCATAACAACATACGTTGTTCCCTTTGTCATCGGTATGTTACTTGCCCGAGATTCGATCGTCGGTATCCAATGCCTAGTTCAATCTCGTTACTGGCAAGTCTCTTTACTCGTTCCGTAATACATCATCTCATAACTAACATCTTAGTTATTATGCTTGCAAGGCTTATGTGATGTGTATTACCGAGAGGGCCCAGAGATACCTCTCCGACAATCAGAGTGACAAAACCTAATCTCGAAATACGCCAACCCAACATCTACCGTTGGAGACACCTGTAGTACTCCTTTATAATCACCCAGTTACGTTGTGACGTTTGGTAGTACCCAAAGTGTTCCTCCGGTAAACGGGAGTTGCATAATCTCACAGTTATAGGAACATGTATAAGTCATGAAGAAGGCAATAGTAACATACTAAACGATCAGGTGCTAAGCTAATGGAATGGGTCATGTCAATCAGATCATTCAACTAATGATGTGACCTCGTTAATCAAATAACAACTCTTTGTTCATGGTTAGGAAACATAACCATCTTTGATTAACGAGCTAGTCTAGTAGAGGCATACTAGTGACACTCTGTTGGTCTATGTATTCACACATGTATTATGTTTCCAGTTAATACAATTCTAGCATGAATAATAAACATTTATCATGATATAAGGAAATAAATAATAACTTTATTATTGCCTCTAGGGCATATTTCCTTCAGTCTCCCACTTGCACTAGAGTCAATAATCTAGATTACACAGTAATGATTCTTACACCCATGGAGTCTTGGTGCTGATCATGTTTTGCTCGTGGAAGAGGCTTAGTCAACGGGTCTGCAACATTCAGATCCGTATGTATCTTGCAAATCTCTATGTCTCCCACCTGGACTAAATCCCGGATGGAGTTGAAGCGTCTCTTGATGTGTTTGGTTCTTTTGTGAAATCTGGATTCCTTTGCCAAGGCAATTGCACCAGTATTGTCACAGAAGATTTTCATTGGACCCGATGCACTAGGTATGACACCTAGATCGGATATGAACTCCTTCATCCAGACTCCTTCGTTCGCTGCTTCCGAAGCAGCTATGTACTCTGCTTCACATGTAGATCCCGCTACGACGCTTTGTTTAGAACTGCACCAACTGACAGCTCCACCGTTTAAAGTAAACACGTATCCGGTTTGCGATTTAGAATCGTCCGGATCAGTGTCAAAGCTTGCATCAACGTAACCTCTTACGGTGAGCTCTTTGTCACCTCCATATACGAGAAACATATCCTTAGTCCTTTTCAGGTATTTCAGGATGTTCTTGACCGCTGTCCAGTGATCCACCCCTGGATTACTTTGGTACCTCCCTGCTAAACTTATAGCAAGGCACACATCAGGTCTGGTACACAGCATTGCATACATGATAGAGCCTATGGCTGAAGCATAGGGAACATCTTTCATTTTCTCTCTATCTTCTGCAGTGGTCGGGCATTGAGTCTGACTCAACTTCACACCTTGCAATACAGGCAAGAACCCTTTCTTTGCTTGATCCATTTTGAGCTTCTTCAAAATCTTGTCAAGGTATGTGCTTTGTGAAAGTCCAATTAAGCGTTTTGATCTATCTCTATAGATCTTTATGCCTAATATGTAAGCAGCTTCCCCGAGGTCTTTTATCGAAAAACTTTTATTCAAGTATCCCTTTATGCTATCCAGAAATTCTATATCATTTCCAATAAGTAATATGTCATCCACATATAATATCAGAAATGCTACAGAGCTCCCACTCACTTTCTTGTAAATACAGGCTTCTCCAAAAGTCTGTATAAACCCAAATGCTTTGATCACACTATCAAAGCGTTTATTCCAACTCCGAGATGCTTGCACCAGTCCATAGATGGATCGCTGGAGTTTGCAAACTTTGTTAGCTCCCTTTGGATCGACAAAACCTTCTGGTTGCATCATATACAACTCTTCTTCCAGAAATCCATTCAGGAATGCGGTTTTTACATCCATTTGCCAAATTTCATAATCATAAAATGCGGCAATTGCTAACATGATTCTGACAGACTTAAGCATCGCTACGGGTGAGAAAGTCTCATCGTAGTCAACTCCTTGAACTTGTCGAAAACCTTTTGCGACAAGTCGAGCTTTGTAGACAGTAACATTACCATCAGCGTCAGTCTTTTTCTTAAAGATCCATTTATTCTCAATTGCTTGCCGATCATCGGGAAAGTCAACCAAAGTCCATACTTTGTTCTCATACATGGATCCCATCTCAGATTTCATGGCTTCAAGCCACTTTGCGGAATCTGGGCTCATCATCGCTTCTTCATAGTTCGTAGGTTCATCATGATCTAGTAGCATGACTTCCAGAACAGGATTACCGTACCACTCTGGTGCGGATCTTACTCTGGTTGATCTACGAGGTACAGTAGTATCTTGATCTAAAGTTTCATGATCATCATCATTAACTTCCTCTCTCATTGGTATAGGTCTCATAGAAACAGTTTTCTGTGATGTACTATTTCCCAATAACGGAGTAGGTACAGTTACCTCGTCAAGTTCTACTTTCCTCCCACTCACTTCTTTCGAGAGAAACTCCTTCTCAAGAAAGTTTCCGAATTTAGCAACAAAAGTCTTGCGTTCGGATCTGTGATAGAAGGTGTATCCAATAGTTTCCTTTGGATATCCTATGAAGACACACTTCTCCGATTTGGGTTCGAGCTTATCAGGTTGAAGCTTTTTCACATAAGCATCGCAACCCCAAATTTTAAGAAACGACAACTTTGGTTTCTTGCCAAACCATAGTTCATAAGGCGTCGTCTCAACGGATTTAGATGGTGCCCTATTTAACGTGAATGCGGCCGTCTCTAAAGCATAACCCCAAAATGATAGCGGTAAATCAGTAAGAGACATCATAGATCGCACCATATCTAGTAAAGTACGATTAAGACGTTCGGACACACCATTACGTTGTGGTGTTCCGGGTGGCGTGAGTTGCGAAACTATTCCACAATTTTTCAAATGTACACCAAACTCGTAACTCAAATATTCTCCTCCACGATCAGATCGTAGAAACTTTATTTTCTTGTTACGATGATTTTCAACTTCACTCTGAAATTCCTTGAACTTTTCAAATGTTTCAGACTTATGTTTCATTAAGTAGATATACCCATATCTGCTTAAATCATCTGTGAAGGTGAGAAAATAACGATATCCGCCACGAGCCTCAATATTCATCGGACCACATACATCGGTATGTATGATTTCCAATAAATTTGTTGCTCTCTCCATAGTACCGGAGAACGGTGTTTTAGTCATCTTGCCCATGAGGCACGGTTCGCAAGTACCAAGTGATTCATAATCAAGTGGTTCCAAAAGCCCATCAGCATGGAGTTTCTTCATGCGCTTTACACCGATATGACCTAAACGGCAGTGCCACAAATAAGTTGCACTATTATTATCAACTCTGCATCTTTTGGCTTCAACATTATGAATATGTGTATTACTACTATCGAGATTCAATAAGAATAGACCACTTTTCAAGGGTGCATGACCATAAAAGATATTACTCATATAAATAGAACAACCATTATTCTCTGATTTAAATGAATAACCGTCTCGAATTAAACAAGATCCAGATATAATGTTCATGCTTAACGCTGGCACCAAATAACAATTATTTAGGTCTAATATTAATCCCGAAGGTAGATGTAGAGGTAGCGTGCCGACCGCGATCACATCGACTTTGGAACCGTTTCCCACGCGCATCGTCACCTCGTCCTTTGCTAGTGTCCGCTTATTCTGTAGTCCCTGTTTCGAGTTGCAAATATTAGCAACAGAACCAGTATCAAATACCCAGGTGCTACTGCGAGCATTAGTAAGGTACACATCAATAACATGTATATCACATATACCTTTGTTCACCTTGCCATCCTTCTTATCCGCCAAATACTTGGGGCAGTTCCGCTTCCAGTGACCAGTCTGCTTGCAGTAGAAGCACTCAGTTTCAGGCTTAGGTCCAGACTTGGGTTTCTTCTCTTGAGCAGCAACTTGCTTGCCGTTCTTTTTGAAGTTCCCTTTCTTCTTCCCTTTGCCCTTTTTCTTGAAACTAGTGGTTTTGTTAACCATCAACAGTTGATGCTCCTTCTTGATTTCTACCTCCGCAGCTTTCAGCATAGCGAAGAGCTCAGGAATAGTCTTGTTCATCCCTTGCATATTATAGTTCATCACAAAGCTCTTGTAGCTTGGTGGCAGTGATTGGAGAATTCTGTCAATGACGCAATCATCCGGAAGTGTAACTCCCAATTGAATCAAGTGATTATTATACCCAGACATTTTGAGTATATGCTCACTGACAGAACTGTTCTCCTCCATCTTGCAGCTATAGAACTTATTGGAGACTTCATATCTCTCAATCCGGGCATTTGCTTGAAATATTAACTTCAACTCCTGAAATATCTCATATGCTCCATGACGTTCAAAACGTCGTTGAAGTCCCGGTTCTAAGCCGTAAAGCATGGCACACTGAACTATTGAGTAGTCATCAGCTTTGCTCTGCCAGACGTTCATAACTTCTGGTGTTGCTCTTGCAGCAGGCCTGGCACTCAGCGGTGCTTCCAGGACGTAATTCTTCTGTGCAGCAATGAGGATAATCCTCAGGTTACGGACCAAGTCCGTGTAATTGCTACCATCATCTTTCAACTTAGCTTTCTCAAGGAACGCATTAAAATTCAACGGAACAACAGCACGAGCCATCTATCTACAATCAACATAAACAAGCAAGATACTATCAGGTACTAAGTTCATGATAATTTTTAAGTTCAGTTAATTTACTTAAGAACTCCCACTTAGATAGACATCCCTCTAATCCTCTAAGTGATTACGTGATCCAAATCAACTAAACCATAACCGATCATCACCTGAGATGGAGTAGTTTTCAATGGTGAACATCAATATGTTGATCATATCTACTATATGATTCACGCTCGACCTTTCGGTCTCCGTGTTCCGAGGCCATATCTGTATATGCTTGGCTCGTCAAGTATAACCTGAGTATTCCGCGTGTGCAACTGTTTTGCACCCATTGTATTTGAACGTAGAGCCTATCACACCCGATCATCACGTGGTGTCTCAGCACGAAGAACTTTTGCAACGGTGCATACTCAGGGAGAACACTTCTTGATAATTTAGTGAGAGATCATCTTATAATGCTACCGTCAATCAAAGCAAGATAAGATGCATAAAAGGATAAACATCACATGCAATCAATATAAGTGATATGATATGGCCATCATCATCTTGTGCTTTGTGATCTCCATCTCCGAAGCATCGTCATGATCACCATCGTCACCGGCGCAACACCTTGATCTCCATCGTAGCATCGTTGTCGTCTCGCCAATCTAATGCCTCCACGACTATCACTACCGCTTAGTAATAAAATAAAGCATTACATCGCGATTGCATTGCATACAATAAAGCGACAACCATATGGCTCCTGCCAGTTGCCGATAACTCGGTTACAAAACATGATCATCTCATACAATAAAATCAGCATCATGCCTTGACAATATCACATCACAACATGCCCTGCAAAAACAAGTTAGACGTCCTCTACTTTGTTGTTGCAAGTTTTACGTGGCTGCTACGGGCTTAAGTAAGAACTCATCTCACCTACGCATCAAAACCACAACGATAGTTCGTCAAATAGACTCCGTTTTAACCTTCTCAAGGACCGGGCGTAGTCACACTTGGTTCAACTAAAGTTGGAGAGACAGTCTTCCGCTAGCCATCTGTGTGCATAGCACGTCGAGGGAACCGGTCTCGCGTAAGAGTACGCGTAAGGTTGGTCCGGATCGTCTCGTCCAACAATACTGCCGAACCAAAGTATGACATGCTGGTAGGCAGTATGACTTGTATCGCCCACAACTCACTTGTGTTCTACTCGTGCAAATAACATCAAACCATAAAAACCTAGGCTCTGATACCACTGTTGGGGAACGCAGTAATTTCAAAAATTTTCCTACGCACACGCAAGATCATGGTGATGCACCGCAACGAGAGGGGAGAGTGATGTCTACGTACCAACGCAGACCGACTGCGGAAGCGATCACACAACGTAGAGGAAGTAGTCGTACGTCTTCTTCCCGATCCAACCGATCCAAGCACCGTTACTCCGGCACCTCCGAGTTCTTAGCACACGTTCAGCTCGATGACGTTCCTCGGGCTCCGATCCAGCAAAGCGTCGAGGAAGAGTTCCGTCAGCACGACGGCGTGGTGACGATCTTGATGTACTACCGACGCAGGGCTTCGCCTAAGCACTGTAACGGTATGATCGAGGTGGAATTTGGTGGCAGGGGGCACCGCACACGGCTAAGGAATGATTAACTTGTGTGTGTTGTGGTGCCCCCTGCCCCCGTATATAAAGGCCAGGGGCAGGGGGTTCGGCCGGCTAGCAGGGAGGCGCAGGGAGGAGTCCTACTCCCACCGGGAGTAGGACTCCTTCCCCCAATCCTATTCCAACTAGGATTCTTGGGGAAGAAGGAGAAAGAGGGGGCCGGCCCACCTCTCCTAGTCCTATTAGGACTTGGGAAAGGTGGGGTGCCGGCCAGGTGTGGGCTGCCTCTTCTCTCTTTTCCACTAAGGCCCAATAGGCCCATTTACCTCCCGGGGGGTTCCGGTAACCCTCCCGGTAATCCGGAAAAATCCCGATTTCACCCGGAACGCTTCCGGTGCCCAAACATAGGCTTCCAATATATCAATCTTTACGTCTCGACCTTTTCGAGACTCCTCGTCATGTCCGTGATCTCATCCGGGACTCTGAACAACCTTCGGTACATCAAAATGCATAAACTCATAATAACTGTCATCGTAACGTTAAGCGTGCGGACCCTACGGTTCGAGAACAATGTAGACATGACCGAGACACGTCTCCGGTCAATAACCAATAGCGGGACCTGGATGCCCATATTGGCTCCTACATATTCTACGAAGATCTTTATCGGTCAGACCGCATAACAACATACGTTGTTCCCTTTGTCATCGGTATGTTACTTGCCCGAGATTCGATCGTCGGTATCCAATGCCTAGTTCAATCTCGTTACTGGCAAGTCTCTTTACTCGTTCCGTAATACATCATCTCATAACTAACATCTTAGTTATTATGCTTGCAAGGCTTATGTGATGTGTATTACCGAGAGGGCCCAGAGATACCTCTCCGACAATCAGAGTGACAAAACCTAATCTCGAAATACGCCAACCCAACATCTACCGTTGGAGACACCTGTAGTACTCCTTTATAATCACCCAGTTACGTTGTGACGTTTGGTAGTACCCAAAGTGTTCCTCCGGTAAACGGGAGTTGCATAATCTCATAGTTATAGGAACATGTATAAGTCATGAAGAAAGCAATAGTAACATACTAAACGATCGGGTGCTAAGCTAATGGAATGGGTCATGTCAATCAGATCATTCAACTAATGATGTGACCTCGTTAATCAAATAACAACTCTTTGTTCATGGTTAGGAAACATAACCATCTTTGATTAACGAGCTAGTCTAGTAGAGGCATACTAGTGACACTCTGTTGGTCTATGTATTCACACATGTATTATGTTTCCGGTTAATACAATTCTAGCATGAATAATAAACATTTATCATGATATAAGGAAATAAATAATAACTTTATTATTGCCTCTAGGGCATATTTCCTTCAAGATGCTGCCGGGGCAGCCACCGGGTGCTTCCGGGGACGCCCACGACCATGCTTGGGCGGGGGAGAGGCAGGACCGGCCAGGGGGGCCTTCCCCTTTTCGGCGGCTGAGTACTTCCTCGACGGAGCCATCGCGACAAGACGGAGCAAGAGCAGAGGCGAAGGAGAGAGCAAGGAGTGACGAACTGGAAGGGCACACGCGGTGCCGTACTTATAGCCGGCGAAGGCCAACCGCCGGCCTCCACGATCGCAGGTAATCATAACACGATCTGCATGCAGGGACTCGTCCAACTCGCACGATCACCAAGGCGTCATGGGAAGTGGAGAGGCCACGTCCAATCAACCGCCACGCGGCGCCCAAGGCCGCAGGCTGTTAGGGCCCGCGGTGCTTCGCCCTTGCCCTTTCGCCTCTCGGCACGGCCAAGTCCAAGCGCGCATTGGGCCCGGGGGCTACTGTCGGCGTTCTGGGAATGGGGGTCCCCAGACTTGCCTGCCTGCGGCCTGCGGCGTGGCTCAAGTGGGGGCCCAACACAGCCCATCTTCATCAGCACAAGACTCAAGACCCTCGCGAGGGGCCAAGCCTCGCGAGGCGGACGACACGGCACTTCCTCAGGCCAAGCCTCGTCAGGCAGGCTCGTGAGGAGACGGAGACATCAAGGCGGGTACCTCGCGAGGTTCCCATGACGTGAGCCATGACGACTGGAGGCACCAGGCGGGTGCCAGCGCGCGCAGCATCCTTCTTTCCTCTTCGGTGCAAAGGGCACAGGCGCAGCCGCGGGGTACCGAGGCATCAGGCAAAGGTTGCCACTTCGGTGCAACGAGACCAAGGCCAACGGACTATGAGACGGAGGTCACCATGGAGCCCAGCGCGGCGTCATCACTAGAGCCTTTAGCAGGCGAATACTACTTTTGACAGGATATGTGTACTAGCTGCCCCCCTTCAAATTAGCCCGCCATTGTTGGATCCCTTCCCGCTCAATATTTGGGAAGAGGACCAGGGCCTCTATAAATAGGACTAGCCACTCACACTGCCAGGGGGTTCGAAGGTTGGTTTGTTGGGCTCGAGACCATCAAAGAGAGAGAGAGAGAGAGAGAGAGAGAAGGACAGCTGCGCCCCCCTTTGCAGTTCATCCGCCAGCCAAGAACAGACCCTCGCGAGGCTGTTCTTCCTTCTAGTGTCCATCCTCACCAGCCCCAAGAGGCAATCCACAAACGACACACTGGAGTAGGGTATTACACCACAACGGTGGCCTGAACCAGTATAAATCTCGTGTCTTTCGTGCATTTCTTTCAGTAGCTTAGATCCTTGTGGGAGGGAGAGGTTGAAGGCGTAATCTCCGCGCGCACCCAGTGTTCGAACCTTAAGGGTCTACCGGAACCCGAAATCCGACAAATTTGAAATGAACGAAGCAAAGGGATGAATCGATGGTAAGAATTAGAGAACAAATGATGATACTTGTGGTAATTTGATACAAGAGAACGAAGAGATCACAAGCTGATTATAGAATATTTGAACGATGCACCGGTAAGATTTAGAGAAAGAGAGCTGAAAGCTGGAATGAATAATTCTGAGATGATGGGTTCCGGAGAATCAAACTGAAAAGACTCCTGAAATGCTCTGGATGGATGAAAATAATTCTCACAATCGAAAACATTTATGAGAGGATGGCATCAAGCTAGAACCATGAATCTTGAAGAGAATGGAGCAAGATTTAGAGGAAACACTTCTTCGGTCTTCAAATGTTGAGAATTACGATGAGAAACACCACCATGAATTGTTGAGATACTCCGGGATAAAAATTAGAAAGGTTGAACCAACAATGAAAAGAATTTGACAGATCTTGGAGAAAAAACAAATGACTAATGACAATTCATTCTTACGTCAAACTTAGAAATGAATTTGAGAATAACTCCGGGAAAATAAGAAGAGTCAGGTAAGATCCTGGGAAAAGACCTATGGGTTAGGGCCCACTCAAAAGATACACCATTGAACGATTTTTGAATAGAGATTGCACCAGTTGAATTAAATGGCTTGAATGAGATAACAACCTCGAGATATCTTGAACGGGTTAGTTATGAAAACATGAATCTTCTAAGATATCTTCAGCACTCCGAAACAAATGAATAACGAGAAGTTTATGATTAAGAGGTGCACCAACATGAGAAAAACATTTGAAGGAAAGAATATGATCAACACTGAAAGCTTGGATTGGATCCACCGGAGAAGAAAAGAAAGGAGAATGATGAACTCGAAGTTCCTTAGTATCTTCCTGAGAATCACCGGATAAGAACATTGACGAAAAAGAATGGAGAGACTTCACATCTATAAGATGGATAATTGATTAAGAAATCCGAGTCCTTGAAGTAAGAGGGATGGGAGGGCGGGAAAACAAAGGCAACTTGGAGACAGGTGAAATGAACAACATTGGGAAAACCGGGAGGTGATCTTGCGGATGTTGAAATGATCGGATCCACTTGAAGAGAGACACAGCGGTTGAAAAATGAATGACAAGACAATCTCGATGGTCACGAAGGATTAGTATTCACATAGAAATATGAGAACACCATTTAGGAAAGGTATGGAATCCACATTTGACTTCGAAGCAACTCGAATACCACAATCAAAACAAAACAAGGATTGGCTTGCAAAGTAAGCCAAAACAAACATATGATAGAGATTTCGTCCGAAGTTTTTGTGGTGGGGCCCACACGGGCTCGATCGTACAGCACCATCATGTACGAGGCAGTGCACATGACATACGAAGCGTCCCCGAGTCAGCATAGCCAAGGACTCTTTAAGACACAACGAGACCACTGTAAAACCAATCGTGGATAGGCGGACCGCTGGACGTCGAACCCCAATCTCATATCATGCATCTGTCGGAAAGATATCCTAGGAGCTACTTCAATTCCCACTTATAAACTCCCGAAACTTTCTGGTTATGCAATCAGGTGTTGGGGATACAGGGGAAGCATAGTATCTCACCCAAACTAACAAATCCTCCATCCAGTTGCATCCATCCTTCAACACGTAACCAAGAAACCTTCAGAAATCATGTACCTCAACCTTCAAAAAGTATCCGTTATACGAGTTATGGAAATACTCCCGAACTCCCGCCCCAGTACTGGGTGGCGTCGAGGTCATCTCACCAACAACTGCATAAAAGAGATTTTTGATGTCGGCAAACTCGGGTATTCCAGAACTGCAATGATAAAATTGTGACGACAACACCTCGGACCTCAACTCCCTGGGACACTGCCACAACCCCTAAATGTTAGGAGGCACCAAGAACAATGTTCTCGTCACAAAACCATCGGAACGATTCCAAGATACCCGCGCGATCCTAAATTTTTTTTTGTGAATTTTGAGGAGAGAAGAGTCAAAACTCTACGTCAGGAGGCCTCACCAGAGCGACGAAGGGACTGAGGAGTAAAAATAATCCTACTCTCCGATATATATAATCCTAAGACTCAAAACATTTTGTTCTAGACTTAACAATGTCAGCGATCCTATCAAGCAGGGGGCTCCTAAGTCGGGGAAGGCTCTGATTACCAACTTGTAACACCCACAATGCGGCTATATCTCCCACGTGTCGGGGCACAACTTAGAGGCATAGCCGCATGGTAGGCATGTCGCAAGAGGGGTAATCTTTACACATCCCATGTACTAAATAAGAAAGGGATAAAGAGTTGTCTTACAATCACCACTTCACACAAATACAAATTAAACATACATCATCCAGAATACAATCAAAGGTCCGACTACGGAACCAAAATAAAAGAAGAAAACGCAAAATGCTAGATCCCCGATCATCCCAACTGGGCTCCACTACTGATCAACAAGAAATGAAACAACACAACAAACAAGATCTTCATCGAGCTCCCACTTGAGCTCAGTTGCGTCACCTGCACTAGTATCATCGGCACCTGCAACTATTTGGAAGTATCTGTGAGTCACGGCGACTCAACAATCTCACACCCGCGAGATCAAGACTATTTAAGCTTATGGGTAGGAAAGGGTAATGAGGTGGAGCTGCAGCAAGCACTAAGCATATATGGTGGCTAACATATGCAAATAAGAGCGAGAACAGAAGCAACGCAGCGGTCGTGAACTAGAAGTGATCAAGAAGTGATCCTGAAACTACTTACGTTCAAGCATAACACAAGAACCGTGTCCACTTCCTGGACTCCGGCAGAAAGAGACCATCACGGCTACACACGCGGTTGATACATTTTAATTAAGTTAAGTGACAAGTTCTCTACAACCGGATATTAACAAATTCCCATCTGCCCATAACCGCGGGGACGGCTTTTGAAAGTTCAAAACCCTACAGGGATGTCCCCACTTAGCCCATCACAAGCTCTCACGGTCAACGAAGGATATTCCTTCTCCCAGGAAGACCAGATCAGACTCGAAATCCCGGTTACAAGACATTTCAACAATGGTAAAACAAGACCAGCAAAGTCGCGCGATGTGCCGACAATCCCGATAGGAGTCGCACGTATCTCGTTCTCAGGGCAACTCCGGATGAGACATCCTACGAGTAAAACCAATATTCAAGTTTCCCCGAGGTGGCCCCACAGTCTACTCGGTTTGGACCAACACTTAGAGAAGCACTGGCCCGGGGGGCTTAAAATAAAGATGACCCTCGTGTTGGCCGACCCAAGGGAAGGATAATAGGTTGTTAGAAAATTGTAAAACCAAGGTTGGGCCTTTCTGGAGGAGTTTTATTCAAAGCGAACTGTTAAGGAACCCAACCGCGTAAAGGACGCAAAATCAAGGAACATAACACCGGTATGACGGAAACTAGGGCGGCAAGAGTGGAACAACACACCAGGCATAAGGCCGAGCCTTCCACCCTTTACCAAGTATATAAATGCATTAATTAAATAAGAGATATTGTGATATCCCAAACATATCCATGTCCCAACAAGGAACAAACTTCATCTTCACCTACAACTAGCAACGCTATAAGAGGGGCTGAGCAAAAGCGGTAACATAGCCAAACAACGGTTTGCTAGGGAAGGTGGGTTAGAGGCTTGACATGACAATATTGGAGGAATGAAATAGCAAGTGGTAGGTAGCGTGACATAGCGATAGAACGAACAACTAGCAAGCAAAGATAGAAGTGATTTCGAGGGTATGGTCATCTTGCCTGAGATCCCGCAAGGAAGAAGAACGAGTCCATGAAGAAGACAAATGGACGTAGTCGAACGGATCCTCACAAGCGCAATGTTACCAGAACTACCAAGAAGAAACACTGGAAAGAAGCAAACAACATGGTAAACAACCATCACATCATCATGGAATGATGCACAACCACGTATGTTGCATGTCTGGTTTAATTATGCATGGCATGGCAAAGTGCACAAACAATACTACAAATTAAGTGGAGCTCAATATGCAACAAGTTGCATATTGACGAAACACCACAACAATTATTTAGTTCTCTCCCGTTTAAGTACTCAACAACATTAAATGTTTGTTTGTTAGCATGGCAAGGGGTGAAGCATAAGTAAACTACACATCTAGGCAAGTCTAAATGAGGCCGGAACAACAAGTAACAAGTCCGGAAAAACCTCATGCGCATATTTTAGGTTTGGTACTGTTCTGGCCTTAATCATATGTTAGAGTTGTTTAACATATAAAGTAAAGTCACCATGTTAAACTAGGCATTTTTTCCACCCCATTTACATATAAAGTTTATTTAAAACCAAGCTATGGTTAATTAGTTATGAAATAAATCATTTTAACATGGCATAGGAGCAAATTTAACCACATAGCATTTTAAACATTTTAAACATGCATGAAAGTTGAATATTATGAAACTAGACAAAATCCTTAGCATTTTACATATAAAGTTTGTCTTAATCCGATGCACGGTTTGTGAGTTATAATATGCATGAACTAGGAGGACTTTTCTGCAAAACTATTTACAGGATTAATTAGCAAATTCCCATGCGCTGGAAAAAAACATACATGGGCCGAATCTAGCTGGGCCAAAGGAAGGGGAAAAAAAGAGGCGCTAGGGGGTTTGCCTCACCATGGGCCTCGGCCCGATTGAGTTAGAAGGGCCAGCCTGGGGAACGAAGAACACTGTTGGGCCTCGGTCAACGTGATGCGGGGCGCGGGATGAGGCGCTGGTCCAGGCAAGCGAAGCAGAGGGTAGGGTCAATGGCGAGGCAGCCAGCGGAGCTCCGGTGACGGAGAGAAGTGAAGCTCGCCGGGGATGGAGGGATCCGGGCACGGGGTCCCCGGATCCGGCGACAGGCGAGGTGCCGGAACCGGCCGGTCTTGAAGGAGATTGAGGCACGGGAGGCAGCTCGAAGCAGATGGGCGTTTGGGCTGCGTACGTTCCAGGAAGTCAAGGGGCAGCGGCGCTGATGCTTCCGGCGACAAAAGGCAGTGGGACGAGCACCGTAGGCGAGGCGAGATCTACGGGAACCGATTCCCGGCAGAGGGCTGCGGATCCGGCGAGGCAAGGTTCTGGCAGCGGCGAACTTGGACTTGCGGGCGCCATGGCTGACGAGAGAAGCTCCTGCGAGAGAGAGAGAGAGAGAGAGAGAGAGAGAGAGATGTGAGTGAGAGAGAGAGCTGGAGAAGGAATGACGGGGAGGAGGCGATGGGTCGGTCTGCTGGTGGTGGCGCGCTCGGGCTCCAAGGCGACGAGGAGCTTCTCTCCTGCTCAGAGACTCGGACCGCTTCATGACCCATTTGGGATCGAGGGGAGAAGAGGCCGCGGGATTAGTCGGGCATGGAAACGGAGGCGATGGTGGTTGGCTACGGTGGGATTGGGTAGGAGAGGAAAACGAGGAGGAAGGTGGATATGGGAGGATCCGCATGGGGATTTGGTAGATGAGTGCGGCGGCGGCAGGGAAAAGTCCCTAGATTTTAGGGTTTGTCCAAAATAGGCTTGTGGTTGATCTATATATTGCAAAAGGGCTAAGTTAGGGGCATTTGGTCCCTCCTATCTTAATCTGACGGTCCTGGATAAATAGGCTAGGGAGATCAAATAATAAAATGGAGATGTTTTATAGACGTTTGGGGATGATCCGAACCCATCGGTGACGACTGCCCGGGTCGGGTTCGGGGAAGTTTCGGACACGCGCGAGGGGTCGATGCACTATGCCAAGAGAGGTTAGACGAATAAGGTCAAGTGTTTGGTTGGACTAAGAAGAGAGAGGAGGAATGCAACCCGGCAACTGTTTCCGAAGACCGAAAACGTCTAACGTTTAGACCGACTATAATGCCGCTATAGTTATCAGTTGGGGCATCAAACGGACTCCAAATGCAATTAAACTTGACAGGAGGTCTACCTACAACATAACAACACCGCATGCCAACCTTCAACCCATTACGAGAATATTTTATCCCACTTATAAAATAATATTTCGGATGTGCCGCAGGCGTGTGCGAGTGTGTCTGGGCTCAGAACGGACAATGGACGGAACTGGGGGAACCCGTACGGATGCATGTTTTGAAAACATGAAGATGCAATGCACATGATGACATGGCAAGATGCAACACGCAAGTGGATGACAAGGCAGCAACAACGAACAACTGGAAGACACCTAGCGCATCAGTCTCCGGCATTACATTCATGCTCCTCGGCCTCGCCGATCCAGGCAGGTAATCCACACCCGACCCCATCCTCCTCCTCCTTCCACATCCCACATGCCCCTACCGCCGGCGCGTTCACGACACCTTCCACCCAAATCACCGACCCCTCCACCAAGTAAGCGCCGCCCTAAGCCATGGTGCACGCCGTATAGCCAGGATCTCAAGGAGCATTTGGCGGTGGAGAAGAAATTCGCGGCCGCATGCGCGGATGAGGTCAGATGGCTACCATTCGTGCCGACCCCCAAATCCTGGAGGAGCACCTTGCCGTCGAGGCCACCATCAACACCTCATGCGCCGACGCCGAGACGTGTTTGGCCGCTTTAAACAACAATTTGTGGCGTTTTCTCGAGGCCACCGTCGGTGCCTTCGACGAAGACTACGAGGTGTTTTTCTCAGCGCGCATGTGCTTACCTCATCTCGAGAGCCAGCAGGTTGATGCCCGGAGCGGCTCAGGTAACTCACCACTACGACGAGGGCACCCATGAAGCGGAGGCCTCGCCCTCTTCCATGTCCAAGGAGCCAATCGTCATCGATATCTCCGACAATGAGGAGTAGCTTGTCTGATTAGCTCACTATAAGGACACTTGTTCAGTTTGCTAGCTACTGCGTTTCCTTAAGAAATTCTAGTGAATTGTGCTATCTACTTTTACCATGCAATCTTTTGCTCTAGATTATATGTTCTATATGTCATGCAATGTGGTGTTCAGTTAACTGTTTGGTTCAATTCTGCAAATGTGATGTTCAAATCTTCAAGGTGCATTTTTCCAAGTTGTCAAGCATGCTTGGTTTGGTTAACTGTCTGATCTTCTATTAGGAGTATGTTATATTGTGCAATGTGGTGCTCAATTAAAATTTGGTTCATTTGTTGTGGTGTTTAGTTAACTGTTTGGTTCCATTCTGGAATGCGGTATTCAATTGTTGTGGGTGCATTCTGTTATTGTATACCATGTGAGAAATAAATTGCATTTGGTTGTAGTAAATACATGAGAAACAAATAGAATTGCTATATTTCTAAGTTGTTAAGCATCCTTGGTCTGGATAACTGTCTGATTTTCTATTAGGAGTATGTTATATTGTGCAATGTGGTGCTCAGTTAACGCTTGGTTCATTTGTTGTGGTGTTTAGTTAACTATTTGGTACAATTCTGCAATGCGATGTTCAATTGTTGTGGGTGCATTTTGTTATTGTATACCATGTGAGAAATAAATCAAATTTGGCTGTACTAAATACATGAGAAACAAATACACACTACTGCAGGATGCTACTAACGTGACACTACGATCAGAGACCCTTCGAGAAATTGTGTGGAATGCAATAATCGCAAACGGTGGTGTACGAAAACCATCAAAAATGTATAAAATGTTTGCGATGACGGATGCATCAAACACGGTTCAGATTTTAGTTGCATGTGCGATGAAGGGCATATAGTTCAGTTCAATTAACTGTTTGCGATGAGGAGGAACAAAAGAAACGGGCAGCCAGATGAAGGCATGTGCGATACACAACATACGGTTCACTCGGATGAACTGTTTGTGATGAGGACGAACAAAACAAACGGGCAGCCAGATGAAGGTGTGTGCGACATACAACATACGGTTCACTCGGATGAACTGTTTGTAATTAGGCAACACAAAAGAAATGGTCAGCCAGATCAAGGTGTGTGTGATATACACATGCAGTTCACTCGGCCCTTATTGTCGTTGTGTGACGTCTGTGGCAACCGGTCGCTCCCCAGGTGCCTCTTCGTGTACCGTGGCAACCGTCCACCGATTCTTCGCCTTTCCCTCTCAATTTGGAACTGTTGTCGCACGCTAGCTCTTCCTCCCTCCTCCATTTGCCTTCACCCTTCCTTCTGCAATTGTTTGATCGTCTTCTCAATGGAGGGAACAGGCCGGAAACGACTGCGTTATTCTTGCCCCAATTTGAATGATGGCACAGTGGAGGAACTCATTGATCGGTGCAACGTTATCACCTCGGCTAGCATGGCAGGTTCGTTCAAGACCATTCTCGACTCAACCAATAACATCATTACAAGGAACCGAAGAGTCCAAGAGCGGTTTGATCTCCCCTATATTCTTCGTCATGACCCTGCTAACTGGCGTGGGGACGAGGGAAGCCTCGCCTTGTGTAAGTTGATGCCGCTTGATAATGATATGTATGATGTTAAGATGCCATCGCTTGAGGACAAGGCTTGGGCAGGCGCAAATGGAGATTGGGTTGTTTATATTAGGTACAACTACGAGTGGGAACTTGTGAATGTCTACACTCATCACCGGGTTCCACTTCCAAAAATCTTAGATGACTGCCCAGAGGTGAGTACACCGATATTCTACGTGAGTTCAAATACGATCATGCTGACTATCGTCTATGGAAGATAGCAATTTGTCAAGTTCCCAACCGCTCTTGGGATTAAACGAACTATGAAGTTGTTGCTATCTTCGACAAGTTGTTGCCGTCCTTACTTCCACGCCACGATGGATATTGCTCAAAAATCAATTTCTGTACACGGATGGGTACTATGATGCAATTCAATACGAGGGTATTGTGTTAGCTGCCACCACTCGGGGCACTATTTTTGCATGGAATCCTGATGCTTTCGGTACGTTTATCTTCCATCGTAATTATAATTGTTTCATCCACATGCATGAGGGTTAGCTAGTTTTCCTTTACTAATTAACCTTCTTGTGTTTCCAAGGTCCTGTGAACATTCCACCACCTATACTTGAAAAAATTTACGAGCACGAGGACGAGCAGGACCCATATACTCAATGGCGCATGGCAACTTATTCCGATGGATCACCTCTTCTTGTCTGTATACAGGGCACTGTTGATATTACTAAAGAAGCAGGTGTTGTCTCGCATGGTCGTACTCTCCGGACCTATTCCAACATCTGTTGCAGGGTATTGGGGATGGATACTAGTGTACTAGCGCCAACACCTTCTCCCTGGTTCAATATTGAAAGTCTTAGAGGAAACTCTCTCTTCCTTGGACAAAACTGTCGGATTACGGGTTCCGGGAAAACCCTTGAGGTTCGAACATTGGGGTGCGCACGAAGACCTCTCTCCCCCTAGCTCACACTTTCGCAACAATCTCAAAGCCTAGCTCGCCGAACCTGAGGAACAAGGGACACAAGATTTTATACTGGTTCAGGCCACCGTTGTGGTGTAATACCCTACTCCAATGTGGTGTGGTGGATTGCATTGTAGGCTGGGGATGAACAAGTACAAGGGTAGAACAGCCTCCTGAGGAGAGATGTTCTTGAGCTCGATGAGCTTGTGCGTGTGTTGATGGTCTGGTTCCTCTCCAGATCTGATGAGATTCGATCCCCCTCCATGGTGGTGGCTGGCCCTATTTATAGAGGCCCGGGTCCTCTTCCCAAATATTAGGCGGGAAGGGATCCCACAACGGCCAATTCGAAGGGGGGACAACTAGTACAAGTTATCCCGACTGTCGGAGTTATTGGCCATGGGTAGCCTCATCTGCCCCCCATGGCGTTTCAAGACATCGGGGCTGTTGGGGAACGCAGTAATTTCAAAATTTTCCTACGCACACGCAAGATCATGGTGATGCACCGCAACGAGAGGGGAGAGTGATGTCTACGTACCAACGCAGACCGACTGCGGAAGCGATCACACAACGTAGAGGAAGTAGTCGTACGTCTTCTTCCCGATCCAACCGATCCAAGCACCGTTACTCCGGCACCTCCGAGTTCTTAGCACACGTTCAGCTCGATGACGTTCCTCGGGCTCCGATCCAGCAAAGCGTCGAGGAAGAGTTCCGTCAGCACGACGGCGTGGTGACGATCTTGATGTACTACCGACGCAGGGCTTCGCCTAAGCACTGTAACGGTATGATCGAGGTGGAATTTGGTGGCAGGGGGCACCGCACACGGCTAAGGAACGATTAACTTGTGTGTGTTGTGGTGCCCCCTGCCCCCGTATATAAAGGCCAGGGGCAGGGGGTTCGGCCGGCTAGGAGGGAGGCGCAGGGAGGAGTCCTACTCCCACCGGGAGTAGGACTCCTTCCCCCAATCCTATTCCAACTAGGATTCTTGGGGAAGAAGGAGAAAGAGGGGGCCGGCCCACCTCTCCTAGTCCTATTAGGACTTGGGAAAGGTGGGGGGCGCCGGCCAGCTGTGGGCTGCCTCTTCTCTCTTTTCCACTAAGGCCCAATAGGCCCATTTACCTCCCGGGGGGTTCCGGTAACCCTCCCGGTAATCCGGAAAAAATCCCGATTTCACCCGGAACGCTTCCGGTGCCCAAACATAGGCTTCCAATATATCAATCTTTACGTCTCGACCTTTTTCGAGACTCCTCGTCATGTCCGTGATCTCATCCGGGACTCCGAACAACCTTCGGTACATCAAAATGCATAAACTCATAATAACTGTCATCGTAACGTTAAGCGTGCGGACCCTACGGTTCGAGAACAATGTAGACATGACCGAGACACGTCTCCGGTCAATAACCAATAGCGGGACCTGGATGCCCATATTGGCTCCTACATATTCTACGAAGATCTTTATCGGTCAGACCGCATAACAACATACGTTGTTCCCTTTGTCATCGGTATGTTACTTGCCCGAGATTCGATCGTCGGTATCCAATGCCTAGTTCAATCTCGTTACTGGCAAGTCTCTTTACTCGTTCCGTAATACATCATCTCATAACTAACATCTTAGTTATTATGCTTGCAAGGCTTATGTGATGTGTATTACCGAGAGGGCCCAGAGATACCTCTCCGACAATTAGAGTGACAAAACCTAATCTCGAAATACGCCAACCCAACATCTACCGTTGGAGACACCTGTAGTACTCCTTTATAATCACCCAGTTACGTTGTGACGTTTGGTAGTACCCAAAGTGTTCCTCCGGTAAACGGGAGTTGCATAATCTCATAGTTATAGGAACATGTATAAGTCATGAAGAAAGCAATAGTAACATACTAAACGATCGGGTGCTAAGCTAATGGAATGGGTCATGTCAATCAGATCATTCAACTAATGATGTGACCTCGTTAATCAAATAACAACTCTTTGTTCATGGTTAGGAAACATAACCATCTTTGATTAACGAGCTAGTCTAGTAGAGGCATACTAGTGACACTCTGTTGGTCTATGTATTCACACATGTATTATGTTTCCGGTTAATACAATTCTAGCATGAATAATAAACATTTATCATGATATAAGGAAATAAATAATAACTTTATTATTGCCTCTAGGGCATATTTCCTTCAGTCTCCCACTTGCACTAGAGTCAATAATCTAGATTACACAGTAATGATTCTTACACCCATGGAGTCTTGGTGCTGATCATGTTTTGCTCGTGGAAGAGGCTTAGTCAACGGGTCTGCAACATTCAGATCCGTATGTATCTTGCAAATCTCTATGTCTCCCACCTGGACTAAATCCCGGATGGAGTTGAAGCGTCTCTTGATGTGTTTGGTTCTTTTGTGAAATCTGGATTCCTTTGCCAAGGCAATTGCACCAGTATTGTCACAGAAGATTTTCATTGGACCCGATGCACTAGGTATGACACCTAGATCGGATATGAACTCCTTCATCCAGACTCCTTCGTTCGCTGCTTCCGAAGCAGCTATGTACTCCGCTTCACATGTAGATCCCGCTATGACGCTTTGTTTAGAACTGCACCAACTGACAGCTCCACCGTTTAAAGTAAACACGTATCCGGTTTGCGATTTAGAATCGTCCGGATCAGTGTCAAAGCTTGCATCAACGTAACCTCTTACGGTGAGCTCTTTGTCACCTCCATATACGAGAAACATATCCTTAGTCCTTTTCAGGTATTTCAGGATGTTCTTGACCGCTGTCCAGTGATCCACCCCTGGATTACTTTGGTACCTCCCTGCTAAACTTATAGCAAGGCACACATCAGGTCTGGTACACAGCATTGCATACATGATAGAGCCTATGGCTGAAGCATAGGGAACATCTTTCATTTTCTCTCTATCTTCTGCAGTGGTCGGGCATTGAGTCTGACTCAACTTCACACCTTGCAATACAGGCAAGAACCCTTTCTTTGCTTGATCCATTTTGAGCTTCTTCAAAATCTTGTCAAGGTATGTGCTTTGTGAAAGTCCAATTAAGCGTTTTGATCTATCTCTATAGATCTTTATGCCTAATATGTAAGCAGCTTCCCCGAGGTCTTTTATCGAAAAACTTTTATTCAAGTATCCCTTTATGCTATCCAGAAATTCTATATCATTTCCAATAAGTAATATGTCATCCACATATAATATCAGAAATGCTACAGAGCTCCCACTCACTTTCTTGTAAATACAGGCTTCTCCAAAAGTCTGTATAAACCCAAATGCTTTGATCACACTATCAAAGCGTTTATTCCAACTCCGAGATGCTTGCACCAGTCCATAGATGGATCGCTGGAGTTTGCAAACTTTGTTAGCTCCCTTTGGATCGACAAAACCTTCTGGTTGCATCATATACAACTCTTCTTCCAGAAATCCATTCAGGAATGCGGTTTTTACATCCATTTGCCAAATTTCATAATCATAAAATGCGGCAATTGCTAACATGATTCTGACAGACTTAAGCATCGCTACGGGTGAGAAAGTCTCATCGTAGTCAACTCCTTGAACTTGTCGAAAACCTTTTGCGACAAGTCGAGCTTTGTAGACAGTAACATTACCATCAGCGTCAGTCTTTTTCTTAAAGATCCATTTATTCTCAATTGCTTGCCGATCATCGGGCAAGTCAACCAAAGTCCATACTTTGTTCTCATACATGGATCCCATCTCAGATTTCATGGCTTCAAGCCACTTTGCGGAATCTGGGCTCATCATCGCTTCTTCATAGTTCGTAGGTTCATCATGATCTAGTAGCATGACTTCCAGAACAGGATTACCGTACCACTCTGGTGCGGATCTTACTCTGGTTGATCTACGAGGTACAGTAGTATCTTGATCTAAAGTTTCATGATCATCATCATTAACTTCCTCTCTCATTGGTATAGGTCTCACAGAAACAGTTTTCTGTGATGTACTATTTCCCAATAACGGAGTAGGTACAGTTACCTCGTCAAGTTCTACTTTCCTCCCACTCACTTCTTTCGAGAGAAACTCCTTCTCAAGAAAGTTTCCGAATTTAGCAACAAAAGTCTTGCCTTCGGATCTGTGATAGAAGGTGTATCCAATAGTTTCCTTTGGATATCCTATGAAGACACACTTCTCCGATTTGGGTTCGAGCTTATCAGGTTGAAGCTTTTTCACATAAGCATCGCAACCCCAAATTTTAAGAAACGACAACTTTGGTTTCTTGCCAAACCATAGTTCATAAGGCGTCGTCTCAACGGATTTAGATGGTGCCCTATTTAACGTGAATGCGGCCGTCTCTAAAGCATAACCCCAAAATGATAGCGGTAAATCAGTAAGAGACATCATAGATCGCACCATATCTAGTAAAGTACGATTACGACGTTCGGACACACCATTACGTTGTGGTGTTCCGGGTGGCGTGAGTTGCGAAACTATTCCACAATTTTTCAAATGTACACCAAACTCGTAACTCAAATATTCTCCTCCACGATCAGATCGTAGAAACTTTATTTTCTTGTTACGATGATTTTCAACTTCACTCTGAAATTCCTTGAACTTTTCAAATGTTTCAGACTTATGTTTCATTAAGTAGGTATACCCATATCTGCTTAAATCATCTGTGAAGGTGAGAAAATAACGATATCCGCCACGAGCCTCAATATTCATCGGACCACATACATCGGTATGTATGATTTCCAATAAATTTGTTGCTCTCTCCATAGTACCGGAGAACGGTGTTTTAGTCATCTTGCCCATGAGGCACGGTTCGCAAGTACCAAGTGATTCATAATCAAGTGGTTCCAAAAGCCCATCAGCATGGAGTTTCTTCATGCGCTTCACACCGATATGACCTAAACGGCAATGCCACAAATAAGTTGCACTATCATTATCAACTCTGCATCTTTTGGCTTCAACATTATGAATATGTGTATTACTACTATCGAGATTCAATAAGAATAGACCACTTTTCAAGGGTGCATGACCATAAAAGATATTACTCATATAAATAGAACAACCATTATTCTCTGATTTAAATGAATAACCGTCTCGCATTAAACAAGATCCAGATATAATGTTCATGCTTAACGCTGGCACCAAATAACAATTATTTAGGTCTAATATTAATCCCGAAGGTAGATGTAGAGGTAGCGTGCCGACCGCGATCACATCGACTTTGGAACCGTTTCCCACGCGCATCGTCACCTCGTCCTTTGCTAGTGTCCGCTTATTCTGTAGTCCCTGTTTCGAGTTGCAAATATTAGCAACAGAACCAGTATCAAATACCCAGGTGCTACTGCGAGCATTAGTAAGGTACACATCAATAACATGTATATCACATATACCTTTGTTCACCTTGCCATCCTTCTTATCCGCCAAATACTTGGGGCAGTTCCGCTTCCAGTGACCAGTCTGCTTGCAGTAGAAGCACTCAGTTTCAGGCTTAGGTCCAGACTTGGGTTTCTTCTCTTGAGCAGCAACTTGCTTGCCGTTCTTTTTGAAGTTCCCTTTCTTCTTCCCTTTGCCCTTTTTCTTGAAACTAGTGGTTTTGTTAACCATCAACAGTTGATGCTCCTTCTTGATTTCTACCTCCGCAGCTTTCAGCATAGCGAAGAGCTCAGGAATAGTCTTGTTCATCCCTTGCATATTATAGTTCATCACAAAGCTCTTGTAGCCTGGTGGCAGTGATTGGAGAATTCTGTCAATGACGCAATCATCCGGAAGTGTAACTCCCAATTGAATCAAGTGATTATTATACCCAGACATTTTGAGTATATGCTCACTGACAGAACTGTTCTCCTCCATCTTGCAGCTATAGAACTTATTGGAGACTTCATATCTCTCAATCCGGGCATTTGCTTGAAATATTAACTTCAACTCCTGAAACATCTCATATGCTCCATGACGTTCAAAACGTCGTTGAAGTCCCGGTTCTAAGCCGTAAAGCATGGCACACTGAACTATTGAGTAGTCATCAGCTTTGCTCTGCCAGATGTTCATAACTTCTGGTGTTGCTCTTGCAGCAGGCCTGGCACTCAGCGGTGCTTCCAGGACGTAATTCTTCTGTGCAGCAATGAGGATAATCCTCAGGTTACGGACCCAGTCCGTGTAATTGCTACCATCATCTTTCAACTTAGCTTTCTCAAGGAACGCATTAAAATTCAACGGAACAACAGCACGAGCCATCTATCTACAATCAACATAAACAAGCAAGATACTATCAGGTACTAAGTTCATGATAATTTTTAAGTTCAGTTAATTTACTTAAGAACTCCCACTTAGATAGACATCCCTCTAATCCTCTAAGTGATTACGTGATCCAAATCAACTAAACCATAACCGATCATCACGTGAGATGGAGTAGTTTTCAATGGTGAACATCAATATGTTGATCATATCTACTATATGATTCACGCTCGACCTTTCGGTCTCCGTGTTCCGAGGCCATATCTGTATATGCTTGGCTCGTCAAGTATAACCTGAGTATTCCGCGTGTGCAACTGTTTTGCACCCGTTGTATTTGAACGTAGAGCCTATCACACCCGATCATCACGTGGTGTCTCAGCACGAAGAACTTTTGCAACGGTGCATACTCAGGGAGAACACTTCTTGATAATTTAGTGAGAGATCATCTTATAATGCTACCGTCAATCAAAGCAAGATAAGATGCATAAAAGGATAAACATCACATGCAATCAATATAAGTGATATGATATGGCCATCATCATCTTGTGCTTTGTGATCTCCATCTCCGAAGCATCGTCATGATCACCATCGTCACCGGCGCAACACCTTGATCTCCATCGTAGCATCGTTGTCGTCTCGCCAATCTAATGCCTCCACGACTATCACTACCGCTTAGTAATAAAATAAAGCATTACATCGCGATTGCATTGCATACAATAAAGCGACAACCATATGGCTCCTGCCAGTTGCCGATAACTCGGTTACAAAACATGATCATCTCATACAATAAAATCAGCATCATGCCTTGACCATATCACATCACAACATGCCCTGCAAAAACAAGTTAGACGTCCTCTACTTTGTTGTTGCAAGTTTTACGTGGCTGCTACGGGCTTAAGTAAGAACTCATCTCACCTACGCATCAAAACCACAACGATAGTTCGTCAAATAGACTCCGTTTTAACCTTCTCAAGGACCGGGTGTAGTCACACTTGGTTCAACTAAAGTTGGAGAGACAGTCTTCCGCTAGCCATCTGTGTGCATAGCACGTCGAGGGAACCGGTCTCGCGTAAGAGTACGCGTAAGGTTGGTCCGGATCGTCTCGTCCAACAATACCGCCGAACCAAAGTATGACATGCTGGTAGGCAGTATGACTTGTATCGCCCACAACTCACTTGTGTTCTACTCGTGCAAATAACATCAAACCATAAAAACCTAGGCTCTGATACCACTGTTGGGGAACGCAGTAATTTCAGAAAAATTCCTACGCACACGCAAGATCATGGTGATGCACCGCAACGAGAGGGGAGAGTGATGTCTACGTACCAACGCAGACCGACTGCGGAAGCGATCACACAACGTAGAGGAAGTAGTTGTACGTCTTCTTCCCGATCCAACCGATCCAAGCACCGTTACTCCGGCACCTCCGAGTTCTTAGCACACGTTCAGCTCGATGACGTTCCTCGGGCTCCGATCCAGCAAAGCGTCGAGGAAGAGTTCCGTCAGCACGACGGCGTGGTGACGATCTTGATGTACTACCGACGCAGGGCTTCGCCTAAGCACTGTAACGGTATGATCGAGGTGGAATTTGGTGGCAGGGGGCACCGCACACGGCTAAGGAACGATTAACTTGTGTGTGTTGTGGTGCCCCCTGCCCCCGTATATAAAGGCCAGGGGCAGGGGGTTCGGCCGGCTAGGAGGGAGGCGCAGGGAGGAGTCCTACTCCCACCGGGAGTAGGACTCCTTCCCCCAATCCTATTCCAACTAGGATTCTTGGGGAAGAAGGAGAAAGAGGGGGCCGGCCCACCTCTCCTAGTCCTATTAGGACTTGGGAAAGGTGGGGGGCGCCGGCCAGCTGTGGGCTGCCTCTTCTCTCTTTTCCACTAAGGCCCAATAGGCCCATTTACCTCCCGGGGGGTTCCGGTAACCCTCCCGGTAATCCGGAAAAATCCCGACTTCACCCGGAACGCTTCCGGTGCCCAAACATAGGCTTCCAATATATCAATCTTTACGTCTCGACCTTTTCGAGACTCCTCGTCATGTCCGTGATCTCATCCGGGACTCCGAACAACCTTCGGTACATCAAAATGCATAAACTCATAATAACTGTCATCGTAACGTTAAGCGTGCGGACCCTACGGTTCGAGAACAATGTAGACATGACCGAGACACGTCTCCGGTCAATAACCAATAGCGGGACCTGGATGCCCATATTGGCTCCTACATATTCTACGAAGATCTTTATCGGTCAGACCGCATAACAACATACGTTGTTCCCTTTGTCATCGGTATGTTACTTGCCCGAGATTCGATCGTCGGTATCCAATGCCTAGTTCAATCTCGTTACTGGCAAGTCTCTTTACTCGTTCCGTAATACATCATCTCATAACTAACATCTTAGTTATTATGCTTGCAAGGCTTATGTGATGTGTATTACCGAGAGGGCCCAGAGATACCTCTCCGACAATCAGAGTGACAAAACCTAATCTCGAAATACGCCAACCCAACATCTACCATTGGAGACACCTGTAGTACTCCTTTATAATCACCCAGTTACGTTGTGACGTTTGGTAGTACCCAAAGTGTTCCTCCGGTAAACGGGAGTTGCATAATCTCATAGTTATAGGAACATGTATAAGTCATGAAGAAAGCAATAGCAACATACTAAACGATCGGGTGCTAAGCTAATGGAATGGGTCATGTCAATCAGATCATTCAACTAATGATGTGACCTCGTTAATCAAATAACAACTCTTTGTTCATGGTTAGGAAACATAACCATCTTTGATTAACGAGCTAGTCTAGTAGAGGCATACTAGTGACACTCTGTTGGTCTATGTATTCACACATGTATTATGTTTCCGGTTAATACAATTCTAGCATGAATAATAAACATTTATCATGATATAAGGAAATAAATAATAACTTTATTATTGCCTCTAGGGCATATTTCCTTCAGGGGCCAACTGCGCCCCTCAGGACTCGGAGATTGACCGCCGCCTTCTTGTGGCTGGCTGGTCCAAGCGACCAGCTGCGAGAGGGGTCGTCTCCTAGAAGGAGGCCCCTAGTGGGACCGGCTTCTAGCAGGTGGCCCCAAACACCCTCAAAGTCTGAGCCACCATGAATGCGATAAGACGAGGCATGGTTATAGAGAAGCTTGCCACCCTCGAATCTAGGGAAAGAAATGGCTATAGTGCACCATACCGGCTGGCGATCACCTGCACAGAGCAGCATTGTAGCCCCTCCTCCCATGACATCACCTAAGACGGAAGAGACCCAGCTCCCATGAGGGGCGGTCGGTACGGCCCGCAAGCGGCGGGTCCACCAGCCCATGGAAAGCCAGAAGGTGGCAAGCTCAGCTAGCCTGCTAAGGGAGAAGCCGGCTTCCAACAGGCGGCCTTCCCCTTCTTAAGAGTTTGTGCGCCATTAGCTGGAGGAAATGGGGAGTGGCTACAGTGAACAGCCACCAGGCGGCGGGACTGTAGCCACGCCTCCCCCGAACAAGCAAGCGTCATTAGAAGCACTGCTACAGTGATGAGCTGCCAGCAAGGCCCACAAGCGGTGGGCGTGGCCTGTCGGCCAAGTACAAAACAGCCAGCGGGGCCCACCAGTCGGCGCGCCTCAGCTGCCAGCGCAGAAGCCGGCCACAAGAGAGATTGACGGCCTGGGCACACACCCGACCAGATTACCATTGTACCCCTGAGGGGTAGGCCTATATAAACCCCCCGGGGCACCAATGCAAAGGGTTCAAATTCTTAGAGAAACACACACATAGAGAGGGAGTTAGAGCTAGCCTTGTTCTTGTTCCTCCTCTAGAAAAACGGCTCAAGGAGCACCTTGTAGCCACTCTTGTTGAGTTAGTGATCATGCGGAGAACCCGCAGAGCAGGACTAGGGGTGTTATCTCCTAGGAGAGCCCGGAACCTGGGTAAGATTTGTCGGCGTGCATGTCTTCACCTTGTCCCGTTTCCTGGCACCGGCGACGTCTTATTAGCCCCCTCCATGATAAGCCATCCTTTGGCATATGTCGCCCGACACCCTCGACATTCGGTGCCCACAGTGGGGCTAGGTGCATCGTCATCCGGAGATCTATTCTAGACAGGAACCCTCTTCCTCCCCAGCGAGCGTAGCCAGCCTGGCACGCCAGACGGCGTTTGCACCGACGCGCTGCACGGCGCGGAGGTCACATGTGCAGCAAGCTGCCTCGTCGACCTTGTCGGCGAGGTCCGCCTTTCCAACAAGCTAGTGTCCGACGCAGGCACCGATATCCTCGAGAGCCGCCTCGTCAACCTCCTCGACCAGCTCCACATGACCAACGACCCAGCCTTCGACTTAGAGTCGATCGGCTCCACCAACCCGATTCTTGTCGACTCCGACATAGCTTCCCTCGATGCTTTCCCCACCAACGTGGTGGTCATCGACGATCCGCTCCCGCGCGCGGAGAGCGGCGGCAACACCGTCACAGAGGTGCCTGTCATCAGCCACAATGGGGGCTCCGGAGCAGCCGGCCAGGACCCATTGCAGGTGGAAATACGGGACATGTCCATGCCAATTGCCGCAGATGCGGACGCCCAGCCGCTGGAAGCCTGCCGCGTCTCGCTTGTGGAGAATGCCAAGAAGTTGGCCACAATGTGCCGCCTCTCCGAAGCCTTCCAGCACGAGGTCGATCGCACTGTCAGCGGCATGCCGACTTCTGTTGGGCCCAGCCTAGCCGGCACGGTCAGGCAGCGAGGCGGAGCCGTCGCCAACATGTTTGGAGTGGACCGCCCGGTCTACGCCACGCCCATGGAGAACATACGTGCTGCCCAGGCGGCAGCAGATGAGCTGGATCACCTGGAGGGCGACGAGCGTCGCTATATGACAGAGCGCGTTCAACGGCTTATTGATGCGGCTGTTGCCTAGCAAGAAGCCGGTTGTTGCGCTGAAGAGCTTCACCAACAGGTTGAAAACCCACCCCCTTGCCAAGAGCATGGCGCGATCTCCTGGACGCCAACTGGCGCTGCCCGCGATAGACGAGACAAGGAGCCGGCTGTCAGTCGCAGCCGGACTCGCATCACCAACGAGCGCGACCAAGACGGCCGTCCTCGAGCAGTCGAACGACAGGACGAGGATCCATTGCCGCCGCCTCCGTGAAGGGAGAGGCGTGCCTCCCCGCCGCCTGTTGATCATCCGACTCTTGGCGATCGGCTAGGCTGCCGAGAAAGAGTCGGCGAGGACGACGCCCGCCACCGAATCGACCGGCTAGCTCGATGCCTGGTGGTAGAAGAAGAAGACGCAATGGTCCTGCCTTGTTATGGCCCTCGGCTGGCTCGATCCCTGGCGCTAGAAGAAGAAGACACGAGGGATAGCCCAAGTACAACGGCTCTGTGAAGCCGGAGGATTGGCTGGTAGATTATTCCACGACAGTCAGCATAGCAAACAGCAACAAGCGCGTTGCCGTGGTACGTCCCGCTCATGCTCCAGGGCACGGCCCAGACATGGCTGAACAGCCTCAAGCCCTACGGCGTTAACAGCTGGGTAGACTTCACTGAGGTGTTTATCCGGAACTTCACCGGCACCTACAAGCGGCCTCCCAAGCCTCGCCAATTCTCGCTGTGCGTCCAAGGCCCCAATGAGTCCACCCGCGACTACCTGACGTGGTGGGCAGAACTTTGCAACTCCTACAAGGGAGTGCATGAGGTCCAAGCTAATGAGTACTTCACCGCCGAGTGCCGAGAAGGCACCTTACTCAAGCACCGGCTTCTCTGCAATGAGCCGGCGACCCTCGACGAGCTGCTGATCATAGCAGATAAATACGCCATGGCCGACTCCATGAAGTCGGAGCTCCGGGTGGACACTTCTGGAAAGGTGCTCCCCCGGCTCCTCGAACACCGGCTGGAGACAACAGTCGGCGCCAGCAGCCAAACGACAACAAGCGCAAAGCCACCCAGCCGTCTTCCAGTAGCCCGCAGGTGGCAACTGTTGAAGTTGGTTGCCCGCCTTCTCCTTCGAGCAGACTCATGATGCCCCCTGCAAGTTCCACAGCAGCGCGAAGCCATCCAACCACACGACCCGGAAGTGTCACTAGCTTGTCAGCATCGCCAAGGGAGAAGGACTGCCTCCCCCACCTGCTGGCCCACCGGCTCCGCCTCCACAGCAGTCGGCCGCCCATCCAGCAGTCGGCCAAGTCCAAGATGATTACCCTGAAGAGCATGGCGCTTACATCGTCTTCACCAGCGTGGCCAGCGATAAGCTGTAACACCCCAGATGTAACTTTCCCAATTTGTACTCCAACTCTGCCGTTTCCGGCGTTAAGTTATATTTATTTCCTCGGGTTCGGGTTTTGTCTCCGTGTGTTGTTGTCGTTGTCATGCATCTCATATTATGTCATCATGTGCATTGCATCTGCATACATGTTCATCTCATGCATTCGAGCATTTTCCCTGTTGCCCGTTTTGCATTCCGGCGCTTCGTTCTCCTCCGGTGGCCATTTCTAGCATTCTTTCGTGTGCGGGGGTTAAACCTTTCTCGATTGGACCGATACTTGCCAAGCGGCCTTGGTTTACTACCGGTAGACCGCCTATCAAGTTTCGTATCATTTGGACTTCGTTTGATACTCTAACGGTTAACCGAGGGACCGAAAAGGCCTCGTGTGTGTTGCAGCCCAACACCCCTCCAATTTGGCCCAAAACCCACCTAACTCTGCTCCAACATCTAGAGCGTTCAACCACGATCGCGTGGCCGAAAACCGCACCTCATTTGGACTCTCCTAGCTCCCTCTATGCCTATAAATAGGTCCTCCTCGAAAATCTCGGATCCCCCCTCCCCGAAACCCTAATTTTTCCTCTCCGCGCCGGCCGGACACGTCCGCCGCCCACCCGGGCCAGTCCCGCGCTGCCACGTGGTGCGTGCCCACATCGCCGCCGCCACTCCCGCCGGCCCGCCCAGGCCCGAGGCGGGCCCTCTCCCGCGCCTCACCGGGCCGCGCGCCCCGCACCCCTTCTCCTCCCAAGCCGGCCGCGCTCCGCCGCGGGAGCTCGCCGCCGCCGCCGTTCGTCGTCGCCGGCCACCCCGACCGCCACCGCTGCGGCCGGCTCCGCCCGCCGCCTCGCGCGCCGCCGCCGGAGCTCGCCGGCGCCGTCCCCAAGCTCCGGCCCGGCCCCTCCCTCTTCTTCGGTGACGAACTCCGGCGAGGGACCCGGGCGACCTCATTTTGCGTGCAGATCTGAGATCCATGAACAGTAACCCTAGAGGTTGTTTTTTTCTTCTAAGTCCCGAAATTGCAGATCCATATGCTCCTGTTCGTAGCTCCGTAACTTTGCAACCGTAGCTCCGATTCATGCATATAGCATATCAAAATGTTCATCTCAGAGAGTACATCATTTCATTCCATTGCATCATTTTCATTTGAGCTCATCTTGATGCCCGAAATGCTGTTAGAAGAGGGCTACTTGAGTTAATTGTCAGATCTGCTACTCCATTTAGGTTTTTGTCATTTTTGCCATGATTAATGTGTGCATGCTATGCCCTGATGCTCTACATGTGTTTTGTTAAGGGTTTTGTCATCTTTTCAGAGGTGCAACCCATGTTTTTTGTGATGTGTGTGGTGACTAGTGCAAGCTTGCAAAGTGGTGCACTTGCTAATTCTGTTTTCAGGGACTTAGCAATTCCACTAAGTCCTGGAGCTGTTTATCTCATGATGCCATATGTTCATGTTGTTTCCTAGTGATCCGTGCCTCTTTTGAGGATGATCAGTAAGGATGTTTTGTTAATATTGTAGTGCTCTATCCATCCATGTCTTTGTTTGCAATTATGGAGCAACCTACCTTGAGTCAATCGAGCTCTACTTTTGCTACTTCGTGAATCTGGGCAGATTGTCAACTTGTTTGCAATTTTGCCGATGATGTTCTAGTTGATCCGTGCATGTTATGTTATTGTTCTTGACATGTCTAGCTTGCATTTTGTTCCTTCTTGATGGATTTATGCTTGTCTTGTCATGACTTGCACCGTAGTGAGTGCACCGAGCTCGTAAACATGCCTACTTGAGTTATATTTCAGCATGTGTCAGTTTTTCACTATGTCTGAAAACTGATTATGTTTTCGCTATGTTCACGTGCTTGCAATTGTATTTTCTGATCCCTTTTGGCTCAAGGTCACTAAGGGACTTTTGTTAAGCTCTTTGAGTAGCTCCATGCCATGCTTTACTTTGCCATGATCAGGTCCTGTAGCATGTAGTTTTGTTGCTCCGAACAGGACTACCTGATTTGAAATTCCAGACAAGTGTTAATTTCACTAAGTCTGAGATTTGTTTGTCATATGCATTTTTGCCATGCTTGTTGGCACCTGTTAATGGATGAATAGACCGTAGCTCAGTGCTAAACTTTTGTTAAGCATCTTGCATGCATCCCTGCCATGTATTTTGTTGTCATGTTTGGGTGCTGTAGCATGTTCATTCCATTGCATTTAGATGGCTACTTGCTGTAAATCGCAGACCGGTGTCATTTTGAATCTCTTGCCATTTCCAAACCGTAACTCCGATTCCGGTGTTCTTTATATCGTTTTCAAGCGGTTTCATCCCATATTTCCAGTGTCACACTTGTATTTCCAAGTTGAGGCCAGGTTCATGCATTTCCTATCATATCTTGCATTTTGCATCCCGCATCACATTCCGCATAGCATATCATCATTGTATCATATTGCTTGGTCTTGCATGTGGTTGATTGTATCCTTGTTGCTTGTTTGTCTTGTTCGGGTAGATCCGGGAGACGAGTTCTCTAACGAGGAGCCCGTTGAGTTTGCTTTTGAGGATCCAGTCAACTCTGACAACTGTGCAGGCAAGATGATCATACCCTCGAAATCACTACTATCTTTGCTATGCTAGTTTTCTCGCTCTTTTGCTATGCCATTGCTACGATGCCTACCACTTGCTTTCAAGCCTCCCAAATTGCCATGTCAAACCTCTAACCCACCATTGTCCTAGAAAACCGTTGATTGGCTATGTTACTGCTTTGCTCAGCCCCTCTTATAGCGATGTTAGTTGCAGGTGAAGATTGGAGGCCGTTCCTTGTTGGAACATTTATTTACTTGTTGGGATATCATTATATCGCCATGTTATCTTAATGCATCTATATACTTGGTAAAGGGTGGAAGGCTCGGCCTCTCGCCTAGTGTTTTGTTCCACTCTTGCCACCCTAGTTTCCGTCATATCGGTGTTATCTTCCCGGACTTTGCGTTCCTTACGCGGTTGGGTTATAATGGGAACCCCTTGATAGTTCGCCTTGATTAAAGCTTTTCCAGCAATGCCCAACCTTGGTTTTACCTTTTGCCACCTAGCCTCTTTTTCCCTTGGGTTCTGAAGACTCAAGGCTCATCATTATTTTAACCCCCCCAGGCCAGTGCTTCTCTGAGTGTTGGTCCAAACCGTCAGCCGCCGGTGGCTACCAGGGGCAACTCTGGGCTGGCCTACCGGAAGTCTGGACAATCTGAGTGTGCCTTGAGAAAGAGATATGTGCAGGTCCTATCGGGATTTGTCGGCATATTCGGGCGGTGTTGCTGGTCTTGTTTTAACCTGTCGAAGTGTCTTGAAGAACCGAGATACCGAGTCTGATCGAAACGTCTTGGGAGGAGGTCTATTCCTTCGTTGACCATGAGAGCTTGTCATGGGCTAAGTTGGGACTCCCCTGCAGGGATTTGAACTTTCGAAAGTCGTGCCCGCGGTTATGGGCAAATGGGAATTTGTTAATATCTGGTTGTAGATAACTTGAACCTTAATTAATTAAAAAGAATCAACTGAGTGTGTTACCGTGATGGCCTCTTCTCGGCGGAGTCCGGGAAGTGGACACGGTGTTGGAGTAATGGTTGCGCAAGTTGTCCTCTAGCCTCTCGCTCATGCTTTGCCTCCTCTTCTCGCTCTCTTTTGCGAATAAGTTAGCCACCATATTTGCTAGTCGCTTGCTGTAGCTCCACATATATTTACCTTCCCTTACCTATAAGCTTAAATAGTCTTGATCGCGAGGGTGCGAGATTGCTGAGTCCCTGTGGCTCATAGATTACTATTACACCAGATGCAGAGCCTGATGATTCTGCTCCAGGAGACGCGCTTGAGCTCAAGTGGGAGTTCGACGAAGACTCTCAACGTTACTATGTTTCCTTTCCTGATGATCAGTAGTGGTGCCCAGTTGGGGGTGATCGGGACCGTGTCGCTTGTTGGGTTATCTTTTATTTTGGCGCCGTAGTCGGGCCATGAGTGTTTGGATGATGTAATGTTATTTATGTACTTGATTGACGTGGCGAGTGTAAGCCAACTATGTTATCTCCCCTTTATTATTTACATTACATGGGATGTTGTGAAGATTGCCTAACTTGCGACATATGCCTTCAATGCGATTATGTCTCTAAGTCGTGCCTCAACACGTGGGAGCTATAGTCGCACCGAGGGTGTTACAAGTTGGTATCAGAGCCTTCCACGACCTTAGGATCCCCATTGCTTGATCGTTTTTAGCGGCCGAGTTGTGTCTAGAAAAATGTTTTGAGTCATTTAGGAATTATATATCAGAGAGTTAGGGATTCTTTTTACTTCCCAGTCTCCTCATCGCTCTGGTAAGGCATCCTGACGTAGAGTTTTGACTCTTCTCTTCTCAAATTTCACTAAAAAAAATTTAGGATCACGCGGGTATCTTGGAATCGTTCCGATGGTTTTATGATGAGAACATTGTCTTGGTGCCTCCTGTCAGGGGTTTAGTGGAAGTGTCCCGGGGAGTTGAGCTCTGAGGTGTTGTCATCATAATTTTATCGTTGTAGTTCTGGAATACCTGAGTTTAGTATGCCGACATCGAAAATCTCTTTTATGCAGTTCGTTGGTGAGATAACCTCGACGCCACCCAGTACTGTGGCGGGAGTTCGGGAGTATCGCCATAACTTGTATAAGGGATGCTTTTCGAAGGTTGAGGTAGATGGTTTCTGAAGGTTTCTTGGTTATGTGTTGAAAGATGGATACAGCTGGATGTAGGAATTGCTAGTTTGGGTGAGATATTATGCTTCCCCTGTATCCCCAACACCTGATTGCATAACCGGAAAGGTTCGGGAGTTTCATAGGTGGGAATTCTAGTAGCTCTAGTTCTTCTTCCACGGATATTGGTTTGAGATTGGGATTTCTTACCGATTATTCATTCTTGATTCGTACCTTGTTGATTTATTTCTCTACCTTAATTCTAAGTGGCTTCTCAATTTATGGATATGTGACCATTTCAAGAGGAATGCATTCGTTCATTTTGTTCGGATGTGAAGACTATATGTTGTAATTTTCATTCTGTTGGATTCAGCTTCAATATTTGTCTATCAATGTGCTAATGGATGTCAACCACTTCAGGATGGCTCCTCCAATGCGCACGACTCCGAATCCGAATCCGCCACCACCTCCACCTCCTCCGGAAGCATGGCAAGCTGTGATGGCCGCAACCAATGCAAATACACAGTTGATCATGCAAATTCTTCAAGAGCGGAATCAAGGCAACCAAGGGAATCAAGGCAGCAATCAGAATCACTTTGCTACACTCAACCAGTTCCTTGATAACGGGCTAAAGACTTTCAGCAATTGTGTTGAGGCAACCGATGCTGACGATTGACTTGTGGATCTGTGCAAGCATTTCGAGTGCAGTAATGCTAGGCCTGAGGACTTTGTCAAGTTCGCTTCCTTCCAACTCAAATATCAAGCCGCAGAATGGTTCCAGCAGTACAAGGACTCCAGAGGTGGACGTGTTATCACTTGGGATGATTTCCGTTGAGATTTCAGGGCTCATAATATTCCCCAAAGCGTGGTTGAAAGCAAGTGTGAGGAATTCCGCAACCTGAAGCAAGGCTCTTTGTCTGTCTATGACTACAACAAGTTGTTTCAGAAGCTCGCCCGCTTTGCCAAGCAGGACGTCCCTGATGAGAAGAGCATGATATATCAGTTCAGGGGTGGTCTCAGAGAAGAAATTCAGCTAGCTCTTGTTCTCTTTGAGCCCTTGAGGTACGATGAGTTCTACAACATGGCGCTGAAGCAAGAGGCTGCTCAGTTGAGGTGTGATGCTTCCAAGAAGCGAGTCAGAGATGTTACTCCTTCTTCCTCTACTCAAGTGGCCAAGCAGCAGAAGTATTGGCTTCCTCCTCCTACGTTCCGTCAGCCGTATCAGCAGAAGAGCAAAGGTGGCAATGGATCTTCCCACCCACCCAACCGTGGCTTTTAGAACAAGACTTCGTCTCAAGCTCCAAGATCGAGTGCTCCGTATCACCGTCCGCTTTCAGAGGTCACGTGCAACAAGTGCCAACAGAAGGGTCACTATGCCAACAAGTGTTTCAACCAGAGGCGTCTTCCTCCTCCTCCTCCTGTCAGATCGGCAAGTACAGCTGTGGTCAAGCATAACCCCAAGCATGTCAAGGTCAATTTGATGAATGCAGCTCAGGCATAGGACTCATCAGATGTCATCATGGGTAACCTTCCTGTTAACGATGTTCCCACAAAAGTTCTTTTTGATACTGGTGCATCTCATTGTTTCATCTCCAAGCCTTTTGCATCTAAGCATGAGTTGACTTCCCAAGTTATGCATAAACCGTTAGCAGTTGTCGCTCCGGGTAAATGTTTGCTCGCTAATCACGAGATTCTGGATGTTTCTATCATGATGGGTGATTTCAAGTTTCTGGCTTCTCCAATGATCCTTGGTAACTCGGATATTGATCTTATTCTCGGAATGGATTGGCTTTCTAAGCACAAGGCTCAGCTTGATTGTGCAGCCAGGCAGATTCAATTGACTCATTCGTCTAAGGATGTAATTGTCTTTGCCGCTCGGGATAATACCATTTGTCTGTTTTCTCTCAATGAGAAGGGTGAACTGGATGCTATCTCGCAGATTCCAGTCGTTTGCGAATATCAAGACGTCTTTCCAGAAGAGCTTCCAGGAATGCCTCCGCACCGGCTAGTTGAATTCGTTATTGATCTTGAGCTTGGTACGGAACCTGTGTGCAAGCGTCCTTACAAGCTCGGACCTGAAGAGTTGAAGGAGCTAAAGAAGCTACTCGATATTCAAGAGAAAATGGGTCTCATCCGGCCTAGTTCTTCTCCGTGGGGTTGTGGTGTTCTTTTTGTGAAGAAGAAGGATGGAACGGACCGACTTTGTGTTGATTACCGTCCAGTGAACAAGAAGACCATCAAGAACAAATACCCACTTCCCAACATCAATGAGCTATTCGAACAACTCAAAGGTGCCCAAGTATTCTCCAAGCTTGATCTCCGTATGGGTTATCATCAGATTCGAATCCGTGAGCAAGATATTCGCAAGACGGCTCTCAGGACAAGCTTTGGTTCATATAAATACACTATCATGTCTTTTGGCCTCGTTAACGCTCCTCCGACGTTCTCTCGCATGATGAACTTCATCTTCAACGCCTACACCAATGACTTCGTTTTGGCCTATCTCGACGACATTCTGGTTTTCTCGAAGAACAAGGAAGATCATGCCAAGCACTTGCGTTTGGTTCTCGATAAGCTCAGGGAACATCAGTTCTACGCCAAGTTCTCCAAGTGTGAATTTTGGCTCGATGAGGTTCTTTATCTTGGTCATATCATGTCTGCCAAGGGCATTGCCGTGAATCCTGAGAAGGTGTCTGCAATTGTGAATTGGGAACCTCCTCAGAACGTGAAGCAACTCTGTAGCTTCCTTGGTCTCGCAAGCTATTGCCGAAGATTCGTTGAAAACTTCTCTAGGATCGCGAAACCTCTCTCTAATCTTCTTCAGAAGCACGTCAAGTACGTTTGGTCTCCGGAGTGTGACATTGCTTTCAACACTTTGAAAGAGAAATTGATCACTACTCCAGTTCTGACCCCGCCTCATGAATCCAAGTCGTACGAGGTCTTTTGTGATGCCTCTCTCCAAGGTCTTGGCACAGTATTGATGCAAGAGAAGAAATTTCTTGCTTATACCTCTCGCCAGTTGAAGCCTAATGAGAAGAACTACCCCACTCATGATCTTGAGTTGGCGGCAGTTGTGCATGCTCTTTTGACTTGGAGACATCTTCTATTGGGAAGAAAAGTGGACATTTTCATAGATCACAAGAGTCTCAAGTACATCTTCACTCAGCCTAATCTCAACCTCAGGCAAACTCGATGGGTCGAAATGATTCAAGAGTATAATCCGAGTACTGAGTATACTCCAGGCAAGGCCAATGTGATTGTTGACGCTTTGAGCAGGAAAGCTTACTGCAACAGTATGATTCTCAAGCCTTATCAACCCGAGCTTTGTGAAGCTTTCCGCAAACTTAATCTGCAAGCTGTTCCTCAAGGATTCCCCGCCAACCTTCAAGTCTCTCCTACCTTAGAAGACCAGATTCGCCAAGCTCAGCTTCTTGATGCTATGGTGAAAAAGGTGAAGATTGGGATTGCCAAGAGTCAACCCAAGTATAAGTGCTACCGCCTTCATGACAAGGACACTCTCTTCTTCGAGGATCGTATTGTTGTACCCAAAGGTCACCTCCGTAAAGTGATCATGAACGAGGCTCACAATTCTCTCCTCTCCATCCACCCCGGGAGCACGCAGATGTATCAGGACCTCAAGCAAGCTTATTGGTGGACTTGAATGAAGCGCGAGATCGCTCAATTCGTGAACGAATGTGATGTCTGCAGAAGAGTGAAGGCAGAACACCAAAGGCCAGCAGGTCTCCTCCAACCTCTTGCCATTCCAGAATGGAAGTTTGACCACATTGAAATGGACTTCATGACTGGGTTTCCAAAGTCCAAGCGTGGCAATGATGCTATATTCGTTGTCATCAACAAACTCACCAAAGTGGCTCACTTTCTGCCTATCAAAGAGTCGATCACTGCAGCTCAATTGGCGGAACTCTATACCTCTCGTATTGTCTCTCTACACGGTATTCCACAAGTGATCTCTTCAGACCATGGTAGCATCTTTACCTCGAAGTTTTGGGATTCTTTTCAGAAGGCCATGGGCACCAACATCTGCTTCAGCACAGCTTTCCATCCTCAAACTAGCGGTCAAGTCGAGCGTGTCAACCAGATTCTTGAAGATATGCTTAGGTCTTGTGTGATCTCCTTCGGCATGAAGTGGGAGGATTGTCTTCCTTATGCTGAATTCTCGTACAACAACAGTTTTCAAGCAAGTTCGGGCAAGGCCCCATTTGAAATTCTGTATGGCAGGAAGTGTCGTAGCCCTCTCAACTAGTCTGAAACCGGTGAATGTCCGCTTTTGGGTAATGACTTAATCACAGAGGCAGAAGAAATGTGCAAAGTCATTCGAGATAACCTCAAAGCAGCCCAATCCCGCCAGAAGAGCTACTATGACAATAAGCACCGTGATTTGGCTTTCGAGATCGGAGATCATGTTTACCTCCGCGTCTCTCCTATGAAAGGTACTCGTCGCTTCAGTATCAAAGGGAAGCTTGCCCCTAGATACGTGGGACCTTTCAAGATTGTCAGCAAGAGAGGCGACCTCGCCTATCAACTCGAGCTTCCTTCAAACTTTGCAAATGTTCATGACGTGTTCCATGTCTCTCAGCTTCGAAAGTGCTTCACGACTCCAGACCGCACCATCAACTTCGAGGACATTGAGCTCCAAGAAGATCTTTCTTATCATGAGCATCCAGTTGCTATTCTCGAAGAGACTGAACGCAAGACTCGCAACAAGTCAATCAAATTTCTCAAAGTCAAGTGGTCACACCATTCCGACGGTGAAGCTACCTGGGAACGCGAGGATCACCTCCGTTCTGAGTATCCGGCGTTCTTTCAGTCCTAGATCTCGGGACGAGATCCTTTCGTAGTGGTGGAGTGTTGTAACACCCCGGATGTAACTTTCCCAATTTGTACTCCAACTCTGCCGTTTCCGGCGTTAAGTTATATTTATTTCCTCGTGTTCGGGTTTTATCTCCATGTGTTGTTGTCGTTGTCATGCATCTCATATCATGTCATCATGTGCATTGCATCTGCATACGTGTTCGTCTCATGCATTCGAGCATTTTCCCCGTTGCCCGTTTTGCATTCCGGCGCTTCGTTCTCCTCCGGTGGCCATTTCTAGCTTTCTTTCGTGTGTGGGGGTTAAACCTTTCCGGATTGGACCGAGACTTGCCAAGCGGCCTTGGTTTACTACCGGTAGACCGCCTGTCAAGTTTCGTATCATTTGGACTTCGTTTGATACTCCAACGGTTAACCAAGGGACCAAAAAGGCCTCGTGTGTGTTGCAGCCCAACACCCCTCCAATTTGGCCCAAAACCCACCTAACTCTGCTCCATCATCTAGAGCGTTCGATCATGATCGCGTGGCCGAAAACCGCACCTCATTTGGACTCTCCTAGCTCCCTCTATGCCTATAAGTAGGTCCTCGTCGAAAATCTTGGATCCCCCCCTCCCCGAAACCGTAATTTTTCCTCTCTGCGTCGGCCGGACACGTCCGTCCGGGCTGGACACGTCCGCCGCCCACCCGGGCCAGTCCCGCGCCGCCACGTGGCGCATGCCCACATCGTCGCCGCCACTCCCGCCGGCCTGCCCAGGCCCGAGGCGGGCCCTCTCCCGCGCCTCACCGGGCCGCGCGCCCCACGCCCCTTCTCCTCCCGAGCCGGCCGCGCTCCACCGCCTTCGCCGCGGGAGCTCGCCGCCGCCGCCGTTCATCGTCGCCGGCCACCCCGACCGCCACCGCCGCGGCCAGCTCCGCCCGCCACCTCGCGCGCCGCCGCTGGAGCTCGCCGGCGTCGCCCCCAAGCTCCGGCCCGGCCCCTCCCTCTTCTTCGGTGACGAACTCCGGCGAGGGACCCAGCCAACCTCATTTTGCGTGCAGATCTGAGATCCGTGAACAGTAACCCTAGAGGTTGTTTTTTTTCTTCTAAGTCCCGAAATTGCAGATCCATATGCTCCTGTTTGTAGCTCCGTAACTTTGCATCCGTAGCTTCGATTCATGCATATAGCATATCAAAATGTTCATCTCAGAGAGTACATCATTTCATTCCATTGCATCATTTTCATTTGAGCTCATCTTGATGCCCGAAATGCTGTTATAAGAGGGCTACTTGAGTTAATTGTCAGATCTGCTACTCCATTTAGGTTTTTGTCATTTTTGCCATGATTAATGTGTGCATGCTATGCTGATGCTCTACATGTGTTTTGTTAATGGTTTTGTCATCTTTCCAGAGGTGCAACCCATGTTTTTTGTGATGTGTGTGGTGACTAGTGCAAGCTTGCAAAGTGGTGCACTTGCTAATTCTGTTTTCAGGGACTTAGCAATTCCACTAAGTCCTGGAGCTGTTTATCTCATGATGCCATATGTTCATGTTGTTTCCTAGTGATCCGTGCCTCTTTTGAGGATGATCAGTAAGGATGTTTTGTTAATATTGTAGTGCTCTATCCATCCATGTCTTTGTTTGCAATTATGGAGCAACCTACCTTGAGTCAATCGAGCTCTACTTTTGCTACTTCGTGAATCTGGGCAGATTGTCAACTTGTTTGCAATTTTGCCGATGATGTTGTAGTTGATCCGTGCATGTTATGTTATTGTTCTTGCCATGTATAGCTTGCATTTTGTTCCATATTGATGTATGTATGCTTGTATTGTCATGACTTGCACCGTAGTGAGTGCATCGATCTCTTAAACATGCCTACTTGAGTTATATTCCTGCATGTGTCAGTTTTTCACCAAGTCTGAAAACTGATTATGTTTTCGCTATGTTCACGTGCTTGCAATTGTATTTTATGATCCCTTTTGGCTCAAGGTCACTAAGGGACTTTTGTTAAGCTCTTTGAGTAGCTCCATGCCATGCTTTACTTTGCCATGATCAGGCCCTGTAGCATGTAGTTTTGTTGCTCCGAAGAGGGCTACCTGATCTGAAATTCCAGACAAGTGTTAATTTCACTAAGTCTGAGATCTGTTTGTCATATGCATTTTTGCCATGCTTGTTTGCACCTGTTAATGGATGAATTGACCATAGCTCAGTGCTAGACTTTTGTTAAGCATCTTGCATGCATCCCTGCCATGTATTTTTTTGTCATGTTTGGGTGCTGTAGCATGTTCATTCCATTGCATTTAGATGGCCACTTGGTGTAAATCGCAGACTGGTGTCATTTTGAATCGCTTGCCATTTCCAAACCGTAACTCCGATTCCGGTGTTCTTTATATCGTTTTCAAGTGGTTTCATCCCATCTTTCCAGTGGAACACTTGGATTTCCATGTTGAGGCCAGGTTCATGCATTTCCTATCATATCTTGCATTTTGCATCCCGCATCGCATTCCGCATAGCATATCATCATTGTATCATATTGCTTGGTCTTGCATGTGGTTGATTGTATCCTTGTTGCTTGTTTGTCTTGTTCGGGTAGATCCGGGAGACGAGTTCGCTAACGAGGAGCCCGTTGAGTTTGCTTTTGAGGATCCAGTCAACTCTGACAACTGTGCAGGCAAGATGATCATACCCTCGAAATCACTACTATCTTTGCTATGCTAGTTTTCTCGCTCTTTTGCTATGCCATTGCTACGATGCCTACCACTTGCTTTCAAGCCTCCCAAATTGCCATGTCAAACCTCTAACCCACCATTGTCCTAGAAAACCGTTGATTGGCTATGTTACTGCTTTGCTCAGCCCCTCTTATAGCGTTGTTAGTTGCAGGTGAAGATTGGAGGCCGTTCCTTGTTGGAACATTTATTTACTTGTTGGGATATCATTATATCGCCATGTTATCTTAATGCATCTATATACTTGGTAAAGGGTGGAAGGCTCGGCCTCTCGCCTAGTGTTTTGTTCCACTCTTGCCGCCCTAGTTTCCGTCATATCGGTGTTATGTTCCCGGATTTTGCGTTCCTTACGCGGTTGGGTTATAATGGGAACCCCTTGATAGTTCGCCTTGATTAAAGCTTTTCCAGCAATGCCCAACCTTGGTTTTAACTTTTGCCACCTAGCCTCTTTTTCCCTTGGGTTCTGCAGACTCAAGGGTCATCATTATTTTAACCCCCCCCCCCCAGGCTAGTGCTTCTCTGAGTGTTGGTCCAAATCGTCAGCCGCCGGTGGCTACCAAGGGCAACTCTGGGCTGGCCTACCGGAAGTTTGGACAATCTGAGTGTGCCCTGAGAAAGAGATATATGCAGCTCCTATCGGGATTTGTCGGCACATTCGGGCGGTGTTGCTGGTCTTGTTTTAACCTGTCGAAGTGTCTTGAAGAACCGAGATACGGAGTCTGATCGGAACATCTTGGGAGGAGGTCTATTCCATCGTTGACCGTGAGAGCTTGTCATGGGCTAAGTTGGGACTCCCCTGCAGGGATTTGAACTTTCGAAAGCCGTGCCCGCGGTAATGGGCGGATGGGAATTTGTTAATGTCCGGTTGTAGATAACTTGAACCTTAATTAATTAAAAAGAATCAACTGATTGTGTTACCGTGATGGCCTCTTCTCGGCGGAGTCCGGGAAGTGGACACGGTGTTGGAGTAATGGTTGCGCAGGTTGTCCTCTAGCCTCTCGCTCGTGCTTTGCCTCCTCTTCTCGCTCTCTTTTGCGAATAAGTTAGCCACCATATTTGCTAGTCGCTTGCTGCAGCTCCACAAATATTTACCTTGCCTTACCTATAAGCTTAAATAGTCTTGATCGCGAGGGTGCGAGATTGCTGAGTCCCTGTGGCTCACAGATTACTATTACACCAGATGCAGGGCCTGATGATTCTGCTCCAGGAGACGCGCTTGAGCTCAAGTGGGAGTTCGACGAAGACTCTCAATGTTACTATGTTTCCTTTCCTGATGATCAGTAGTGGTGCCCAGTTGGGGGTGATCGGGACCATGTCGCTTGTTGGGTTATCTTTTATTTTGGCGCCATAGTCGGGCCATGAGTGTTTGGATGATGTAATGTTATTTATGTACTTGATTGACGTGGCGAGTGTAAGCCAACTATGTTATATCCCCTTTATTATTTACATTACATGGGATGTTGTGAAGATTGCCTAACTTGCGAGATATGCCTTCAATGCGATTATGTCTCTAAGTCGTGCCTCGACACGTGGGAGCTATAGTCGCATTGAGGGTGTTACACAGACGCAAAGCACAGCTGGCGCCAACAACACCGCAAAGTAAACGCGGTTGCTTCCACCACTCCAGAGTTCATGCATTGGTCTGAAAAGCCCATTAGCTGGAGCCGGGCTGACCACCCAGATGCAATGCCCTCCCCGGGTTCCTATGCCCCGGTTTTGCATGCCACCCTTGCAATAGAAAGGCGAGCTGCTCGTTTCTCCTGAATCCAGATAGATGGCGGCAGAAGTATCAACATCCTTTACCGGGATACCATGGAGAAGCTAAAGATCAAAGAGAAGCAGCTGCTGCCCAGTCGGACTATGTTTCATGGCATTGTGCCCGGCTTGTCCCGCTCACCAATCGGCAAGATCAAGATAGATGTCCTCTTCGGAGACAAGGATCATTTCCGCCGTGAAGCCATTTGGTTCAAAGTGGTTGACCTAGAAAGCCCGTATCATGTGCTCCTAGGACGAACGGCCCTAGCCAAATTCATGGCGGTGCCACATTATCCATACCTCAAGATGAATATGCCAAGAACTAAGGGCATTATCACAATCAGTGGTGACTACGAGAAGTCAGCCGCCTACGCTGTGGCCAGCAGCCGGCTGGCTGAATCCCTCGTGATTGCGCTAGAGAAGAATCTCCTGGACCGGGTGGTGGCCATGGCCGGCAAGTAGCCAGACATGTCCCCAGAAGCCCAAGAGTCGGAGACCCGGGTTCCTTCAAGCCGGCCAAGGAAACGAAGAAGATCCCTTTGGACCCTGAGCACCCAGAGAGGTATGCTATCATAGGTGCAAACCTTGTCAGCAAATAGGAAAGCGAGCTCGTCGACTTCCTCCGTGAGAATCGGGAAATCTTTGCATGGTCCCCTAAAGACATGTCGGGTGTTCCGACGGATTTCGCCGAGCACAAGCTACAAGTAAGAGCAGATGTCAAACCAGTCAGACAACCCGTCCGCCAACTATCAAAAGAAAGAGGAGAATTGTTGGAGAAGAGCTCGCTCGCTTGTTGGCGGCCGGCTTCATCATGGAATTTTTCTTCCCATAATGGCTTGCCAACCCAGTCCTTGTGCTAAAGAAGAATAACAAGTGCCGTATGTGTAGCTATTACACCAGTCTCAACAAAGCCTGCCCCAAAGATCCGTTCGCCTTGCCACGGATTGATCAAGTGATAGACTCCATAGCCGGATGTGAGCTGTTGAGCTTCTTGGATGCCTACTCAGGTTATCATCAAATCAAGTTGAACCCGGCAGACTGCCTAAAGACCGCCTTCATCATACCATTCGGAGCCTTCTATTACCTGACGACGACGTTCGGCTTGAGGAATGTTGGCGCCACCTTTCAGCATTTTATGCAGAAGTGCCTCCTCAAGCAACTCGGTAGGAATGCCCACGTCTATGTGGACGATATTGTGGTGAAGACGGAGAAGCGCGGTAGCCTATTGGAAGATCTCAAGGAGACCTTTGAAAATCTGCGCCAGTTTCAGATCAAGCTTAACCCAAAGAAATGCGTGTTCTGAGTACCAGCCGGCCAGCTCCTTGGCTTCCTGGTCTCTAAACGCGGCATTGAGTGTAACCCTGCTAAGATCAAGGCCATTGAGTGTAACCCGACTGCGAGACGTCCAAAAATTCACCGGCTGCCTGGCATCCATCAGCCGCTTCATCAGTCGGCTGGGCGAGAAGGCCCTTCCCCTGTACCAACTCTTGAAGAAAACCACTCATTTCGAGTGGAATGACAAGGCGGATGAGGCTTTTCTCCAGCTCAAGAAGATGTTGACCACGCCGCCTGTACTGTCCGCGCCGACTGATAAGGAGCCCATGCTCCTCTACTTCGCCGCCACCAGTCGGGTGGTCAGCACAGTCATGGTGGTTGAACGCAAGGAAGACGGCAAGGTTCTGCCGGTCCAGAGACTGGTATATTATTTAAGTGAAGTACTGTTGGCTTCGAAGCAGAACTACCCCCACTACCAGAAGATGTGCTACGGCGTACACTTTACTGCGAAGAAATTGAATCTATATTTTCAAGAGCACCCTGTCATGGTTATTTGCACTGTTCCGCTTGCCGAGATCATAGGCAGCCGAGACGCTTCAGGCCGAGTGGCCAAATGGGCCATAGAGTTGGCCCCCTGCACCATCTTCTACCAGCCTCGCACCACCATCAAGTCCCAAGTTCTGCCAACTTCCTTGTCGACTGGGCTGAGACCCAGTACCTGTCGCCAGCGCCAGACTACACCCATTGGCGGATGCACTTTGACGGTTCAAAGATGCGCACCGTTTTGGGAGCCGACATTGTCCTCACCTCTCCCAAAGACGACAAGCTCAGATACACATTAAAAATCCACTTTGCCGCCTCCAACAATGTGGCCGAGTATGAGGCACTAATAAACGGACTCCGGCTTGCCAAAGAACTCGGCATTCGCCAGATTCTGTGTTATGGAGACTCCCACTTGGTGGTCTAGCAGTTGTCTGGCGACTGAGACGTCAAGGATGCAAACATGACAGGCTACCGCTTCCTCATCCAGCAACTCAGCGGATATTTTGATGGGTGTGAATTCATCCATGTGCCATGAAACGATAACGAGCAAGCAGATGCTCTGGCATGGATTGGCTCCACTCGGCAAGCCATACCAGCCGGTGTATCAATCCAGCAACTCCTCAAGCCGTCCATCAAGCCTTCACCAGAGTCAGATTCTATCTTCGTGCCGGCTGCTCCTGAAACAGTCGGATCCGGCTCCAAAATTCCAGCAGTCGGCCCAGGGACTTCGGTAGGTGGCCCGAGGACTGTGGCAGTCGCACTCGGCCCGGGGACTCCAGCAGTCGGCCCGGGGACTTCAGCAGTCGGCTCATGGACTTCAGCAGTCGGCTCGGGGACTGCAACAACACAGCAAGCGGCGGCATGACTCATCTTCACACGAGAGGAAGTCTCAGCCCGCCACCTCCCAACTCCAGCCCGCCACCTCCCAACCCAGCCGCCCCAGTCCAAGTGGCAGTATTCACACGAGAGGAAGTCTCAGCACCATCATGGGCTCAGCCCATCCTCAACTTTCTGGTGAACAAGGAGCTGCCAAACGATGAGATCTCGGCCCGACAGGTGCAACATCGGGTAGCAGCATACACCATCATCAACAGAGAACTCTGAAGGCGTAGCGTCATTAGTGTATACCAGCGCTGCGTAGAGCCGGAAGAGGGCCAAGCAATCCTCAAAGATATCCACCAAGGCGAGTGTGGTCACCACGCGGCCTCAAGATAACTTGTGGCCAAAGCCTTTCGCCATGGTTTCTTCTGGCCGACTGCCCTAGAAGATGCAAAAGATTTGGTCAAGAGATGCAAGGGGTGCCAGAAGTTCTGTTCCAAGCAGCATTGGCCGGCTTCTGCACTCAAGACCATTCCCCTTACCTAGCCTTTCGCCGTCTGGGGACTGGACATGATGAGACCATTCAGGACAGCACGCAGTGGCATGACTCATCTTCTCGTCGCTGTGGATAAATTTACCAAGTGGATAGAAGCAAAGCCAATCAAGAAGTTGGACGGCCCGACTGCTGTGACTTTCATTGCAGACATCACCACTCGGTATGGCGTACCTCACAGCATCATCACCGACAACGGCACAAATTTTGCCAAGGGATCTTTGGCTCGTTTCTATGCGACACAGGGCATCCGACTAGACTTAGCGTGTGTTGTCCACCCACAGTCAAATGGCCAAGTCGAGCGAGCAAATGACCTCATCCTGTCCAGAATCAAGCCCTGACTGGTCGAGCCTTTGGAGCATTCGGTCAGCTGCTGGATCGACGAGCTGCCGACCGTCCTTTGGAGCCTGTGGACCACTCCAAAAAAGTCAACCGGCTTCACCCCCTTCTTCCTTGTGTATGGTGCGGAGGCGGTCATCCCAACCGACATTGAGTTTGACTCATCTCGCGTCACCATGTACACCGAGGCGGAGGCCAAGGAAGCACGAGAAGACGATGTTGAGTTGCTGGAAGAGGGCCGGCTATTGGCACTCAGCCGGTCCGCCAGCTACCAGCAAGGTCTATGTCGCTACCACAGTCGGAAGGTCAAGACAAGATCTTTTCAAGAGGGAGACCTTGTGCTCCGGCTTATCAAGCGAACAGCCGGCCAGTACAAGCTTTTGGCTCCTTGGGAGGGCCCTTCCATCATCGGCAAAGCCTTGGGCAATGACTCATACTACCTGATCGATGCCCAGAAGCCCAGGGGATGCAAGAGGGACGATACGGGCATGGAAATAGAGCGCCCATGGAATGCAAACCTCCTTCGAAGATTTTACATTTGATGCAGTATGTACCACGCTACCTTTTGTATTAAGTACGAAGACTACGGGTCCCTCGAGGAGCACTCGGGGACTGCCCATATTTTATCTATATGATAAGTATTTTGCCCATAGAATTGTTATTTCATTTCTCCGCCTGAAACCGGGCCCAACCAGTCGGCCCGGGGGGCTTGCCGCCTTGTACTATGTTGGTGCCTCCCGTAGTCGGACAAGTAGTGTGTCAGCACCTATGCCCCCTCTTGCTTCAAGACACAGCTCGCAAAGCGGCTATTTGCTTGGAAAGAGGTAAAGGCAAGAAATGGTGCTCACATCAAATATGGCTAAGGACGAAAACATTGGCATAGGACAAGTCGGTCCTTCGCCTCACCGACTAGCTGCTAAGAAGCGCGCCGACCGGCTTTCTTACTTAGCTTGCAACATTCCAATAAGTCAAAGTACTTGTTCTCCCGCAAAGGTGAAATACTTGACCGGGCGGTAGTCTGCAGAACGGCTGTCTGCCTGGCAAGAAGGTACCTAGGGAGGACAGCAAAGTAAAAACCAGGAATAAAAAAGCAAGAAAGTTGGAACTCGGCCAAAGCACGGCTTGTGCAGAAAATAATTTACATATCAAAAGGCCCTTGTCCAACATTCAACATAGTTTGAATACACCCTGTGGGTGGAATTGTGCAAATTTAACAAAGATTGTGCGAAAGCATACTAAGTATGAAAAGATAAGATAAATTGGCAGCCTAGGCCAAAGGAGCAGCAGGCGAGTCTGGCACGGTGGCGGAGTCGGCGGTGCCAGCTGGTGGAGTGGTCGACTGGTGAGCCTCGGGGTGGTCGCCTTCAGCAGCAGTCGACGTGCTTGCATGAGGTTCGGTGCTGGAGGCGCGATCGACTCGAGGCTGGCCGTCCGCTCCGACATCCGGCGCGTCATCTTCATCTTCCTCGTCCTCCTCGTCTTCCCCCTCGTCGCAGGAGGCGATCTCCTCTATCGAGTCCTCGTTGTCAGCCGGGTTCAGACCGAACCACTCTGGCAACGCCACTCTCGTTCAACTCAGGGACGAAGTTGCCAATATTGGTGTACTCGGCGATCGCCAACATGTGTATCGAGAGATCACACTCGAGCGCCGCCAGCTCGGCGCTGCTTCCAGCCATATCGTGGCCAACTGGGCTAGATCTAGCCCAAGATACCACGCCTTGGCAAAATCCAAGGCCCGTCACGCTCCTGCTCGGGCCGCGGAACCCTTCCACGCCTCAAGACGGCCGAAGGCCACTTCCAGCCAGTCGGCAGTCCGACTGGGGGTGCGTGGGGCTTGCCTGTCTGGCCAGAGGGCGGCGACCGCTTGGGCCCCAGTGCGTTACAGCCGGCAAAGCATCCGGTGGGCCGGCTGGAGGCGAGCTTGAATGCTGAGAAGCTGCTTGCCAAGAGTCCGAGGGGCATCGGCGGAAATCTCCGTGCCACCCGCCCGTCGCTCCTCATGGGGAGCCTCAGTGGCCTCGTTGGCAGCGACGGAGTGGCCGGGGAAGAAGTCTGCACAAGCAAAAACAACAAGTCAGAAGTCAGAAGCCAGCCAAGCCGCGCCAGCTCCAGCCTCCCGTCCCCTTGCGCCGAGGCCCAGTAGAAGGAGCTCGAGCTCCCCTGCCCTGAAGCCACCACCGTCGACAAGGCCAGACCTCCCCTCCTCCTTTCCTTTTCCTTCCCTGCCTCTACTCCCTCCTCTCACATCTCTCTCTCTCTCTCACAGAGACCGCCATGGTTGTCGCCCGGCCGCACCCGAGGACCTTCTTGCCGGACCAGCTCCGCCGCGCCCTATTTCTTCCTCCTCGAGGAGATGCTCCTCATTACCTTGGACCTCGCCCTGGCCTCCTCCTCGTCGCTCGCGCCTTCCCGAGAGCCTCCTCCGCCTCGACTAGCGCCATCCCATCCGCGCCTCGTCCTCTGCTTTAGGGATGAAACTTTCGGACCCGAACCCGACTCGGGCAGTCATCAGCATTGGGTCCGGATCATCCCCTAACATCCCTAAAACATCTCCGTTTTTTTATTTGGGCTCCCTAACCTATTTATCCGAGACCATCCGATTTCGATTGGATGATCCAAACTCCCTCCTTTCCTTATATATAAAGCAGCCCCTAACCTATTTTAGACTAACCCTAAAATCTAGCCCATTGTCCCATCCACCCGACCCGCCGCCGCACTCCCACCAAATCCCCCTCGGATCCATCCCCAACCTACCAGGCTCCTCCTTCCTCGGGATCTTTCCCGATCCAATCCAGCCACCACCGAACCATCCATCTCCTCCATCCAATCAAGGCAACCAAGCCGCGCCAGCTCCAGCCTCCCATCCCCTTGCGCCGAGGCCCAGCAGAAGAAGCTCGAGTTCCCCTGCCCTGAAGCCACCACCGTCGACCAGGCCAGACCTCCCCTACTCCTTTCCTTCTCCTTCCCTACCTCTACTCCCTCCTCTCACATCTCTCTCTCATAGGGACCGCCATGGTTGTCGTCCGGCCGCACCCGAGGACCTTCTCGCCGCAGCAGCAGGACCAGCTCCGCCGCGCCCTATTTCTTCCTCCTCGAGGAGATGCTCCTCGTCACCTTGCACCTCGCCCTGGCCTCCTGCTCATCATTCGCGCCTTCCCGAGAGCCTCCTCCGCCTCGACTAGCACCGTCCCATCCATGCCTCCTCCTCTTCTTCATCCAGGAGAAGAGGGATGCGCCTCGTCCCCCTCCTGTGCGTTGACCACCACGAACCACCGCGCCGCCCCTCCACGACGAGCTCCGCCGCCCAAGCTGCGTCGTCGCCTGCCGCAGTACCTCGCCCGCACCAAGTTCCTATCGATGTTGCCCTTCCCCAAGCCGCCGCAACGCCAAGACCTCTGCTTCACGTCAGGCTCGGCTTCCTCGTCGTCTTCAGCGATGACCACAGCGCCAAGTCTCTCGCCTCGCCACCCGTTTGCCCCGCTCGCCGAAGTTCTGCTCCCTGTCACCAGCGCCCCTGTTTAGTGCGAGCAAAACGAGTGCCCGCATCGCTTGGTCCAGCCGCGCGTTGACCACGTGTGCGCAGCAACCGCCTCGGCCAGGCCCAGTTCGTCCAGGATGGCCTCTTCTTCAGTCAAGCCCAACCACTCCACTGACCTGGGCCTCAGCCCGTGCTTTGGTTTTGTTCCGGAGTTGTGAGGATCTGTTCGACTACGTCCGTTTGTCTTCTTCTTGGACTCGTTCTTCTTCCTTGCGGGATCTCAGGCAAGATGACCATACCCTCGAAATCACTTCTATCTTGGCTTGCTAGTTGCTCACTCTATTGCTATGTCGCGCTACCTACCACTTGCTATATCATGCCTCCTGTCGGTGTCAAAACCGGCGGATCTCGGGTAGGGGGTCCCGAACTGTGCGTCTAGGAGGATGGTAACAGGAGGCAGGGGACACGATGTTTTACCCAGGTTCGGGCCCTCTTGATGGAGGTAAAAACCTACGTCCTGCTTGATTAGTATTGATGATATGGGTAGTACAAGAGTAGATCTAACACGAGATCAAGGAGGCTAAACCCTAGAAGCTAGCCTATGGTATGATTGGTGTCTGTCCTACGGACTAAAACCCTCCGGTTTATATAGACACCGGAGAGGGCTAGTGTTACACAAAGTCGGTTACAATGGTAGGAGATCTACATATCCGTATCGCCAAGCTTGCCTTCCACGCCAAGGAAAGTCCCTTCCGGACATGGGACGAAGTCTTCAATATTGTATCTTCATAGTCCAGGAGTCCGGCCGAAGGTATAGTCCGGCTATCCGGACACCCCCTAATCTAGGACTCCCTCAGTAGCCCCGGAACCAGGCTTCAATGACGACGAGTCTGGCTAGTAGATTGTCTTTGGCATTGCAAGGTGGGTTCCTCCTCCAAGTACTTCATAGAAGATTTTGAACACAAAGGCAGTGTCCGGCTCTGCAAAATAAGTTTCCACATATTGCCATAGGGAGAATAATATTTACACAAATCTAATCTGCTGACGCATTCCGTAGCGTGACATCACACCACAGCCATGTCTTTATTCGAATCGTTTTACTCACCCACCTCAACGTGTTTAGTGAGGCGGTTTCCTTGGCATGTCTTGTCAAAGCAGAGATCGTGTCCCCTTTTCCAGGATCCTCATCAATACGGCGTGGGTAACCCAACCGCGCCATTGATTACGGCCTGGGGAGATAAGCGAGTTTTACCATGCTAGTGGGGACGCATAGTCGCGGCCGCCCTTATAAGGAGATAAGGATCCACCTTTTCATACACGCCTTGTTCCTCCTTTGCCTATCCATTTTCGCGCACTTGAGCTCCAGCGCCCAAGTCTGCAAACCCAACCTCAACCTTCTCCAGCCATGTCCGGAGCGGGAGGCAAGTGGATGGTCTCCTCCGTCACGGAGGGACACATAAAAAAACTGAGGAAGGCCGGATACTTGTCTAACGACATTGCGCCCGACTTCCCGAAGAGGGGCAGCTCATCCCCACCCCTAGGCCCCATGAGAGGGTGGTGTTTCTCCCCCATTTCCTCCATGGACTGGGCTTCCCTCTCCACCCATTTGTCCGGGGGCTCATGTTCTACTATGGCCTGGATTTCCACGATCTGGCCCCGAACTTTGTCCTCAACATCTCGGCGTTTATCATCGTGTGCGAGGCCTTCTTTTGCATCCGCCCCCATTTCGGCCTATGGCTCAAGACTTTCAATGTCAAGCTGAAGGTGGTGCGTGGCACCCAGGCGGAGTGCGGAGGCGCCATGGTGGGCAAGATGCCAAACGTCCTATGGCTCGAGGGCTCCTTCGTGGAGTCCCTAAAGGGGTGGCAATCAGGGTGGTTTTACATCACCGAGCTGCGCGACCCTGAATGGGTCGCAACCCCCGAGTTCCGATCTGGACCCCCTACGCGGCTCACCTCCTGGAAAGAGACGGGCCTCTCGTGGGGTAAAAAAGGAGAGCTGACCGGACTCCAAACATGCGTCCAAACCCTGGTGGAGAAGAAGCTCAAACTTGTCAATGTAGTCCAGGTTATGCTCATCCGCCGGATCCTCCCGTGTCAACAACGGGCTTTCAACCTGTGGGAGTTCGACCTGGCGCAGCACCAAAGTCTGAGCAGGCTTTTCGACACGACGTACAAAGATGCCTGGAAGGTGCTTTTCGAGGGCGCCGAGGCCCCCGCATCTGCTACCGAGGATCGCGGATTCAGCACGTAGCGTCACGCTAGAGCGGTAAGCTGTTTTTACCTTTTACAGGGTATTAGTTTTTCATAGTTTGACTCCATGCAGGATCTAAGCTCCCTTACCTTGCACATGATTGGAAGGAGACGTCTGGACAGATCAACTGTCCGGCTCCTTTGCCCGAAGGCCTAGCGGACGCTCGCTTGGCGAAGCTGCTGGTTCCGGCACCCTATGTGGTGCCGGAGAAGAAGGCCAAGAAGAAGGCCATGGGGACTCGAAAGAGTGCCCGATGCCTGTAGGTGTCGGGTTCATCATCCGATGACTCCAAGACGCACTCCTCCCACGAAGACGAGGAGGAGGAAGAAGAGATCTCTCCCCCTCCAGCGGGGGGAGGGAAGAAAAGGAAGGCCGCCCAACTGGGGAGACCGAAGGGTCCAAGAATGGGAAGACCCTTCCTCCGGACTACTCCACCAATGCCAACGACGGCGAAGAGGAGTGGCCGCACAGGGCCAAGCCCCTGGCGAGATCGTAAGTATTTGGACACCAGAGCAATTCATAGTGTTCCTTTCTTGCACAGCTCCTCCTTACGCTGAATTTGACTATGCAGTTCGCCCAAGGCCGGGCTCCCTGGATTCGTCGGATGTGAATTCGCTTCTGACGGCTACCTCCCCCCACCCTTCGGACGAGGCCGAGGTGGCGTCCCAACAGGTTCCAAGCCAGGAGGAGGTGGTCCTGGAGGCTCCGCAATGCGACCTCCCGGACTACGGGCGCAAAGGGAATAGAACCCCCAAGGGCTCCAAGTCTGGCCTTGAGCCGGACACCGCGCCGGAACCTTCAACGGTTCCGGACTCCGGTAGGCAGCCTCCTTCCAAGAGGAGCAAGCCTACCGAGTCGGTGACCTCCGTCCAACCGTAGGCACCGGACAATTTGCTGGAAGTGCTTAACAGCGCCTCCATCGAAAAGGAGAACCGCATTGTATATTATGAGTGCGGTGATCCAGAAGGTCCAGTCCGCCAAGAGCGGACTGACTGAAGCCTATGCCAGCCTTCTAACAGGCTTTGAGGTAAGTAAAGAATATGTAAAAATATTACCGCATAGACAATAGCCCCTGATGCTCTGTTCGGCGTTCGGAAAGAAAAGCCGAATAGAGGATCTAATAACATTCGTAGGAGTCTAACATAATTATGTCAATATGTGTATGCAGGCTTCGCTGCTGGCCTCCGCTGCATTGACTGCGGAGGTGGATACGCTGAAGCAAAACCTCACGCGGTCGGAGAACGTGCTTGGCCATGCCAAGAGGCAACTCGAGGAGAAGGAAGGTAAGTAATACCTTGCGCAAGTATATAGAGAAGATGTGGTTGCAAAAAATGACAGGATCAACATGCTATTATAGGGGCCAGGACCAAGGTGGCAACCCTTAAGAAAGCGCTGTCCGAGGCAGAAAACAGAGCGGCCGCGGAGCGCACAGAGAGAGCGAAGCAGGAGGCGTGGGTGGAGGAGGTGCAGAAAGAGCTCCAAGCTCTCATGAAAAAACATGAGAGTTTGGAGCTTGACTCAAAGACGCAAGCGTCAGAGCTTGCGGCAGCCCTCGAAAGCGCGAAGTCTGCCAAGGACGAAGCCTAGAAATCCCTCCAAGAAATTGAAGCGATGAAGAAGATAGCAGCGGGTAAGGCATTCATTATGAAAAGCAAGCATGTGAAAGTGAATTACTTGTTACTTACCCGAGTCCGGAGCTCTCCAGGAGCATTCGCAGATTTGCCCTGCAGTGCGTCTGTTGCCGCCGCCTACTACCGAGCTGAGGAGGGGAGCTCGACGGAGAAGGTGTTCTGGTCTCAGTATGCTGAGGCCGGACACCTGGTGCCTTTGAGCGACCAGCTGAAGCAAATGGTCGAGCTCCACAAGGTGGCCGAACAGGCCATAAAGGGCCTCATAGTTCGGCTTTGGCCTGGAGAGGCTCTGCCTGGTAGCTACTTCAGTCTGGTGAGGCGGCTGGTGGATGCCTGCCCATTGCTTGAAGTAATCAAGCGGTCCGTCTGCATCGAAGGTGCCCGTAGGGCGCTTGCCCGTGCTAAAGTGCACTGGGGCAAGATGGATGCGGAGAAGCTGGCGAAGGACGGGCCGCCGCCGGGCAAGGAGCATCGCGTCCCGGAAGCGTATTATGAGGGCGTCCTGAATGGTGCCCGCCTTATAGCGGATGACTGCTCCAAAGATGTAATTTTTGAGTAAACTCGCATTTGTGATCCTGTACGCTGAAAACTTGTTCATATGCACTAAGCAACGCTTTTGAATTTAAAATATTACCTTCTGTGCAGCCGTTTATCAAATTTGAGAGATGGCGAGTCGTCGGCTTCTGCCCCCGTGCCATGAGTGCTGGGGTGTTCGGGATAAACATGAGCGCTCTTTTTCCCATTCTTGGGTCCTTCGAGGGAGGCGCTCAACACAACGAACAAGGCAATCGGACTATAATGCTTGAACACTCTCACTTGGCCATAGAATTCTATAATTTTAAATTTCGGCGAAGCCCCTAGTGTTCGGAAGACCAAGTTCGGGGCGCTATCGACGCCTAGGCCAGACAAAGCCGGCTCCTCGCTCTAACCGACATAACTCTTTACGGACTCGAAAACCTCTCGAATAGCGACCAGCTCTCGCCTCATCATGACGGTCAGTTTTAGCTTTCTCTACTGAGGTTCTTAGCCCAGCTCAACTGGGGCACAATCGCAGTAGTTCACCTAGTGCTACCTTAGCCGATATAACGGAACGTAAGGTACCAAAACATAGGAGCCGGGCAAACCCAACTATTGACCCAAGACATGATTCGGAGCCAATGCATATAATGCTATAAGTTTGGGGTGCCGCACTTGTGAAAGTGTTCGGACTTCTCACACTGTATTGTGGGGTACTTAAGCCCCTGGCGTATTGGCCGTACCAAAGTGTACGGGTGCAACATGTCATTAATGAACATATATTCGTAAAAAAGAGTAATGCAATAATAGACAGAAGCTATGCATTGTTTATTTAAAAAAGCTGCGATCAAAGCAGAATGATACAAATGGTGCAATAAGCAAAAGATGGGACTATTTAACATGTCATTTCCAGGGGCGAGCTGTGGAATGGTATGTGAAACAGGTATACTGCTCGTTATAGAGACCACCTTAGAGTTCCATAGTGCGGCGTAGCTTTCTGCTTCCCTGGTTGTATCGTTTGTGCGGCAATTGTACTGCCGGACAAGCCTTCCGAAGAATGGAGTCCTAAAAATAAGAGAAAATTAAGAAATCGGCAGCCCCTAGTGCGGTTTAAGCCATGTTTCGGGCGTGCCATGATGGTGCCCCTCCCCCTTTGCCCATGGTATTTCCAGAGCGTAGTTATGTACGCGCAATGTTGGTTTCGCAAGTTCACGAGGGCTGGGGTTGGGGCTACATTGCTACGCTTGCTCGGAACATGCCAGGCGGTCTTGTTGTAGGTTACTCCGGGCGCGCTTGACGGTGTCCTGACGTTTAATGGCCGGACTGGAGAATTGCCTTGAGAGGCTGCTTTGTACTTCCGCTGCGATAGCCGCCGTCTGCTCCTCCGTTCGGACAGAGCGTTCGGTGTTTCCATTGACCGTGATGACTCCTCGAGGGCCTGGCATCTTGAGCTTGAGGTATGCATAGTGCGGCACCGCATTGAACTTGGCAAATGCGGTTCACCCGAGCAGTGTGTGATAGCCACTACGGAACAGGACTATGTCGAAGATTAACTCCTCGCTTCGGAAATTATCCGGAGATACGAAGACCACTTCAAGTGTAACTGAGCCTGTACAGTTGGCCTCTACACCTGGTATGATGCCTTTAAAGAACGTTTTAGTGGGTTTAATCCTCAAGGGATCGATGCCCATTTTCTGCACTATATCCTGGTAAAGCAGGTTCAGGCTGCTGCCGCCGTCCATAAGGACTCTAGTGAGGTGAAATCCATTAATAATTGGGTCTAGAACCAATGCGGCGAATCTGCCATGACGGATGCTAGTGGGGTGGTCCCTTCGATCAAAAGTGATCGGGCAGGAAGACCATGGGTTGAACTTTGGGGCGACTGGCTCCATCGCGTATACGTCCCTTAGCGCACGCTTCCGCTCCCTCTTGGGGACGTGGGTTGCGTATATCATGTTCACCGTCCGCACTTGTGGGGGAAAACCTTTCTGTCCACTGTTGTTCGGCGGCTGGGGCTCCTCCTCGTCATCGCTATGCAGCCCCTTGTCTCTGCTTTTGGCATTTAAATTGCCTGCCTGCTTGAACACCCAACAATCCCTGTTGGTGTGATTGGCTGGTTTTTCGGGGGTGCCATGTATCTGGCATGAGCGGTCGAGTATTCGGTCCAAACTGGACAGGCCCGGAGTATTTCTTTTGAATGGCTTTTTCCGCTGACCGGGTTTAGAGCCTCTGAATCCGGCATTAACTGTCGTATCCTCAGCATTGTCGTCGTTAATGCGGCGCTTTTGCTTGTTGCGACGCGACCTGCCACTGATGTCCTTGTTATCCGAATTACCAGGGCTCTTGGTCATGTTATTGCTGCGAGCTAGCCAGCTGTCTTCTCCCGTGCAAAAGCGGGTCATAACTGTCGTGAGGGCTGCCATAGATTTCGGCTTCTCCTATCCTAGGTGTCGTGCAAGCCACTCATCGCGGATGTTATGCTTGAAGGCTGCTAGGGCCTCTGCGTCTGGATAGTCGACGATTTGATTTTTCTTGTTTAGGAACCGTGTCCAGAATTGTTTGGCCGATTCCTCTGGCTGCTGAATTATGTGGCTAAGGTCATCGGTGTCTGGTGGTCGCACATAAGTGCCCTGCAAATTGTCGAGGAATGCGGCTTCCAGGTCCTCCCAACAACCAATTGATTCTGCTGGCAAGTTTTTAAGCCAATGCCGAGCTGGTCCTTTAAACTTGAGTGGGAGGTATTTGATGGCGTGCAGGTCATCCCGCGGGCCATGTGGATATGAAGGAGATAGTCCTCGATCCATACCACGGGATCCATTGTGCCATCGTATGATTCGATGTTCACAGGTTTGAAACCCTTGGGGATTTGATGATCCATTACTTCATCTGTGAAGCATAGTGGGTGTGAGGCGCCTCTGTATTGGGCTATATCATGACGCATCTCAAACGAGCTTTGTCTACTATGTTCGGCCCGGCCGGATTTACTGTATCCGGAGTGACGATTACCGTCTCGTGCCGTGGGGCGCCCACGCGATCCATAGATCGATCTTGTTTTCCTTGCCTTGTCCTCCAATATATCTCGCAGGTCTGGCGCGTTTTCCTGTGCCTTGGTATTTTTTGAGCGGCGCCGGGGTGCGGCTGGAGTGGAGGGCCGAGAGGCCTCTCTGCCGCGGCCATGGGGTGGCCGGTCAGCCGCATCATGCGCTGGTGATGTAGGTTCAGGTGCTTCCTCCTCTAATCGGGGTAGCAACCTGCGCTTTGGGTAGCTCTTGGAGGGGCGTTCGAGTTCATACTCTTCGGCCGCAAGGACTTTAGTGCTTCTGTCGGCTAGCAAATCTTGATCAAGCTCTAAGCTGTTGCTGTTTTTTCTTGAGGCTGCTCGCCGTGGCCATAAGCCTGCGTTTGAAACACTCTTGTTCGACACGACAAATTCGTCGTCGTCGAGGCTTGCCTCATCTTCGGAGGGAGACATATAATTATCGTCCTCGACCTCTCTGTCTGCCACTCTCTCATGAGGGCTGGCTTCTCCATCCTCCTGTGCTGAATCTTGCTGGAGGTGGTTGTCTTCGGCACTGTCCGGGGTGTTATTATATCCCGTGCCGGAATCATCGTTATTGCTTTGGCGGGATTTAGAGCGGCGCCGCTGACGCCGGCGCTTAGGCTGCTTCTTGGAGGGGTCATCCTCCGCTGTTCCGTCACCAATGCCTTCTTTTGGGGTGTCCACCATGTATATATCATACTACAAGGTGGCTTTCCAGTGCCCTATAGGCACTGGTTCTTGATCGCCTCCTGCATCGGCGTCCATACCGTCGATGTCTTCGGGGTCGAAGTCGAGCATGTCGGTTAAATCATCGATAGTGGCTACGAAGTGGGTGGTGGGTGGGCTTTGAATTTCTTCATCATCCGCATCCCAACCTTGCTGACCATAGTCCGGCTAGGGCTCTCCTGATAAAGAGAGAGACTTTAGTGAATTCAGAATATCGCTGAAGGGCGAGTGCTGAAAGATGTCCACGGTGGTGAATGCCATGATCGGCGCCCAATCGGGTTCGATTGGTAGGGGCGCGGAGGGCTCGGAGTCTGGAGAGGAGTCCGGCTCCTTGGAGTCACGGGCTTCGCAGAGAATAGGGCTGGTGTTCGGCTCAATCGCCGTGGAGATTGCAACCCCCGAGGCTGTGTCCGACCACCCATCCTCGACTGGCGCAGTTGGATCCAAATTAAGGGATGGAGCTAATGCGGGTGCGGCCTCCAGGGCACTGTTCGGCGGCAGAGCTAGATCATGCCCATCATGACAGTGCGGCGCGCTCGGCTGCGGCTCGAATCCGTCGAAGATCAAGTCTCCGCGCAGGTCGGCCGTGTAGCTCAAACTTCCAAATCTGACCTGATGGCCAGGGGCGTAGCTTTCGATCTTCTCCAGATGACCAAGCGAATTGGCCTACAGTGCAAAGCCGTCGAATACGAAGATCTGTCCGGGGAGAAAGGTCTCACCCTGGATCACATCGCTGTTGATGATCGGAGAAGCCATCGGGCCTAAAAGTGACGACAGAGAGGAACTCTCAATGAAAGCACCAATGTCGGTGTCAAAACCGGCGGATCTCGGGTAGGGGTCCCGAACTGTGTGTCTAGGCGGATGGTAATAGGAGTCAGGGGACACGATGTTTTACCCAGGTTCGGGCCCTCTTGATGGAGGTAAAATCCTAGGTCCTGCTTGATTAATATTGATGATATGGGTAGTACAAGAGTAGATCTACCACGAGATCAAGGAGGCTAAACCCTAGAAGCTAGCCTATGGTATGATTGTTGTCTGTCCTACGGGCTAAAACCCTCTGGTTTATATAGACACCGAAGAGGGCTAGGGATACACAAAGTCGGTTACAATGGTAGGAGATCTACATATCCGTATCGCCAAGCTTGCCTTCCAGGCCAAGGAAAGTCCCTTCCGGACACGGGACGAAGTCTTCAATCTTGTATCTGCATAGTCCAGAGTCCGGCCGAAGGTATAGTCCGGCTATCCAGACACCCCCTAATCTAGGACTCCCTCACCTCCCATATTGCCATGTGAAGCCTCTAACACACCTTTCCTAGCAAACCATTGTTTGGCTATGTTACCGCTTTGCTCAGCCCCTCTTATAGCATTGCTAGTTGCAGGTGAAGGTGAAGATTGTTCCTTGTTGGAACATGGATATTGTTGGGATATCATTATTGTCTCTTATTTAATTTAATGCACCTATACTTGGTAAAGGGTGGAAGGCTCGGCCTTATGCCCGGTGTTTTGTTCCACTCTTGCCACCCTAGTTTCCATCATACTGGTGTTATGTTCCTTGATCTTGCGTCCCTTACGCGGTTGGGTGTTATGGGAACCCCTTGACAGTTTGCTTTGAATAAAACTCCTCCAGCAAGGCCCAACCTTGGTTTTTCATTCGCCTAACAACCTATACCTTTCCCTTGGGAGTAATTAACCCGAGGGTCATCTTTACTTTAACCCCCCTGGGCCAGTGCTTCTTTAAGTGTTGGTCCGAACAAGAGCCACTTGCGGCGCCACCTCGGGAAAACTTGAGGGCTGGTTTTAGCTGTACGTAGTGTTCATCCGGTGTTTCCCCGAGAACGAGATATGTGAATCTCCTATCGGGATGTCCGCGCATCAGGCGGTCTTGCTGGTCTTGTTTACCATTGTCGAAATGTCTTGTAATCGGGATTCCGAGTCTGGTCGGGTCTTCCTGGGAGAATGAATATCCTTTGTTGATCGTGAGAGCTTGTGATGGGCTAAGTTGGGACACCCCTACAGGGTTTGAACTTTCGAAAGCCGTGCCCGCGGTTATGTGGCAGATGGGAATTTGTTAATGTTCAGTTGTAGAGAACTTGACACTTGACTTAATTAAAATGCACCAACCGCGTGTGTAGCCATGATGGTCTCTTTCCGGCGGAGTCCGGGAAGTGAACACGGTTCTTGTGTTATGCTTGAATGTAAGTAGCTTCAGGATCACTTCTTGATCACTTCTAGCTTCTCGACCATTGTGTTGCTTCTCTTCTTGCTCTTATTTGCGTAAGTTAGCCACCATATATGCTTAGAGCTCTTATCTGCAGCTCCACCTCACTACCCTTTCCTACCCATAAGCTTAAATAGTCTTGATCTCGCGGGTGTGAGATTGTTGAGTCCTCGTGACTCATAGATACTTCCAAACAGTTGCAGGTGCTGAAGATCCTAGTGCAGATGACGGAAATGAGCTCAAGTGGGAGCTCGATGAGGATCTTGATAGTTGTTTTGTTTCGTTTCTTGTTGATCAGTAGTGGAGCCCAGTTTGGACGATCGGGGATCTAGCATTTGGGGTTGTCTTCTTTTATTTTGGCTCCGTAGTCGGACCTTGATTGTAATCTAGATGATGTATGATCTATTTGTGTATGGTGGGAAGTGGCGATTGTAAGCCAACTCTTTATCCCTTTCTTATTCACTACATGGGATGTGTGAAGGTTACCCCTCTTGCGATAAGCCTACCATGCGGCTATGCCTCTAAGTCGTGCCCCGACACGTGGGAGATATAGCCGCATTATGGTTGTTACATCCTCCCACACCTCCTGGGCGTTCTTTTCCCGTCCCTCCCAGAGGTCGGCAGCTAGCTCTATATGGCGGGTGTTGGAGGAAACCTCCGCCGTCCTAACAAAGGAGGCTGAGGTCGACCGCTCAAGAGAGAGCGGAGCCCTGCTCAGAAGAAAAAGAAAAAAATATATAAAAGTGGTTCAGAGATAATCGGCAAATTAAAGAGTCAAAGAAGACACAAGAAAGAGCTAAGGACTTACGCCGACACCATTGGGGGCTGCTTGGGGGCCTTTTGCAACCAGGCCGCCTTCTTGGCAGCCTCGCGCAGCTTGGTCGCCGCGGTCGTGTCCTTAGCTGCGGCGGCCGAGTGCCTGGGCTTCTTTGGGCGGCTGCCGAAAAGCAGTGCGCCTCGGCGTTTAGGCCCGCTGCCAGGTGCAGGTGGAGCGGCAGAGGAACTCGACCCCACCTTGTGGGAAGGCGGTGGACAACGAGGCGCTTCCACCTTCTCCTCCTCGTCCTCGTCCTCGTCATACTCCTCCTCCTCTTCCTCGTCCTCGTCGTATTGCTCCTCCTCATCGTCGTCCGGCCAGTCCTCCACGCCACCTCTCCCTCCTCCGCCGCCTGCTCCTCCGCCACCTGTGGCGTTGTCTTCCAGGGCGGCCGCCCCCAAGTTGGTGTCCGCCACGTCGCTGACGTCTCAGTCCGGCTGGTAGATGATGTCGGTGTCCGGCTGGGAGGGGAGGATCTGCATCACAAGCGGCCCGGTCAGTCGGCAGACCAGAACCCAGCAGAAAGAAGAAAGAGTGAGGGGAGGGTGCGCGTGCCTCTTACACCTCTCCTCCTACTTGTATCCCTCTGGCTACGAAGCTGAGGGGCAGGGCGTGGGATCGTGGAATTTACTGCGCCCACGACCCCGCGTTTACCGCGCCGTAATGGCGCGTGGTCAAAGCGCACGGGATCCCAACTGCCTGCCTCGGCAACAGCAGATCCGCGCGCGTGCCGAGGCCCGGTAGTGGAGGGCCCGGCCTGCTCATGCATCCCATCAAGCGTGGGCTGGCAGGTCGGCCCAGCCAGCTTGTGCCGCTTAGTGCGCATGCGGCGGGCGGCTAGCCTAGGCGCCTAGCTATCGCGCCGCGTGCTTCCCGCCGCGACTGTTCGGAATCCACTAGTCGGCCTATCAGGCCCGGGGCGGCTCCTGACAGCCGGCACTCTAGAAGACGGATCGAGCTAGCAACCAAAACTTTACAGAGTAGGAAGCTGCCGCGGCACCTCAACCTTGTCAGCCATGGCGACCCACTACCTTCGGGGACTACTGTCGGAGTTATTGGCCATGGGTAGCCTCATCTGACCCCATGGCATTTCAAGACATCGGGGCCAACTGTGCCCCTCAGGCCTCGGAGATTGACCACCGCCTTGTTGTGGCCGGCTGGTCCAAGCGGCCAGCTGTGAGAGGGATCGGCTGCTAGAAGGCGGCCCCAAGTGGAGTTGGCTTCTAGCAGGCGGCCCCAAACACCCTCAAAGTCTGAGCCACCATGAATGCGATAAGACGAGGCATGGCTACAGAGAAGCCTGCCACCCTCGAATCCAGGGCGAGTCATGGCTACAGTGCACCGTACCGGCTGGCGATCACCCACACGATGCAACACTGTAGCCCCTCCGCCCATGACATCACCCAAAACAGGAGGGACCCAGCTCCCATGACGGGCTGTCGGTACGGCCCGCAAGTGGCGGGTCCTACCAGCCCATGGAAATCTAGGAGGGAAGCTCAGCTAGCCGGCTAAGGGAGAGGCCGGCTTCTAGTAGGTGGCCTTCCCCTTCTTAAGAGTTTGTGCACCATCAGCCGGGAGAAATGAGGAGTGGCTACAGTGAATAGCCACGAGGCGGCGGGACTGTAGCCACGGCTCCCCAAACCAAGCAAGTGTCATTAGAAGCACGGCTATAGTGATGAGCCACCAGCAAGGCCCCCAAGCGGCGGGCGTGGCTTGTCGGCCAAGAACAAGATAGCCAGCAGGGCCCACCAATCGGCGGGCCCCAGCTGCCAGCGGAGAAGCCGGCCACAAGAGACACTGACGGCCTGGGCCCACACCCATTCGGATTACCATTGTACCCCTGAGGGGTAGGCCTATATAAACCACCCAGGGCACCCATGCAAAGGGTTCAGATTCTTAGAGAAACACACAAATAGAGAGGGAGTTAGAGCTAGCCTTGTTCTTCTTCCTCCTCTAGAGAAACAACTCAAGGAGCACCTTGTAGCCACTCTTGTTGAGTTAGTGATCATGCCGAGACCCCGCAGAGCAGGACTAGGGGTGTTATCTCCTATGAGAGCCCCGAACCTAGGTAAGATTCACCGGCGTGCATGTCTTCACCTCATCCCGTTTCCTGGCACCGACAACGTCTTATAAGCCCCCTCCATGATAAGCCATCATTTGGCATATGTCGCACGACACCCCCGACACTGACAAAAGGTGGTCTTTGCCTGCCAAAGGCTCTAGTGGTGACGCCATCATGTGCTCCGTGAAGACCTTCGTCCTGCCGTCCTGCTAGTCTTGGTCTCGTTGCACTGATATGGAAACATTTGCCTAATGCCTCGGTACTCCTCGCATGTGCTTGCATCTTTAGCACCAAAGAGGCAACTGGTATGCTGCGCCCACTGGCACCGACCTGGCGCCTGCCTGGTCTTGGTCGTCATAGCTCACATCACGGAAACCTCACGAGGTGCCCCTCGCCTTGATCTCCTCGCTCCTCGCGAGCCAGGCTACTGAGGCCGCCCATAAGGAGGACTTGTCTCGTCCGCCTCGCAAGGCTTGGCCCCTCGCGAGGATCTTGATTGTTTGCCGATGAAGATGGGCCGTCCCAGGCCGCTGGTGGAGCCACGCCCTGGGCCGCAGGTAGGAAAGTCTGGGTACCCCCATTCCCAGAACACCGACAGTAGCCCCCCGGCCCAAGGCGCGCTCGTACATGGCTTTGAGGTGAAGCCAAGGGGCAAGTGCGGAGCGCCACGGGCCCTAACAACCTGCGGCCTTGATTGACGCATGGCGATTGACAGGACGTGGGTGTCTCCACTTCCCCATGCTTCCTCGGCAACCACCCGACTGATAAAAGGTTGGCGCGCGTTGCAGTGTCTTCATTGCTTGCCATCGTGTTGTTCCAGATCCCCTTTCCTACTCCTTTCTCCCAAGCCTCCAGATCTGCACCAGTCCTCCTCCAAGCTCGCCATCGATGGTGCCCAACAAGGCAAAGGCCAACCTTCTACCATCCTGGTATGAGCCGGCTCTGAGCGCGCCTAGCATCTCGGAGAAGAACCTCGCCGCCACACTCCTGATCACGATGGAGAGCGGTGACGAGAAGAGGAAGACCGTGCTCCGGGTTGGCTCCGCCGAGCCGGAGGCCTCGTGAAGCACCTTCGATCCATTCTTCATGAGCAGCGTTGTGACGGGGTTGGTGAGGGAGTCTTGGAATAAGGGGTCCTCGGGCGTCCGGCCTGTTAGCCATGGGCCGGACTGATGGGCTATGAAGATACGAAGACCGAAGATCGCATCCGTTTCTGGATTGGACTCTCCTTGGCGTGGAAGGCAAGCTTGGCGACTGGATATGTAGATTCCCTTCTTTGTAACCGACCTTGTGTAACCCTAGATCCTCCCGGTGTCTATATAAACCGGAGGACTTAGTCCGGATAGGACACTCATTATCATAGCCATACTAGCTAGGCCTCTAGGGTTTAGCTATTACGATCTCGAGGTAGATCAACTCTTGTAATACTCATATTCATCAATAACAATCAAGCAAGACATAGGGTATTACCTCCATAGAGAGGGCCCGAACCTGGGTAAACATCGTGTCCCTTGTCTCATGTTACCATTGCCCTTAGACGCACAGTTCAGGACCCCCTACCCGAGATCCGCCAGTTTTGACACCGACATTGGTGCTTTCATTGAGAGTTCCTCTGTGCTGTCGCTAAAACGTTTGATGGCCCCTTCAATCCTCAATAATGACGCTGTCCAAGGAGAAACTTTTCTCCCAGGACAGATCTTCGTGTTTGGCGGCTTCGCATTACGGGCCAATTCGCTTGGCCATCTGGAGAAGATCGAAAGCTACACCCCTGGCCATTAGGTCATATTTGGGAGCTTGAACTACGTTGCGGACATCCATGGAGAGTTGATTTTCGCTGGATTTGAGACCGCGGTAGCCGCTCCCGGTCACCCCGATGATCATGACCTAAATCTGTCATCAGACCACCTCCGGGAGATCGTGCCTATAACCGCTCTGGCCTTAGAGCCGGAGCAGACTGCGCCATCTGAGGATGGGAGGATCGACCCCACCATGGAGGCCACAGATCCCACGACGTTGGAGCCGCACATAGAATTAAAGTCTCACGACGTCTTTGTCATCGGAACTACGGACTCGTCTCCTAACGTAAGTTTTGAACCATGTGAGCCCGCGGACACCGAGCTTGATCGTTTATCGATCTTCGAATTCAGCGCCGCAGACATCTTCCATGGGCGATGTGCTAAATTCTTTAATGAACATGTCCTTGGCGAAGGACTCAGAGCCGAACTATATCCGGCTTGAACTAGAGGTTGGCGGCGGAGAATTTTGCTTCACACCCACCACCCACTTCATAGCCATGGTCGAGGATTCGACCGATACACTTGAATACGACTTTGAGAACATTGACGGTATGGACGACAATGCCGAAGACAGTGAAGACCCCATTGATACAGCTAATGACCAAGATAAACGGGAAGATGGGCAGGTTAGCACTGGTAAATAGGTCACATACGAAGATTCGGAGGACGATAATTACCTTCAGCTCTCTGAGGATGAGGTGAGCCTCAGCACCGAGGATTTCATCGTGCCTGAGGAACCTCTTAAGCAGGAGCGCTTCAAGCGGCAACTAATAGCCACTGCAAGGAGCCTGAAAAAGAAGCAGCAGCAGCTTCAAGCTGACCAAGATCTGCTCAAGATAGATGGACCGAAGTCCTAGCCGTCGAAGAATACGGCCTTACTGGCCCAGCCAAAAGCTACCCGAAGAGTAGATTGCTACCCCAGGGTGAGGACAAGGCGCTCGAGCCCATGCCATTATCACATAAGGCGTCAAGTTGACCACAACTTGGTCCAGAGAGGCAACTCAAGCCGAACACCAGAGCGCCCCATCTCGCCGTAAAGGCAAGAACAAAATAGCTCGGGGTTGTGTGTACGACCGTCAACAAGACTTGGGTTGTAGAGCAGGACACTCAAGAGTGACCTACGGATCGCGAGGACATACCTCGACACGCGACGACGACCACCTATTCGGACACGACAAAACTAGCCATGCCCGGGCCGAAAACCGCAAACGGACTCCATCGGAGGTACGTCGCCGTGTGGCCCAACATAGAGGCGCCGGACAGCCTCTTTGCTTCACAGACGAAGTAATGGAGGATCAATTCCCAGACGGGTTCAAACCCATGAATATTGAATCATACGATGGAACAACGGATCCCACGGTATGGATCGAGGACTTCCTCCTCCATATCCACATGGCCCGTGGGGACGACCTACATGCCATCAAATACCTACCACTAAAACTCAAAGGACCAGCTCGGTACTGGTTAAATAGTCTGCTAGAAAATTCTATTGGCAGCTAGGAAGATTTGGAGGATGCCTTTCGTGACACCTTCCAAGGAACATTGTCCAGCAGCCCAGAGAGTCAGCCTGGCAGCTCTGGACTAGGTTCTTAGTTAAAAAGAACCAAATTATCGACTGTCCGGACGCGGAAGCCCTTGCAGCCTTTAAACACAGCGTCCGGGATGAATGGATTGCATGCCACCTCGGTCTAGAAGGACCTAGATTCATGACAGCCCTTACTGCTCTAATGACACGCTTTTGCGCCAGACAAGACAGCTGGCTCGCTCGTAGAAGCAATAGCGCTAGCGACTCGGGCAGTTCCGAAATCTGAGATGGCAATGGCAAGTCACGACGAAGCAAACACAACAGTCGCAATGATAATGAAAGATCACGTGACACAGTGGTCAACGTCGGATTCAGCAACCCCAAGCCCGGTCAACGGAAAAAGCCATTCAAGGCGAACAGAGACGGACCATCCAACCTAGACAGGATACTGGACTAGCCCTGCCAGATTCATGGCCACCCCAATAAACCAGCTAATCATACCAACAGAAACTGCTGGGTCCTCAAGCAGGCTGGCAAGCTCAACGCCGAACACACTGAAAGGGGGCCGCCAGGCAATAGGGACGATGGAGTGATTCACCAGCCAAATGTCGGGGGCCACAAGCAATTTCCCCCCGAAGATCGATCAAATCTGGAGTAGAAATAGCAGCTCGACTTCCGTTGCCCATCTCATATACCTGTTAAAACTATATCGCGCATACATAACTATGCACTTAAGGTACCATGGGCATTGGCGGAAGCATAATACGGACAAGTCTGCAAGCACTCCGGTAACATTTTTATCTACTTTCCTTTTTCTTTCTTCATTACCTCTTAAAAAGGTGGTGCAAAGGAGAAACATCGAAGACCGACTCTATCAGAGTTCGGATCTGTACACTCACCTATGGGGATACTTCCTTCAAAGATTTCTCCTTGTCGAGGACAGGCGGCGCAGACATGCGACAGGAGGTCCAAAATAACTTTTTGTAGACCACACTCTTTTTTGAGCCTGTAACATGCCTTTTTCCTCTGCCTTCGACCCAGGGCATATCAAATAGCCGGGGTCGTGGCCTTTATATATATCGAGTAATTTTTGGCATATCGCTCAGGTCCTAGTTCACATTACCCGAATTAATCACCCGCGTCTTTCCGTAAATGAATACGCCTCCTATGGTTGTTTCACAAGATATACCCCGGCTTAAACTTTCCAGGGGCTCGATACGGGAACAATTGAGTTGCTAACAAAGTCCAAATAGCTTTTACAGCATGCTTCGGCGTCGCGAGTTTGGCCTTATATGCATCAGCTCCGAATCATGTCTTGGGTCAATAGTTGGGTTGCCCGGCTCCTATGCTTGCTATCCTATGTTCCGCTCTATTGGCAAGGATAGTAAAGGGAGAATTACTGCGATTGTGCTTCCGGTTCACCTGGCTCAGCACCTCAATAGAGAAAGCCGAAAACTTACTGTCATGATGTGGCAAGAGCTGGTCAACCACTCGATGACTTATCGGAATATCTAGCGATTCCTCCGTGTCACACGAAGGACCTCTTTTCGGTCAAATGTGTACATGCATCGTATGAATAAGCCACATACATACCAGGGGCTATATGGTAGACCCACCATAAAACTCCTATGGCTAAGTGAAAGTGTTAACACCCTATAGTCTGGTTGCCTGGTTCGCCGCATTGACACCTCCTTCACGGACCAAGACGTTGGGTCAAGAGTGATCAAATGTTTTTACGAATACCCCCGTACTTCCTACGAGGGGGCTGAAGCCGACGACTGGAAAACTTTCAGATTATATTAAAAGGCCGCACAAGAGGAACACAAACTTTCGAGCAATATATAAAAACAGATTAACTATAAAATTGTCTCATACAATTCTCATACACCTCACTCGAACATTACGTCTTTCGAGCACTGACCCTCTATCAAGCGGACGGCCTCTAGGACATCTTCAAAATAATGCTCCGGTTCATGGTGGTCCTTGCCCTTGGGTGGACTCTTCACCGGAACATCGATAGCCTTCATCTGCCCCCAGAATGTCTTGACTCGGGCAAAGGCCATCCGTGCACCCTCAATGCATAGTGAACGCTTCACAGCGTCGAACATGGCACCGCGTCAACAAGCCGTTGCACCAAGCCGAAGTAACTATTCCGAATAGGCTTAGTTGGCCATAACCAGGTTATGACGTTCTTCATGGCATCGCCGAATATCCTATTAAGCTCGGCCCATCGGGACAATTGCCCATTTATCAACAAGGGGTGCTTCGATGCGCTGAATTGTGACCAGAAAAGCTTCTCCGTTGCATACCCCTCTCGCGCCTGGTAAAACTGCGCCGCATCAGAAGAACTCTTCGGTAAGTCTAAAAACTCGTCCGAAGAACTCCACAATTGGTTAAGCTGAGCATAGTTCGGATCGTCGAACTTAGTCTGTAGCAAAAATGGCTCACGAGCCGCAATCTCCCTAGCTTGCCAGATCTCCTCACGGGCGGCTCTGGATTCAGACCGCGCTTCCCTCGCCTCCCGTAAGGCCTTGTCAACTTCAACCATTTTGGCTTCATTCTCCTTCTCAAGGAGTTCATAGCGGCTAGCAGCATTTTTTTAGTTTGAGCGCCATCGTGGATATCTTCTCCTCGTCTTGACGCCGAGTAGCTCGTTCGGCTTTTAACTCAGCTGATGCCTTTTCGGCAGCCACATTACTACACCGGGCCTACTCCTTGCCCCGGCCCAGCTCCGCCAGAAGAATTTCAACAGCGGCAGCACCATCTGTAGCCATGCATACTACAGTATATGACTTTTAGCATCATGCTTATATCACAACAATGTATGTGAAGGGACTGCCCCAAATACATACCTTGCGATTCGTCAAGACACATATTGATTAACGCAATGTCATCCCCGGCCACATCAAGCTTCCGTTGCAGCTCGGCAACATCCGTAGTCTGGGAAGTAGTCAGGGGGGAGCAGCCTGTGTTCAAGTTAATCAGATTTGTCCTTTGAATATTTCTTCTTGATCCTCCGTTCGCCTCCCATGGGAAGCTGATACGTCTCCAACGTATCTATAATTCTTTATTGCTCCATGCTATATTATCTACTATTTTGGACATTATTGGGCTTTATTATCCACTTTTACATTATTTTTGGGACAAACCTATTAACCGGAGGCCTAGCCCAGAATTGTTGTTGTTTTGCCTGTTTTAGGGTTTCGAAGAAAAGGAATACCAAACGGAGTCCAAACGGAATGAAACCTTCGGGAACGTGATTTTATCAAAAAACAAGACCCGGGAGACTTGGACCCTACGTCAAGACACAAAAGAGGAGGCCACGAGGTAGGGGAGCATGCCCACCCCCACCAGGCGCGCCCTCCACCCTCGTGGGCCCCATGTTGCTCCACCGACGTACTCCTTCCTCCTATATATACCTACGTACCCCCAAATGATCAGATACAGAGCCAAAAACCTAATTCCACCGCCGCAACTTTCTGTATCCACGAGAACCCATCTTGGGGCCTGTTCCGGAGCTCCGTCGGAGGGGGCATCGATGACGGAGGGCTTCTACATCAACACCATAGCCCCTCCGATGAAGTGTGAGTTGTTTACCTCAGACCTACGGGTCCATAGTTATTTGCTAGATGGCTTCTTCTCTCTTTTTGGATCTCAATACAATGTTCTCCCCCTCTCTTGTGGAGAACTATTCGATGTAATCTTCTTTTTGCAGTGTGTTTGTTGAGACCAATGAATTGTGGGTTTATGATCAAGTCTATCTATGAACAATATTTGAATCTTCTCTGAATTCTTTTATGTATGATTGGTTATATTTGCAAGTCTCTTCAAATTATCAGTTCGGTTTGGCCTACTAGATTGATCTTTCTTGCAATGGGAGAAGTGCTTAGCTTTGGGTTCAATCTTGCGGTGTCCTTTCCCAGTGACAGTAGGGGCAGCAAGGCACATATTGTATTGTTGCCATCGAGGATAACAAGATGGGGTTTTCATCATATTGCATGAGTTTATCCCTCTACATCATGTCATCTTGCTTAAGGCGTTACTCTGTTTTTAACTTAATACTCTAGATGCATGCTGGATAGTGGTCGATGAGTGGAGTAATAGTAGTAGATGCAGGCAGGAGTCGGTCTACTTGTCTCGGACGTGATTCCTATATACATGATCATACCTAGATATTATCATAACTATGCTCAATTCTGTCAATTGCTCAACAGTAATTTGTCCACCCACCGTAGAATACTTATGCTCTCGAGAGAAGCCACTAGTGAAACCTATGGCCCCCGGGTCTATCTGTATCATATTAATCTCCTACTACTTAGTTATTTACTTTGCCTTTATTTTACTTTGCATCTTTATCACAAAAATACCAAAAATATTATCTTATCATATCTATCAGATCTCACTCTCGTAAGTGGCTGTGTAGGGATTGACAACCCCTATTCGCGTTGGTTGCGAGGATTTATTTGTTTTGTGCAGGTACGAGGGACGAGCACGTAGCCTCCTACTGGATTGATACCTTGGTTCTCAAAAACTGAGGGAAATACTTACGCTACTTTGCTGCATCATCCCTTCCCCTTCGGGGAAAACCAACGCAGTGCTCAAGAGGTAGCAAGAAGGATTTCTGGCACCGTTGCCGGGGAGGTCTACGCAAAAGTGAACATACCAAGTACCCATCACATACCCTTATCTCCCACATTACATTATTTGCCATTTGCCTCTCGTTTTCCTCTCCCCCACTTCACCCTTGCCATTTTATTCGCCCTCTCTCTCTCTATCCTCCCTCTCTTTCTCTATTTGCCTCCTTTTGCCCGCTTGCTTTTTGTTTGCTGGTGTGTTAGTTCATTTGCTTATCGTTATGGCTAGTCCTTTACCTTCTGCCTCTATGTCTGAAATTGAGGAAATTATTGTCAATATGGACAATAATAATATCATGAAAAATTCTAATGCTCCTGCTGAAGAACCACCCATCTTACATACAAAAAAATTCCGTGTTGGTAGTGCTAATATTATTGGAAAAGGAGTTATTCAAGATTTTTTTACTTGTGTCGGTGCTTTACCTTCTATGGGTAGTTCTATCCTTCATAGAACTAGTAGTCTTGCGGACGCAATTGCCATGCTTGTAGTTGAACTTGAAAGACAATTTACGCACATGCATCCTTGCATACAAAGGATTTTCCTAGAATTTTCTAATATTGAGCATTCTTCTGTTAAGTGTGCCGATACTATCTTTTTGGCTCATGAGTTTAGATTCATAATAAATGAGGCCAAAGAAATCTTTGCACATTACAGGGTGGACGCTTGCCGTCCTCCCATAGAGGCTATCCTCTTTGATCAAGAAGAAATAATGCATTTTCAATCTCTAGATTATGTTGCTTTCAATAAAAATCTTAGAAAAAGGGTTCCTACCAATGTTTTAGTTGACAGAATCTCTGAACTTAATGATGATTTGGCTATTCGAAATAATGAACTAGGTAATTCTCTTGAATATAGGCTCACAAAGTTCTGTCAAAAGAATGCTTATAATGATGAATTGGTTGTGCAATATGAAGGACCAAAGGAGGAACCTATACCTCCCAAGGTTGATCTTAGGGACTTTTGTCCCATTAAATTTAGCCCTTTCAATTACTTTTGCTTGCCTCAAAGAAAACTTGCTGCCGAACGTAGAGAATATGAAGTGAGTTTTAATAATCTATCTTACTATTATGGCAATACCTAGATCTATCCTTGCTTGTTATGCCTAGCTAGGGGCGTTAAACGATAGCGCTTGTTGGGAGGCAACCCAATTTTATTTTTATTCCTTGATTTTTGGTCCTGTTTAGTAATAAATAATTTATCTAGCCTCTGTTTTGTTTCTGTTTTTTGTGTTTAATTAGTGTTTGTGCCAAGTAGAACCATTGGGAAGACTTGGGGAAAGTCTTGTTACACTTGCTGTAAAAAACAGAAACTATAGCGCTCATGAGAACTGCTGCCATTTTTATTTGGAAAGTGATATTTAGTTAATTATTTTTGAAGATGATTAATAGATAAATTCCTCACGTCCAGAAATTTATTTTATAATTTTTGGGGTTCCAGATCTTGCGCTAGCTACAGTTACTACAGACTGTTCTGTTTTTGACAGATTCTGTTTTTCGTGTGTTGTTTGCTTATTTTGATGAATCTATGGCTAGTAAAATACTTTATAAACCATGGAGAAGTTGGAATACAGTAGGTATAACACCAATATAAATAAAGAATGAGTTCATTACAGTACCTTGAAGTGGTCTTTTGTTTTCTTTCGCTAACGGAGCTCACGAGATTTTCTAGTTTAAGTTTTGTGTTGTGAAGTTTTCAAGTTTTGGGTAATGATTTGATGGATTATGGAACAAGGATAGGAAAGAGCCTAAGCTTGGGGATGCCCATGGCACCCCCAAGATAATCTAAGGACACCTAAAATCCAGAGCTTGGGGATTCCCCGGAAGGCATCCCCTCTTTCGTCTACTTCTATCGGTAACTTTACTTGGAGCTATATTTTTATTCGCCACATGATATGTGTTTTGCTTGGAGCGTCTTGTATGATTTGAGTCTTTACTTTTTAGTTTACCACAATCATCCTTGCTGTACTCACCTTTTGAGAGATCCATACATGATTTGGAATTTGTTAGAATACTCTATGTGCTTCGCTTATATCTTTTGAGTTATGTAGTTTTGCTCTAGTACTTCACTTATATCTTTTAGAGCACGGTGGTGGATTTGTTTTAAAGAAACTATTGATCTCTCATGCTTCACTTAGATTATTTTGAGAGTCTTAAATAGCATGGTAATTTTCTTAAAATCCTAATATGCTTGGTATACAAGATTAATAATAAAACTTTCTTATGAGTGTGTTGAATACTATGATAAGTTCGATGCTTGATAATTGTTTTGAGATATGAAGATGGTGAAATTAAATTTGTGCTAGTAGAGTAGTTGTAAATTTGAAGAATACTTGTGTTAAAGTTTGTGATTCCCGTAGCATGCACGTATGGTGAACCGTTATGTGATGAAGTCGGAGCATGATTTATTTTTTGATTGTCTTCCTTATGAGTGGCGGTGGGGGACGAGCGATGGTCTTTTCCTACCAATCTACCCCCTAGGAGAATGCGCGTAATACTTTGCTTTGATAACTTGTAGATTTTTGCAATAAGTATATGAGTTCTTTATGACTAATGTTGAGTCCATGGATTATACGCACTTTTCTCACCCTTCCACCTTTGCTAGCCTCTCTAATACCGCGCACCTTTCGCCGGTATCATACACCCACCATATACCTTCCTCAAAACAGCCACCATACCTACCTATTATGGCATTTCCATAGCCATTCCGAGATATATTGCCATGCAACTTTCCACCGTTCCATTTATCATGACACACTCCATCATTGTCATATTGCTTAGCATGATCATGTAGTCGACATCGTATTTGTGGCAAAGCCACCGTTCATAATTCTTTCATACATGTCACTCATGAGTCATTGCATATCCCGGTACACCGCCGGAGGCATTCATATAGAGTCATATTTTGTTCTAAGTATCAAGTTGTAATTGTTGAGTTGTAAGAAAAATAAAAGTGTGATGATCATCATTATTAGAGCAATGTCCCAGTGAGGAAAGGATGATGGAGACTATGATTCCCCCACAAGTTGGGATGAGACTCCGGACTAAAAAAAGAGACCATAAAAAAAGAGAAAAGGCCCAAATAAAAAAATGAGAGAAAAAGAGAGAAGGGACAATGCTACTATCCTTTTACCACACTTGTGCTTCAAAGTAGCACCATGATATTCATGATAGAGAGTCTCCTATGTTGTCACTTTCATATACTAGTGGGAATTTATCATTATAGAACTTGGCTTGTATATTCCAATGATGGGCTTCCTCAAATTGCCCTAGGTCTTCATGAGCAAGCAAGTTGGATGCACACCCACTTAGTTTCTTTTTGAGCTTTCATATACTTATAGCTCTAGTGCATCCGTTGCATGGCAATCCCTACTCACTCACATTGATATCTATTGATGGGCATCTCCATATCCCATTGATACACCTAGTTGATGTGATACTATCTTCTCCCTTTTCGTCTTCTCCACAACCACCATTCTATTCCACCTATAAGTGCTATGTCCATGGCTCACGCTCATGTATTGCGTGAAATTTGAAAAATTTAGAGAACACCAAAAGTATGAAACAATTGCTTGGCTTGTCATCTGGGTTGTGCATGTTTTAAATACTTTGTGTGGCGAAGATGGAGCATAGCCAGACTATATGATTTTGTAGGGATAACTTTCTTTGGCCATGTTATTTTGATAAGACATAATTGCTTTGTTAGTATGCTTGAAGTATTATTATTTTTATGTCAATATTAAACTTTTGTCTTGAATCTTTCGGATCTGAATATTCATACCACAATTAAGAAGAATTACATTAAAATTATGCCAAGTAGCACTTTGCATCAAAAGTTCTGTTTTTATCATTTACCTATTCGAGGATGAGCAGGAATTAGGCTTGGGGATGCTTGATACGTCTCGAACATATCTATAATTTTTGATTGCACCATGCTATATTATCTACTGATTTGGACATTATTGGGATTTATTACCCAATTTTATATTATTTTTGGGACTAACCTATTAACCGGATGCCTAGCCCAAAATTGCTGTTTTTTGCCTGTTTTAGGGTTTCGAAGAAAAGGAATACCAAACGGAATGAAACCTTCGGGAATGTGATTTTCTCAACAAACAAGACCCAGGAGACTTGGACCCTACATCAAGACACCAAAGAGGAGGCCACGAGGTAGGGGGTGCGCCCTCCACCCTCGTAGGCCCCCTGTTGCTCCACCGACGTACTCCTTCCTCCTATATATACCTACGTACCCCCAAACGATCAGATATGGAGCCAAAAACCTAATTCCACCACTGCAAATTTCTGTATCCACGAGATCCCATCTTGGGGCCTGTTCCCGAGCTCCGTCGGAGGGGGCATCGATCATGGAGGGCTTCTACATCAACACCATAGCCCTTACGATGAAGTGTGAGTAGTTTACCTCAGACCTACGGGTCCATAGTTATTAGCTAGATGGCTTCTTCCCTCTTTTTGGATCTCAATACTATGTTCTCCCCCTCTCTTGGGAAGAACTATTCAATGTAATCTTCTTTTTACAGTGTGTTTGTTGAGACTGATGAATTGTGGGTTTATGATCAAGTCTATCTATGAACAATATTTGAATCTTCTCTGAATTCTTTTATGTATGATTGGTTATCTTTGCAAGTCTCTTCGAATTATCAGTTTGGTTTGGCATACTAGATTGATCTTTCTTGCAATGGGAGAAGTGCTTAGCTTTGGGTTCAATCTTGCGGTGCCCTTTCCAAGTGACAGTAGGGCCAGCAAGGCACGTATTGTATTGTTGCCATCGAGGATAACAAGATGGGGTTTTCATCATATTGCATGAGTTTATCCCTCTACATCATGTGATCTAGCCTAAGGCGTTACTCTGTTTTTAACTTAATACTCTAGATGCATGCTGGATAGCGGTCGATGAGTGGAGTAATAGTAGTAGATGCAGGCAGGAGTCGGTCTACTTGTCTCGGATGTGACGCCTATATACATGATCATACCTAGATATTCTCATAACTATGCTCAATTCTGTCAATTGCCCAACAGTAATTTGTTCACCCACCATAGAAAACTTATGCTCTCAAGAGAAGCCACTAGTGAAACCTATGGCCCCCGGGTCTATCTTTATCATATTAATCTCCTACTACTTAGTTATTTCCTTTGCTCTTTACTTTGCCTTCATTTTACTTTGCATATTTATCACAAAAATACCAAAAATATTATCTTATCATATCTATCAGATCTCACTCTCGTAAGTGGCCGTGTACGGATTGACAACCCCTATTCGCGTTGGTTGTGAGGATTTATTTGTTTTGTGCAGGTACGAGGGACTAGCGCGTAACCTCCTACTGGATTGATACCTTGGTTCTCAAAAACTGAGGGAAATACTTATGCTACTTTGCTGCATCATCCCTTCCTCTTCAGGGAAAACCAGAAGCCAACCCGAGTCTCAGGGGCTACTATCTATACACAGGTGTATTTTGCGAATAAAATACAATTGCACATATTACAGTTCAAACCTCGAAGCCTCTCAGTAGGCTCGCAAAGGCCTCATTCAATCTGCTCTTCACGGATAGGACATTTTCAACCACCATGCCCATCAGGGTACGATGTTCCTCTGAGACGGACGTTTGCCGCAGCATGTTTGTCAAGATATCTAGCGCATCTGGGTCTCCGGAGGCTGCCATAAGAGTACGGCCACCCTTTGAAGGGATCCGTTTATTCGTATCGTGCTTTATACCGGATTGCTTGGGGCCCCCATTGTTGTTCCCCGGACCTTCGGGTAATGTCTTCATCATCCCTTGCACCACTTGTTGGTCGGGGGAGACCCTCTGCGACGACACCTCGAAGTAGTCTGCCCTATTGGACGAAGAGGTCGGTGGGGGCGTCTCACTTTATATCATCTCTGGGAGAAGGTCCCCCTAGGAAGAGGATTGTTGAGGAAGACTGTGTGTTGAGCTACAAAAAATATATATCCCAGGCATTATAAGAAAAGAACGGGACATGTTTAAAAACATCCTTGTTCACTTACGATGTGGCCTGAGGTTTGTCCTCGTCATGAGGCTGCGCTTCGACGTCCTCCAAGCCTGAGCCACCCACCTGAGGCATCTTGCCTCGCTTAGGGGCCTGCTTCTCCCAATCTTTGGAGGTGGCCCTTCTCTTCCTATGGGGAAAGGAGACAGTGCCCCCCCTTCACTTTTGTCTTCGGATGAGGGTATTTTGATTCCTCTGGACACAATGTCCAATGCACCCTTGAAATAGGTGCCATCTTTAGTCCTCTCACTCTCCGCCTCGCCCTCCTTCATAGGCATCTGGTATGGTGTCAGGGCCAGCATCCTTGTTAGAATAGGATTTGCTGGGCCTTGGGCAGAGGGGCCGAACAAATAATTAGTTCTGCCTTCTTTGTCCAGCCCTGGAAGAAGATAGCTTGCTCAGTACCATATTACGGTATGCATAATTACAAAGTGTTCGGGAGACAAGTGCTTACCGGGGTACCCAAACGGTTGTAGTTAACGCCAGCATCTTCGGTAGTGTCCGGCCAATGTTTCTTCTTCCCGAAAAATAACTTCCACATCCCTTTGTGTGTGGTGCCGAAGAAGCGTTGGAGGGTTTGTGGTCCTTCTGGATTAAGCTTCCACATGCGGCGAGACCTGCGCTAGCATGGCAGGATTCGGCGAACTAACATCACTTGGATCACGTTGACAAGATCGATGCTTCTCTCGAGGAGGGTTCGGATGCGGCTCGGTAAAGTCTGCACTTCATCAACTGATCCCAAGTCCAGCCCCTTGTTGACCCATTATGCAAGCTGTAATAGTGGGCCGGACGGAATGTGGGTGCAGCTACCCACTTGGTGCTGCGGGGCTCCGTAACGTAAAACCACTCCCGTTGCCAGTGATTGGAAGTTTCAGTGAAGGAACCTTTTGGCCAAGGAGAGCTAGTGAGTTGGCTGATCGTAGCACTGCCGCACTCCACCTATTACCCGTCAACTACCTTCGGCTTCACACTAAAGGACTTGAGCCATAAGCCAAAGTGTGTGTGTGGGGGGGGGGGTCGGAGAAAGGCCTCGCATGTAATGATAAATACCGAGATGTGGAGGATAGAGTCCGGGGCTAGGTCATGAAAATCTAGTCCGTAATAAAACATTAGCCCTCGGACGAAGGGGTGAAGAGCGAACCCTAGCCCCCATAGGAAGTGGGAGATGAATACGACCCTCTCGCCAGATCTGGGGGTCGGGATAACCTGTCCTTGAGCAGGAAGCCTGTGGTGGACCTCCGTAGTCAAATATCTGGCCTCCACAAGCTTTGTGATATCCTCCTCTGTAACGGAGGAAGCCACCCATCGGCCTTGGGAGCTGGACCCAGACATGATGGGGAGGCTTGAAACGATGAAATCGAACCTTGGGTGCTAGAACTCGAAGTTGGGAAGGCTGAAGAGAGGTTTGGCATGAAAGATGGCCCTTGGTTCCTTTATAATGGCAGCAGGTATTGAATGCCTCCTCCGAAGCCTATGAACCTGCCTATTCCTAAGGAATCTTTCCCGCGGGACGGTTGGGTTACCCACGCTCGTATTGATGAGAATCCCATAATAAGGGGACATGATCTCTGCTTCAACAAGACGTGCCAATGACAACCGCGTCTCGAAACATGGAGCGGCAGGCAAAAAACGGTTCGAAATTATGACTGGATGGACGTGATGTCATCAGCGAATTGTACTCGTGTATTATTATATTCTCTCTATGGTTGTGTCTGGTGTGTGTTACATGTCCGGACACGATCAATTCATCCGAAGACTATTTTGGAGTTCGGAAGGAGGAACCCGCCTTGCAATGCCGAAGACAGCACTATGCGCCGAATACCTATCATTGAAGCCAGGTTCAGGGGCTACTGAGGGAGTCCTGAACTAAGGGGTCTTCGGGCGTCCGTCCTGTTAGCCATGGTCCAGACTGATGGGCTATGAAGATACGATGACCGAAGACCGCATCCGTGTCCGGCTAGGACTCTCCTTGGCGTGGAAGGCAAGCTTGGCGACTGGATATATAGATTCCCTTATTTGTAACCGACCTTGTGAAACCCTAGATCCTCCCGGTGTCTATATAAACTGAAGGATTTAGTCCGGATAGGACACTCATTATCATAGCCATACTAGCTAGGCCTCTAGGGTTTAGCTATTACGATCTCGAGGTAGATCAACTCTTGTAATACTCATATTCATCAATATCAATCAAGCAGGACGTAGGGTATTACCTCCATTGAGAGGGCCCAAGCCTGGGTAAACATCATGTCCCTTGTCTCCTGTTACCATCGACCTTAGACGCACAGTTCGGGACCCCCTACCTGAGATCCGTTGGTTTTGACACCGACAGTTGGTTCCCCCCTTCTCTGACTTCTTCTACTCCGTCGTCAGCCATTACAAGCTGCATGCCCTCCATCTTCATCCCAACTTTGTCCTCCTTCTGTCGATCTCCGCCTTCTACTGTGAGGCATACATCAGGGTGATGCCGTCCGTGGTGCCGTTGTGCCACTTCTTCTATCTCCGGATCAAGGACAACCATTGCTCTGTGTGTGCCAACTTCGTTGCGGCCAACAAGCCCAACGCGATCTCGAAGGCCAGGAAGAAGGCCGAGGGCTTCAGGAGCAAGTGGGTCCTGATGGATGCCAAGTGCTCCCGCCCCCGGCTAGTGCTTCCGACGGGGATGCCCATGTCTCACGACAGGTGGTTCTGCACGAAGCTCACCGACCCCCGGGCGGAGCGCATGCTGGAGAAGATGACTGCCGATCTGAAGCCTGACGACCCAAATGCGATGTAGCTCACAGGGGCCATGGTCATCAAGGAATTCCTGTCGCAGTGCATGGCTCCGCTCCAGGCACGCTCGCGCCCCTTGTGGAAGCTCGGGGACGAGGATGACGACCTCCGCCTGCGTTCAGAAGCCTTGTCTGATGAGGAACTAGGCACGGCTCTCCACTCCCTGGTCTGGGACGACCAGGGGTACCCTGCGGACACCTTTGTTCCTCTGTACCACCGCCCTGATGAAGCGAAGGTTGCTGCTGCCATGCCTGTCATCAATGGACGTGGGCTCGTGCCGCCGGCGCCCTTTGAGGCCTCGGTGGCGACGACTCCGGTGGTGGTGTCTTCCGGCGACTCTAACGGGGAGGAGGAGCAGGACTCGGAGGCGACCCCGGAGGGAACCGGGGAGACCTCCCCTCCGCGCAAGGCCGATCTCCTCCGTGCCCTGCCTGACGATGAAGACGCCAGCGACCACCCAGTGATAGGGGTCCTGCCCCCTGCTAGGGTCACCACAAGGTCCAAGGTCACCCCCTCGAAGAAGTCGCTGACTGTGGTTCCAACGAAGAGCAGGCCGGAACTGGTCTCCCGGGGCGACGTTCCTGCCCTGGCGCCATCTGGTGCTGCCACTGGGCTGGCTTCCGCTTCTTCATCTGCTCCTGTAGCCCGTGTACCAGTGCCCCAGGCCGCGAGGCTCTTGGCTCCGCGCTCCTAAAGAGGGCACGAGACTACGATGACGTCTGCCCTGAATTTGCTCTTGTTCCCGCTTCCGTTGCCACTTCCTGATGTTCTCCTCTTGCATTATCAGGCCGACATTGTCGGTGAAGAAAAATAGAGAGGGGGCGGCCACATCCTCGCGAGCCTAGCATCCTAGCCTGGCCGACCCCCCCCCTCGGCACAGAAAGGCGGTGAAGGCACCCACACTTCCCCGCTCGATCGTCCTCGCGAGGCCCAGTGGACCATTCTCAGGAGAAGGCGATTTCCTCGGCCAAGCCGGCTCCGCAGGTGTCCATCCCCAGCTCACCCGTTGATGCGGCCAAGGCTCAGGAGCCCCCAGCTCCTCTTCCTGCCATCATCAGTTCGCAGGTCTTGGCGATGCTGTAGCCTCCTCCTTCAGTCATACCGCTGCCTCGTGATCCTTCCGCTTCACCCAACGCCTTGGAGGAGGCTCTTTCCACACTGGCGCGGCTTCGGGCGACCTTCAAGGCACCAACCACTGCCTGGTGGCGGGGCGCCTAGAGCTGATCTTGGGTTGGCTGCATTCTGATGCGTCTGTCAGGGAAGCGTTGAACCAGGCCATGGCAGCTGCCGAGGAGGACAAGCGAGCTGCTGACCAGGGCGTGGATGCCCGTGAGGCGGCGCTGAAGGACGCTGAGGTTGCCAAGGAGCACTGTCGGTCGTTTGAGGCCGAGTTGGAGACCATGCGCAACGAGCGTGCGACTGAGGCCCGCGGTCGTAGGGCGGAGGAGGAGAGGATGAAGGCCCGAGAAGACGCTGTCACCAGTCATGACGCCGAGCTGGAGCAGTCGGCGAGGGCGCAGGCCATAGAACGCAGCCGCCTGGAAGAGCTGGAGAAGAAGGTGGCGGCGAAGAAGGCCCAGCTGGAGGCCAAGGCGAAGGTTCTAGCAGAGGATCGCACGGCCTTCAAGTCCCTTGAGGAGAGATCCCGCGAGGCGCTGCGGACACTCTATGAGAAGGGCTTGCAGAAGCCGATGGCGATGGATGATGAAGGCTCCGCCCAGCTGCTTCCTTATCTTGTCGTGCCGCTTGAGGGTGGCGTCAATGGGATCATCCCCATGGTGGAGGGGGAAGCCCGCGCGCTTTCTTCTTCTGCTCTGAGGCGCGTTTTCGGTCACCTGCATCTTCGCGACCCCGACACCGACCTCGGTGAGGTGCTCAACCCCGTGGAGGAGGAATGCTGCACAGCTGCTACCGCAGCCATGGAGGGCCAGGTGGAGGCCCTGCTAAAGAAGTTCCTCGCCATCGAGCCTGCACCTCCAACCGATGGCCCCGCTGATCCTGCAACTAAGGCCAATGACACGGCCGACGGTGATGCTGCCGGCGGGAAGGCACTCCCTGACGACGGTGCCCAAGGCTGAAGAAAAAGGCTTGCTGGTGAAGAACGGCGCTCCTTCTCGCTTTACTTTCCTGTGAGCTTTCCTGTGACATGAGACGTGCCTCATGGAGGCGTTAAAACTCTACTTGACGTTTAGGGGACAATATGTTGTGTAATTATTTAGGTTCCGCGATTTCCTTCCCGCTTGCTTGATGTTCTACGTCGGCAGGGCCCGACCCCGCGCATACCTCAGCCGCCATTGGGCCGTCAGGATCACCAGGACGGACCAACGCGTGAGGGGCTACGTGGCCAGTTAGGCTCCTGAGTCGCGATGCTCAGGAGTCCCCCTTGACGCACAAACGGCCTATGCGAAGGAGTCGCTAAAGTAGGCCTTAGTGTTCTACGTCCGCAGGGCCCGACCCCGCACATACCTCAGCCACCGTTGGGCCGTCCAGATCCCAGGATGGACCAAGGGGTGAGGGGCTATGTGGCCAGTTAGGCTCCTGGGTCGCGATGCTCAGGAGTCCCCCTCAACGCGCAAACGGCCTGCGGGAAGGAGTCGCTAAAGTAGGCCTTAGTGTTCTATGTCGGCAGGGCCCGACTCCGCGCATACCTCAGCCGCCGTCGGGCCATCCGGATCACCAGGATGGACAAAGGGGTGAGGGGCTACGTGGCCAGTTAGGCTCCTGAGTCGCGATGCTCAGGAGTCCCCCTTGACATGCAAATGTAACTTCATACCTGCCCTCATCGAGGTCCCACTCGGGAGGGGTGCGTGACGACCAGGTCCGAGGGACCAGGCAGGGCGGCGTACGCTAGGCGAGGCCTGAGCGCAGCCCCCGTGCCCAGCCCCCTCGTGTGACTCTCCCGAGGGGAAAGCATTGCGGTGAGGCTGGACACCGAGCCGGGTGGCTCCCTAAGGGTGGTACGATCATGGGGCCGCCCTCAGTTGTTTATCACCAGCGCGGAGCATAGCGCTTCTGCACTTGCATGGTTATAGATGCTCCTCGACCGTGTCGACTGCTAGCGCGGAGCATGGTGCTTCCACTGGTGCATGGGTGAGGGATCCCTCTGGGTGTAGCCCCCGGGGCGTGTACAACTCTGCCCTGACACGTGTCTTGCATGGCAGGGCTAGACGAGGTGTGTCTGGGCACCCATGAGCCAGCGCGGGACTCACGAGGCCCTACCTCATGGCGTGTTGCGCCTGGTCTTGGTTCTTGATAGCTTCGGCGGTCCTGCAAGATGGTTAGGCAACCTACGCCAGATGAATTTCCTGGGGCGTTCACATGAGAAGGCCAAACACCAACGACCCCAGGAGGTGACGTGAACGGGGTCGGCCTGCCAGACAAAGCTCAATCGTTGGGTTTATCGATGCTGCAGGGACAGACCCGAGCATAGATGCCATGCCTAGCCTACTCATGCGAGGGATCCTAAAGAAACACAACTGGCGGCAGCTCCCGTGGTAACGAGGGCGATCGCGGGTGGGTATCAAAGTACTAGATAAGCAGGTGATAGTCATAAGATGACTCAAGCAGAGAGGCAAGTTAGCTTAGATAAATGCAAGAACGATACATGCCACAGGGACGGACCCATGTGCCATGGGGATGATGCAGCCCGAGGGGCGCCCCCATCAAGGTAAGCTAGAGATGCAAAAGGATACACATCACAGGGACAGACCCGTGCGACTTGGGGATAATGCAGCCCAAGGGGCGGCCCCAACTGAATGAACTAGAAAGAGTCACCTAACAAGGCCGCTGGAGTGATGTTGGAGTAGCTGAAGATGCACGCTGAAGGAGTCGTTCCTCATGAGCCGCCAGAGCACTAAGCCTCAGGAGGCTCCCGGGGCCCTGGTGGCTCATGGGGAACCGTCGCCATCTCCACCAGGACAGCGTGATGCCTGGCTTCCTGAGCCGCCAGGATGCTATGTAGGTGAAGCTGGAAGGTCGCAACCACGCTCGGCAAGCCAAACGGCATGCGAACGTAGCTGTGAGGTCGACCCTCGCAACGACCAACGCGCGAAGGCCAGAAGCGCTCTTAAGATGCAGCCCTGTTGAGCCCTAGAATGTCGGCGCACACGCGCAACCCGCTGTCCTCGCCAGGATGGGGAGCTGCGCCGGGTGGTGGATGGCGGTCGCCACGTATGGCCCTTGCCTCTTGAAACTCCTGGGTCACCGTGACGATGAACTCATGAGCACTAGGCGCTCCTTGCCCAATGCCCTCCTGAGGGAAACATGCGGCGAAGCACGCCTCCACATGGTGCCCGAGCGCCTCCCTCGTGATGCTGGCCAGGCCTGAGGCCCTCCAAAAGAGAGCCCTTGAGCCTTGCCCGAGGAGGGTGCTGGGCACGCCTTCCCATGCGAGGGAGGGAGGCGCCCCAGCTGCGGGCGTGGATCCTGAGGTGGTGTCGCTGTAGACGCCACTCTCATAAGGCCTTGGGAGGAGTAGCTGCTTCTTATTCTTGGGGATGGCCTCAGGAGGGTACGGGGTGCCTTCGTTGTCGGGGTCTTCGATCGCTGTGGTTTGGAAGGCACGCTCATGGGAGCACACCGCATATCTTTGTTCACAGGGGACCACGATGATGCCACCACTCCCCGGCATCTGGAGGATGTTGTAGCCGTGGTGGGTGTTGGTGTCAAAACCGGCGGATCTCGCGTAGGGGGTCCCGAACTGTGCATCTAAGGTAGATGGTAACAGGAGGCAGGGGACACGATGTTTACCCAGGTTCGGGCCCTCTTGATGGAGGTAATACCCTATGTCCTGCTTGATTGTTCTTCATGATATGAGTATTACAAGAGTTGATCTACCACGAGATCGTAGAGGCTAAACCCTAGAAGCTAGCCTATTGTATGATTGTATGTTGTCCTACGGACTAAACCCTCCAGTTTATATAGATACCGGAGGGGGTTAGGGTTACACAGAGTCAGTTACAAGGGAGGAGATCTACATATCCTTATTTCCAAGCTTGCCTTCCACGCTAAGGAAAGTCCTATCCGGACACGGGACGATGTCTTAAATCTTGTATCTTCATAGTCCAACAGTCCGGCCAAAGGATATAGTCCGGCTGTCCGGAGACCCCCTAATCCAGGACATCCTCAGTAGCCCCTGAACCAGGCTTCAATGACGATGAGTCCGGCGCGTAGATTTGTCTTCGGCATTGCAAGGCGGGTTCCTCCTCTGAATACTCCATAGAAGATTTTGAACCTGAGGATAGTGTCCGGCTCTGCAAAACAAGTTGCACATACCACTATAGAGAGAATAATATTTCCACAAATCTAATCTGCTGACAGGTTTGACAACATGACATCACGCCACGGCCCGATCATTATTCAAACCGTTTTTCTCAACCAGCACCGCACATATCGCGAGGCGGTTTTCTTGACATGTCTTGTCAAAGCAGAGATCGTGTCCCCCTTATTACGGGATTCTCATCAATACGGACGTGGGTAACCCAACCGCACCATCAATTACGGTGCTTGGGGAATAAACAATTTTACCAGGAAAGTGGGGAGGTGCATCGCCTCTTCCGCCCTTATAAAGGGACAAGGATTCACCCTTTTTACCCACACCTTCTTCCTCCTTGCTTACCCATTCTCGCACACTCGAGCTCCAGCACCCAAGTTCACGTCTTTCTTCTCAAACCACTCCAAGCATATCCGGAGCGGAAGGCAAGTGGATGGTCTCCTCCATCATGGAGGAGAACATCACAAAGTTACGGGAAGCCGGATATCTGGCCGCAGATATCGCGCACCGGCTGCCAGATGCAAGGCATATCATCCCTACACCTGAACCCCATGAGAGGGTAGTTTTTCTTACCCACTTCGTCCGCGGACTGGGATTTCCCCTCCACCCATTTGTTCACGGGCTCATGTTCTACTATAGGCTGGATTTTCATGATCTGACCCCCAATTTCATCCTCAACATCTCGGCGTTTATCATCGTGTGCGAGGCCTTCCTCCGCATTAGGCCCCACTTCGGCCTGTGGCTGAAGACCTTCAATGTTAAACCGAAGGTGGTGGTCGGCCAGCAAGCAGAGTGCAGAGGCACCATGGTGGGAAAAATGCCTAACATCACCTGGCTCGAAGGCTCCTATGTGGAGACCATAAAGGGGTGGCAATCGGGGTGGTTCTACATCACCGAGCCGCGCGACACCAACTGGGTGGCGGCCCCCAAATTCCGATCCGGAATCCCCACGTGGCTCACTTCCTGGAAAGAGAAAGGCCTGTCCTGGGGTTCCTCGGTAGAGCTGACCGGACTCAAGACCTGCATCAGGAAGATGATGAGCAAGAAAATCAAGCTCGTCAATGTGGTCCAGGTCATGCTCTTCCGCTGGATTCTCCCGTGTCAACGACGGGCATTCAATTTGTGTGAGTTCGACCCGCCAAGCACCAGACGCTGCTAGAGCTCTACGACATGACGCACAAGGACGTCTAGAGGGTGTTGTTCAAGGGCGGTGAGGTACCTCCTTCCCTCAGCGAGGACCGCGGACTCAGCGCAAAGCGCCATACCAATCCGGTAAATTTTTGTATCTCACAGGGTATTTATTTGCCCTAGTTAAATGATGTGCGGGATCTAGGCTCCCATGCCATTAACAGGACTGGATAAAGACAACAGAGCAGCTCGATTGCCCAGCCCCCCTGCCTGAAGATCCTGTAGATGCTCTCCTAACGAAGATGCTGGCTCCGGCACCTTATGAGGTGCCGGAGAAGAAGACCAAGAAGAAGGCCACGGGGACCCGAAAGGCTCTCCGGCGCAAGGTTGTATCGAACTCATCGTCCGATGACTCCGACGCACACTCCTCCCATGAAAACGAGGAGGAGGATGAATAAGGTCCCCCCCTAGCTGGGGGAGACAAGAAAAGGAAGGCTGCCCCAACCGGGGAGGCCGAAGGGTCCAAGAAGGGAAGGACCCTCCCTCCAGACTGCTCCACGACGGCCGCCTACAGCGGCGACGAGTGGCTACCCAGGGTCAAGCCCCTGGCGAGGTCGTAAGTATCCGGATACCATAGTAATTCACAGTACGTTTTATTGCCTTGCTTCTCCTCATGTCGAACATGATTATGCAGTCCGTCTCGAGCTCATCTCGATACATCTTCATCGAGCGGTTCTTTGGACTAATAGAAAATGAACAACGGTTCTCTTTTGACCGCCTCCACCCCTTGCCCTATAGACAATATCGAGGTGTTGTCTCGAAAGGCACCAAGCCGAGGGGAGGTGGTCTAGGGGCGCCTCGAGGCGACCTTCCGGACCCTGGGTGCAAAGGGAGCAAGACTCCCACGGGCTCCGAGTTCGGCCCCCAACCGAACACTGCGCCGGGACCTTCGATGGTTCTGGACTCCGGTAGGCGATCCCTCATTAAGGGGGGCAAGCCGCCTGTGCCGGTGGCCTCTGCCCATCCAGAGGCACCGGACAACTTGCTGGAAGCGCTTCGCGGCGCTTCCATCGACGAAGAGCACCGCACTATCATGAGTGCGGTGATCGAGAAAGTTCAGTCCGCCAAAAACGGACTGACCAAAGCTTGCGCCAGCCTCCTAACAGGCTTTTGAGGTAAGCATTCAAAATATAAGAAAATATTACCGCATAGACAGCAGCCCCTGATGCTCTGTTCGGCGTTCGCGAAGAAAGGCCGAATAGAGGATCAAATGATGACTCAGGAGTCTAACCAGAATATGTCTATGTGTATGTGCAGGCTTCCCTGCTCGCCGCTGCCGCACGTACTGCAGAGGTCTCTGCACTGAAGCAGGACCTGGAGCGGTCTGAGGACGAGCTCGGCCTTACCAAGAGGCAGCTCGAGGAGAGCAAAGGTAAGTAATACCTTGTTTATGTATTTAAAAAGAAGTTCGTTTGGAAAGTAATAGGATCATCATGAACTTGCCAGGGGCCACGACCGAGGTGGCGACCCTGAAGAAGGCGTTGTCCGAGGCCGAAGACAAAGCGGCCAAGGAGCTCATATAGCAGGAAAAGCAAGAAGCCCGGGTAGGCAAGGTGCAGCAAGATCTCGAGGCTCTCGCCAAAAACACGAGTCCTTGGAGCTCGACTCTAAGAGGCGAGAGTCTGAGCTTGTGAAGGCACTCGAAAGTGCCCAGAGCGCCAAGGGTGAAGCCCACAATGCCCTCCAGGAGATTGATGAAGTGAAGAAGATAGCGGCGGGTAAGGCATTCATTATGTAAAGAAAGCATGTGAAGGAAACTTTCCTTTTACTTACCCGAGTTCGGAGCTCTCCAGGAGCGTTCGCGGATCTTCCCCGCAGTGTACTGGATGCCGCGGAGTTTTACCGAGCTGAGGAGGGGAGCTCAACGGAAAAGTTGTTCTGGTCTCAGTATACTGGGACCGAACACCCAATGCCCTTGAGCGACCAGCTGAAGCAATTGGTCAAGCTTCACAAGGCGGCCGAACAGGCCATGAAGGGCTTTATAGTCCGGATGTGGCCTGGCGAGCCCCTGCCCGGCACCTACTTCGGTCTGGTGAGGCGGCTTGTGGATGCTTGCCCACGGCTTGAAGTCATAAAGCGGCCCGTCTACATCGAGGGTTCGTGCAAGGCTTTTGCCTGGGCGAAGGTGCAATAAGCGAAGCTGGACGCCGTGAAGCTGGTGAAGGAGCGGCCGCCAAAGGGCAAGGAGCATCGCCACCCCGAAATTTATTATGACAGTGTCATGAAGGGTTCCCGCCTTGTGGCGGATGAATGTGCCATAGATGTAATTTTTGAATGAACATGCTTATGTGATCTTGTTTATTTGAAACGAGTTCATTTGCGCTATGCAACGCTTGTTGAATTTAAAATATTACCTTATGTGCGGCCGTTTATAAAATCTGAGAGTTGGCCACTCATCGGCTTCTGCCCCCATGTACCTAGTACTGGGGTGTTCGGGATAAACCTGAGCATTCTTTATCCCAATTTTGGGTCCTCGAGGGAGGTGTTCAGCAGAACGAACCAAGCAATCGGACTATAAGGCTTTATCACTCTCACTTAGCCATAGAAGTCTACAATTTTAAATTTTGGCGAAGCCCCTAGTATTCGGAAGGCCGAATTTGGGGCGCTATACACACCTAAGTCAGGTAAGGCCGACTCCACGCCCAAAGCGGAAAAAGTCTTTAAGGACTTGAGACCTCTCGAATAGCGACCGGCTCTCGCCTTATCATGATAGTCAGTTTTCGGCTTTCTCTACTAAGGTGTTCGTCCGAAAGAACCGGGACACAATCGCAGTAGTTCTCCCAGCGCTACCTTAGCCGATACAGCGGAACGTAAGGTACCAAAGCATGGGAGCCAGGCAAACCCAACTATTGACCCAAGACATGATTCGAAGCTGATGCATATAATTCTATAAGTTCGGGGTGCCGCACTGTCGAAAGTGTCCGGACTTCTCACACCGTATTATGGGGTAAATGAAAGCCCCTGGCGTATTGACCGTACCAGCATGTGCGGGTGCAAGTTGCCATAAATAAGCATATAGAAAATGGGGATAAATAATGCGATAATAGACTAATGCTATGCATTGTTATTTATATAATACGTCGAAGCGTACTGATACAAGTAGTGCAATAAGAAGAAAATAGGACTATTTGACATGTCCTACCCAAGGGCAAGCTGCGTATGGATAGTAGAAAGCGGGTATATTGATTATAATTAGCGACCACCTAGGGGTTCCCGTGTACATCTTAGCTTCTCGCCTCCTGGTTGTTCCTTCCCGTAATGTGTCCGGCAATCATACTGGCAGAAAGGGCTTCCAGAGAGTTTTGTCCTGAAAGAGAAAAAATGAAAAAGGTATGCAGCCCCTAGTGCGGTTAAGCCGCATTGCGGGACGTGCCCCCGCCTATGCCCATGGTATTTTCAGTGCGTAATTATGTACGCGCAGCACGGATTTCGTCGCTTGCACTACAAAAAAAATACACTTCCGTGATGATACGTGTTTGTCACAGTAGGTCGCTTTTTTTGTCATGCATGTACATCCATGACAAATTTATGACAGAATCAAGATAGTCTTACCTGTGCTGTCATAGAAGTGTTCCATGACATTACCAAAATTATCATCACGGAAGTGTCCACTTCCATGACGATAAATCGCGCGTCACATAAGTGCTTTCATCAAGGGTGACCGACATGTGGCATCCACCGTAACGAAACACCGTTAAGCTATCGGGTCGGGTTTTGGATCCGATAACCCGTTAACAGCCCCGACCAATGGGGATTTTCCACGTGTAAAATCATCATTGGCTAGAGGAAACACGTGTCGGCTCATCGTCGGGACAGATGTCATCCACTCACTGGACAGAAGGCGCCTATGATACGTCGACACGTGGCACGGCCCAACAAGTTTAAATGGGCCGACCCAACTAAAGGCACACAAGATTTTTCGGACCATAATGGGCCGGCCCAGGTAAAGGCCCACAAGATATTTTTGTGCCATAATGGGCTGGCCTAGGTAAAGGCCCACAAGATTCTTGCGGGTCATAATGGGACGACCCAGCTAAAGTCCCACGAGATTTCGCCGACATTAATGGGCCGTCATAGTTGTAGGCCCACAAGATTTTGAGGACCCTAGTAGGCCGGCCCATTAATTGGCTGCCATGTTTTGGCCCAAATACCGGCCCATATTTGATCCAGTCCATTAATGGCCTGCCATGCTCCGGGCCTAATAGTGGCCCATATGAGATCCGGCCCGTTAAAAGCCTACCACGTTCTGGGCCAAATTATAGCCCAGATCAGGTCCGGCCCTTTAAGAGGCTTTGGGCTCAATTATGGCCCATATCAGATTCGGCCCGTCAACTGGACACTATGCTTTTGGGCCCACTTGCTAAAGGCCCACTTAGTAATTCGGCCTGATATTAGTTTTGGCCTGTTAAGGGCCCGTTTAACATTTCGGCCCTATATTAATTTCGGTCTGTTAAAAGCTCGTCATATAGTTGGGCCTAACTACGGCCCGGTTTGCATCCGGCCTGCTCGCAGCCGATATCTGATTGGGCCAAACAAGGACCCAGACAATTTTGGCATGTTAAAAGCCCATGATTTGATTCGCACAATCATGGGCCGGGGTTCATTTCGGGCTGCTGCGTAACTAGTAGGAATTAAGAACAAACATACGCTATACAATAAAGAAGTTATGACATAGTAACTAAGAATAAACCTATGCTACACAATAAAGGATTTAAGGTATATTACATCCACTAGGCATCAAAGTTCGCCACGAGTGATCATAAAGCGCAACGAAGAAGCAGATTACAAAAACTGGGCACCATTGCAGCCTTAAAAAATAATATTGACCCGAGACCACTTCCAAGATAGTTCAAGAAAGGTTAGCCTTGCGGGGGAACTGCTGCGCAAGCTGCTGAGCAAGGCTGTGAGACCGGCCTAGCATGTCGGTCATAGCTTCCAAGTGTAGCTGTTTAGCGATGAGGTTCTCATTGGTGTTCTCCACAATCTTTCTTAGAGATAGGACTTCAAGTCGAAGTTGAGTTGCAGAATGCCTTTCTGCTAGAACTTGGGACTAAAGAAGTTGAACTGATTCAGACAACGAATTCTGTGAGCTTGTCTGACTGTTAGTCTCAAGTAACTTGAACACTCCATCAATACAAGACTTTGGAGTTGTCTCGCTATCTTCAAGATGTTTTGCCTTCTTTGCTGCAATATATGTTGGGTTTGTCTCACAACCTTCAGCAGACTTGTGCATGCCATCAGGCATATCACACTGAAACAAAGCAGAGAGATGACAGGTTTTGCACGTGTATAAACAAAGATGATAACTGTTCTGTCAATTCTATCCAATTTCAAATTAGAAAATAAAGAGTATGTTCAAAATATCAATAGCATAATTTGGCATTGTTCATAATGCGGGGAGCTTCACCACACTACTGGATTACCATGTCAACATAACAAGCATAGATGAAGGGCAAAGAAAATCATTGTATCTATTTTGGATAATGTGCATGGCATGTTGTTCATATCATCAGCCACATCAGTAAGATAAAACAGGAGATGACAAGGTGCAAACGTGGGCTGCTTCCCCACACACTAGATTATAGATCCACAAAAACAAGCATACATATAGGGAGTATTAAGTAATGTGCATGGTATGAATAAGGAATTTGGTTTTACAAGTAAAACTTAGAACTTACGGTTCTTACCAATATGCATTTTGGTAGAAACACAAACTAAACAGCAGTAAACGATAGGGAGTATCAGCAAATTAAATAGCAGTCGAGGATAAAGGCTTTAGAAGGATTGACTTACATTAACAGTTAATACCAGCTTTATAATGCCCTTCTCCATGGCAAGGGAAGGATAACTCAAGAATTTCAGCACATAATCTTATTCATAAGCATTGCATGTACTCTACATTTTGTAGAGAGTAATTATAGATATCATAATACTGGAACAGATAGAGGATAATGTAGATCAGATGCAGATTGATGCTACATAATCAACAACCAACCCTGGAAGTACAAGCGTTACAGGACAAAATGTACTAACAAGAGCAATGGGCTACACTTCTGCACTGGCATTGTCTGTGTATTCTACTTGCTGGTAAGATTAAATATAGATCTGATCTTTTTAAGTAAATGGTGGGCGAGGGAGATGAGATGCAGAATGCTACAAAATGAACCAATCCCTCTTCCCATAATACAAGAGTGTTTTGAACACCGGTGTACTGTACAAAACGTTCTTATATTATGGGACGGAGGGAGTAGCTGTTAATGTAAGTACAGTGATAGACCACATTCAGTCCTTACAAGAGGACTGCAGAGCTAAATCTCTTCAAACGCATTGGATTTATTCTAAATTTATCTAAGAGTCCATACGGATCTTATAATGTCCACCAAATGGACGATTACGAGGCTAACATGTGCAGTGATGCTACATAATCAAACATCTATGAAAGTAAGTATGGTCATACAGGGCAAGAGGTACTCACAAGAGCAATGCAGTGTGCAGTATAGTTGCGAGATTATGTGGTCCCTTGAGAACGAATGTTCTTCTGCTAACAGTTTTCGTACAAGTGAGACATTAAGGCAAATGCAGAAATGTAGTTCAAATTGTGATGTGATATCATAGACAGTACCTCACGCTGCAGCCGAGACCAATGTGTAACAAGATTATTCCAGTCACTGTCGGATAAATGTAGCACCGGATACTTTACAGAAATTTCATTCAGAGGCTTTCCATCAAAGTGCGCTTGCCTCAGGTAGGAACGATACTTCATCAACGAGTGTGTAGGATCGAAAGTATGTCTAGAGGGGGGTGATTAGACTACTTGACCAAATAAAAACTTAGCCTTTTCCCAATTTTAGTTCTTGGCAGATTTTAGCTATCTTAGGACAAGTCAAGCAATCATCACACAATTCAAGCAAGCATGCAAAGAGTTTATTGGCAGCGGAAAGTAAAGCATGCAACTTGCACGAATGTAAAGGGAAGGGTTTGGAGGATTCAAACGCAATTGGAGACACGGATGTTTTCCCGTGGTTCGGATAGGTGGTGCTATCCTACATCCACGTTGATGGAGACTTCAACCCACGAAGGGTAATGGTTGCGCAAGTCCACGAAGGGCTCCACCCACTAAGGGTCACGGTTGCGCGAGTCCACGAAGGGCTCCACCCACGAAGGGTCCATGAAGAAGCAACCACCAACAAAGGGTCCACAAAGTAGCAACCTTGTCTATCCCACCATGGCCATCGCCCACGAAGGACTTGCCTCACTAGCGGTAGATCTTCATGAAGTAGGCGATCTCCTTGTCCTTACAAACTCCTTGGTTCAACTCCACAATCTTGTCGGAGGCTCCCAAGTGACACCTAGCCAATCTAGGAGACACCACTCTCCAAGAAGTAACAAATGGTGTGTTGATGATGAACTCCTTGCTCTTGTGCTTCAAATGATAGTCTCCCCAACACTCAACTCTCTCTCATAGGATTTGGATCTGGTGGAAAGAAGATTTGAGTGGAAAGCAACTTGGGGAAGGCTAGAGATCAAGATTCATATGGTAGGAATGGAATATCTTGGTCTCAACACATGAGTAGGTGGTTCTTTCTCAGAACATATGACTAGGAATGGTGTATGTGTTCTGATAGCTCTCTCCACGAATGAAGAGGTGGTGGAGGGGTATATATAGCCTCCACATAAAATCCAACCGTTACACACAATCTACCAATCTTGGTGGGACCGAATTAGAAAACTCGGTCTGACCGAAATAGTAAACCTAGTGACCGTTAGGAATTTCGGTGGGACTGACATGCAACTCGGTGAGACTGATTCAGTTAGGGTTTGGGCAAAACGTAATCTCGGTGAGACCGATTGCACAAACTCGGTGAGACCGAGTTTGGCAATTAGCTAACCAGAGAGTTGGTCAGGTAAACTCGGTGGGACCAACTTGCTCTTTTCGGTGAGACCGAAAAGTTACAAGAAGGAAACAGAGAGTTTACATTGCATTCTCGGTGGGACCGATTCGCTCTTTTGGTGAGACCAAAAAGTTACGAAAGGGAAACAGAGAGTTTGCAACCCCATCTCGGTGAGACCGATATCCTTATCGGTAGGACCGAATTGCTAGGGTTTGGCAGTGGCAAATGACAAGTAAAACTCGGTGGCGCCGGATTGACAGAATCGGTATGACCGAGTTTGGCTTAGGGTTTAGGTCATTTGTGGATATGGGAAAGTAGCTGAGGATTTTGGAGCATATCATTAAGCACATTAAGCAAGAGGCTCATTAAGCAACACCTCACCCCTCCTTGATAGTATTGGCTTTTCCTAAAGACTCAATGTGATCTTGGATCACTAAAATATAAAATGAAGAGTCTTGAACTTTTGAGCTTGAGCCAATTCTTTGTCCTTAGCATTTTGAGGGTTCCACTTTCACATCCATGCCATGCCAATCATTGAGCTTTCCTGGAATAATCATCTTGAAATATCATTAGCTCAATGAGCTATATGTTGTTATAAATTACCAAAACCACCTAGGGATAGTTGCACTTTCAATCTCCCCCTTTTTGGTAATTGATGACAACATATATATCAAAGCTTCGACAAATAATAATAATCATGAAATGCATCGTCGCTTTGAGAAGTATGTGACAAGTAAGAGCTCCCCCTAAATTTTTGCATATTTAAAATTTGCTTTGGACTGCAAATGCACAAGGAGTTAGAATCATGGGTTACTCTTCCATGTCACATACATCTTGGTGGAGCGCTCAAAAATGATAAGATTGAAATACATGCACTCATCACCAAGAATAGTGAATGATCACAGACAATAGATAGAATGATAACATTTAAGCAAGCATTAAGCAAACATTAAGTGTAGCTTATGATCAATCACTTGATCATCGATGTCTCACAGGCATAAGGATGTAGTATCTCACACACAAGCAAACAAAGTTCGAAAAACCACTAAATAAAAACAAGAGAGAATAAAAGCAACACTCTCTCTCGAAACCTATGATCTATACATTTTCTCCCCCTTTGGCAACAAGTTACCAAAAAGTTCCTAGAAAATGCATAGTGCTAAGTCGACGCTCAGGCTTGATCTTCAGGTGGTGGAGGAGTCCGGAGCACTCCAAGGACGAAGCCTTCAGTAGATGTGGTAGGAGTTGAGGCTGTAGTGGATGCTGCAGCTGGTGGAACTGAGGCTGTAGCTGGTGCAGACGTTGTAGCTCTAGTGTCAGCAACTGGCAGTGCAGACGACCTCGGACCTCGTGGCACCCTGGCAAAAGCATCAGTTGTGGTCCTGCCTCTCCTCTCGTTCATGTCATCCTAGAGCTGCTCCACGGCAGTCTGTATCTCAGTCACCTTGATGTCTAAGTCATAGAACCGCTGTTCCATGATCCTCTCTAGGCTCGCCTGGTTCTGAGTCGGGGTGGCTATACTCTTCTCAATCCGCAGGGTGGACGCTATCAGGTAACCAAGCTGCTCTTGTTTGGTCTTCAAGAAGTAATCGGATGCCTCCGCTTGAGTAGGCATCCTGGCAGCTTTCTCCTTCCTTGCCTTCTCCTTCTGAGCTTGTGCATGGTCAGATGAGGGCTCATCCTCAGTCATAACCACTTGGTTATCCTCAAAATCTGGACGGATGGGCAGGTGTTCCTTATCCAAGAGATATATGCCCGTGCCCATCTTGGAGTTGATGAGCTCCTGAATCTGAGGGGCATATCCACAGCTCCTCTTCTGATTTGCCGCAGTCCTCTTGATTGTTTCTACAATGAGACTCATGACCTTGAATTTCTGAGGAACATCAAAGACATGAAGCAAGTTGATCACGTGACCTCTGATCATCTTGTGATCTCCAGATTTGGGCAGAAGGGTGTGCCTAAGGATCCAGTTGATCGTAGGCAATCCTGAGAGCAGATAGTGCACTGAGCCAAACTTGAACGTGTCGAGTGCTTCATTCGGGATCTCCTTGTACATGTTGGACATGGAGTTGTGATCCATCTTTTTCTTGGCATAAATGTCCAAGTCATCTGCTTGCTCCTCTAGGGCATTGATCAATTTTGCCCATTCCTCAATAGTGGATTGGTACCTCGTACCCTCTGACATCCAAGTGATCCTGCCATCCGGATAAAAGTGTGCTGTGGAGTAGAATTGCATGATCAGTTCCTCGTTCTACTTTGTGAGCTTCTGCCCAACAAAGTCTGCAACTCCACACTCACTAAAGCTGTCAAATACTCCGGGGTAGTATTCTTCATGTTCCTTGATGTAGGTCTAGTCGACCCATCTCATATCACACACAATTGGCTTCTTGTCAAGCAAAACAGTCTCATAGAAATCTTGCTGCTCCTTCGTGTGGAATCTGTAATCCACGGCAGTCCTTCTCCTAGAAGCATACGGATTTGCTTCTCTCCACTTCCTCAGCCCTGAGTCTGTCCTGAGCTTCATGTCCTCAGCCACATGATGAGCATCGTTGTGGTCTGGGATCTTGGGCTTGAGCTTTCTGAGAACTTGCTCTTCATCCTCTTCTTCAGCAGCTTCAGGCACTGGGGCCTTGTTCTTTTCTACAGCTGGGATGCTTCATGTGTTTCTCTTTGGTGCACTCTTAGGCTTGGATGCAGCCGTTCCTGACCTTATAGCATCTCCCATGAGTTTGGCTGCCTTGGGTGCTGGTGCAGCAACCTCTTCTTCTTCATCTACCATGATGGAGGCCTTGCCAAGGACTCTAGCCACAGTTTTCTTCACCCTTTCTTTCCTCTTTTTGCCCTCAGCAGCAATGGGCTCAGTGGGAGTGGGTGCTGGCTGCTCAAATGAAGCTCTAGCCTTTAACATAGGCTTCCTGACTGCTGCCCTTTTGAATTTCAGCCCTGGCTTTGTGCCTTGAGCTGGCTCAGCTCTCTTTGATGTGGCCTCTTCCTCTACCACATAGTCCTCATCTTCAGAATCTGAGGTTCTTTTCTTCCTTTGATGTGTGGCAGCCTTAGGCTGATTGCTGGGTGTACTCCTGCTGCCATCATCAGATGAGCTTGTGGGGCTAGTGCCCTCACTCATCACAACTTGCTGCTCAGACAAATTTTGGCTATCACTTTGATCAGACATGTTGCAAACTGACTGCTGACCCTGTGAACAGATTATGGATGAGATAGAATGGATAAGCATCAGAAAAAGCAGAGATTTTTGCAAAAGAATAATTCAAAAACTTAGTTTTAGTTTCCCACAGAAAGCATCTCGGATCTACCGATTTTCAAACTCGGTGACACCGAAGCAGTTTTGGCACCAGAACTAGTGAACTCGGTCAGACCGAGTTACAGTTCGGTGGCACCGAGACTGCTAGGGTTTCACAGAATTTCAAAATCGGTCGCACCGATAAGTTATTCTCGGTCAGACCGAGTTTCACTTGTGCAATGGCAAAAGCCAGATCGGTGGGACCGAGTTTTTCAACTCGGTGGGTCCGAGATGGTTCCGGCGGAAACCTAACCCTAAAATTTTCAAATTAAACCTAATCTACGAGTTCATTGACTGGATAGGAGTGTTTCAATCGTGGCAAGAATCATGATGATCACAATGTGCTAAGAATCGGAGTGGAGAATAGCACAAAGATCGAGTCCATACCCTAGTTCGGCGGAGACTCGCTACGGTGGCAACGGCGGGGCAGAATTCCGTTGACGGCGGCGGAGACCAGCGACTGGAGGCGGCTGGCGGCGAGGAGATGATCCAGAGAACCTGGAGGCAGAGCAAGCTATGCGCGGGCGAAGAGGTTTCGGAGAGATTTCCAAAATTTTGCCCGTCACTATATATAGCCCGACCCTGTCGGTGTGACCGAGTGGAACAACTCGGTGGCACCGAGATGCATAACTGCGGGCAGTTACTGCAACTCGGTGGGACTGAGAAGTTCAAATCGGTTGCGCTGAGATCGAAAACCTAGATCAACTTAATGAACTCGGTAGGACCGAAAGTATGGTCTCGGTCAGACCGAGATTCATAAAGAGGTTTTGGAAGTTAAGTCTATGATGAATCAGGGACTCCGAGCACTCCTCACACAGAGTGGTTCGAATCTGACTTGATCAAATTTTGTGATGCAGCATGAATAGAGTTTGAGACGAGAAGAGCATAGATAGCTAGAGGAGGTTCTTAGGCATTCTTGTCCATCCACTTGGCAAAATAAGAAAGCCAAACAATCAAAACAACAAGTGGGTGTCCTCGAATGAGTAAAATATGCAACCAACATGCTCACACAATAAGATGGCAAATGAAATATGTGGCAAAGCATGCACAACCAATTCTAATATCTATCAAGCAATTTGTGATGACTAGGTCATCTATATATGAGTATATTGACTTAGGAGTCAAGTGAGAACACTTGATCGTAGGTCATACTCATCGTTTAAGCTCAAGTGGGGTTACCACTTTTACATAAAGCATTGTTGTATTCACATCTTTAGAGTTGCTTTAGCTCAAGTCTTAGAGTAAAGCTCCCCCTAGATGTGATATCCCCCCTAAGAGGGATGAACTAACCTTGGGTTTTGTCGATGATGACTTCATGTGGATGTTGAAGATGTGGATGCTCAATGTTGATGTAGATCACTTGGAGCTATCCATTTGAGTGAATTTCACTTTCAACACCTACATGGGTTAGTCCCACAAGGAACAAACAAGGATATCCATAGACATAGAGTGATGCACACACAAGATGATGTCCATGAAAACTTTAGGTTACCTTGTCCCTTGTCTTACCAACAAGAGGGTTTGTGACTCCTTGAACTAGTGCAAGATGTGGAAGTTGATTGCACTTGTTCTTGCCAAAATGATAAGAGTGAAGTATGTTGGCGGAGTCACCCTCAAGAACTCTCTAGTTCTTCTTCTATTGGATCCACACCATCTTGATGGGAATCCTTGGAGTTGTAGTCATACTTGATGAAGTGGAACTTGAAGTAGTCTTGGGAATCCACTTGACTAAGGTCTTAGGAGGTTCTTCAAATGCATCAATCTCCTCTTGAAGCTTGTCCTTGCCTTTTTGCTTGTAGTCTTGTGGTGGAAGATCATCTTGAGCTTGTGTCCCCTTGAAAGAAGTATCATAGTTCTCTTGTTGAGGGACAAACTTTGTCTTGGGGTATTGATCTTCTTCCCACTCAACTCCATTGGCATTGAACTTTCATTCAAAGCCAACACCTTGATTCTTCTGGTGCATTCCTAGCTTGCGCACAATTTCCACGAATTGCTTACTCCCGGCAAGGCTCTTGTAAACATCTTTCTCTATAATTCCCTTCAATAAGCTATTTTCTTGCTCAAGTGTAACTTGGCTAAGAGAATCATTAGTGGAATCAAGAGAATTACTAGAAGCAACAAAATTGGATTTAGCATGATCATTGTTACTACTAGAGGAAGAATCTTTCTTATTCTTGTTACTAGTCTTGACTTGAGGCATGTAAGTGGATAAAAGTAAACGCTTGGCAATGTGAGAAGAACTTTTCTTGCGGATATCATCATTGATTGCTTTTAAGAACTCATGCTCTTGCTCAAGGTTGAGCTTTTCAAAGCGTAATTTCTCATGAGCTCTTAAAAGTTCTTGATGATCTTCGAAGATAGTTTCATGGGCTAACTTCAGAGTGTTTAGTTCTTTAGTTAGGGCCTCAATCTTCTCCTTATCATTGTCATTCGTTTTAGCATGATTAATTTCACCATAATATTCATCACTAGAGTTGTCAATAAGCAAATCATCATCACCTAACAAGTCATCTTCATCACTATTAAAGTCAACATACTCGGGGTGTGTTACCTTAGGACCTTTGGTCATGAAGCATCTTCCAATTCCTTCATTTGGTGAGTCAAATATGTCGTAGGAGTTGGTTGACACAAGTGCTAGACCGGCAACACCTTCGTCTTGAGTATCTTCGGAGTCGGAGTGATAACTTCTCTCGGAGTGGCTGTCGGAGTCGGAGCCGGATACCCATTCACCAACATGAGCTTGATGTCTTCGTTTTGTATAGCTCCTTGATGACTTTTCCTTCCTTTCCGAATCCTTGCTTCTCCGTGAGTATCTTCGTTCATAACGATCATCTCTACTCCTTCTCTCTCTTGGTGGTGATTCTTTGCTTCTTCTTTTTGGGGAATCTTCTCTTCTCTTGTAGGGGGCCGTACACTCATTGGAATAGTGTCCGGGTCTTCCACAATTATAGCAGTTTCGCTCTCGACTAGAAGATCGCTTGTCATTGTAGGACCTTGACTTGAAGCTTCTATCTTTGTTTCTACTCTTGTAGAACTTGTTGAAGTTCTTCACCATTAAGCTCAATTCTTCGTTGAAGTTTTGTTTGTCACTTGATGATGTGGGGACTTCACATGAGGCTTTGTAGGCACCACTTGATTTGTTGTGAAGTTCCTCTTTATCCTTGAGTGACATCTCATGAGCAACAATCCTTCCAATCACTTCCGTTGGCTTGAGATCTTTATAATTGGGCATCATTTGGATCAATGTGCACACGGTATCATATTTTCCGTCCAAGGCTCTTAGGATCTTCTTGATGATGAATCTATCGGTCATTTCTTCACTTCCTAAGCCGGCAATCTCATTTGTGATGAGAGCAAGCCTAGAGTACATTTCAGCGACACCTTCACCATCCTTCATCTTGAACTTGTCAAGTTGACTTTGGAGCACATCCAACTTGGATTCCTTGACGGAGTCGGTACCTTTGTGCATATCAATCAAGGTATCCAAATTTCCTTCGCATTCTCAAGGCGGCTGATTTTGTTGAATTCTTCAGGGCACAATCCGTTGAAGAGAATATCACAAGCTTGAGCATTGTATTGCAACATCTTCAACTCATCCGCGGTAGCTTCACGGTTTGGTTCTCTCCCATCAAAGAACTCACCTTGCAAACCAACACAAACAATAGCCCATACGGCGGGGTTATGTCCAAGAATATGCATTTTCATTTTATGCTTCCAACTAGCAAAATTAGTGCCATCAAAGTAAGGACCTCTATGGTGATAATTTCCCTCGCTAGACGCAATACTCTCCTAGGTTGTGAAACCAAGGCTATGACCACCAAAGCTATGGAGATCAAGGCAAATGGAGACCAAAGCTCTGATACCACTTGTAGGATCGAAAGTATGTCTAGAGGGGGGGTGATTAGACTACTTGACCAAATAAAAACTTAGCCTTTTCCCAATTTTAGTTCTTGGCAGATTTTAGCTATCTTAGGACAAGTCAAGCAATCATCACACAATTCAAGCAAGCATGAAAAGAGTTTATTGGCAGCGGAAAGTAAAGCATGCAACTTGCACGAATGTAAAGGGAAGGGTTTGGAGGATTCAAACGCAATTGGAGACACGGATGTTTTCCCGTGGTTCGGATAGGTGGGGCTATCCTACATCTACGTTGATGGAGACTTCAACCCACGAAGGGTAACGGTTGCGCGAGTCCACGGAGGGCTCCACCCACTAAGGGTCACGGTTGCGCGAGTCCATGAAGGGTCCACGAAGAAGCAATCACCCACAAAGGGTCCACGAAGTGGCAACCTTGTCTATCCCACCATGGCCATCGCCCACAAAGGACTTGCCTCACTAGCGGTAGATCTTCACGAAGTAGGCGATCTCCTTGCCCTTACAAACTCCTTGGTTCAACTCCACAATCTTGTCGGAGGCTCCCAAGTGACACCTAGCCAATCTAGGAGACACCACTCTCCAAGAAGTGACAAATGGTGTGTTGATGATGAACTCCTTGCTCTTGTGCTTCAAATGATAGTCTCCCCAACACTCAACTCTCTCTCTCATAGGATTTGGATCTGGTGGAAAGAAGATTTGAGTGGAAAGCAACTTGGGGAAGGCTAGAGATCAAGATTCATATGGTAGGAATGGAATATCTTGGTCTCAACACATGAGTAGGTGGTTCTTTCTCAGAACATATGAGTAGGAATGGTGTATGTGTTCTGATAGCTCTCTCCACGAATGAAGAGGTGGTGGAGGGGTATATATAGCCTCCACACAAAATCCAACCGTTACACACAATCTACCAATCTCGGTGGGACCGAATCAGAAAACTCGGTCTGACTGAAATAGTAAACCTAGTGACCGTTAGGAATTTCGGTGGGACTGACATGCAACTCGGTGAGACCGATTCAGTTAGGGTTTGGACATAACGTAATCTTGGTGAGACTGATTGCACAAACTCGGTGAGACCGAGTTTGGCAATTAGCTAACCAGAGAGTTGGTCAGGTAAACTCGGTGGGACCGACTCGCTCTTTTCGGTGAGACCGAAAAGTTACAAGAAGGAAACAGAGAGTTTACATTGCATTCTCGGTGGGACCGATTCGCTCTTTTGGTGAGACCGAAAAGGTACGAAAGGGAAACAGAGAGTTTGCAACCCCATCTCGGTGAGACCGAGATCCTTATCGGTAGGACCGAATTGCTAGGGTTTGGCAGTGGCAAATGACAAGTAACACCGGTGGCGCCGGATTGACAGAATCGGTATGACCGAGTTTGGCTTAGGGTTTAGGTCATTTGTGGATATGGGAAAGTAGCTGAGGATTTTGGAGCATATCATTAAGCACATTAAGCAAGAGGCTCATTAAGCAACACCTCATCCCTCCTTGATAGTATTGGCTTTTCCTAAAGACTCAATGTGATCTTGGATCACTAAAATATAAAATGAAGAGTCTTGAACTTTTGAGCTTGAGCCAATTCTTTGTCCTTAGCATTTTGAGGGTTCCACTTTCACATCCATGCCATGCCAATCATTGAGCTTTCCTGAAATAATCATCTTGAAATATCATTAGCTCAATGAGCTATATGTTGTTATAAATTACCAAAACCACCTAGGGATAGTTGCACTTTCAGAGTGCTTGAAAAGCACAACCAACCCTTGCTCGTCATCACAATCCAGTTTGCGCCTCGCCTATTTAAAAGAATGAAATCTTGTGTCTTCTGTCAGCAGAAACATATGCAGTAATGACCATGAATAACATTAGTACATTACTTACGCGTAAGTTGCGGAGGAAGACTGGAAATTGTTCTGTGTCTGCGGTATAATCTTTCCATGAAGGAAAGATGCGCACAAAGTTCCTAACAATAACACAAGCTTCGTCTTCTAAACTGGGAAGAAATGGAACATGGGTCCTATGTGCTGCAATTGGGGCTCTCTCTGGTTCGAAAAGGGATTTGGCAACTGGATTTGGTGTACTCTTTGCTGGAATGGGGGTTTTGCGTCGTACAGCTGGTGCTATGTCAACTGGCATAATCATATGGTTTGCTGCAGTTGGGGTCTGCTGAGTTGGGGCATCAGAAATGACCAGTGTAGTAGGGCTAGAGTCTGCTAGAGTTGGGGTATTTTGTGGGTCGGGTGATACTGCAACTACACCTAATGGGCTATTTGATTTATCAGTTGCCACCACCTTTTCCAAATACTTTGCTTGTTCTCCTCCACGATCATCAATCGCCCTCTTCCTTTTAAACGTCTGATACACAAGAACATCATTTGAATGGATAAATATGGTATGATGACAGATGGAATATGTACTGAAAATGGATAGGCAGGGCGTATTCACATACACAATGTGTAAACTATGCTAATGGCAGTTCAACAAAGTAGAAGCAATGCAAAGCATCAGTTGCAAGATATGTGCGAGCAATGTAACCTTGGAAAGTTAGAGCAAGTACCTTGATGGGTGAATAAAATAGGGCATCTTCCTCTGACTCCTCCACTAGGGAGCTACATTGACTTACGTCTCCCTCTAGCTCAGAATCACTGTTAGGATCATATTCTGAGCATGAATCTGTAGGTGGAGAGTGTTTGCATTGCATTGCCTCTAGACTTGATTTCAGCCCCTTAATGCCAAGTTTGACAGCCATGGCATTGTTCTGCTTTATTCTTTTCATGCGCGCAAGCTCATAATCACTATGATGCTGTTCAGAATCTGAGATTCATGAAAACATAAAAAGTAGTCAGATTATCTATGGAATGCATTGTGGTTTCAACTCGGAGAGTGTCTCCCTATAAACCCCTGCATTTGCAAAGTTCACCTCGCCAACCGTGCTGACTAGACCACACACAGAGATACACACCCAAGCGGCGAACATGCATTTTCGAAACTAATTTAGGAACATTTAGCTAACCAATTAAACAACTCTGTTTTAATAATATCAGATTCGTATTTGAACAACTAAGCTTGTTTAGCTTGATGGGTGGAGTAGTGTTATTATGACATGAAGCATGTATTCTGATCGTATAGTGATCATAAAAGGGGGAAACTCTAAGCATACATTTTTTAGCAAAAGAGGGTTTCCCCTCTGATTTCTATTAAAGAAACCACCACGGAACCAACATGATCAATTAAACCCTAAGCATGATCAATTAAACCGTATTATGGCTGTGCCATGGCATATTTGAAGCTGCAAACCGGAAAAATGATATTTAGCATCCATTGTTTTCTTCGAACTAAGAACTAAATCCTAAGAGCTGAAAATAGAATGTAGAGTAACCAAGTTAAGATCTATTTTTTGGTTGAGATCAAAAAGTTGAGGAGATATGAAGTACCACCTCTCTTGCGGCGTCGTGTATGCATCGGGGGTGCGATGGTTGTCGGTGGCGTTGAAGCAGATCTGCGACAGTAGACGTGTGCATCGGGGGATAAGTCCCGTTGCGGTGGAAGAGACGGTCATGTGAGGGGCCCCGGCAAAGAGGACGACGGCGCCGATGAAGCGAGAGGACACGATGCAAGGCTATTGGTCCGTCGCCGTGGATGAGAAACGTCCATCTCTAACAGTGGACGAAGCGGTCTTGGTAGGCGCTCCGGCATGGTGGAGGACGGTGGCGATGGATGTGGTGGAGGACGGTGGCGATGGATGGGGTGGCGGACGAAGGCTCGTGTGGGAATGGGGTGTTCTAGCGCGGACGGTGTATGAATGGGAAAATGGAGGGAGAGGTACGGGGAACCATGTTTTTGGGATGCGCCTGTCTGAAATATGGGAAAGTTACGAACTTATCCCCCATTTCAAATTTGGACGTCTTGTCGGTTGGGGATAGGACGGTAATCTCGCATCTCCCAAATATTTGCCGGTAACTATTTTGGGCGAGGAGAGGGTGTTTTGGCGCCCATGATTGGTGCCCATGGTGTATGAACGGGGCTGACAAGTAGGGCGGTTGTGTCACGTCTGATGGAAGTTACACATCTGCCCCTATTTAAAATATTAGCCTACATCTATTTCAGACAAGGAGAGGGTGTTTTGCTGCCCACCGTGTATGAATGGGGAATGGAGGGAGAAACAGAGGTCTTTCGGGCCTGAATCAAATGAGTTTTGCCGCCTATGTTTGACGCCCACCGTGTCGGAATGGGCTCAGAGGCGGTCGTGTCACGTCTAATTGAAGTTACTAACCTACCCCTATTTAGAGCGGTGGAAATCAGGCCGATGGATTGTCCGTGTAATGGGTAGACAGTAATATCCATCTCCCAAACACTTGGCTTTGGGCAGCCGATGTGGGAGTGGACATTTTGCTGTTTCTTTCGAATTTTGGGACAATAAGCATGCACGTTTACCCTGGCAACTAAATTCGAATCCATTTTGTATTCCTATATGAATCTTTATAAATCATTCTATGTGTTTTTATATATCTTCAAAAGGACGACAAATATGTATTCCACTGTCATATATGAATATGGTTTACAAATGCCGATACTCAAATTCAGAAACTAGAATCCAGTTTAAGGTGAATTCGAATATTTGGAACACTGCATGTCCAACTCAAATGTCACACGCAGCATAGTGTGTACTCCCATTTAGATATGTACACAAGCGATGTATCAAGATTCAAATACTGAGTCAATCAACCAAGAATGTATGGAACTAACAGACATATAAACACTTATAGAGTATATGGATCAATAATATCAACTAACATACATAAGCCAGGCCGCTGTACTTTTTTCTCGCTACAACAACATCCGTTTTTTAGCCAGCATCTTGGCCCTTTCCGATGTGTGCCACTTATTGTCCATCTATACTACTATTGCTGAATGCACATTCAGCCCGATTGGCATATTTGTAGGTCTGGCACAGCAATCCAAATGAAATGTCTCTGAGTCTTATCAACTAATACAGACTTGTGCTCAAATAAAATTACAAACAAAAAAACAAAAAAAACAATTATTACATGATCTCTGAAACAAATGGTTTGATTGATTACATGAACAGACAAGACAAAGGTTATTCAACTATGGAAAGAACATTTCACCTATGATTCACCAAGTAGGAATTTAATTTCCTTTTTTCCTTCAGGACCTTAACAATCTGGTCAGTCTCTGCTTGCTTCGTTTTGAAATCCACCAAATATTTAATGGTTGCCCTGAGTACTGCTTGTGATTGTCCTCTTTGCTTCCTCAACATGTCAACTTCATCTCTAAGTGCAGAAGCAGAATCTCTTTCTACCACTAGTTTAGCCTGTAGAGCATCAGCAGTTGGCAATTCATAATGCACGATTCGGCCGGTGCCACTATTGTGGGATGATGCAACGTCCATGGGGACCTCGCTCTTTGATCTTGGGCTAACCTATTTTGCCATTAAAGTTCCGATTGGATGCAGAAAAGTTGAAGTTAGCAAAACATTTCAACTGGGAGTTATAATAGCAAACCAGTTAAACAAACAAGGAATTAAAGAGTTTCAATTGGATGCTGAAAAGTAGTTATTAACATCATTGTAACCCGCTGTTGCAGTAGCAAATCAGTTAAACAAACAAGTAGATATTTAATTTAAGGCAAACAGGTAATTCTTAACAATAAGTATCAAACACATAGATAGGCGCATTCTACAATATGATTAACAGGCTGTGCCATTATGTATCAGTAGCAAACTAAATTAAGCCAAGCAACGTAATTGAACAATTTTGCAATAAGTGGCTAACTAAAATTCTGAGAAGCAGGTAACTGAACTTACGCTAGTTCTTTGTACAGGCACACTGCAACTTCTTTTTCGCTTACAAGGTTGTACGAAGGAGTCCATGGCATCAATTGCTTGGATACACAGTCCCAATACTTCTTTCTTCCCACGTTGCATGGGTAAGTCGAATGGTTAATCTGGTAAGATGGTGCGTCCTTGATATGTTATATGAGGACGTGTAGTCAGACTAGTTGTAGCCAAACACATCACACTGGCTTTTACTATATATTTCATGCGATTACTTTTGGCATATCGAGATCTAAGCAATCTACAATAGGATGAAAAAACTGGCATCCTTCACATTATTGGCGAACTCAGTTCATAGAAACAAGCAAATCAACCATTCTGTGAGTAAATCAAAAGTGCCACTGGAATATTTTTCACTATCCAATCATACACGCAAAAAGGGGCGACGCCACCATAGGGGCTGGTATGGGCGGCCGCCTCAGGTGGCTGGAAAGTGTGCACCTAGTTTGAGTCGTCCAGGTTGGCCCATGCTAGTTTTGTTCGTCCCAACGCACAAGCAGGGAATGTAGAAAATGAAGAAAAATGTTTCAATTTGAATGGGCCAATAACATAAGTGCAAGGTAGGCCCTATAGCAGGCTCGCGGCCCAAACGAGCGCCTCCCATATCGATCGACAGCAGGAAAAATCCCAATTCATTCGCTCCAGCCTCCAGTCTGGTTCGCTCCCAACCTAGCCGCCGTTGGACAGACCGACACAGCACTTCCTTGCGCCCTCATTGGAGGGCGGTCCCCGGGCTTCAAGCGAATGGAAGGACAAGAAGATGAAGATCCAACCCTGGGTGTAGCCTGCATGGGAGGCAGCGGCGGCAGCACTGGCATGTCATCGATCTTGCACAAATGGACAGGCGCAGCTTGCAAGAGTAGCATGCGCAACGAGCAGGTACATCACATCCCTGATTATATCTAATTCAACTCTTCAATTTCTGGCCAATAGTTAAACCTGACGGTGTTCTAAAACTGCTTGTATGTAGGGAATCTACACTAGAAAAAAATACACTTCCGTGATGATACGTGTTTGTTATAGTAGCTCGCTTTTTTTGTCATGCATGTACATCCATGACAAATTTATGACAGAATCAAGATAGTCATACCTGTGTTGTCATAGAAGTGTTCCATGACATTACCAAAATTATCATCACAGAAGTGTCCACTTCCATGATGATAAATCGCGCGTCACAGAAGTGCTTTCATCAAGGGTGACCGACATGTGGCATCCACCATAACGAAACACCGTTAAGCTAAAGGCCCACAAGATTTTCGTGTGCCATAATAGGCCAGCCCAGGTAAAGGCCCCCAAAATTCTTGCGGATTATAATGGGCCGGCCCAGCTAAAGGCCCACGAGATTTCACCGACATTAATGGGCCGGCCCAGCTGTAGGCCCACAAGATTTTGAGGACCGTAGTAGGCCGGCCCGTTAACTGGCTGCCATGTTTTGGGCCAAATGCCGGCCCATATTTGATCCGGTCTATTAATGGCCTGGCATGCTCCGGGCCTAATAGTGGCCCATATGAGATCTGGCCCGTTAAAAGCCCACCAGGTTCTGAGCCAAATTACGGCCCAGATCAGGTCCGGCCCTTTAAGAGGTTTTGGGCCTAATTATGGCCCATATCAGATTCGGCCCGTCAATTGGACACTATGCTTTTGGGCCCACTTGCTAAAGGCCCACTTAGTAATTCGGCCTGATATTAGTTTTGGCATGTTAAGGGCCCATTTAACATTTCGGCCCTATATTAATTTCAGCCTGTTAAAACCCCGTCATATAGTTGGGCCTAACTACAGCCCGGTTTGCATCCGGCCTGCTCGCAGCCGATATCTGATTGGGCCAAACAACGACCGAGACAATTTTTTGGCCTGTTAAAAGCCCGTGATTTGATTCGCACAATCATGTGCGGGGGTTCATTTCGGGTTGCTGCCAGCCCGTGAGTTGATCGGCACGTTTCAAGCCCAACCTACATCGTGATTGCATGACGGCCCGATTACGTACCGTAATTTTACGGTTTGGCCAGTTTACTATGAAGACATGATATATATACAGTAAAATAACTGCATCATCATGAATAAGAAAAAACCTATACTATACAATAAAGAAATTACGGCATATTACATCCACTGGGCATCAAAGTTCGCCACTATGATAATAAAGCACAAGCAGACAGCAGATTACATACACTGGGCATCAAAGATCGCCACCAGTGCAAATAAACACGCCGACAAAATAATATACAAAACTGACAGCACTTCAATAGAGTTCAAGAAAGGTTAGCCCTCCTGGGGAGCTGCAGCGCAAGCAGCTGAGCAAGATGATGAGACTGCGCTTGTTCAACACTTATATCTTCCTCACTCTGAAAGATAAAGAAGCAAACAGATGACAAGTTTTGCACATAAAAGTATCAGTGCTGACAATTCATCACATTTCTTACTGACGAATAAAGTGACACAGTTTAAATTTGCATTAAGACAATATGGTATTGTGCAGGTCAAGACATGGCAGAACTGACATTGTGAAGGAGTTGGCAGCTTCACGACACCACTGGATTACAGATCAAGAACTCATAAGTATCAATGGTTAGTGTGTTGTTAATTTATACCATTTTAGATTGGCAAATAGAGATACGGTTTAAATAATAGTAGAATGATATGACATTGTTCATAGTTAAGACATTGCAGAATATCACATTGTGCTGTAGTGGGTAGGTTCACCACACCACTGGATTAAGGCTGAAGAATAGAAGCATACATGCAGTGCAAAAGAAGATCACTTGCTCTGTATAGTTTCATTTACATGGTATGAAGAAGGAAGTTGGTTGTACAACTAAAAACTTAAATTGAGAAAGGACAAACTTTTGTTTATGAACTACATAATAAACTTTAAACAAGCAATTTGATGCAAACACCAAAAATAAACAACTGTTGCAGTCATGCCTAACCAAATATATACAACAAAGTTTGAAGGCTTGAGATGGACAAACTTACATTATTGGTGAAGATAGGCTCTATAAAGGCCTTGTCCATGCTAACGGGGGGGGGGCAATTCAAGAAGTTTACCACAGAATCTTCTTCAAAATCATTGCCTTTATTCTACATTTTGGTAAGAGTAAATATAGATGTGATAATATACGAAAAAAATGGAGAATACTGAAGATAAGATGAAGTGTGATGCTACATAACCAAGTAGCTATAAATGTAAGTGCAGCGATACAGGCAAAAGGTACAGCCCAGAGCAATGCACAGCTAAACTTCTTCAGTACCAACCTTATGGTAAGAGTAAATACAGATCTGATGTGTAGAAAATGGAGGGCAAAGGAAAATAAGCTGCAGAGTGATGGTACATGAACAACTACCTGTCATTATAAGTACACTGATAAAGGACAGCATGTACTTACAAGAACAATGCAGAGCTAAAAAAATATTGGCATTGGATATATTCTACACTAATGTAACCATTCATACAGATTAGATAATTTGGAGCGAATAATTGATAAGCAAGCTATCATGCATACTGCTGTCACAAAATGAACCAGGTATGCATGCAAGTACAGTGATTCAGGACAACAGGTACTAACAAGAGCAAAGCAGTGGGCAACATATTTGCGATATCCTGTCATTCTTGTCAAACCGGAATTCTTCTTCGAGAAAATTTCCTGCAAAAAAGATCCGTAAGGCACATGTGGAAAAGAAGAAGTTCAAATTGTCATGTGATTTCATAGACAGTACCTCATCCTGGGAACGAGACCAGTGCATAAAAAGGTTTTTCCATTCAATGTCTTCTAAATTTAGCACTGGAGACTTCACCGGAAATTCGTTTATAGACTTGCCATCAAAGTGTGATTTCCTCAGGTAACACCGATACTGCTGCAATGCTTCCTTGAAAAGCACAAGCAAGCTTTGCTCGTCATGACTATCCAGATTGACCCTCGCCTAGTTACAACAATGTAATGTAAATCATTCATGTGTTCAATCAGCAGAAAATAGGAAAATAATAACCATGAATAATAGCACTTACACATAAGTTGGACAGGAAGATATGAAAATGGTGTTTGTCTTCACAATAATCTTCCCATGATGGGAATATATGCACATAGTCCCTAACAACATTGAAAGCATTGTCTTTTAAACTGGGAATAAATGGAATGGGGTTCCAATCTGCAGGAATTGGCCGTCTCAACAGTTGGGATAGGTCTTCGGCTAGTGGACTTGCTGTACTTTTTGCTGGAGTGGGATTTTTCTATGGTACAGCTAGTGCTATGGCAAATGAAATCGGTATACCTTTTGCTGGAGTGCAGGTCCTGTGTGGTGGGGCTAGTGGTGTGGCCAGTGAAGTATGGGTACAGTCTGCTAGAGTCAGTCCTACGTTTTGTGTCACTGGTTGTACAACCAATATAAGTGGGGTGCTGTCTGATTTCTCCGGCACCACCATGTTTTTCAAGGACTTTGCTGGTGCTCCTTCAGGTTCGGCAATCACCCTCTTCCTTTTTGATGTCTGATGCACAAGAACAACATTTGAGTGGAAAAACATGGTATGATGACAGATGGAATATGTATTGATAATGGATGGGCATAACATCTCGACATATATGATGAGTAAACTAAGCAGATGGCAGTGCAACAAAGTAGAAGAAATGCAAGACAACATATGTAACATACCCACAATCAATAAAACATTGCCAAATTAGAACAGGCACCTTGATGGGTGAACAGGACAGGCCATCTACCTTTGACTCCTCGAGGTTAGAATAGTCATTAGGATCATATTCTGAACAAGAATCAACAGGTGGGGAGCGTATGAGTTTCATTCCATCCAGAATGGCACTCAATGCCTTGGTGCCAATTTTGTAAGTCATTGCAGCGTTTAGCTTCAAGAGTGGACTACTGCTAGTGTGACACAAAGCAGCTACACAGATCATTATGTGGATATAACGGGGAAACCTTAAGCATCAGAGTAAAATCAGCAAAGTGGAACTTGCTGGAATATATGTGCTAGTATTGCCGGTACAGCTAGAAAGGCTTCGGATACCAGCTCTCTTCAAGTGAAGGTGCGGTACTGTTAATATCAATGTAACTCTCAAAGGCGACACAACTCACCGCATTTCCTTGCTATTCTTATAGGATTCAAGTGGGTAGGCCACTACAAATCCTATTCATATGTTTACAAGATCCTACGAATCAAAGAGGCTCAAAGTGTCCATCACAACCGACCGTATAGACCTCTACACTGCAAATGTCCCTGCTCATCTTCAGTACAAGGAACATAATGTACTACTATCATACTCCCTCTGTTCCAAAATATAAGTCTTGGTAGAGATTTCCACTATGGATCACATACAGATGTATACAAGTACATTTTAGAGTGTAGATTCAATCATTTTGCTCCATATGTAGTCCATGGTGGAATATATACAAAGACTTGTATTTAGGAACGGAGAGAGTACATATTAAAGAAGAACGGAAGAGGAACATGGTAAAGAAGAGCAAGCAGATTTTGGATAATAAAATGTTGGTTGCGCAGTGCCCACACATGATGAACTAGAGTGCATTAAGAATGCAACTCCTAGCTGTCTCTCGACCATTTTAGGCGGTTGGATGAAGATCCTACGTCTCCTAACTCTTCTTCTTCCTCGTCTCTGATTCTTCCCATACAGAACACCGCACGGGCCGCTGGCCGGACCACCGGCCCCCACCGCCTGTGTTCCTCCGCCACTCCCACCCCCAACCCAACCCCCACCCGCATCGAGTTTTCTTCGTTCAGAGAGGCCCCACAACCACCCGAGCCCCTTCGATCGCACCAGCGAACTCCGATGAGTTCTGAAAAATCGACTGACCCAATTTTGAAATTTAGTCTACTGTGATTTAACTAGTGTGGAATATAAAAGCGGAAAACCATAAGCATTGCGAGTATGGTGTTGAGCGTGCCATGGCGGATCTGAAGGTTCAAACCGGACAAAGGCAACTTCGTAACCAAGAAAAGAAATTAGAGTAAAGCAGTGGCGATCTATTTTCTTGCTATGATAAATAAGTAGAGCAGATAGGAAAGAGTACCGCCTCTGGTGCGGCCCCGTGTACGCATCTGCTAAGAATTTGACGGTGCTGCGGTAGCAATGGCTTTCGGTGGCGTGGAAGCAGATCTAGGAGGGTCGACGGTGGCGGCGGGGCGCGGTGGACGAGACGGTCGTAGGAGCGGCGCCGGCAAGGTGGACGACGGCGGGGATGAAGCGAGAGGACGGGATGCAAGGATCTCGGTCCGAAGCCGTGGATGAGAGAGGTCGATCTCTTGTAATGGACGGCGGCGTCGGGGTATCAACTCTGGCATGGTGGAGGAGGATAGCGGTGGATGGGGCGACGGACGGCGGCGGACGGAGGAGGGTTGGGTGGAGAGGGTGTTTTGGGGAAAAGGGAGGTAGAGAGGAAGGGAGGAACCATCTATTCAGGGCGCGCTTGTCTTAAATGCGAGGAAATTTACAAACTTAGCCCCTGTTTCAAATTTCTACTACATCACAGCAACACTAGTCGGTTGGGGATAGGACGGTAATTCGCATACACCGAATATTTGCCGACGAGAGTTTGTTTTTGGCGCCCACCGTGTATGAATATGAATCGGGGAGGGAGTCGATTTCGGCCGAGGACACACTGTGTTTTGGCGCCCACCGTGTATGAATCCGGGTGAGAGGCGGTTACGTCACGTTTGGGTGAAATTACAAACCTACCCCTATCGAAACCTATAGAAATCCAGCATATAGGCTTTGCATGGCAGGGATAGGCAGTAGTGATTTCCATCTCGCAGATTTTGGTTTCGGGCGATTACTGCGACTTTCCCCGCTTCGTTCAAATTTTTGCAGAGTGCAAGTTTACCATGCCAACTCAATTCGAATCCCGTTTGTATTCTATTTTTTTCGGGCGGGATCCATTTTCAATTGGAATTACATTCTATATACATCATTTTTATATATATACTTTCAAAGGAACAACACCATTTATACATAAATATGGTTTACAAATGGCATGATCTCAAATTTATAAGGTTGTATCCATCAATTTGGATTTTCAAATATTGGAAACCACTTCATTTTGAAATCCAATGTATGCATTCCTCGCTAGCTGTCTCCAATTAATGTGTGTCTCATGCAGGTTTTTTTACTTCTCAAACATGTATAATGTGTTTCACACACGCAACATATAGTGTAATCCTGTTTAGACATTAATTGCATATAAACCATGCATTGTTTGTAACTGAAGAATCTATGGATCACCAATATTGATAAACTATATAAAATTACACGTGTGCCCAAATTCAAATGAATATGCATGTTTGATACACCAATTTGCGTTATGGTATTATCGATGTCGTGATCTCCAGTTTAAATATTTGAATCCCCTTTAATCCAGATATTCGTCTCATATAGCTATCACTCATGCTTATATAGGACGATCTCTCTGGACCTATACGCGTTCATCGTCTCTCAGGTATCTCTCGTGCTACCTGTATGTCGACAATGATCTGTTATCTTCGTAACACATTGACGTTACTCTCTCCCTCGACCTTCATCACTCTCTCTCTCTCTCTCTAAGTATATCTCGCTCCCTGATATGTGTCTCTAACTATGATTCTCCATGTGGAATCTCTTTCTCTCACACAAACACAAAACTTTGTCTCCCGGGGTCTCATTTCTCTCTACTATTCCCATGTGTGCCACTCGCACACCCCTCATACAGAGATGTATTTCGATCCTTAGATATGAGAACCTACGACTCTTCCTCTTCAATATCTCTTTCTCACACACAAACACAAACTCTTTCTCCCAGGGTCTCATATTTATCCATTGTTCTCTTGTATGTCACTCACACACACCCTCTCTCCCTAGAGATATCTTGCGTTCCCTCGTATGTCTCTCTAGCTATCACTCTCATTGTGAAATATCTTTCTCTCCCGCAGACTCAAAACTCCGTCTCTCTGGATCTCATTTCTCTCTGATATATGTTTGTATGTGACTCACATGCACCCTCTCTCTATCTCTCTCACACCCACACACACATAACCCAGCCTTCTGATCCACTCGACTCCTATCTCTAACGCACACTAGCTAGCATCTTTATCTTTCTATTTATCTGTTTCTCCATCAACCTTCTTTCTCGCCCTCACTCTTGATTCCTATTACGCACACTACATATGTTTCTCTCTACATGCAGTCAACTGCCCTCTCACACACATATATAACTTCACCCTTTGAACCACCCGACGGTCATCTCCAACACCCAAACTAGCGGATGTCCCTCTAGCTAGCATCTCCATCTCTGTATCTTTTTGTAGTCTCTCCGTCAACATTTCTTTCTCGCATGGAGTCTTGCTTCCTATCACCCACACTATATATGTCTCTCCATACATACGCATTTATAGGTTGGTCTCTTTTGCACAATCGTTGCGCCTCACTCCCTCTGCTCGCCATAGATGCATGCTCCAGCCCACGCCACTATCTCTTAAAGAAAAAACACATGCTCAATTGTCGGGACTTCTTCTATGCATTCTCACATGCATGCATATTGTCATACCGATCCGTCTCTCCCATGTCGTTGATCTTATGACTTATGTCTTCTTTCTTTTATCTCGATCATGCGCGCGCACACACACACATCCCACGTATAAATGTATACTTCTCACACATGCACGTTCAAGGTCTCTATGTCTCCATGCGTAGTTAATTACCCTCAATCCTAATGCCACATCGAATCGTTCTCCTCTTTTGTGCACATAACTTCCGCCTGGATGGGTAAAACACACACTCACACTTAACAATGTCCTTCTAGCTACCCCCCCCCCCCCCCGCGCGTCTCACTCTTCCCCTATATCCCCGAAACCAATAAGACCATCCCTTAGTCCCTTAGTTTAATTCCCGCCTACATGCACCATCGCTATATAGTAGTCTTCCTCGGTGTCTCTCGAACAAACACGTTCTCTCAAAGTCGACTCCTCTCATGCATATAGGTCCTAATGCGTTTTTCGAGGCTAACTTTGACCAAATGTTAGAGCAATAATATATGACGTGCAACTTACACAAAGCATACCTTCAATTTTGTATGTCAAAGGAGCTTCCAATAATATAATTTGCATAGTATACATCTCATGTGCTATTAATCTTGTCAATAGTCAAAGGTTGTCTTGAAAAACACATTAGGCCCTATATAGATGGAAGGAGGGAGTAGGTCCCATGCAAAAAATGAGAGTAAAATTCAAACATGTAGGCATCGTGGCTCGGTCGATAACATTGAGAAACTTGGTTTTAAAATCATGAAACTTGGCATGGTGTCATGTCATGGTAGTACCATGCCGTGGTAAAAAAATTGGCCGAATAGGAACAAATTTTGGTATAAGCTTCTTGCAAATTGGAGCTTCTCTCAAGAAGGCTCGTGGTTCTGGGAGGGAACGTGTCACCTTTGTGTGCATAATTTAAATTTGAAATACAAGCACAGGTTCCAGTGCACCAAAGTTGGTTGAAAAATCACATGTGTGTCCTCGGGTAAATTTCTAGGTTCCATGCAAGAAATGGGAATGAAATTCAAAATTCTGGGCGTCGTGGCTAGGTTGGAAACATTGAGAAACTTAGTTTTTTTAATTCCTGTAAATACAAAACACGCATGAAAATAATGAAACTTGGCTTGGTGCCATGACATGGCACCAACATGCTGTGGTAAAGTTGCAGTCCGATTTGCGAAGGCGCACACATTAACAATCAACAAAGTCATTTTGGTAGAACTGTTGTCACGTTACAATCGGAAACACAAGTATTATTGAAACCGTGGGCGTTCTACTTACTAGTACCATTTACGTGCCGCCACGCATCCCCTTTTTTATTAGCTAGGAGGCGATGTGCAGGGTAGCTATTTGATGATGAGAGGCGTGCGATCACACCCCTGCGCATGCTTATCGGGAGGAGAGCCCTTTGACCTCCATCTGCCGTCCACCTCTCTCCCAAGGTCTCCATTAATGGCGCCCGAGCCTCTGTTTAATGGCGTGGCTATGTCTCACTTGACTGAGATTTAAGAGAGAAAAAAGAAAATCTCAAAGCACAGATCTTGATGTAAGATGCGACGGACCTATATAGCGTCTACTGCGACTTATAGCAAGACTAATGAATATATAAGGACGATTAATATTTTTTTTGATCAAAAGGGCTTGCCCCTTCCGATTTTCATTACTGAAAACCACCACAATTCACAAGAAGCTCAGCACAACTCCAGCCTAACACGAAGGACTAAAAGCTACCAGATTGAAATCACAACATCCCAAGAGGCCAACAAAGGCCATACATCCGCGCTAGAACCCAACATTTCACAACCGACGACACAATCCACATCCTAAACCGATTATTACATCAAAAGAAACTAGGAAACTAGTCTCCGCGGCGAGCGGCAATGAGCTCTTTCGTGTCCTCAAGATGCTTCTTGAGAACATCCATGGATTCCTCCACCGGCCTTTGGCGCTTGTTGCGGAGCATGTCATTCTTGTCCATAAGTTTCTTCAACAAGGCACTAGCCTCCTCCTACAGGTCTGCACTTCAGACGATCTTCTCCCTCAGCAGGTCGCACTCGGCCCGGAGCCTCTCATTGCCCCCCCTTAGTTGGCGGATGACGCCGGTAGCCTGTTCAAACGAGGCTATCATGTCATCCTGCAACCTCGCCGAGCGGGAGATCTGATCCATCTGGCTGTGGACGATCGCATGCATGCGCCTGTAACAGTTGTCGCGTGCCCGCGAGAAATTTTCCGAGGCCGCCGCGGCGCGGCGGGACATCTCTACTACACTCGTGGCGCGGCGGGACATCTCTGCTTCCGCGGCACGGCCGGACCAGTCTGCTGCATCGACAGTGCGGCAGGACCTCCGTGCTGCTTCAACAGCACGACGGGATCTCTGTGCTGCTACTTCCGCGTGGCGGGGCATGTCGGCTGCTCTCGCAGTGAGGTGGGACATCTCTCGTGCTTCCGCTTCCATGCTCGCCTCCCCCTGGTGGCAATCTCTTGACCCAGAACTCACGCTGGCCATGGCAGACGCAAGGGAAGGATGCTGAATGACTTGTTTGTTTTTGTGGATGAGGAGTTGAGGAGGAATGTGCAGTCATCTTGCCATACTAGTATTTATAACCGAGTACTAATATGCTCCTAAGTGGGAAACCATTTAGGTTGTGATCGGTGTGAACAGGTATGCAATTCAATATAGCATGGAGTAATTTGGAATGTGACGAGACACAAGCTCAAAATTTATTGACGTTTCTAGTTTCGAAGTGCGGCACTATTCCCGGATGGAGTACTTCTTTTTCTACTCCCACCTTTCCGGTTTTATAGGGCTTATGTCAAAATTTTAGTTTTTCCATTTTATAAGGCTCAATTTGGTTGTCCCCAACACATGTTCAGATTCCAAGGTGCATTAAATCATTGCTTGCAAGTATTAAGAGAAAATTGACCAATGCATGTACTTTATGCATGCATGCATTGCAATTAATGCATTAAACCTATCTCTCGGGACTTCTCGCACGCACCATCGTGCCACCCACAAAAACGTGTACTCTGAGTTTAGTAGTACGTTATACAGGAAGAGAAGAGGTGCACGCACGCACTCGTCCTCGCACACACATGTCTATTTTTCTCGAAGAGGATGATGACCCCCGGCCTCTGCATCTTGGAGTCACACATGCAAATATTGAAATATATCGAGTGTAGTGCTTTGATGTGTCACGTCAACTCGTATATCAACGAGAAGTTTGATTATCCTCTCCCTCGCAGACTTAACTACACATGCCTTTGGCTATATGATAGGTTGGCCACACACCTGTAGGGCCCACCTGTCATACACACAAAGGCAGGAGCGTCCCTCCCTCGCCCATGAGCGTGGTGGCTGGCAAGACTAGGAGAAGCTTTCGCTACACACTCTCTGTCCCGCATGTGGTGGACATGCAGCAGTTCAATCGGTGTCAGATGGCCAGAAGCATACTGTAGTACTCCTCCAATGCAGTAGTATTCCATCATTGTTCGACTTCCCGAAGAGGCGAAGAGCCAAGCATAGCCCGGACGCTCGTGTGGCAGTTTCATGTGTATAGTAGTCTAGGATAGCATGTACCATGCCTGTAAGCTTGAAATCATTGGGGTCAGCTCCATGCTATGTGGCCGCCTCGAAGTTTAAAAAAAATTGTCTTCTGGCCCTACTCGGAAACTGCCGCGTGTATTGCCCGGGAAAGCCCCGCCCTAAACTTTTAACTACGCGAAAACAGTTCGAGCGTGTTCGTTCTATATAAATACAGTACTTACTGTATGTTTATTCACCTGTGGGGTTGTTCAATGAATGGAGGGGCGGGGAGCACAAGTGAACAATACTGTAGTACTACTAGTAGTAAGTAGGAGTCGTACAGTAGTCACCTTAAATAGAGAGTTTCTTTTCTTTAATGCCACGTACACAAATTGAAACGCTTGTTGTGGAGAGAAAAAAGATAATCACTCCACTATATATGGACGCAGGGGCCTGAGCGCTTGCTTTACTAGGGTTGCTCTCTTCATTCTCTTATCCTCTCCAGATATAAACAAGACAACGGTAGCGACATTTTCTCTCTACTAACCACTAGTCACAGATCCGGTCGGATCCCTTCGGCCGGTGTGTGTAGAGGACTAAAAGGTGCATCGTTCACGCGGTCATCGCCGCCGAGGGAGGAAACCCGCAGCTGTCGGAGGTGCCCGATCCTCTGCCCATGCCATTCTCTCCGACACATGGCCGGCTCGGGAGGTCCTCCGACCCTTCTTCCTCCCTGCCGTATTGTTCGCAGATCCGACCTGCCGCCACCGACATCCCGGCGACCCTCAGGTATAAATTCTTCAAAAGCGGCCTTGCTCTACTGCCCCAGCTCCCCACGTGTCTGCATGTCCATATTTTTCTACTCCCATCAGCTCTTCCAAATCCACCTAAATTTTTAGTATTAGTAGAGGTAAAGCTACTTCATGCATTCGAATCTAGGACTTTGTTCAAACAACGAAGAAAGGGCGGAAAGTTGTAGCATGAATCTAGGACTTGATTCAAAGAGGAAATAATATGGTGAAAGTAGTAGAGACTGGATACCCAACCAGTCTCTTGGTTGAAAAGGGAAATAATGGGAAAACGCAGTACAAACAGGATAAGGAACAAATCTATTATTGGTTGAAAAAAGGATAGAAAGTGGCGGCTGGTGGACAAGTCAACAGAGTATGTCCAAGATTAGATTTGCTGCCATCACATAGTAAAAGGTCTCCAGGATTCGATTTGCTGCCTTCACATAGTAAAAGGTCTCAGGATTACATTTGATGTGCTCACATAGTAAAAGGTCTCCAGGATTAGATTTGCTACCCTCACATAGTAAAAGGTCTCTAGGATTATATTTGCTGCCCTCACATAGTACAATGGCACTCCTGCTGTTTTCCCCAGTATGATAAGTAAGTTGCTCCTTTACGCTGTTGAGTGTCCTGGTGTCCCCATGGTCCCATGCCCTTAAACCAACTCTATAGCTGCTATTGATTTACCGTGTCTGGTAAACAAGCAATGCCACCATTAAAGTAATCCCATATTTGAGGAATCTCAATGTTGATCATAATGCTTCTGGTAACATGAAGCATCACCGACATTTTAAAATTTCTATTGTCCTTGCGTGATTGCCATGAACATAATTAAGATGCTTCTTTTCTTTTTGTATATGTTTCGTATATTCTTATTGACCAGCAACTGTTTACTTTCTATCTATTTGTGCAGATAGGGATATCCATTTCACCTTGTTGCTATTGTGACCTTTTGGTGAACTGCAGAAAACACTTTTTTTGGTATGAGTGTCTTGTGCAGTTCAAGTAAAATGTCACATGGGCAACATCTCTCAATTTTGGTGGAACTGCACAAAATGGTGATTGGAGTTTCCAAAATCTCCGTCAAGTTCTGCTGGTAATCTCGTGCAACATTTTATTAGCCTTTGCAAGATGGAGCCGTCACTGTCACCACAATGGCACTTTATTTTAGTGGAACTACACAAAAGGATAATAAAAATTATAGTTGCACCTTACATGAGCCGGACAGCCAACCTTAATGTTCCTCAATTTTAGTGCAACTACTAAAGAAGAACCTGCCAGCTCACAAGAGCAAGTACTTCTTGCTAGCTGAATGATGCAATCTTTGCTTCATTTCAGGGGAACTGCTGAAAAAGGCACATGAATTGAATCATGGAACTCCAGGCAGACCTCATCCAAGTAGAGCTGGAGGTTGAGTTCAAGGAGGGCGCTATTAAAGCGAAATCATGCTCTCCTGTCTCCTTGTTTGTGCTGTGCAAACAGGAATACTCAACTACAGATGTTGTGACGATCAAGAGCATTCGCCAAGTTCTTCGATTGTATGACATGGCTAGCCAAGATGGATTTAATCCCGATATTCACTTTATCAAAAGGCTCTAATGGGTTAGTTCTGAATCTTGCAAGCTGGGAATCAGTGAGATGTGTAGGCATCTTTGTTGTACTTATTATTTGGATCTTATTTGTTGGTTCTGAATCTTGCAAGCTGGGAATCAATGAGATGTGTAGGCATCTTTGTTGTACTTATTATTTGGATCTTATTTCTTGGTTCTGAATCTTGCAAGCTGGGAAACACGGCATGATGATGAAGAGGACAACAACCATAACAAACAGTTCAAAATCGGTAGTATTATCTTTGTGAAAGTGCGACAAATGTGATGATCGTGTGCGTCCTGAGAATAATAATTCTAATTGTTGTGCATGTTGATCCTGTGGCACTGATAGAACGAGCGAATGCATTGCTTGTTTTAAGTACAAATTTCTATTAAAGGTAATTAAATTTAAGTAAAGTGACCACTAACTCCTGTTATTACAGTACCAATACAGACCCGCTCATGAACCGACGTGTGGCCGAGGGTGCATCTTCTGTCGGCCATGCAGCGGACGAGGGAGGGTAGTAACTGTTGTCGCATGTACACACATTTAGCTTACTGTTGAATCCAGTTCCCCAAGAGCTGAAAAACGAACTACTGCCGCCGCCTACACACTCGTTCACTCGAAGAGACTCCAATGGCGATCCGAGGGGTGTGCCTGCTGGATATGGAATTCAGCAAGGAGTTCCCCTTTGTGTTCGCCATTCAGTCCTATGGGTGCACCAAGTTGAATGTGATGTACACCAATGATACGGACTCGGTGAAGCTCTGCCTCGCCTCAGTCCTATGGCTGCACCAGGTTCTGGAGCATTCGCCCGTTTCATCAGCAGCGCTGACTGCACCTTCGCTACGGTGGAGAGAAGGAAGAATGCGACAATTTGGCCATCTGGTGCAACAAGCTTGTCGACATCCAGAAGCAATACAAGATCATCAGCAATGGGCAGGAGAAGGACTCCGTGGTTGACTTCGCTGAGACCATCATCGACCCCTGATACGCCAACAAGAAAGAAGACGACCTGAACACGTGGGATGTACCTCTGAATCTAGCCTACATAACCTACGCGGCCAAGGACGCATACACATGCTACGACATGTACAGGCAGATCTTGGACATGAGGGCGTGTCTGCTTCCCGTAACCGACGAGTACACGGACAGCTGCAGCGTCATGATCAAGCGTGCCAGGAAGGTCTAGATGTTGTACTTTATCTGTTTATAAGCACCTTTATCATCTGAGTGTTTCATGCATTAGCCTATGTGTCATAATTATCTGTTTTGTCCGAAATATTTCTTTTAAGAACCCATTAACCTTATTTATTTTTTAGTGGGTATTTGCGTATGTATCTAAACTAGTTCACTTGTCCGTAAAAGAACTAGTTGACTCGGCTGTTGTGCTTTGAATCTCCTTCCTCCCAACATATTCCCCTCCTCAGGTGCACCCAGCAGGTCTCTGAATTTTCTCCCACTTTCTTTTTTGATGTAAACTGAGTTTTCTCCCAGTACTTTCCCCTAGAACCAACTCAACTGTCCCACGTCTAGCCTAAAAACTAATAATACCCCATGTACTATTAACTCATCAAATTAAAATGATATTTTATTTCGTAAGTTGAAAGTTCTTACAAAATAAAAATAAAAATTGTTTATATATAACTTGGCAAGTTAACTCCTAGTGATTGCGTACATAAGCTTGCAAAGATTTTACTGACGTGCAATCATGTGTTTATGTTTTTATAACATTTCTCCGTCTAGCCCAACATGATATTTTCACCCAGCCCAACAAGTCTGCAGATTTCGAGAAAAATGCAAATTGGATTTAAATGGGCTGCATAGATGCTACATCATTGTTTCACCCAGCCCACCAAATGGACTAAAAAAACAAATGGACTGACAGCTGGGTCCACGGCCACAGCCTAGTTTTTTTGTGATTTGCCAAGTAAGTCGCTTTGTTAGGCCTGTTGGGCTGCAAATCTTTCAAGACAAGGAGAGCTTTCATTCGGCTGGCCGAGAAAATGGCCCATCAGTAAGAGAAATGGGCCGTACATTTTTAGAACACATCATACCGGAAATTAGTTTCAAATATCTTTTTTTTTCATTTCGAGACTTCAAATTACATTAATTTTTATGCGTGGAGAATTTGTTGGATTTTTGTAACGCCCCGAGACCGTTACGCCACATGTCTTCCAGTTATTCGATGTGGTTGCCCTGTCATTTGCTTGCGTGACATGCATCTCATATCATGTCATCATGTGCATTGCATTTGCATACGTGTTCGTCTCTTGCATCCAAGCATTTTCCCCGTTGTCCGTTTTGCATTCCGGAGCTCCTATGTCCTCCGGTGTCCCTTTCTACCTCTTTTCGTGTGCGGGTGTTAAAAGTTTTCTTATTGGACCGAGACTTGCCATGCGGCCTTGGTTTACTACCGGTAGACCGCCTGTCAAGTTTCGTGCCATTTGGACTTCGTTTGATACTCCAACGGTTAACCGAGGGACCGAAAAGGCCTCGTGTGTGTTGCAGCCCAACACCTCTCCAAAGTGGCCCAAACCCCACCTAAACCACCTCCATTAGCTAGTCCATTCAATCACGATCGCATGGCCGCAAACCGCACTCAATTTGGAGTCTCCTAGATCCCTCTACCTATAAATGAGTCCCTCCCCCCGAAATTCGCGGTGAAACCCTAGTCCATCTCCCCCTCCCACGGCCGGACACGACCGCCGTCACCCTCGTCCAACCGGCAAGCGCCACGTCGCCTGGGGCGAGCCCCACATCGTCGCCCCCGCCGAAGCCCGCCGTGGCCCGTGGCCGGCCCTCCCGCGCCGCGCACGGGCCAGAGGCGCCCGCACCGCGCTGCCTTCGTCCCCGACCTCGTGCCGCGTCTCGCCCCGCCGCCACCAACCTACGACGCCAGCGCCCGCTCCGGTAGCCGCCGCACATCGCCGTCCCCTGCTGCCGCCCTACTCTGGCGATGGATCCGGCCAGGATCCGGCCCCCAGCGCCTGGATCCATCCATCCCCGACGGGATCCGGCCTTCTCCTCTCCCTCCGGCGACCTCCACTCCGGCGCCGTTGAACCTCGGGAGACGAACCGCTACAGTGTTTCCGGCGAGATCTAGATCCAGATCCAAATTCTCGGTTGACTTTTTCGTCCCTAACCCTAATATTTTTGCTATCTTCATCATGTCATAACTCTGCAACCGTTGCTCCGATTCGTGCGTGTAGTATAGCGAAATGTTCGTCTCGACGAGTACTCCATTTCATCTCATTGCATCATGTTCATTTGAGCTCATCTTGATGCCCTAAATGCTGTTGCAAGAGTGATAGTTTCTGTTAGTTTCAGATTAGTATCAGCAATTACTCTTTTGTCATTTTTGCCATGTTTAGTGTGTGCCTCCTATGAACTTGAGCCCTACATGTGTTTTGAAGTATGCCATGCCATCTTTATAGGGGTGTATGCCATGTATTTTTGTGATCTCTGTGGTGACTATCATAAGCATGGAAAGTAGCTTACTTAATGTTGCTGATTTCAGGGACTTAGAAATATTCCAAGTCTCTGCCCTGTCATTATTTTTATGCCATGTGTTCATGTTGATACCTAGTGATCCGTGTCTCTTTTGAGCATGATCAGCACGGATGTTTTGTAGATATTGTGGTGCTCTATCCATCCATGTCTTTGTTTGCATTTATGGAGTACCCTAGATTGAGTGTTAACATGTTCTTGGCAGAGTGTTAACATATTTAGCAATTTTGCCGAGCTTGTTGTAGTTGGTCCATGTATGCTATGTTGTTGTTCTTGCCATATCTAGCTTCTATGTCGTGTCTACTTGCTGGGTGTATGCTTAGTTTGTCATGCAATGCCTTGTGGTGAGTGCATCGAGCTCGTAAACATGCCTACTTGATATCTATTTTGCCATGTTCCAGTTTTTCACTTAGTCTGAATCTCTTAACGATAATTGCTATGTTCACATGCTTGCCATTTTATTTTCTGATCCCTTTTGGCTTATGGTCAGTAAGGGACTTTGTATGCTTTGAGTAGCTTCATGCCATGCCTTGATTTTCCATGATCTATTCATGTAGCATGTTGTTATCGTGCTCTAAACATTGCTTCCTGATGATAAATTTGTGACATGTTATTTTCACAAAGTCTGTAACATGTTATCTTTTGCACTTTTGCCATGCTTGTTTGAACCTGCTATTGAGTGATTTATCCGTAGCTCAGTGTTCATCTTTTGTCAAGCATCTTGAGTGGATCCCTGCCATGTATTTTGTTGCTATGTTAGAGTGCTGTAGCTCGTTGTTTTGATGCATTTAGATGGCCTTGTGCTGTTAATCGCGGCTTTGTGCCATTCTTGTTTTGCTTGCCATTTCCAAACCGTGCATCCGTTTTCGGTGATCTTTATATCGATTTCAACCGAAATCAACTCATATTTCCAGTGGCACTCTTGGTTTTCCAAGTTGAGATCAGGTTCAATCATTTCCTTTCAGAATCATGCATATGCATTGCATATCACATCCCGCATATCGTGCCTTGTTTATGTGTTGGTTGTTTACTATGTTGTGTGCTTCTTTCCGGTGTTGCTTCTTCGGGTTGGTTCTGATAACATCATGTTTGTGAGGATCCGTTCGACTACGTCCGTTTGTCTTGTTCATGGACTCATTTCTTCTTCCTTGCGGGATCTCAGGCAAGATGGCCATACCCTCGAAATCACTTCTATCTTTGCTTGCTAGTTACTCGCTCTTTTGCTATGCCTATGCTATGATACCTACCACATGCTTTATCATGCCTCCTATATTGCCATGTTCAGATTCTAACCCACCTTGTCCTAACAAACCGTTGTTTGGCTATGTTACCGCTTTACTCAGCCCCTCTTATAGCGTTGCTAGTTGCAGGTGAAGATGGAGATTGAAGTTTGTTCCTTGTTGGAACATGTTTATTGTTGGGATATCACAACATATCTTATTTACTTAATGCATCTATATACTTGGTAAAGGGTGGAAGGCTCGGCCTTATGCCTGGTGTTTTGTTCCACTCTTGCCGCCCTAGTTTCCATCATACCGGTGTTATGTTCCTTGATTTTGCGTTCCTTACGGGGTTGGGTGATAATGGGAACCCCTTGACAGTTCGCCTTGAATAAAACTCCTCCAGCAAGGGCCAACCTTGGTTTTACATTTGCCTCACCTAGCCTTTCTTTTCGCTTGGGTTTCCGGAGCCCGAGGGTCATCTTTATTTAACCCCCCCCCTCGGGGCTAGTGCTCCTCTGAGCATTGGTCCAAACTAGAGCACCGTGCAGGGCCATCCCTTGGCAACTTGGGTTACGCCGGCTCATGTACGGTTAGCTTATCCGGTGTGCCCTGAGAACGAGATATGTGCAGCTCCTATCGGGATTTGTCGGCATAGCGGGTGGTTTTGCTGGTCTTGTTTTACCTTGTCGAAATGTCTTGTAATCGGGATTCTGAGTCTGATCGGGTCTTCCCGCTAGAAGGAATATCCTTCGTTGACCGTGAGAGCTTGTGATGGGCTAAGTTGGGACACCCTTGCAGGGATTTGAACTTTCGAAAGTCGTGCCCGCGGTTATGGGTAGATGGGAATTTGTTAATGTCCAGTTGTAGAAACTTGACACTTGACTTAATTAAAATACATCAACCGCGTGTGTAGCCGTGATGGTCTCTTTTCGGCGGTGTCCGGGAAGTGAACACGGTGTTGGAGTTATGCTTGAACGTAAGTAGTTTCAGGATCACTTCCTGATCATTAATAGTTCTCGAACGTGCTTTGCCTTCTCTTCTCGCTCTCATTTGCGTATGTTAGCCACCATATATGCTAGTGCTTGCTGCAGCTCCACCTCACTTCCCCTTTCCTACCCATAAGCTTAAATAGTCTTGATAGCGAGGGTGTGAGATTGCTTAGTCCCCGTGACTCATAGATTACTTCCAAAACCATTTTCAGGTGCGGACGATGATACCGTGCAGGTGACGCAACCGAGCTCGAGGAGTGGCTCGATGAAGATCGTGTTCGTAGTCTTGTTTTGTTTCCAGTTGATCAGTAGTGGAGCCCAGTTGGGGTCGATCGGGGATCTGTGTAGCATTTGGGGTAGTCTTCTTTTATTTTGGTTCCGTAGCTGGACCTTGTGTGTATTTGGTTGATGTATTGTTATATTCTTGTATTGTGTGACGTGGCGATTGTAAGCCAATTATGTATCCCTTTCCCTTATGTATTACCACACTGCACAGGCCTCACCGCCCCACCGTACTCCCATCGCTGGCCTAGCCATCCCTCTACTCACCCACACCTGCTGTTATTCTCCAGCGACGACAGACGAACCAGTAAACCCTCGTACAGTCGTACTCCCCTCCACATGGGAAACAACTGCCGAGTCTTCCCTGCCTCCGTGTCGTTCCCTTCCTAGGCCTCGCCGTCGTCCACCACCCTGGTGCTCTCGGCGCGGCCTGGTCAACGTGGTCAACGACCGACATGCATCTGTAGTGGACTTTACGTGGAGAGGCCGACAGCGGGTCCATGGCCGCACACAAGGAAATGCCTCCTTATTACGCGCAAAATAAGGATTCCTCCACCTGACATCAGGGACCCACCGAAAGGGCCTCTGTATTTCGCGAAAAAAACGTTACCGCCGTTGACAGATCGGACCCACCAGCTATATCTTCGCAAGCAAGGAAGTGCCTCCTTATTAGGCACAAAAAAATGAACACTCCCCCTGTTAGCTGGGACCCAGTATAGTGGCAGGCTGACTTGTGGGCCTACTAAGTTGACGGGGACGGAGGGCTCTGTCAACTTAGTCAATATGCACGATTCTAGCTCTAGTGACCATACGATGTCCATCCAACGGCCGTAGTGCTTCTTCAACCTCTGGTCTTCTTGCTCCAGCCGCCCAAACCAGCGTCGGTCGTGCCTCGTACTCCTGCCTCCCGTGGCCGGCTGCGATGCGGCGGAGGCCTCACCGCCCCCTACTACTGCCACCGCCGGCCAGGCCATCCCTCTACTCACCCACACCCCCTGTTATTCTACGGCGACGGCAGCCTCACACCGCAGCGAACCAGTGAACCCTCGTACTCCTCTACGTGTGGGCATCCACTGCCGCGTCTTCCCCGGATCCGCGTCGTCCCCTTCCTAGGCCTCGCCGTCGTCCACCGCCATGGTGCTCTCGGCGCGGCATGGTCAACATGGTCAAGGAACGGCTTCCATCAGACGTGGACTGTATGTGGAGAGGCTGACAGCTGGGTCCACGGCCGCAGCAAGGAAGTGCCTCCTTATTACGTGCAAAATAATTATTCCTCCACCTGACAGCGGGACCCACCGGACGAGCCACCGTATTTTGTGAAAAAAATGTTTCCCCCTGACTGCTGGGACCCACCAGCTACACCTTCGCACGCAAGGAAGTGCGTCCGGGCAAAAAAAAACGATTCACCCCTGACTGCTGGGACCCACCAGCTACATCTTCATAGGCTAGGAAGTGTCTAACAGTCGGGACCCACCTGGTCGAAGCGTACGTAGCGTTGTCATTCTGGTCGTGAACGTGTACGTACATACTGGTCGATGTAGAGGCGCGCACGTGTCGTAGTAGAGGCGCGCACATAGCATTTACACGTACGTACAGCGGCCAGGGTGCAAGAAAGAAAATACAGCCACGTATGTGTACATATGGGCGGGGTCTCGAACGCCTACTCGCGCATACGTACGGCCGGGGCTCGTGTACATGGTTGGGTCGGAACAGAGAAACAGCGTCGTCGTCGTGTTCATGGGGAGGCAACGGAATGCGTCATGTTCATGGGGAGGCAACGGAATGCGTCGTGTTCATGGGAGGCAACGGAATGCGTCGTTTTCATCGGGAGGGCTTGGACGGAACAGGCGATGGAAACGAGGCCTTTCGTATCGTAGAACGGAGGAAACGGCCTTTCGTTCGACCGGCCATGTTCGAAATCGGATCCTGTTCATCGGGAGGGGTCTGGCGTACCGCAAAACGGAGGAAACGGACCTCCTACGGTCGAAATGGGGGTCCTGTTGATCGGGAGGGGTGTGGCGTACCGCAAAACGGATGAAATGGACTTGTGTTGGAGCGCTACGGTCGAAACGGGGGTCCTGTTCATCGGGAGGGGTGTGGCGTACCGCAAAACAGGACTCCACGGGATACTGTTCATCTCCACCATCGACATCCTCCAGCCTCCACGGGCTCCTGTTCATCCAGCCTCCACTGCACGCTACTCCACCGGCTACTGTTCAACCACCCCTCCACCATCTACTGTTCATCCAGCCCTCCACACCACGGGGTCCTGTTCAACCACCCCTCCACGGGCACCCCTCCATCGTCTACTGTTCATCCAGCCCTCCACACCACGGGGTCCTGTTCAACCACCCCTCCACCGTCTACTGTTCATCCAGCCCTCCACAACACGGGGTCCTGTTCATCCACCCCTCCACAACACGGGGTCCTGTTCATCCACCCCTCCACGGTCACCCCTCCATCATCTACTGTTCATCCAGCCCTCCACCACACCACCGGGTCCTGTTCATCCAGAGGCAACGCCACCACTCACTGTTCATCCAGACCCCCCCCCCCCCCCGCAACGCTCACAGTTCATCCCATCGATCGGCTTCAGTTAGCAGTAGTAGCGAAGGATTCGCTCGATCGGGTTCAATTAACAGCCAGCAATCGATCGCTCGGGTTCTGTAACGCGTAGCCTGTAGTGCAATTGATCCGGCTCAGTTAGAGCCCAACGCCTCACTCGGGTTCAGTTAGAGCCAACGCCTCGCACACACGCGCGTACGTGTACGAGAGAAACGCGCATCGCTCGGCCCCCGACCTCCCACCATAACCGGGAACTCCCCAAAATTTTCCTCCCCCTCGCTTCTACCACGGTTTTTTCTGTCATGGATGGCCCAAAGAATGTCATGCAGCTGCGTCTCCGGCCCGCCCAGGACGAAAAGCCCATTTTCTGTCATGATTTTTTGTCATAGAGGTAGGAGCCCACCACATCTATGATGATACCGGGTTTTGTCACAATTATCGTCATAGAAGTGTCATATGTAAGACAGAAAAAAATTCGTTCGGCCCAAAATGTCACGGATGTGTCTTTTTTTTTAGTGCTATGAGAAAATGAGACCAATTTCTACTTATTTTATAACTCCCCCAATCAATACTGAACTGACTGAATCTGATGTATCTAATCTAGCTTCCGGTGCAAACATACAAGCTCATGTTGTTCTTGAACCTAAAGTGTCTAATGAACAGACTGCTAATGAAGGATTTGATGCAAACATTTTACATGCTCCTTGTGATGAACATATAGTGTCTAATGAGGGATCTAATGCAAGCATTTTGCAAGCTCATTGAAGGATTTAGTGTCTAATGATGATCTACTATGTTGAGAGAGATAGAGATTTGCAAGCATTGATGACAAGCAAATTATAGTGCATTTTCATAGCTTGAGGAAATGTCGAGGCCATCTACCAGAAAGTCCCCGTATCATGACAAAATAGCATAAATACTTTTCTAATCTGTTGTTTGAATCTATTGGCATACTTGTGCAGGATAGATATATTGATATGCAGTTTGCGCACTGGTTATACGTGCAATTACACTTCGATATTTTCAGCCAGAGAACGAATAATTCAAGCAGGTACAGACCATGTTTGTAGTCCTTGTACACCATGTTGCATTTTTTGTGTTTTTTGGTGCTTGCATCATTTAGTGTTTATAATCTGAACTACTTTGGATCATTAGCTGGTTTTCAAAGTGCATGTAGCTTCACATTTCTCAAGTTATGTTGATTTCCGGAGTGCAGGTGCCTTCGTATTTTTTAAGTTAAATGTTCGCCCCTGGTAACTTGAATTCGTGGATCAGCCACTGCACACAAATCATACACGAATGCCAGTATGAATTAAATGAAATGCAGGGACTTACGCTAGCTCATTGTACAGGCCCACTGCAGCTCTGCTTGCGCTTGGGATGTTCCATCTACAAGTCCATGTTACCACTTGCTTGGATGTGCAGGCCTTGTGCTCCTTGCATCCCCCTCTGCATTTTTGACACGGCGAATGGTTGATCAAATAAGAGGAATCGACCTTGATGTTGTACCGGAGGACAGATACTTACAAGGTTATACGGTTTGTGTAGGATGTGTACCAGATCCGTAGTGCCATCATGCTTCGCTAAAATATGGATTTGCTTGTTTCAGATGATATCTCCAGAAGAAATAAGAGTTAAGATCAGAGTGGCATAGGCGTGTAAGCTAAGAGAACAGTGAAAGGATATCCAAACATTGTCGGAATAGTGCACAAGGGAGGGATGTGTGGATACCTAGTTCGGGCCGGCATTTGGGCATGCTCACCTAGCTAGAGTGCGGGTCACTTCAGAGCAGTTGAGGGTGATGCGCTGGCATTGGCTGGCCACGCACGGATGCAGATCTTGAGTGGCAGCAGAGCGCTACGATGCGGTGGATTAGACCGTTGGTGAAGCCCCAACGGCCTTGGGGGCGGAGGTGCGACGATGTGCTCGGTGAAGTAGCCCCGGTGAGCTGGGAGACGGTGTCGGTGAAGTGCACCTGATGCAGTGGAACTCGGTGTCTGTGAGGCACGTCGGTTGCGGCGGCCGACGTTGTCGGTGGACCACCCGGTGCGGTGGACGAGGGCGTAGATGAGGTAGCTCCGGTGCGGTGGTGAAGCGCGACCGTCGTCTTCGTCGTCGTCGTCCGGCACAGAGGTGGGGAACGGTGGGGAAAGAGACGAGACGAGGGGCGATTCGAGGGTTGGCGGCAAATTAGGGATTTGAGCAATCAGGGTGCGGAAGGGGACGGTGGAGAAGAGAGATTTTGCAGGGCTGGAATTGGGGCCGCCAGATATTTCAATCCGAAACGTGGAAGCACAAACTTATATTGTCGTCATTCTTTTTGGGGGGGAGGGGGTGGGTGGCTGGGTGCTACGCGTCCGTCCGACACACGCGACCACCCCGACAGGACTATGCTTCGGTGCCTTAAGGCAACTGCCTTTGTGTCCATGACATATGGGCCCAACAGGTGGCTGGCCCACATGTCAGTGACCCAAAGGTAGTTGCCTTTAAGGCACCGAAGCAGCGTCCACCCCGACACGACCCTGGTTTGCCTGGTGCGCCTACATTTGAGAATGCAAACGAATCTTCTTTCATTTGCAAATGAATTTGTATGTATTACCATGCCCGTGTTTTCCTTGCAATAATTAGTCATTCGAAACGAGATACTCCATCCGTTCACTTTTGTAAGTCGTTTCAGACAACTTAAAATGAATTGTTTTGCACATTGTCTGAAATGTCTTCAAGGTCTTATAAAAGTGAATAGAGGGAGTACTATAAATTAATTAATGAGGAGTTATTTGAAAAAAATCGAAACGGTACCCACGCTAACGTGGATTAGAGTGTGTGTCACATAATTAGTTATTTGAATTAGAGTGTGTGTCACGTAGTTAGTTATTTGAATTAGAGTGTGTGTGTCACGTAGTGATCTCCAATTCTAACATGGATTTCGCATTTCACTGTATCCATGCTACTTTTTAATACAAATTCATATGTATATGTTGAACACCATGGTAGTGAGAAAACTTTTGGATGGATTCAAACATATGACCTACAAAATAGCACAACAAACTGAGTCAATGTCAACTTTTTGAAACTTAGTATGGCACGAATTCAAAATAATTACCCGTATGTCTGGTTCTTGGTTCAAATCTTACAATGTACACCGAATTGAAACATCGATATTAAGTCTCATACTATGTACATTCAAATGTTGTTTTTAGCCCCCCCCCCACACACACACACAAATGCAACATACTTCCTGTATCGGTCAATCTTCCTCTCCTAACCACCTTAGGAAGCTATCGGTTTCCAACACACGTTCATTCTTTCTCTCCAGGTTTCGATCTCTAAGTCTCTCAACTACACAACCCCTTTTTCCACTTTGTTACCAAATGTATTTACCTCACACACCCGCCATTGCACCCCATGCCGAGCTCTCTCCCCCCCCCCTCTCCCTCTCACCCTCTCGCGCTAAATACATGCATTGCCTATCTAGCCCCCCAACCTCTTGTGCATGCGCACGCACGCACATTGTATATCTAGATCACTCCCTCCGGACTGTCTCACTCTTTCTTCTGCACGGAGGGCCACACTCGCTCAATCTCGCTCTCTTTATCTGAGTCTCATTTAACCTCGTTTTCTTTCACACACAAATGATATATCTCCCTGTTCGGGCCTCGACCGACACACTCTATACTCTCTCACGCAGATTGTCTATCTAGGTCAGTCCATCCAAGCCTCCACCACTCTTTCGAACTCATGGTGGGCCACGCTCACTCAATCTCTCTCTCTCTCTCTCTCTCTCTCTCTCTCTCTCTCTTCGTATGTCTCGATTGACCTCGCTCTTTCTCGATGAAAAACGATATATCACCATGTTGAGCCCAATTCGACCTATTCACATTGTATACTCTCTCACGCACATCGTCTATCTAGGTCACTCTCTCCAACCCGTCTCACTCTTTCGATCGCATGGCGACCCTATGTCATCGGTTGACCTTGCTTCCTCCCACGCAAAAAATATATCTACATGTCTATGACTGGATCATCTCTCAAGCTCTATCTTACAGCCCTCGCCCTTGCCAAAAAGCTCCATCAGACAATATCTCTCCAGAGCATATATATTTGTTCAATGAATGTTGGACCACACTCACTTTGTCTCTCTATCTATATGTCTCTTGATTGACCTCGCTTTCTCACAGCGTATCTTCCACGTGTTGAAGCTACTACCTCTCCATCCCTCGCAAAGCCGGAGCTATTTACATTGCGAGGGGCACTCCAACCTTGGATTAATTTGTGTAGGCATTTATTCTGGTCGGTTTAGATTATATTTTCGTAGCATTCGGCCCACAACTACTCCAATCACCGTAGCGGGTAATTAAGCTACGGGGAGCACCTAATATGAGCACCGGGGAGCCATTGGATCGAAGATGCAGCGGCACACACGAGGCCTGAGTGTTTTATTTGCAAAAAAACCTTTGGAGAGTTTGGAAATTGTGCATAATTACAAAGACTAATCCCAAGCCATTGGATCTCACTTCCAACGGTGTAAAAACTCGTATCACCATAGTATCTAATCTGCGGGGTGGATGTGATATTCTATGCCGCTGTCATTTTTGTTCGTAAACTTGCAAAAAATGTGTAACTCGTGTCGTTACTTGTCTAACCGCGCAAAGTGTTTGTTCAAAAAACCATCCTACACTGAAATATCGGAACAACACACGGGGGTCCCACTTCTCATTATTCAAATTTGGACCTAAAACTAAAAATCTGAAAGACGAGATTCGAACTGGCAACCTGGACTACAAAGCGTAAGTCGATAGCCTGAAAAAATGAACGGTTGTTGTCTTTGTCCCATAACTTGATTTTATATAGTACTTGCGTTGAGTAGAGTAGAGGGAAAGCCTCATCAACACGTGCATGACCGTTATCTCACTTACTGGTGGGTCCTAGGTCTACGATCTCAATCTCTCTTCTCTCCATCGTCTAACCTTTGCACGGGAACACACGAAGAGCGGCGCTAGCTTGCCGTGATGTTATTACAACTAAAAAAACTTGGAAAATAAAAGAATCGCCTAGAATAAGAGACGTTGTGGCTGGTCGAGACGGAGCTAACCACATCTATCCTCCGTGCCATGTTTGCATGATGAAGCTGTGTGGCTAGTTGGGTGTTTTCAACCGACTGGCTAGGTCCCGAGGTCGAACCATAGGTACTACGTCTGATACAGTATATTTTTACACGCACATTTTTCCTCCGTGCCGAGACGTGGCACACCCTACCGCGCGGTTTTGGGGTCCTCCCGGGTGGTGCACGCATATATTCTTCCTGACGTGGGACGCCCTACCGCGCGTTTTCTGGGTCTTCATTGGTCGTAGAGTCGAAGCAAGTAAATGAGTCATCAAATCACGAAAGACCACCTTTCCCGCCGAGTACATCAGTGAAGCACGGTGGCTGGCTAGTTGGGCTAGTTCGACCGATTAGCTAGGCCGCCGCCACATTTGTTTTTTCACCCCTTTTTCTATCTACTTGCCGGCAGGTAAATTTAAATATCCACGGCGGCGTTGCTCTGGTGTTTGGGTGCGGCAGGATTTTTAATTTTTTGATTGCCGGGAGCAGGCGCGGCAGGATTTTTAATTTTTTGATTGACGGGAGCAGGCGCGGCAGCAATTAGTCACGATGACTCCGCCTGTACCCACTGCTCCCTGATGTGAGAAGTCGTCAACTGGTGTTTTACCATGGTGAAAACCAAAAGATTCCCCGCTCCCTCTGCCTTCCCGTAGATTGCATTGCCTTTCAGCCGTTTCGCCCCCTTTGCTTCCTCTCCCCATTGCTTCTACCTGGTGCCATGGCGGCGCAACCGAACACGGAGTCCGAGGTGAGGCTCCTGACACAGGAGCTCCATGCCAAGGATGCGGAGCTCAGGGCCAAGGACGTGGAGCTCTGTGAGCTCAAGGAGGAGAGGAGTGCCATGCTCCTCCGTTTAGTGCAGGAGTGCACGGAACTTCAAAAGCGGCAGGCGTCCACCACAAAGATGCTCGAGGTTTCGGCGGCATTGCTGCAGAAAGCGAGAGATACGATAGGCCGTCAGGGGAGCTGGCTGGAGCGCGAGCGGGCTGATCGTGACGAGGTCCAGGATCGCCTCAGCCACTTGGTGAACCAAGTTGCCACGCACGTGTTGTCGCTGCGCGATGCCTACCATCATGCCAGCGACGATGCCGGCCGTCGGGCTAAACCCGTTCGACCACCCGGTCGACTTCAACGAGCTGCGGCTTCCTGACCTGGTCTCCTTCTTCACCTATATCTCCGAGGAGCTGAGCCGTCTCCGCGCGATGGTGGGGGCTGTGCTGGACAAGGAGGGGTTGCGGGTTGCCGTCGCTGTTGTCGGGCGAATCCTTTCAGGGCTCCGTCACCAGAATCCATTCGTGCCATTGGACACCGTCTTTGACGAGCTAGCTCCCATCGACCAAGAGCGGGCTCTACGGGTGGTTTCACCCTGCATCGCCAACGTCGTGCACCTTGAGAAGCAGAGGGACTTCAGTGGTGTTTAGGTGCCCTCTACATGGGCATGTCCATGTCTCGGCGCAACATGACCGTTGGATCAAACTCAGACAGTGCAGATCAGTCACTGTAGCACAAAGCATGTGGGTGTGTTTGGTTGCATTCTCATCTCAATATAGTTGTTTCCTCTTCATGTATTTTTGTCAACCTACTAGTGTGGACTCATGCACCCTTCATGCACTCTTCCAAACACCCAAAAGTGGGTCAAGAAGGGAACTTCCCATCCCGTGCACCTTTCATACACCCTGCCTAAGACTATTCGTGCTTCATATGGTTAATGTTTCGTGGAATACTGTAGCACCGTACTCTCCGTGCGCTGTGGACCTAGTTCTATTAACATTGATCTCACCGTCCATTCTCGACCGGACAGTCGAAAAAGCGGTACTATGTTATATATAGGAGTAGTTGACATGCGCACAACATCATTTGTTATCGTCATATCTTACTACACTAGCAACAAGATTGTGTAGTACTGACGTATGAACCACTGCACATGCCTAGTAGTAGGAGCATTGTGTATGTTCAAGTGGCTGCCGTGTTTCGCACTCCTCCATAGTAAGAGTGGAAACGCTTGTTGTAATCATTTTTTTCTTCTGAAAAATGGTGGACATGCTCTACCATGCGGATCCTCCTCTAGCCATGCACTAAATTACTGACTTTTGTCGACGTGTGGGACAGCCAGCATCGGGGTCCACCAGCCATGCACTAAATTACTCCGTAGTAGAGTGACGGTAGACTACCCCGATCGAAGCACCGCAGTAATGCCCAATGAGCCATCAAATCACAAAACCACCTCCTTTCCAGCAGTAAGTTGGACGGAGGAAGCAACCATCATTTCACTCTTCTCTCTCAGCTTCCTCTCTACCCAACCCTCGCTTTTGCCTCATCTTGTTCTTCATATCTTCAAGAAAACCCCGACCTGCTTCTGCCATTGTTCTTCTCTCCCAAAGAAGGAAAGGTGAGCGCATCAATGGTGTTGATTCTGGCCAAGGCCTGGTCTAGCAACCCCGAGACTGATCCTATAACTCCCTCTCTTTTCTTCTTTTGGGTTTGTGATTATGGTTTCTTTTCTTTTATTTCTATTTGATAGTTTCTTGATGGACGCTAGAGCACCGGCCGAAGTGATGTCTATGGCTCCGGCCAAAATCGTCGAGGCTCATGGTACGAAGAAGCGCAAGCACCCCGCCGAGACTACCGCAGACAAGCTCAAAGCCATCGCCCTGTCCAAGCCCCCCTCTCCGGGATCCCTCATTAAGCAAGTCCAGGTAATATCTCTTCTTGACGATCTTTTTCTCGATCTTGATCGTGTTTTTTCATCTAACACGCAGTACTAGTACTAGTAGTACAACTTTCTGGGTGATCTTGCATGTGATTTTTGTGTGCCAAATGACGGTTCTAAATTCCTCTTTTGACCAAAACATGCAAGAGGTTGACACTGATTTCTTATAGATTACTTTGAACTACTCCCTCTGTCCCAAATTTCTTGTCTTAGATTTGTCTAGATACAGATGTATCTAATACTAAAATGTGACTTGATACATCCGTATCTAGACAAATCTAAGACAAGAATTTTGGGACAGAGGGAGTACTTTATGAACATCAATGCTACCTTTTAAGAGGGTATATTTGCCTCAGTAACTTGTGTTATGGATATTGCATGTAATTCCTCCGCTCTCATGCATTTGAAGACATGTTCTAGTGTCTTTGTTCACTCATTTCTGTGCGTATATGTAGTCATATATGGAGTATAATATCGAAAATCATCTTATATTTCTGAATGGAGGTAGTAATAAAATATGGTTTCTGTTTGAATTAGAACCAGGTCCGCGGTGGAGATGAAGTTCTCAAAGTCATGCCGTGTGACCTGGAAGACCTGATGATGAGTTCTATTGCTGAACTATCCAGCTGATGTGTCCTTGTCGCCACGTGTCCTGAACTAGTGTTTTCCTGTAGCATTGTTGTCAGGCGTGTTCTCGAGGCTGTACTTGACCACAACAATTTCCTGGCTGTGCCTTCGATTACAAAGGGTGTGGTTCTTGTAAAGCTTCCCAACAAATCTGATGCGGCATGTCTTCATCATCATGTTTATGAGTGGAAAGACCACTCTGTTAGGTTCTCCAAGGTTGACAAGATGGTGATGGTGCATGTAGACATCTAACACGAAGTCCATGGCCTAGTCAGTTAAGCGGGGTTCATCCCGTAGGTCGGTGGCAAAAAATAGTCTACAGAGTTTACTTAGTGCAACTTTGCTTGTCTGTAGTAAGTACTATTGTTCAGTACTTGATTTGTGTTTGTGAACCCTGTATTGTTTATTAGGATAGCCGCTTTTGGTGTGTGGTCAGTCCTGAGAACGGTCTATGTTAATGTCTGTCCACTCAATTCAGTTTGTATATTTTGAAGTATCCATATCATATTTTTTGTGAGGATGGTCTATCAATTATGGTTACACTCCAATATCTGTATGCATTGCAGGGTCTATCGCACCCACCAGGATTTCCAGCCCCATGGATGTTCGGTCCATATGATTTGTCATGACCTTTGGACTATCCTACTTGTGAGAGTAGGCGGGGCCCCTGCATGCCACGCGTAGTTGGACGATCAATCTTTTGTTTAGTACTTCAACATAGTGATTTCCTGGTACGGATTCACTCGTGTCACATCAAGTAAATCTTATTGGTTTACTGTCATGTTTTCTTTCTTTTCCTGCAATTTTACGATGCAGGTTTTGCCATGTGACATTCATCACAGAATAAATCGTTTGGTTTGCTCTACGATGGCTATTTTTGCAGGTTTCACTTCTTATGTCGTGTCAGTAATGAAGGCACTGTCCATCACTTATATTACTGCAAAAAATTGGATCAGTCTGTTGTCTGAGTACAAGCTGAATCCCTATGATGAACTGCAGTTTGGTTTAACAAAAATGCCACAATTAGTCCTTCTCGCGTTTAAAAGAAATGAAGAAAGAAACTGGACCACGGTCACGGATCCTAGTCAAGTTAGAAAGTTAATCATAGCAGACCAGACACGATAGCCGCTGCCTCGCATAGATCGTGCACCGACACTTGCTCTAGCACTGACAGTGGCAGCAACTCAGTCTGATCCAGCTGAGGATTGGGCACCGACCCCGTCAGCGGATCAGTCTGATCTACCGGAGGATCGGGCATCGACACTAGCACCTGCTCCAACACCGGCACCAGCTCTACAAGGAGCACCATCTCCGGCAGCAGCAGCGGCGTCGGCACCTGCACCAACACTTGCACTTGCATCTGCTCCGGCCTGTGCAGTTGCACCGTCAACAGACTGGGCTGCAGTTCGCCCTTCATATACCAAAGTCCTCACAAAAACCGACATGTCCACCTTCTTGGTAAGCATTGGCCGCCCAAGTGCTTCGTTCTTTTTTCTTTCCATGTTGTTTCACATGATTCACTGTGTTGATCTAACTATTTGGGTATGTCTTCTTGTTTGCAAACAGAGAATTCCTAGAGCAACGAGGGAGTCGCTCAACAATCCGGGCGACCGCGGCCAAGTTTCTCTTACCATGCGCGGCCTTGGTGTGAATGAACCTGCTCAATATATTGTAAGTACAAAGGATGGTCGCATGATGATTGATGCTAAAGGATGGTCAAGGTTCAAATCTAAATCATATCTTGCGGTAGGGGATGATGTCAAAATCGAACTTTCTCGGCAAGGAGAGCTGGTCCAAATCAACTTTGAAATTCTTCAGTAGCAGCACGCAACTGCCTAACTGATCTATCCTCCGAGAGATTTTGATGTAATAATCTGGCATGGTGAAACAAGTGTATAGTGTGTATAAGTAGTACGATAGTATTATTTATCACATGGTATATCGTTGATAGAATTGCAACTCCGATTGCTGGTTAGGAACTGTCGTTCGATTTCATTCCAACAGCTACCGTGCTTTACTCAATTTTGTGTATTCTCCTTGCGACAGCATCTAGAACCAGCGCTGTACCGATCACTTGCAATATGAAAAGCACTAAGGTAGAACACATGGGCCCCCAAACATGCAGGGTCGGCCTGCGGCCCAAAGTCCAGAACCTGGTTTCGAGAAGCTGTCGTGCTTTATTCAATTTTGTGTAATTTCATTCCAACAGCTGTCATGCTTTATTCAATTTTGTGTATTCTCCTTGCGATGGCATCTAAAACCAGCGCTGTACCGATCGCTTGCAATATGAAAAGCGCTGAGGTAGAACACATGGCCCCCCAAACATGCAGTGTCGGCCTGCGGCCCAATGTCCAGAACCTGGTTTCGAGAAGCACTAGCTCAGTGCAGAAGTGGCGTCCTCCTCCTGCTGTGGGTTGGGCGAAGATGAATGTTGATACTGCGTTATCTCGCAATGGTGAAACAGGAGCCCTAGCAGTTGTGAGCCGGGATCATACGGGCTTCTTCCTTGGAGCATCGGCACTGGTGTGCGAAAGTGTTACTGATCCAGAGATCCTAGAGGCAATGGCATGTTGCGAGGGGCTATCTCTGGCTCTTGACTTAAACCTGCAACAAGTTCAGATTAGCACCGATTGTTCAGCAATAGTCAAGCATATCAGAGAGGCATACTTGGGGCCCAGCAAAGTTATTATGGACGAGATCAAGATGAAGAAGAATACGTTCCAAACCATGGAGATCATACATGAAAAACGTGAGTCTAATGTTGAAGCGCATGTGCTCGCAAAAGCTGCTACTTCTTTGCCCTGTGTGCGCCATCCTTGGCTCACAGGAACCCCCGAAATTATTTGTATACCTATGGTTGTTAATCTTCAATAAAGCAGCTTCTATCCCTCAAAAAAATCTGAGTATTATATTCTCAGCTGAACCCCCATAATGCCCGTGCGTTGCAGAGGGAGTATATTTCTTGGCAAGGTGAGCCTGTGATATAAAAGACTTGTATATTTTTTACAGAGGGAGTATCTCTGTGTCAAAAAATATATTTATGTGTAACTAGTTACTCCTGTCTTTCTACTTCCTTTCACTGATATGTGGGGCAGCCGGCAATGGCGTCCACGTGCCATATGCACAAATTAGAGTGCACAACTTCACGGTAGACACACCCCGGTCGTAGCGCCGCAGTAATGCCCAATGAGCCATCAAATCACAACCCCCCTTTCCAGCTTTAGCAGTAAGCTGGACGGACGAAGCAGCAATATTTCACTGGGCCTGAATCCCCTTATCCCTCGTCTGCTTGTTCAGAGAAAACCCCCTCTTGGCGATTGCATAGGGTTTTCTCATGGAGAACCAGGTATGAATTCTTCATCCATCCCCGATAAACCCAAGTCCCTTGGTCGCAGGTAATCCTAGGATGGCAGCCGCCGCCGTTGATGCATTTTTCTTCCTACTGAATCTAGTGTGTTTCATTTGCAGTGCCCAAAGTGCGAGTACCCTACAGGTTTTGGCGCCCTCGGCGAGACGCCACACTTGTTCCTTCTCATCCTAACACAACATTTTGAAACGCGCATAGTATGTTGCTAGAATCCTCTTTTCTATCTGGGAGGGTGGGGGTTTTTTGAACATGCTTTGTTCTCATATTATTTTTCCTGCAATGTATTATTTTCTCTGCCAGAACACATGAACTCAAGATGCTCGGCCTTGCCATAACTGAATACACTAGTTTAATGGTCATACTAAAGACAAGCCATGGATATAAGTTCCGAGTTGGGTTCATGAACCAAGAAGATCGCTGCTTTTTATGGCCGAACTTGGATAAACTTTCTCAAGTGTTACAGACTGAAAGTTGGCGCACGAATGTTGATGGAAATAGAAGAACATGGTCTCATCTTCACTGTGATCTTCCACCCCGACGTCGTTCCAATTGTTCATCCATGTTAGTTTTGTATATGGTTCTTGCTTGTTGCCTCGATTACTTCTTAATCCACCTATTCTGTCTAACTAATCACAATTTAACTTTAGAAGTAGCAACGAATCTCTCACGAAGATGCTACTTCTAACTAATATTTTCTTATAATTGGTGGCACGTGTAGCTTTTTTCAGAGTTAAGCAGTCTGCTCGTTTGTTACTCTATAATAACTCGGCTGTAACTAATGCCACTGAAGTTGACTGGATCGACATCCACAAGTTCCTACACTTTATTGATCATCTTGAGGTCCTTGTGGGGCGTTTCAATGGTGGAAGGCCACGTGGGATATGTGTGCCACTGCTGCACTCGTTGAACAGGTCCAACTGGGTCGAGAAACTTATGGTACAAGCTGTTTTCTGTTATATATGTTGTTCATAAACTATTGCTTATACACAGTTTTACAGCTGTGATCTTCTTGAAATAGGAACTGCCGAGTTCTATTGTTCCTATACAGATGCCTGACCATGGTCGGGTCAGACTTGCGCTTGGTCACAACATGATGTTTATGACGACCTACTCAATTCCCCTTGGAGGTGAAAAGATACTTATTCATGGGTGGTCTCAAATAATGAAGGCCCGTCCATCTTGGAGAATAGGACAGAAGATTATGTTCATGCTTTTCCATGGCTCTAAAGTGAATATCCTGTTTATTGACCACGTTGTGAGATGAAGCCGCTTTCAGAAGGTTGTGGATGCGCGGGGTGGCGCCTGGGCCTTGTCCTGGGGCTTGGCGGCCTCACCCTTGGTTAAGTTTAGGAAAAGTAGCACTGTTCGAGGCATTCTTTGTATGGTTGAACCTGTATAAGTACTCATACTGCTTTCAGCTCTGGTTGTTAAGTGCCCCTACTGGTTTCAGTTAAGGTTGTTAAGTACTCCTGCTGCTTTTACAGTCTATCGTGTTTCTTCAGTCCTGTCTTCCTCCAGCTGCCAAAACCAAACCAGCGCCAGCGGGGCCGCCTGCTTCTGCCTCCCACGACTGGCTGCGCCTCAGCACACGCATCGCCGCCCCGCCGTCTCCTAAATTGTTAACGCCAACGTCCTCCGCGCGCTTTGGTGCGCTCGCCGCGGTGCCGCCCTCTCGCGTTGTCAACATGCTCAACAAACAACAGGAATCGGCAGAAGTACGTGGAGAGGATCACAGTAGGGGCCCACCACGTCAGCGTATGGAAAAATAAAATGCTTCCTCCTAGTGTTTTCCTGACATCTGGGACCCACGACATTGTTAGTGTATATAGTCAATAGACAAGAGAACAACACAAGATCGGCTGACACCTGGGAAGTAGCTACTCGAGCAGTATTTTTTTTGTTTGGTATTGTTGAGACGGAGCAGGGTTTGAACTGGGCTGTGGCCCATCTATCCCAGGCTTATATTTTATGTTCACCATGTGACCAGCCCAGCTATTTTTTCTTTTGAAAATGAGCCCAGTTTATTTTTTCTGAAGAATACCCAATCCATGCCTACTTATTTTTCTATGCCCTGATGGGCTGCAACTCTTTCAAGACGCTTGCAAATCTTGAAAGTAATATGAAATGGGATGTAAATATAAAAATAGATGACAAATTGGCAATTACTTTATAATTTCTGAATTTTATTACATTTTCAGATTCCTATTTCACTGGGCATTAACCTAATTTAAATATATCTTCAAAGTACTTTAAATCTGGCTGGATATTTCGGTATTAAAAATAGTTTGGAACCCACAGAAATATGCGAAATTGGCCCTGGCCAACCAAAAAACGACTGCAATAAATTGCATAGGAAGTTGCCATGAGCTATATATAAATTATTAAAAAAAGAGGCAGTGGTCTGACTTGTGGGCCTGTTTACTTGACGTGTATGCAAGATTTTTTTAGTTATTATATACGTCAACAAACCATCCTAGCAGACGTAACCATTGGATGTCAATCCAACGGCCGTCGTGTTTCTTGAATCTCTGATCTTCTTGCTCCAGTCGCCAAAGCAGCGCCGGCGGGACCGCCTACTCCCACCTCCCGTGGCCGGCTGTGCTGCCGTGCAGGCCTCAGCGCCCCCTACTACTCCCACCGCTGGCCAGGGCATCCCTCTACTCACCCACACCCCATGTTATTCTGCGGCAATAGCAGCCTCACACCGTAGCCGAACCGGTGAATGCTCGTACTCCTCTCCGCGTGGGCATCCACTACAGCGTCTTCCCCGGCTCCACGTCGTCCCCTTCCTACGCCTCGCCGTCATCCACCGCCGTGGTGCTCTCGGCGCGGCGTGGTCAATGTGGTCAACGACCGACTTCCACCGGAAGAGTACTGTACATGGAGAGGTTGACAGCTGGGTCCACGACAGCCGCAATGAAGTGCCTCTTTATTACACAGAAAATAATTATTCCTCCACCTGACAGCGGGGACCCACCGGACAGGCCACCAGTATTTTGCGAAAAAAATCGTTTCCCCCTGACTGCTGGGACCCACCGGACGGGCCACCGTATTTCACGAAAAAAACGTTCCCCCCGCTGTCAGCTCGGACCCACCAGAAGTGCCTCCTTATTACGCACAAAAAAATGAATACTCCCCCGGCTAGCTGGGACCCACCTTGGAGGGAGGCTGACTTGTGGGCCTACTAAGTTGACGGGGACGAAGGGCTTTGTCAACTTAGTCGATATGAACGATTCTAGCTCAAGTGACCGTACGATGTCCATCCAACGGCCGTAGTGCTTCTTCAACCTCTGGTCTTCTTGCTCTAGCCGCCCAAAGCAGCGCCGGTCGTGCCGCATGCTCCTTCCTCACGTGGTTGGCTGTGCTGCACGGAGGCCTCACCGCCCCTACTATTCCCACCGCTGGCCAGGACCTCCGGCGATGGCAGCCTCACACCGCAGCCGAACCAGTGAACCCTCGTACTCCTCTCCGCGCGGGCTTCCACTGCCGCGTCTTCCCCAGCTCCGCATCGTCCCCTTCCTAGGCCTCGCCATCGTCCTCCGCCGTGGTGCTCTCGGCACGGCGTGGTCAATGTGGTCAATGACCGACTTCCATCGGAAGAGTATTGTGCGTGGAGACGCTTAAAGCTGGGTCCACGGCCGCAGCAATGAAGTGCCTCCTTATTATGCGCAAAATAATTATTCCTCCACCAGATAGCGGGGACTCACCGGACGGGCCAACGTATTTCGCAAAAAAAACGTTTGCCCCTGACTGCTGGGACCCACCAACTACATCTTCACACGCCAGGTCGGGACCCACCTGGTCGAAGCGTACGTAGCGTTGTCATTCTGGTTGCGAACGTGTATGTACATATATACTGGTCGATGTAGAGGCGCGCATGTGTCGTAGTAGAGGCGCGCATGTAGCATGTACACGTACATACAGCGGCCAGGGTCCAAGAAAGAAAATACGGCCACGTATGTGTACATACGGGCAAGGTCTCAAACGCCTACTCGCGCATACGTACGGCCAGGGCTCGTGTACATGGCTGGGTCGGAACGGAGAAACAGCATCGTTGTCGTGTTCATGGGGAGGCAACGAAATGCGTCGTGTTCATGGGGAGGCAACGGAATGTGTTGTGTTCATCAGGAGGGCTTGGACGGAACAGGCGATGGAAACGAGGCCTGGCATACCGCAGAACGGAGGAAACGGCCTTGTGTTCGACCGGCCACGTTTGTAACGGGATCCTGTTCATTGGGAGGGGTCTGGCGTACCGCAAAACGGAGGAAACGTACCTCCTACGGTCGAAACGGGGGTCCTGTTCATCGGGAGGGGTGTGGCATACTGCAAAACGGACGAAACGGACCTCCTACGGTTGAAACGGGGGTCCTGTTCATCGGGAGGAGTGTGGCGTACCGTAAAACGGGACTCCACAGGATACTGTTCATGTCCACCGTCGACCCCCTCTAGCCTCCACGAGATACTGTTCATCCACCGTCGACCTCCTCCAGCCTCCACCTACGGCTGTTCATCCACGAGCTCCTGTTCATCCAGCCTCCACCGTGCGCTACTCCACCGGATACTGTTCAACCAGCCTCTCAACGGGCTCCTGTTCAACCACCTCTCCATGGGCTACTGTTCATCCTGCCCTCCACCGTCTACTGTTCATCCTGCCCTCCACGGGGTGGTCCTGTTCATCCAGCCCTCCACGGGGTCCTGTTCATCCAGCCCCAACCGGCTTGATCGATCGGGGTCCTGTTCATCCAGAGGAAACCCCACGGGGTCCTGTTCATCCACCCACACCGGGAACTGTTCATCCAACCCCCCCCCCCCCCCCCCCGCAACACTCACTGTTCATCCAGAGGCAGCATCGATTGGCTTCGATTAGCAGCAATAGCGAAGGAATCGCTCGATCGGGTTCAGTTAACAGCCATCGATCGATCGCTCGGGTTCAGTAACGCGTAGCCTGCAGTGCAATCGCTCGGGTTCAGTTAGAGTCTAACGCCTCGCTCGGGTTCAGTTAGAGCCAACGCCTCGCACACACGCACGTACGTGTATGAGAGAAATGCATATCGCTCGGCCCCCGACCTCCCACCATAACCGGGAACTCCCCGAAATTTTCCTCGCCCTCGCTTCTACCATGGTTTTTTCCGTCATGGACGGCCCAAAGAATGTCATGCAGCTGCGTCTCTAGACCACCTAGGACGAAAAGCCCATTTTCTGTCATGATTTTTTGTCACAGAAGTAGGAGCCCACCACATCTATGATGATACCGGGTTTTGTCACAATTATCGTCATAGAAGTGTCATATGTATGACAGAAAAAAAATTCATTCGGCCCAAAATGTCACGGATGTGTCTTTTTTTTGTAGTGTTCACTGGGACTGGGACGGGGGCCGGATTGCTAGGTGAGCTCTGAACGTGCCAGACGATCCTGTTGGAGGTTACTCCGGACTCGCTTTACGGTGTCGGGGGCTGTATCGCTGAATTGCCGGTTTGCCTAAAAAGGCTGCTTTATGCGTCAGCTGCGAGGGCCGCAGTATGCTCTTCCGTGCGAAGCGAGCATTATGTGTTTCCATTAACTGTTATGACCCCCTAGGTCCTGGCATCTTGAGCTTGAGGTATGCGTAATGCGGTACCGCATTAAATTTTGCAAATGTGGTTCGCCCGAGCAGTGCGTGATAGCCACTGCGGAACAAGACGATATCGAAGATTAACTCCTCACTTCGGATGTTGTCCGGAGCTTCGAAGACCACTTCCAATGTAATTGAGCCCGTGCAATGGGTCTCTACACCTGGGATGACACCCTTAAAGGTGGTTTTGGTGGGTTTGATCCACAAGGGGTCTATACCCATTTTGCGCATTGTATCCTGATTGAGCAGGTTCAGGCTACTGCCGCCATCCATAAGGACTCGGGTGAGGTGAAATTCGTCGATGATGGGGTCTAGGACCAATGCGGTGGATCCACCATGACGGATACTAGTGGGGTGGTCCCTGCGATCGAAGGTGATCGGACAAGAGGACCATGGGTTGAACTTTGGGGCAACGGGCTCCATCGCATAGACGTCCCTTAGTGCATGCTTCCATTACCTCTTGGGAATGTCGGTTGCGTATATCATGTTCACCATCTTCACTTGTGGGGGGAACCTCCTCTGTCCTCCTGTGTTCGGTGGCTGGCGCTCATCCTCGTCATCACTATGCAGCCCCTTGTCCTTGTTTTTGGCATTTAACTTGCCGGCCTGCTTGAACACCCAGCATTCTCTGTTGGTGTGATTGGCTGGCTTATCAGGGGTGCCGTGTATTTGACACGAGCGATCGAGTATGCGATCCAAACTGGATGGGCCCAGAGTACTTCTTTTGAATGACTTTTTCTGCTGACAGGATTTAGAGCCTCTGAATCCGGCATTGACTGTCGTATCATCGGCGTTATCGCCATTGTTGTGGCGCTTTTGTCTGTTATGGCGTGGTCTGCCGTTGGCATCTTTGGTATCCGAAGTGCCTGGATTCCTTGATGCGTTGTTACTGCGAGCCAGCCAGCTATCCTCGCCCGCACAAAAGCGGGTCCTGGGTGTCGTGAGGGCTGCCATAGACTTTGGCTTCTCCTGGCCAAGGTGCCGGGCGAGCCACTCGTCACGGATGTTATGCTTGAATGCCGCTAAGGCCTCTGCGTCCGGACAGTCGATAGTTTGGTTTTTCTTAGTTAGGAACCGTGTCCAGAATTGCCTGGCCGATTCCCCGGGCTGCTGAGTTATATGGCTCAAGTCATCAGCATCCGGTAGTCACACATAAGTGCCTTGGAAGTTGTCAAGGAATGGCGTCTTCCAAGTCCTCCCAACTGCCGACGGAGTCTGCTGGCAAGCTATTCAGCCAATGCCAAGCTGGTCCTTTGAGTTTTAGTGGGAGGTACTTGATGGCATGAAGATCATCGCCGCGAGCCATGTGGATATGGAGGAGAAAATCGTCAATCCATACAGCCAGATCTGTTGTACCATCATACGATTCGATATTTAGGGGTTTAAAACCCTCCGGGAATTCGTGATCCATAACTTCATCAGTGAAGCATAGGGGGTGTGCGGCACCTCTGTGCCAGGAAATATTACGACGCAGTTCATATGAGTCTTCTCTGCTGTGTTCGGCCCTGCCGGATTTACTTTTAGTGTATCCGGCACGACGGTTATCGTCGCTCGTTGGCGCGCACCCCCTTGACCCATATATCGACCTTACATATTTTTCCCTGCTTTCCAATATGTCTTGCAGGTCCCATGTGTTGCCTCGGGCCTTGGTATTTTTGATTGAGTGGCGGCGGGGTGCAGGCTAAACTTCAGGTTGAAACGCCTCTCTGGCTTGGCCACGCGGTGGCCGGGCAGCCGCATCGTACACTGGTAATGTGGGTTTCAATGCTTCCTCCTCGAGGTGAGGTAACAACCTACGCTTTGGGTAACTCTTGGAGGGGCGCTCGAGTTCGTATTCCTCGGCCACAAGGACTTTGGTCCATCTGTCTGCTAGCAAATCTTGATTAGCTTGAAGCTGTTGTTGCTTTTTCTTTAGGCTATTTGTTGTGGCCATAAGCCGGCGCTTGAAGCGCTCCAGCTCGACGGGATCCTCAGGCATGATGAATTCTTCATTGCCGAGGCTCACCTCATCTTCGGAGAGAGGCATGTAATTGTCCTCCTCCGATTCTCCATCTGCTGCCTGCTCTGGAGGGCTAGCTTGTTCGCCCTCCCTCTCTACATTGTGCTGGGGGGACTGTGGTTGTCTTCGGCACTATCCGGAGTGTTATTGTCTCTTGTGCCAGTATCACTACTTTTGCTGTGGCGGGACTTAGAGCCGCGCCGCTGACGTTGGAGCTTGGGTTGCTTCTTGGAGGGGTCATCCTCCGCTGTCTCGTCACCATTGCCTTCTTTGGGGTGTCCACCATGTATATATCATATGATGAGGTGGCGATCCAGTGCCCTGTTGGCGGTGGTTCCTGTTCGTCTCCTGCATCATCGTCCATACCGTCGAAGTCTTCGGAGTCGCAATCAAGCAAGTCGGTTAAATCGTCGACGGTGGCTACTAAGTGGGTGGTGGGTGGGCAGCGAATTTCTTCGTCGTCCGCATCCCATTCTAGACGGACATAGTTTGGCCAAGGCTCTCCTGACAAGGAGAGAGACCTTAATGAATTTAGCACATCGCCGAAAGGCGAGTGCTGAAAGATATCCGCGGAGGTGAACTCCATGATCGGCGCCCAATCGGACTCGATAGGCACGGATGCAGGCGGCTCGGAGTCCGTGGCCGGGGACGAATCTAGTGGTTTGGCAACACGGCTCTTGCAAGGGGTGAAGTCAGAATTTGGCTCTATCGCCGCTGAGAGTGCGGTCTCCATGGCGGGGTCTATCCCTCCGTCCTCGGATGGTGCAATTTCATCCGGATTGAAGGCCGGAGTGGTTGTAGATGCGATCTCCTGAACACTGTCCGGCGGCAGAGTTACGTCATGCTCGTCGTGATTGTGCGGCGCACTTGACATGGGCTAGAATCCGTCGAAGATCAAGTCTTCGCGGATGTCGGCAGTGTAGTTTAGGTTTCCGAATCTGACCTGATGGCCAAGGGCGTAGCTCTCGATCTTCTCCAGTTGGCCAAGCGAGTTGGCCCGCAGTGTGAAGCCGCCGAATACGAAGATTTGTCCGGGGATGAAACCCTCACCTTGGACCGCATCGTTATCGATGATCGAAGGAGCCATCAAGCCTTACGGTGACGGCACAGTGGAACTCTCAATGAAAGCACCAATGTCGGTGTCAAAACCGGCAGATCTCGGGTAGGGGGTCCCGAACTATGCGTCAAAGGTGGATGGTAATTGGAGGCAGGGGACACGATGTTTACCCAGGTTCGGGCCCTCTTGATGGAGGTAATACCCTATGTCCTGCTTGATTGTTCTTGATGATATGAGTATTACAAGAGTTGATCTACCACGAGATCATAGAGGCTAAACCCTAGAAGCTAGCCTATGGTATGATTGTATGTTGTCCTACGGACTAAACCCTCCGGTTTATATAGACACCGGACGGGGTTAGGGTTACACAGAGTCAGTTACAAGGGAGGAGATCTACATATCCGTATTGCCAAGCTTGCCTTCCACGCCAAGGAAAGTCCCATTTGGACACGGGACGAAGTCTTCAATCTTGTATCTTCATAGTCCAACAGTCTGGCCAAAGGATATAGTCCGGCTGTCCGGAGACCCCCTAATCCAGGACTCCCTCAGTGCGTCACTGCCATAAACTTGGCCAGTGCAGGATACCCAAGGATGGCAATGTACGGAAAACGGATGTGGGCGACATCGAAGTCGATGAGCTCGGTGTGCTAGTTGTTACGCTAGCCGAAGGTGACAGGGAGGCGGACCTGCCCTATCTGGGTGGTGGAGCTGTCTGTCACTCATGAGAAACGCTTGGTAGGCTGAAGCTGATCGTGGCACTTGAAGGCTATCAAACATCTCGACGGACAGGACATTGAGCCCTGTGCCGTCGTCGATGAGGGTCTTGGTGACTTGGATGTTGCTGATGATGGGTGATCAAAGCATCGGAAGGACACCGGCGGTCGCCGTGCACTTGAGCTGGTCCGCCGAGCTAAAGGTGATGGCGCACTTGGACCACCTGAGCGGGCGCGTGGCCTCGAGTCTGGGAAGGGCCATGTTCACCTCATGAGCAAACTGCTTGAAGATGCGCTGGGAAGCTAGGGCCTGAGCACTGCCCAAGATGTAGGCGATAGAGCGTGGCTCCTAGAAGCTCCTGCCCCCTCGTCCTGATGGTAGTCGTCATTCCTCCTTGGTGGTGGCGGCAGCGGAGGGCGGCTAGCGTTGCCCTGAGGACGGTTCTCACGAGGCTGGTCCCTCCAGGCACCCTCACGAGGTTGGTCCTACCAGTGGTCCTCGCGAGGCCGGTCACGCCATTCCTAACGGGGGTCGCGGTCGTCCCAGCGTCGCCCACTTCATCATCCTCCTCGGCTGTAGCCCTGGTCATTGCGCTCGGAGCACCAACCGAAGCGTCCATCTCGAATGGCCCTGAGCTCTTGGCAGTCGTTGGTGTTGTGGATATGTACGTTGTGGAAGGCGCAGAACGAACGGCTGCTCTTAGACGACTCGGGGTGGTCTCGGCCGCGCTTCGTGTCCGGCTCCGCATCATGCACGGCTACTCCCTTGCGCTTCACGTCCATGGCCTTGGCTTTCTTCTCTTCGGGGTCAGCGGCAGGGAGCTCGAGGAGGGAGAGGCGCCCCTCCTCAGCTCTTGCGCACTTGGTCACCATGTTGAACATCTCCAGGGCCGAGCATAGCTCCTCGTGGATAGCGAGCTCCTCCTTCATCTTGACATTGCGGACACTATCAGAGAACGCTGAGATGATGGCCTCGTCTGGCACCCTGGGGATCTTGAGGCTAACGCTGTTGAAGCGCTGGATGTACTTCTGCAGGGTCTCCCTCGGTTGCTGTTTGATGCGGCGCAGGTCACCTGCGGCCGGCCGGCGGTCACGAGTGCCCTGGAAGTTGGCGACGAAGCGCTCATGCATCTCGCCCCAGGATGAGATCGATCCCGTGGGCAAGTTCAGGAGCCACGAGCGAGCGCCATCCTTGAGAGCCGTGGGAAAACAGTTCGCCATTGGCCGCCTCGATGCTCAACTCGTAGAGCTGCAAGAACTCCACATGGTGGGGGGTGTCGTCGTAGCACGGAGGCAGGTACAGCTTGAATGTGCCTGGCTAGTCGGCTGTCGGATTTCGGGTTCCGGCAGACCCTTAAGGTTCGAACACTGGGGTGCGCGCGGAGATCATGCCTTCAACCTCTCCGTCTCATAAGGAACTAAAACTACCAAAAGAACAGCACAAGGAACACAAGATTTATACTGGTTCGGGCCACCGTTGTGGTGTAATACCCTACTCCAGTGTGTGGTTGGTGGATTGCCTCTTGGGGCTGATGAGGATAAACAATACAAGGAAGAACAGCCTCGCGAGGGTCTGTTCTTGGCCGGGGTGATGAACTGCTAGGAGGAGTTCAGCCACCTTTCTCTCTCTCTCTCTCGTCGATGATTCGGACCCCTTGCTATGTGGGTGGCTAGTCCTATTTATAGAGGCCCTGGTCCTCTTCCCAAATATTGAGCAGGAAAGGAGCCAACAATGGCGGGCTAATTTGAAGGGGGACGGCGAGTACACATATCCTAACAAAAGCAGTCTTCGCCTGCCAAAGGCTCTGGTGATGATGCCGTGCTGGGCTCCATGGTGACCTCCGTCTCGTAGTCCTCCTGGTCCTGGTCTCGTTGCACCGAAACGGCAACCTTTGCCTGATGCCTCGATACTCCGCGGCTGCGCTTGCCCCCTTTGCACCAAAGGGGAAAGAAGGACGCTGCGCGCGCTGGCACCCGCCTGGCGCCCTGAGTCGTCACGGCTTACGTCATGGGCGCCTCGCGAGGTACCCTGCCTTGATATCTCCGCCTCCTCGCGAGCCAGCCTGATGAGGCTTCGCCTGAGGATGCGCCATGTCATCCACCTCGCGAGGCTTGGCCCCTCGCGAGGGTCTTGAGTCTTGTGTTGATGAAGGTGGGCCGTGTTGGGCCCCCATTTGAGCCACGCCGCAGGCCGCAGGCAGGCATGTCTGGGGACCCCCGTTCCCAGAACGCCGACAGTAGCCCCCGGGCCCAAGGTGCGCACGGACTTGGCCGTGCCGAGAGGCGAAAGGGCAAGGGCAAAGCACCGCGGGCCCTAACAGCCTGCGGCCTTGGACGCCGCGTGGCGGTCGATTGGTCGTGGGCGTCTCCACTTCCCCATGACGCCTTGGTGATCGCGCGAGTCGGACAAGCCCCTGCATGTAGAACGTGTTAAGATTACCTGTGATCGTGGAGGCCGGCGGTTGGCCTTCGCCGGCTACAAGTACGGTGCCATGCGTGCCCCTCCAGATCATCCCTTCTTGCTCTCTCCTTCGCCTCAGTTCTTGCTCCGTCTTGGTGTGATGGCTCCGTCGAGGAAGTACTCGGCTGCAGAAAAGGGGAAGGCCCTCCGGGTTGGTCCTGCTTCTCCCCCGCCCAAGCGCGGTCGTGGGCGCCCACGGAAGCATCCGGTGGCCGCCCCGGCAGCGCTCGGTGGTCGTGGGGGCGACTCCCTGCGCGGCGGCGGGCGAGCCACCGCGGCTGAGGGACGTGCCTGGGTTGCGCGCTCCCCCAGGCCGCGCTTTCGAGCTGTGCAGGCGCCGCCAGAGTTCGTCGTCTGGTCGGCGGAGCCGACTAGCGCTCGGCTCCCACTCCCTCGCTTCCTCCTTGGTGAACTCCCGGCCGGTGCTCCTGGTGATCTCTGGCTTCAGGCGGAGGGCTGCTGCAGCAGGTCCTCATGGGTCACGCTGGAGGTCTCTGCCAGCGGGGGCTTGGCCTTCACCCGTGGCTGCAGGCGTTCGCCTGCGCTCGCGGCCTGGAGCGCCGGTGCACTCTGCACTTCAGGTTCGACGGCGATGCCACCCTCTATGTGAGGGTGTTCGGGGAAGATGGTCGCCGCGCGGGGTGGTGCCCCAAGGACGACGACCGCGTCCGCGGGCCCCGCTCCGATGGCGATGGAGGAGATAGCACCCGCGCGGATGGCGGCGTCCGCGACTCCTCAAGCTTCGTCGACTCTTCCTCAAGTGACTCCCCCAGCGGTTGCAGTAGTCCGCCCCCGCGCCGCCGAGCTCGCTTGGGTGGTGGTGGTTCGTCCGCCCGCCGTCGTGCCCCGGTGAAGCGCGAGAGGGATTCCGCCTGAGGCACGGAGGCAGCCCGTGTCGCCTCCGCGGGCTGATGTGAGGAGGGCTGCACCGGGCTCGTCCCTTCCTTTTCCTTTTGTTTCCTGCGTCAGACAGAACAGCTGCATGGAGCCCCGCTAGGGCGTGTTGGGAAATATTGTCGTTTCAGCTATTACCTTGATCTTATTTTTGCGCTGCTTAATTACACGCCTGTGCGTAGATAGTTTTTGACCCCTGCCGGGGGGGCGATCGACCCAGGCCTTGTGTACGCGTCGCGGTGCCCGAGGGGCACGGACTAGAAGGGGTGCTCCTGTAATGTGCCAGGACAATGAAACCTTCCCGTGGCTAGGGCAGAAACGCTCGCGAGGACGTCTGAGCACCATCCCTCGCGAGGTTGGTTATGAGAGAAACCAAAGCAAGGAGCGAAAATCGACGAACCACAAATCAGCAACAGCGATAACTTCAATAAGACTTCAAATGCAAACAAACACGTCAACTGCGGAAAGCAAATGAAAAGCCGCGTCCGGCACCTAATCTAGTCTTCGACGTCTTCTCACCAGCGCGGAGCTAAGTGCTGCCACTGGGTGTGGGAGGGAGCCCCAGGGCCTGAGGCCGGCGCTCCCGAGACTCCGGGGCGTGTACAACCCCACTCATTATTACGTGAGAGTGTCACGGGGCGGCGAGCTTCACAGGCATTAGCCTTGCTTCACAGGCCCCGGGCCTTTTTCCAAAGCGCGATAGCTTCACAGGCACTCGCCTTGCTTCACAGGCTCTGGGCCTTTCCCAAAGCGCGATAGCTTCACAGGCACTCGCCTTGCTTCACAGGCTCTGGGCCTTTCCAAAAGCGATGATCTTCACAGGCACTCGCCTTGCTTCACAGGCTCTGGGCCTTTCCAAAAGCGATGATCTTCACAGGCACTCGCCTTGCTTCACAGGCTCTGGGCCTTTCCAAAAGCGATGATCTTCACAGGCACTCGCCTTGCTTCACAGGCTCTGGGCCTTTCCAAAAGCGATGATCTTCACAGGCACTCGCCTTGCTTCACAGGCTCTGGGCCTTTCCAAAAGCGATGATCTTCACAGGCACTCGCCTTGCTTCATAGGCTCTGGGCCTTTTCAGGGGTAGAACCTCCGAAGGTGCTGGATGTTCCACGCATTCTGGACCGGCACTCCCTCTTGAGTCTCCAAGCGTGCAGAGCCGGGCCTGGAAACATGAACAACCTTGAACGGGCCCTCCCACATGGGAGAGAGCTTGTGCAATCCCTCCCTGGAGATGAGCCGCCTGAGCACGAGGTCTCCTACCTCAAGAGTCCTGGGGCGGATGTTGCGGCAGTGATATCGCCGCAGCGCTTGCTGATACCTCGCCGCTCGTAGCGCGGCCTCCCGGCGATGTTCCTCCCCCAACACGAGGTCCATCCCCCGCATGGCGTCCTGCTGCGCCTCGTCGAACGCCGGGACCCGCGCGGAGCAACGTCTGACCTCGTGAGGGAGGACTGCTTCCGCTCCGTAGACCAGGAAGAACAGGGTCTCCCCAGTTGGTTTGGTCGCGGTGGTGCAGATGGACCACAGCACGGATTGAAGCTCGTCGTACCAACCTCTGCCACAGGCCTCCAGCTTCTTCTTGAACGTCCTGGTCTTGAGGCCCCTTAGGACCTCTGCGTTGGCTCGTTCGGCCTGGCCGTTGCTTCGGGGGTGCGCCACCGAAGCGTAGCATATCTGCGTTCCAAGGTTAGCACAGTATGTTTTGAAGAGGTTACTGGTGAACTACGAACCATTGTCTGTGATGATGCGGTTCGGCACCCCGAACCGGCTCACGATGCCCCTGATGAACTTGACCGCGGAGCCCGCGGGGATGGTGCGGACGGCCTCTACTTCAGCCCACTTGGTGAACTTGTCCACGGTGACGTAGAGGTAGCGGTAGCCCCCTGGCGCCCGAGGAAACAGGCCCAGGATTTCCAGCCCCCAGACTGCGAATGGCCACGAAAGGGGTATAGTTTGCAGGCCCCTGCCGGCTGATGGATTTTCTTGGCGTGGAACTGGCAGGCCTCACAAGCTTTCACCAGTTCGATGGCGTCGTTGAGTGCGGTGGGCCAATAAAACCCACTGCAGAAGGCCTTGCCGACGAGGGTCCGTGATGATGAATGATGTCCACAGTCTCCGCCGTGTATATCTTCCAGCAGTTCCTTTCCTTTCTCCCTTGAGATGCAGCGCAGGGATACATCGTTTGGTCGCTTCCGGTAGAGCTCTCCATCCTTGATGCAAAATGCCGTGGCCTTCCGGGCCACACGCTCCGCTTCCTCCTCCTTCTCCGCCTGGGTCCCTTGTGTTAAGTAACTCCGGAGCTCCGTGATCCAGCATCCCTCCTAAGGTTCCATCGTCAGGAGCAGGCGTGCTCCCGAGGCCGGGTCACAGACCGAGGCTCCTGAGGCAGGTGGCTGGGGGAGCTCCTCCCGAGGCTGAGCCGTGTTTGACAATGATGGCAGGGCTGAGGGCTTGAAGAGCCGCTCCTCGAAGACGCCAGGCTCCTGAGGTAACCGCCTGGACGCCCGTTTGGTGATGTCGTCGGCCTCCTGATTGGTGCCACGGGGCACATGCTGCAACTCCAACCCCCAGAACTGCTTCTCCATCCTGCGGACCTCCGCAAGGTAGGCTTCCATGTGCTCATCTTTCGGCTCGTACACCTTGTTGGAGAAATTGACAAGGAGCTGCGAATCGCCCTTCATGGTGAGGCGTTTCACCCCCAGGGCGGCTGCGGCCTTCAAGCCCACTATTAAACCTTCATACTCCGCTATGTTGTTGGAGACCTTTTCACCTTGCTGGAAACAGAGATGTACAGCGTAGTAGAGCTTGTCCTGAGTGGGCGATATAAGCACCGCCCCAGCCCCAGCGCCATGGCTGGAAAACACCCTCGAAATGCATGACCCAGCCTTTTGGCGCCTCGCTTCCAGGGGAGAGGGACCGATCCTCGTCGGCCTTGAGGCCCGGTGCCTCCGTCCATTCTACCACAAAATCCGCCAACGCTGCTCCTTTGATGACCCTGGTCTTGCTGAACTCGAGCTGAAACACCTGCAGCTCTATGTTCCACTCGGCGACCCTTCCGGCTGAGTTAGGGCTCCTGAGCACTCTCTCCAGGGGGTATGATGAGACGACTTTGATGGGATGAGCCTGGAAGTAGTGACGCAGTTTGCGCGAGGCTACCAGTAGCGCGAGGAGGAGCTTTTGAGGCATTGGGTACCGTGCCCTCGCGTCCCGTAGCACCGTGCTAACGAAGTAAACTGGGTGCTCAACAAGGCTGAGAGCGTTTGGGGTTGCTACGCCCTCGGGAGGTAAGGGCGCCCCACGAGGCGACGTGGCCTCAGGAGGTGGTCCATCCGGTCGTGCGTCCTCCTCTGCCTCCGGTGCATTCTTCGGCAGCTGACCCTCCTCAACTGCGGTTGTGGCTCCTGCAGGATTTCCTTGTTCCTGCTTCATCTTGCCTCGGGCTGCCGCTGCGGTCTTGACTTGGCGCTCCTCCCTAACCGCCACTAGGGCTGCGCTGGCGGAGTAGGGTGTGGCGGCGAGGTACAGCAGCAGGGGCTCTTAAGGGCGCGGAGCCACCATGACTGGGGGACTGGTCAGGTACCTCTTGAGATCCTGAAACGCTTTATCTGCCTCTTCAGTCCATTCAAAGGGCCCCTTTTTCTTCATCAGCTGAAAGAAGGGCAGCGCTCGCTCCCCCAATTTGGAGATGAAGCGCCCTAGCACGGTCACGCGCCCAGTGAGCTTCTGCATTTCTTGAGGGTCTTTGGTGGACTCATGTCCTCGACCGCCTTGACCTTCTCGGGGTTGGCCTCGAAGCCACGATGGGATACGAGGAATCCCAAAAGCTTGCCCGAGGGGACGCCAAACACGCATTTCTCTGGGTTGAGCCGCAGGTTTACTGCGTTGAGGCTCGCGAAAGTCTCCTCCAGGTCTTGTATCAGGGTCTTGGCCTCCCGAGATTTTACTACAATGTCATCAACGTAGGCTTCGACATTCTTTCCGAGCTGCGGGCCCAAGGTGATGTGCATCAGCCGCTGAAAGGTTGCCCCTGTGTTACGCAGTCCGAACGGCATGCACGTATAGCAGTATACCCCGCACGGGGTCAAGAAAGCGGTCTTCTCAACGTCTTCCATCGCCATCTTGATCTGGTGATACCCGGAGAAGGCATCCAGGAAGCATAGCAGGTCGCACTCCGCAGTGGAATCGACGATCTGGTCGATGCGGGGGAGCGGAAACGGGTCTTGCGGGCATGCCTTGTTGAGGTTGGTGAAGTCGACACACATGCGTTCCTTCCCCCCCTTCTTGGGCACAACGACCAGGTTGGCCAACCAGTCCGGGTACCGGACCTCGCGAATGACCCCGGCGGCCTCAAGCTTGCGGGTCTCTTGGGCAATGAAGGCCTGCTTCTCTGTGGACTGCCGCCTGGCCTTCTGCTTCACGAGGCGCACATTTGGGCACACGTTGAGGTGGTGCTCGATGACACTCCTGGGGATCCCCGCCAGCTAATCGGGCTCCCAAGAAAATACCTTCTTGTTCGCACGCAGGAACTCGACCAGGGCTTCCTCCTGCTCAGGCTCAAGGTTGGCGCCTATGGTGAAAGTGGCACTGGGAGACCCGTCCTCGTCGACGGGTATCTACTTGGTTTCTACCTTGTCCTGGGTTAACAACTGCTTCTTCTTGGCGGGCGCAGCCCCCTTGGGCTCAGGGGTTTCCGCGTCGACGGGCCGTGCCGATGCCGCCGTCTTGAAGGTGAGCTTGAGTACTTGCAGGGCGTCCCCGGTGTCCCCGTGCACGGCGAGGGTGCCGCCGCTCCCGGGCATCTTCATGAGGTTGTACGCCGGGTGCGTGGCGGCCATGAACTGAGCCAGTGCCGGGTAGCTGAGGATGGCGTTGTAAGGGAGGCCGATGGGGGCGATGTCGAAGTCGACCATCTCTGTGTGGAACTTGTCGTAGGTGCCGAAGGTTACCGGGAGCCGGATCTGTCCCAAGGAGTCGGATGATCCGCCCCCGACACCCGAGAAGGATCGACTAGGTCGCACCCGCTCCCGAGGTATGCGGAGGAGGCTGAAGGTCTCGACCGAAAGCACGCTGAGGCCCGCGCCGCCATCCACGAGGGTCCTCGTGACGGCCACCTGGCAGATAGTGGGGGTGCACAACAGGGGGAGTGCGCCCGAGCCGACCGGATTGGTGGGGTGGTCCTCCGAGCTGAAGGTCAGGCCGACCTCGTGCGCCGCCCGGTCCGGGGAAGCCCCCTGCCGTGCGGAAACGGTGTTAACCCGGCGGGCAAAAGGCTTGATGTGGCGACTCGTGGGCCGCGCCTGCGAGCCGCCCAGGAGGGCCGCAACGACCGGGAGGGTCGATGTTGCGGTGCAGTTACTCCGCCGCGCGGGCGGATGCTGGGGTGGCGCTCGCCGCTCGCTTCCCACTGGGCCGGTAGCGGTGTTGACGGCGGGCGACGGGAAACGACGAGGACGCCCACCGGCAGGGGCCGTCTGGGCGACGCGGCAAGCGAGGGTGGCTGGGCGCTCGGCGCGAGCCCGACGAGCGTCAGACATGGATGCAACGGTCGGAGGGGAGCGGAGTGGCGGAAGACAGATTCCGGTGCACCCCTACCTGGCGCGCCAAATGTCGGATTTCGGGTTCCGGCAGACCCTTAAGGTTCGAACACTGGGGTGCGCGCGGAGATCACGCCTTCAACCTCTCCGTCTCGCAAGGAACTAAAACTACCAAAAGAACAGCACAAGGAACACAAGATTTATACTGGTTCGGGCCACCGTTGTGGTGTAATACCCTACTCCAGTGTGTGGTTGGTGGATTGCCTCTTGGGGCTAATGAGGATGAACAATACAAGGAAGAACAGCCTCGCGAGGGTCTGTTCTTGGCCGGGGTGATGAACTGCTAGGAGGAGTTCAGCCACCTTTCTCTCTCTCTCTCGTCGATGATTCGGACCCCTTGCTATGTGGGTGGCTAGTCCTATTTATAGAGGCCCTGGTCCTCTTCCCAAATATTGAGCGGGAAGGGCGCCAACAATGGTGGGCTAATTTGAAGGGGGACAGCGAGTACACTTATCCTGACAAAAGCAGTCTTCGCCTGCCAAAGGTTCTGGTGATGATGCTGTGCTGGGCTCCATGGTGACCTCCGTCTTGTAGTCCTCCTAGTCCTGGTCTCGTTGCACCGAAACGGCAACCTTTGCCTGATGCCTCAGTACTCCGCGGCTGCGCTTGCCCCCTTTGCACCAAAGGGGAAAGAAGGACGCTGCGCGCGCTGGCACCCGCCTGGCGCCCTGAGTCGTTACGGCTTACGTCATGGGCGCCTCGCGAGGTACCCTGCCTTGATATCTCCGCCTCCTCGCGAGCTAGCCTGATGAGGCTTCGCCTGAGGATGCGCCATGTCGTCCACCTCGCGAGGCTTGGCCCCTCGCGAGGGTCTTGAGTCTTGTGTTGATGAAGGTGGGCCATGCTGGGCCCCCATTTGAGCCACGCCGCAGGCCGCAGGCAGGCAAGTCTGGGGACCCCCGTTCCCAGAACGCCGACAACGGCAGTTTGCAGCTCGGGAGTAAAGGCTCGGCAGCCTGCTGTGGTCACCGGCGCCTGTCGTGGTGGTGGAGCTAGGTCTTGGTACCCACGCACTGCCACCGCAGGCGGCGCGCGGTCTTGACGTGGTGGTGCTGGGAGTGCAGGGGCATTTTATTTCTGTCGAGGGACCTCCCGGTAGATTCCTTCTTTGTGCATGGGCGCACGGCATGGCGGGTCATGCCACGGGACCGCACGTCTTGGGGCGAGGACACCGTCTTGATGCGGAGGAGGCGAGGGTGCCCTGTGAGCTGCGCATGTCAGCACGAGGGAGCCATCTCGATGCAGAGGTGGCGGAGGCGCTCCGTGAGCTACGTCACCCGCGGCTGGAGGTGGGCGAGGCAGCGAGAGGGATGGTGCAGGGGAGCCCCCAGCGGCGTTGATGACCTCAGCGATGTGGTCCAGCCAGTCCTTGTAGAGGTCGTTGACCGGGCGGTAATGCAGGAGCTCGCGTGCCATGAGCAGCGCAGCTTGCGCGTCCGTGGGTGCGCGACGAGTGTGGGACGACAAGCCGGCCGGAGTCAGCGACGGGGTGGCGGTGTGGCCGTGCCGCCGCATAGAGGGTGCAACGATGATGCTTGCTGCTCGTTCGCTATTGGGCCAGTGGCGGTGTTGGCAACGGATGATGGAGAACGGTACGGAGGTCCACCAAAGGGTGCCGTCTGAGCGACATGGGCGGCGAGGGCGGCACCGTGCTCAGCACGGGCTTAGTGAGCGTCAGACATGTATGCGATGGAGAAGTGGAACGCGGACCGATGGAAGAAAAGCTTCAGCGCACCCCTACCTGGCGCGCCAAATGTCGGATTACGGGTTCCGGCAAAACCCTTGAGGTTCGAACACTGGGGTGCGCACGAAGATCTCTCTCCCCTAGCTCACACTCTCGCAACGATCTCAAAGCCTAGCTCGTCAAACCCGAGGAACAAGGGACACAAGAGTTTATACTGGTTCGGGACACTGTTGTGGTGTAATACCCTACTCCAGTGTGGTGTGGTGGATTGCCTTGTAGGTTGGGGATGAACAAGTACAAGGGAAGAACAGCCTCCTGAGGAGAGGTGTTCTTGAGCTCGGTGAGCTTGTGCGTGTGTGGATGGTCTGTTTCCTCTCCGGATCTGATGAGGTTCGATCCCCCCTCCTTGGTGGTGGCTGGTCCTATTTATAGAGGTCCGGGTCCTCTTCCCAAGTATTAGGCGGGAAGGGATCCCACAATGGCCAATTCGAAGGGGGACAACTAGTACAAGTTACACTGACAAAAGGTGGTCCTCGCCTACCAAAGGCTCTGGTGGTGACGCCATCGTGGGCTCCGTGATGACCTCCGTCCTGTCGTCCTGCTGGTCTTGGTCTCATTGCACCGATATGGAAACCTTTGCCTGATGCCTCAGGACTCCTCGCCTGTGCTTGCCTCTTTAGCACCAAAGAGGCAACTGGTACTCTGCGCCCGCTGGTGCCTGCCTAGCCTTGGTCGTCATGGCCCACGTCACGAAAACCTCACGAGGTGCTCATCGCCTTGATCTCTCTGCGCCTCGCGAGCCAGCCTAGTGAGGCCGCCCCTGAGGAGGTCTTGTGTCGTCCGCCTCGTGAGGCTTGGCCCCTTGCGAGGGTCTTGAGTGTTTGCCGATGAAGATGGGTCGTACCATGCCGCCGGTGGAGCCACGCCCTGGGCCGCAGGCAGGCAAGTCTGGGTACCCCTGTTCCCAGCTGGCCCTTCCTAGAGAATCACTTCTGGTTCAAAGCAAGCATTTCCAATGCCGACCAGTGGTTGAGCTAAAGTCCATTTCATCGCTTTGTTATTTGTTGTGTAAGAAAAACTTTACTAGAATATTTTGTTGGAAATGATCTATAATCCAATGTGTATCCTCATTGTCGTTGTGGGTTGATGACTTGTTGTATGTAATCCATGGTACATTTGCATTCGCATACATCAACTCACGCCTGCTAGTGGTGTCCATATGAACAGTGCTAGTGATTTTAGTTGCAAAAATTAGATAGTGCTAGTGACTTGTAGCTGCATATTTTGACAAATCGCAGTGTTACAAGGTTGACAAATGGCAATGTTACTAGATAAACAAATGTCAATATTTCCAGTTTGACAAATGGCAACATACCCAAAATCACAGATATGCAAATCTTACCCAACTGTTTGTACGTGCTTGCACACAGGTCATGCAAAACAACCATTTGCGTTCAAGGGATGCAGAAATCCTGCTCGGCACCTTTTCCCTTGGCTTCCTGGGGATGCTGTCGGTTTGCATACGGGTGTTCTAACTAAAACGTTTGCGTTGAGTGTTTATATTTAAAAATCAGTGACCTTTTTTTCAAAAGAAAATCGTTTGCTAAGTATGTACATGAAGAGAGAAAAACGCAAGTTCGTTCAAACCATATCTTTCATTCATTCACACTACAAATTTATATTCATATAATCAAGAATTCGAGATACAATATTAAACCCCAAAAAAACTATTTCCGGTGGCGGCGGAGGCGGTGTGCCGCGCCGTCGTTGTAGTTGTCCTCCTCTGGGACGCCGTTGTTGAAGTCGTCAAGGCAGCACAAAATGTTCTTCACTTGTAAATCAAACATCATGTCGTCGCGCGGTCGACGGGCGGGGCGCGGGAGGACGGCAACTGGCGCCGCTGAGAGGTAGTGGTCGATGGCAGCGTCCCATGCCACTGAGGGGGCGCACGCACGGGCACAGGCACGAACACGGCGGGTGAAGCCAAATGCACGGGGACCGGCGCCGCAGTGGGTGGAGGGGCACGCACGGGCAGGGGCATGGGCGCGGCGGGTGCATCCAAACGCACGGGGTCCGGCGCCATGGTGGGTGGAGGGGCGCGCACGGGCACGGGCACTGGCGCTGGCATGTACACGAGCTCGCGCGGGTCCGCGGAGACCTCGCTGACGCCCGCGGCTTCCAGCTTTACGATAGTGCCCGGCGACCAGCCCGTCAATGCCATGGGGATGGTCACTGGCGCGGGCGTGGGGATGGGAGCAGGGACAGGAGCGGGGGCAGCAACCACCGCGGCCAGCTCATTTTGGGCCATGTCCATGAGGCCCTCATAACCCACAAGAATAGGGGATCGCAACAGTTTTCGATAAGTAAGAGTGTTTAACCTAACGAGGATCTAAAGGTAGAACAAATATTCCCTCAAGTTCTATCGACCACCGATACAACTCTACGCACGCTTGACGTTCGCTTTACCTAGAACAAGTATGAAACTATAAGTACTTTATAGGTGTTGTTGGATAGGTTTGCAAGATAATAAAGATTATGTAAATAAAAAGTAGGGGCTGTTTAGATAAAGAAACAATAAAGTAAATATAGCGAGTGTGGAAAAGTGGTGGTAGGAGTTGCGAAATTGCCCCTAAGAAATTGACTACTTTACTAGACCGATAGCAAGTATTATGTGGGAAAGGCCACTGCTAGCATGTCATCGCTGACTTGGAATTCTATGCAGTTATGATGGGAACTATTAGCAAGCATCCGCAACTACTAACATTCATTAAGGTAAAACCCAACCATAGCATTAAGATATATTGGTCCCCCTTCAATCCCGTATGCATCAATTTCTATGCTAGGTTGAAGCTTCTGTCACTCTTGCCCTCCAAAACATAGTCCTATCAACATACAACTAACCCTAGGATGTGATCCACGCGTGCAATCATATGATGGGCACCAAAGGACAGCAACATAACCACAAGCAAATTAAATCAATCATAGCAATTCATCAACCACCAATAGGACAACGAAAATCTACTCAGACATCATAGGATGGCAACACATCATTGGATAATAATATGAAGCATAAAGCACCATGTTCAAGTAGAGGGTACAGCGGGTTGCAGGAGAGTGGACCGCTGTAGATAGAGGGGGGAAGGTGATGGAGATGTTGGTGAAGATGACGGAGGTGTTGGTGTAGATCACGGTGATGATGATGGCCCCCGGTGGCACTCCGGTGCCACCGGAAGCGAGGGGGAGAGAGCCCCCTCCTTCTTCTTTTTCCTTGACCTTCTCCCTAGATGGGAGAAGGGTTTCCCCTATGGTCCATGGTCTCCATGTCGTGGGAGGGGCGAGAGCCCCTCCGAGATTGCATATGTCTCTCTGTCTCTCTCTGTTTCTGCGTTCTCAGATTCTTCCCTTTCACCGTTTCTTATATTCCCGGAGATCCGTAACTCTGATTGGGCTGAAATTTTGACACGATCTATATCCGGAAATTAGCTTTCTATGGCGAAAGAAGGGCATCAACCGCCTTACGGGTGGCCCACGAGGGTCAGGGGGGCGCCCTCCTACCTCGTGGCCACCTCGGGCACCATCTCGCGTGGATTTTTCTTCCCAAAAATCATATATATTCCAAAAAAAATCTCCGTCGGTTTTTATTCAGTTTGGACTCCGTTTGATATGGATATTCTGCGGAAAAAACATGCAACAAACAGGAACTGGCACTGGGCACTGGATCAATATGTTAGTCCCAAAAATATTATAAAAAGTTCCCAAAAGTATATGAAAGTTGTAGAATATTGGCATGGAACAATCAAAAATTATAGATACGGCGGAGATGTATCAGCATCCCCAAGCTTAATTCCTGCTCATCCTCGAGTAGGTAAATGATAAAAAAGATAATTTTTTATGTGGAATGCTACCTAGCATAATCTTGATCACATATCTAATCGTGGCATGAATACTAAGATACGAGTGATTCAAAACAATAGTCTATCATTTTACATAAAAACAATAATACTTCAAGCCTACTAATAAAGCAATCATGTGTTTTCAAAATAACAAGGCCAAAGAAAGTTATCCCTACAAAATCATATGCTCTAGCTATGCTCCATCTTCACCACACAAAATACTCACATCATGCACAACCCCGATGACAAGCCAAGCAATTGTTTCATACTTTTGACGTTCTCAAACCTTTTCAACTTTCACGCAATACATGAGCATGAGCCATGGACATAGCACTATAGGTGGAATAGAATGGTGGTTGTGGAGAAGACAAAAAGGAGAAGATAGTCTCACATCAACTAGGCGTATCAACGGGCTATGGAGATGTCCATCAATAGATATCAATGTGAGTGAGTAGGTATTGCCATGCAACGGATGCACTAGAGCTATAAGTATATGAAAACTCTAACTGAAACTAAGTGGGTGTGCATCCAACTTGCTTGCTCATGAAGACCTCGGGCATTTGAGGAAGCCCATCATTGAAATATACAAGCCAAGTTCTATAATGAAAATCCCCACTAGTATATGAAAGTGATAACTCAAGAGACTCTCTAGATGAAGAACATGGTGCTACTTTGAAGCACAAGTGTGGAAAAAGGATAGTAGCACTACCCGTTCTCTCTTTTTTCTCTCATTTTTTTATTTTTTTATTTTTTGGTGGGCTTCTTTGGCCTCTCTTTTTTCATTTGGGATTCTTTGGCCTCTTTTATTTTTGTGTAAAGTCCGGAGTCTCATCCTGACTTATGGGGGAATCATAGTCTCCATCATCCTTCCCTCACTGGAGCAATGCTCTAATAATGATGATCATCACACTTTTATTTACTTACAAATCAACCTTACTACTTGATATCTAGAACAAAGATATGACTCTATATGAATGCCTCCGGCGGTGTACCGGGATGTGCAATGATCTAGCGCAGCAATGACATCAAAAAAACGGACAAGCCATGAAAACATCATGCTAGCTATCTTACGATCATGCAAAGCAATATGACAATGAATGCTCAAGTCATGTATATGATGATGATGATGGAAGTTGCATGGCAATATATCTCGGAATGGCTATGGAAATGCCATAATAGAAAGGTATGGTGGCTGTTTTGAGGAAGGTATATGGTGGGTTTATGGTACCGGCGAAAGTGGCGCGGTACTAGAGAGGCTAGCAATGGTGGAAGGGTGAGAGTGCGTATAATCCATGGACTCGACATTAGTCATAAAGAACTCACATACTTATTGAAAAAATCTATTAGTCATCGAAACAAAGTACTATGCGCATGCTCCTAGGGGGATAGATTGGTAGGAAAAGACCATCGCTCGTCCCCGGCCGCCACTCATAAGGAAGACAATCAATAAATACCTCATGCTCCAACTTCGTTACATAACGGTTCACCATGCGTGTATGCTACGGGAATAACAAACCTCAACACAAGTATTTCTACAATTCACAACCACCCACTAGCATGACTCTAATATCAGCATCTTTATATCACAAAACTATTGGAAGGAATCAAACATATCATATTCAGTGATCTACAAGTTTTATGTAGGATTTTATGACTAACCATGTGAATGACCAGTTTCTGTCATCTCTCTAAATAGATATAAGTGAAGCAAGAGAGTTTAATTCTTTCTACAAAAGATATGTCCATGCTCTAACAAATATAAGTGAAGCAAAAGAGCATTCTACAAATGGCGGTTGTCTATGTAAAGAGAAACAGGCAATCCAAACTTCAAATGATATAAGTGAAGCACATGAAGCATTCTATAAAGCCATACTCAAAAGATATAAGTGAAGTGCAAAGAGCCTTCTATAAATCAACCAAGGACTACCTCATACCAGCATGGGCATAAAATAAAAATGAAAAGTAAATGCAAAAGACGCTCCAAGATTGCACATATCGCATGAACGAAATGAATCCGAAAACATACTGATACTTGTTGAAGAAAGAGGGGATGCCTTCTGGGGCATCCCCAAGCTTAGACGCTTGAGTCTCCTTGAATATTTACTTGGGGTGCCTCAGGCATCCCCAAGCTTCAGCTCTTGCCTCTATTCCTTCTTCTCACATCAAGACCTTCGCGATCATTGAACACTTCATCCACACAAAACTTCAACAGAAAACTCGGTAAGATCCGTTAGTATAATAAAGCAAATCACTACTCTAAGTACTATTGCAAACCAATTCATATTTTGTTTTTGCATTGTTTCTACTGTAATATAACTTTTTCATGGCTTAATCCACTAATATAAATTGATAGTTTCATCAAAACAAGCAAACTATGCATCAAAAACAGAATCTGTCTAAAACAGAACAGTCTGTAATAATCTGAACATTCACAATACTTATGATACTTGAAAAATTCTACCAAAATTAGTACAAATAAAAAATTTGTATAGTAATACAGTGAAAAAAGAATAAAAACCATTTCACGTTCCAGCAAAAAATGTAAAATCGCGCACTACAGCCAAAGTTTCTGTCCTGCACCGTGCAAACCATCAAGCAAATGTAAACGTCCTAAAGGCAAACCTTGCCACATTATTTTTATAATACAATGAAATTGTACAAGGGGATAATTAGTTTTATTGAAAAGTTTCTGTAATCAAGATTCACAAAGTTTCTGTGAGCATGAACAAAGTTCAAGGCTAGCTCCCACTTCAACAATGCTTGTCTTTCTCACTTTCGCTTTCCTTTTTGAAAAAGTTTTGGGTTCCCCTCTTTATTTTTGTTGTTTTTAAACTATATAAAAGCACTCAACAGAAATAAATGACTCTCTAAAACTTCCGGGTTGTCTCCCTGGCAGCGCTTTCTTTAAAGCCATTAAGCTAGGCATATAGTGCTCAAGTAATGAATCCACCCGGATCCCAAGGTATATCAAAGCCAATTTTAATTAACAAGGATTTGTAATTTAGTAGTGAGCACAAAGTAACATATATCATGCAACAACGAAGTCTAACTCTCTTCCTATGCATCGGCATGTCATAAAAGAACAATTCATGCACACAAATAAAGGCCAATGCATAGTATAAACAGTTTCTTGCAATTTTGTTGTATTGGAAACATAGAGAGGTGGAGATGTAGTTCCTCTCTCATAATAATTGCAAGTAGGAGAAGCAAGAACATGCATATTATATTCATCAAAATCATCATGTGCAATGGTAAAAGACAACCCATCAATATAATCCTTAATAAGTGCAAACTTCACCGATGTAGTGTAGTTTGGAGAATTCAAAAAGATAATAGGACTATCATGTGTGGGTGCAATAGCAACAATTTCATGTTTAACATAAGGAACTATAGCAAGTTCATCTCCATAAGCATAATTCATATTGGCATCTTGGCCACAAGCATAGCATGCATCATCAAAAAGGGATATTTCAAGAGAATTAACGGGATCATAACAATCATCATAGCAATCATCCTCGGGTAAGCACGAAGGGAAATTAAACAATGTATGAGTTGATGAGTTACTCTCATTAGAAGGTGGGCACGGGTAGCTAATCTGATCTTCCTCCTTTTGTTCTTCGCTCTCCTCCTCATCTTTTTCATCCAATGAACTCACAGTTTCATCAACTTCTTCTTCCATAGATTCCTGCAAAATATTAGTCTCTTCTTGGACAATGGAGACTTTCTTAATAAGCGCATTAATTTCATAATTGTATTCATAATTCTCATAACAACATTTCAGGATAGCTAAATTTTCAGGTCTATAAAAAGCATCATCAAAATCTTCAAACTCTTCAAACATAGATTCAATTTCATAAGCACCCTTAAAAACAACAAATTCTTCTATTTGTTCTACATCATAGTAATCATATATACCATTAGCATAAGAAGCTAAGGTTTCATTATTATTAAATTCACATGAAAAGGGAAGGTGTCGAGCCTTCACCTTAGAGCAACAAGTTTAATCATATCTCAAGCATAGTTGCCTGTCATACCACTTCAATATATGAATTTGATCCCATAATAGTTTCCCTTTTGTGTCAAGCGGTAATCCCTAAAGTATTCACGTTGATCCAACGTTACTCCCATTACATAATTGAATGGGGTTTTCTCAGGATTATTAAAGTAGTACATAATATTTTTCGCATAACTAGCATCGAGGGTTTTAGGAGGTTCCCCATCTCCATGAGTAGCAAGTACTCCTAATTTTTTTTGGTATTTCGTGTTCCATATCCATAACTAAAGATAGAGAACAACTAAGAACAGCAAATAAAAGTTACTTAGTGATAAAGCAAATAAGCACACACGAGAATATTCACCCCATGCTATTGCTCCCCGGCAACGACGCCAGAAAAAGGTCTTGATAACCCACAAGTATAGGGGATCGCAACAGTTTTCGATAAGTAAGAGTGTCGAACCCAACGAGGAGGTAAAGGTAGAACAAATATTCCCTCAAGTTCTATCGACACCGATACAACTCTACGCACGCTTGACGTTCGCTTTACCTAGAACAAGTATGAAACTATAAGTACTTTATAGGTGTTGTTGGATAGGTTTGCAAGATAATAAAGAGTACGTAAATAAAAAGTAGGGGCTGTTTAGATAAACAAACAATAAAGTAAATATAGCGAGTGTGGAAAAGTGGTGGTAGGAGTTGCGAAATTGCCCCTAAGCAATTGACTACTTTACTAGACCGATAGCAAGTATTATGTGGGAGAGGCCACTGCTAGCATGTCATCCCTGACTTGGAATTCTATGCACTTATGATTGGAACTATGAGCGAGCATCCGCAACTACTAACGTTCATTAAGGTAAAACCCAACCATAGCATTAAGATATATTGGTCCCCCTTCAATCCCTTATGCATCAATTTCTATGCTAGGTTGAAGCTTCTGTCACTCTTGCCCTCCAATACATAGTCCTATCAACATACAACTAACCCTAGGGTGTGATCCACGCGCGCAATCATATGATGGACACCAAAGGACAGCAACATAACCACAAGCAAATTAAATCAATCATAGCAATTCATCAACCACTGATAGGACAACGAAAATCTACTCAGACATTATAGGATGGCAACACATCATTGGATAATAATATGAAGCATAAAGCACCATGTTCAAGTAGAGGGTACAGTGGGTTTGTAATGCCCTCGATGCGGCAATATCTCCCACGTGTCGAAGCATGACTTAGAGGCATAACTGCATTGAAAGCAATGTCGCAAGTGAGGTAATCTTCACAACAACCCATGTAATGAATATTAAAAGTGGTACATAGTTGGCTTACACTCGCCACGTCACACAATGCATAAAAATCATTACATTCATCCAGATACACTCAAGGTCCGACTATGGAACCAAAATAAAGATAAACCCCAAATGCAACAATGTCCCCGATCGCCCCAACTGGGCACCACTACTGATCATCTGGAAAAGACACGTAGTATCGTCCTGAGTCCTCATCGAACTCCCACTTGAGCTCAGTTGAATCACCTGGAGCGGTATCATCGGTCCCTGCATCTGGTTTTGGAAGTAATCTGTGAGTCACGGGGACTCAGCAATCTCACACCCTCGCGATCAAGACTATTTAAGCTTATACGAAGGGTAAAAGTATGAGGTGGAGCTGCAGCAAGCGACTAGCATATTTGGTGGCTAACATACGCAAAAGAGAGCGAAAAGAGAAGGCAAAAGCACGGTCGAGAAAGTATGATCAAGAAGTGAACCTAGAACAACCTACGTTCAAGCATAACTCGAGACCGTGGTCGCTTCCCGGACTCCACCGAAAAGAGACCATCACGGCCACACAACTCTGTTGATTCATTTTAATTAAGTTAAGTTTCAGGTTATCTACAACCGGACTAACAAATTCCCATCTGTCCATAACCGCGGGCACGGCTTTCGAATGTTCAAAACCCTGCAGGGGTGTCCCAACTTAGCCCATCACAAGCTCTCACGGTCAACGAAGGATATTCCTTATCCCAAGACAATCCGATCAGACTCGAAATCCCGGTTACAAGATATCTCGACAATGGTAAAACAAATCCAGCAAGACCACCCGCTGTGCTGACAAATCCCGATAGGAGCTGCACATATCTCGTTCTCAGGGCACATCGGATGAACACTACGTACAACTAAAACCAACCCTCAAGTTTCCCCGAGGTGGCACTGCAAGTGGCTCTGGTTTGGACCAACACTCAGAGGAGCACTGGCTCGGGGGTTTAAATAAAGATGACCCTCGGGCTCCGGAAACCCAAGGGAAAAGAGGCTAGGTTGTGAATGGTAAAACCAAGGTTGGGCCTTGCTGGAGGTGTTTTATTCAAGGCGCACTGTCAAGGGGTTCCTATTATAACCCAACCATGTAAGGAATGCAAAATCAAGCAACATAACACCGGCATGACGGAAACTAGGGTGGCAAGAGTGGAACAAAACACCAGGCATAAGGCCGAGCCTTCCACCCTTTACCAAGTACATAGGTGCATTAACATAGACAAGATGATATAATGATATCCCAACAATAAACATGTTCCAACAAGGAACAAACTCCAATCTTCTGTTGGGGAACGTAGCAGAAATTCAAAATTTTCCTACGTGTCACCAAGATCTATCTATGGAGAGACTAGCAACAAGGGGAAGGAGAGTGCATCTACATACCCTTGTAGATCGCTAAGCGGAAGCGTTCAAGAGAACGGGGTTGATGGAGTCGTACTCATCGTGATCCAAATCACCGGAGATCCTAGTGCCGAACGGACGGCACCTCCGCGTTCAACACACGTACGGAGCAGCGACATCTCCTCCTTCTTGATCCAGCAAGGGGGAAGGAGAGGTTGATGGAGATCCAGCAGCACGACGGCGTGGTGGTGGAAGTAGCGGGATTCCAACAGGGCTTCGCCAAGCGCTGCGGGAGGAGGGAGATGTGTCACGGGAGGGAGAGGGAGGCGCCAGGGCTTAGATTGGGGCTGCCCTCCCTTTCCCCCACTATATATAGGGCCAAGGGAGAGGGGGGCGCAGCCTTCGCCCTTCCTCCAAGGAAGGGTGCGGCTAGGGAGGAGTCCCTCGTCCCCAAGGCACCTAGGAGGTGCCTTCCCCCTTTAGGACTCTTCCTTTCCTTATCTCTTGGCGCATGGGCCTCTTGGGGCTGGTGCCCTTGGCCCATATAGGCCAAGGTGCACACCCCTACAGCCCATGTGGCCCCCGGGGCAGGTGGCCACACCCGGTGGACCCCCGGGACCCTTCCGGTGGTCCCGGTACAATACCGGTGACCCCGAAACTTGTCCCGATGGCCGAAATAGCACTTCCTATATATAATTCTTTACCTCCGGACCATTCCGGAACTCCTCGTGACGTCCGGGATCTCATCCGGGACTCCGAACAACTTTCGGGTTACCGCATACTAATATCTCTATAACCCTAGCGTCACCGAACCTTAAGTGTGTAGACCCTACGGGTTCGGGAAGCATGCAGACATGACCGAGACGTTCTCCGGTCAATAACCAATAGCGGGATCTGGATACCCATGTTGGTTCCCACATGTTCCACGATGATCTCATCGGATGAACCACGATGTCGAGGATTCGATCAATCCAGTATACAATTCCCTTTGTCTATCGGTACGATACTTGCCCGAGATTCGATCGTCGGTATCCCAATACCTTGTTCAATCTCGTTACCGGCAAGTCTCTTTACTCGTTCCGTAACACATCATCCCGTGATCAACTCCTTGATCACATTGTGCACATTATGATGATGTCCTACCGAGTGGGCCCAGAGACACCTCTCCGTCACACGGAGTGACAAATCCCAGTCTCGATTCGTGCCAACCCAACAGACACTTTCGGAGATACCCGTAGTGTACCTTTATAGCCACGCAGTTACGTTGTGACGTTTGGCACACCCAAAGCACTCCTACGGTATCCGGGAGTTGCACAATCTCATGGTCTAAGGAAATGATACTTGACATTAGAAAAGCTTTTGCATACGAACTACACGATCTAGTGCTATGCTTAGGATTGGGTCTTGTCCATCACATCATTCTCCTAATGATGTGATCCCGTTATCAACGACATCCAATGTCCATGGTCAGGAAACCGTAACCATCTATTGATCAACGAGCTAGTCAACTAGAGGCTTACTAGGGACATGGTGTTGTCTATGTATCCACACATGTATCTGAGTTTCCTATCAATACAATTCTAGCATGGATAATAAACGATTATCATGAACAAGGAAATATAATAATAATCAATTTATTATTGCCTCTAGGGCATATTTCCAATAGTCTCCCACTTGCACTAGAGTCAATAATCTAGTTCACATCGATATGTGATTAACACTCAAGGTCACATCCCCATGTGACTAACACCCAAAGAGTTTACTAGAGTCAATCATCTAGTTCACATTTACCATGTGATTAACACTCGATGAGTTCTGGGTTTGATCATGTTATGCTTGTGAGAGAGGTTTTAGTCAACGGGTCTGAACCTTTCAGATCTGTGTGTGCTTTACAAATCTCTATGTCATCTCCTAGATGCAGCTACCACGCTCTATTTGGAGCTATTCCAAATAACTGTTCTACTATACGAATCTAGTTTACTACTCAGAATAATCTGGATTAGTGTCAAAGTTTGCATCGGCGTAGCCCTTTACGACGAACTCTTTTACCACCTCCATAATCGAGAAAATTCCTTAGTCCACCAGTTACTAAGGATAACTTTGACCGCTGTCCTGTGATCCATTCTTGGATCACTCTTGTACGCCTTGACTGACTTATGGCAAGGCACACTTCAGGTGCAGTACACAGCATAGCATACTGTAGAGATCCTATGACAAAAGCATAGGGGACGACCTTCGTCCTTCCTCTTTCTTCTGCCGTGGTCGAGCTTTAAGTCTTAACTTCATACCTTACAACTCGGGAAAGAACTCCTTCTTTGACTGATCCATCTTGAACACCTTCAAGATCATGTCAAGGTATGTGCTCATTTGAAAGTACCATTAAGCGTTTTGATCTATCCTTATAGATCTTGATGCTCAATGCTCAAGTAGCTTAATCCAGGCTTTCCATTGAAAAACACTTTCCAAATAACCCTATATGCTTTCTAGAAATTCTACGTCATTTCCGATCTATGATATGTCGACAACATATATTCATCAGAAATTCTATAGTGCTCCCACTCACTTCTTTGGAAATACAAGTTTCTCATAAACTTTGTATACACTCAAAATCTTTGATCATCTCATCAAAGCATACATTCCAACTCCGAGATGCTTACTCCAGTCCTTAGAAGGATTGCTGGAGCTTTGCATACTTATTAGCATATTTCAGGATTGACAAAACCTTCCGGTTGTATCACATACAACCTTTCCTCAAAAAAACGTCGAGGAAACAATGTTTTGACATCCTATCTGCAAGATTTCATAAATAATGCAGTAATCGCTAATATAATTCCAACAGACTCTTAGCATCGCTACGAGTGAGAAAGTCTCATCGTAGTCAACTCCTTGAACTTGTCGGAAAACATCTTAACGACAAGTCGAGCTTTCTTAATGGTGATACTTACCATCATTGTCCGTCTTCCTTTTAAAATCCATATGTACCTAACAGCCTTACGACCATCAAGTAGTTCTTCCAAAGTCTACACTTTGTTTTCATATATGGATCCTCTCTCGGATTATATGGCCTCGAGCCATTTATCGGAATCCAGGCCCACCACCGCTTCTCCATAGCTCGTAGGTTCATTGTTGTCTAGCAACATGACTTCCAAGACAGGATTACGTACCACTCTGAAGTAGTACGCATCCTTGTCATCCCACGAGGTTTGGTAGTGACTTGATCTGAAGTTTCATGATCACTATCATAAGCTTCCACTTCAATTGGTGTAGGTGCCACAGGAACAACTCTTTGTGCCCTGCTATACACTAGTTGAAGTGACGGTTCAATAACCTCATCAAGTCTCCACCATCCTCCCACTCAATTCTTTCGAGAGAAACTTTTCCTCGAGAAAGGACCCGATTCTAGAAACAATCCGTTATTGCTTTCGGATCTGAGACAGGAGGTATACCCAACTGTTTTGGGTGTCCTATGAAGATGCATTTATCCGCTTTGGGTTCGAGCTTATCAGCCTGAAACTTTTTCACATAAGCGTCGCAGCCCCAAACTTTTAAGAAATGACAGCTTAGGTTTCTCTAAACCATAGTTCATACGGTGTCATCTCATCGGAATTATGTGGTGCCCTATTTAAAGTGAATGTGGTTGTCTCTAATGCCTAACCCATAAAACTATTGTGGTAATTCGATGAGAGACATCATGGTATGCATCATATCCAATAGGGTGCAGTTATGATGTTCGGACACACCATTACACTATGGTGTTCCAGGCTATATTAGTTGTGAAACAATTTCCACAATGTCTTAATTCTGTGCCAAACTCATAATTCAGATATTCATCTCTATGATCATATCATAGATATTTTATCCTCTTGTCACGACGATCTTTCAACTTCACCATGAAATTACTTGAACCTTTCAATAATTCAGACTCGTGATTCATCAAGTAAATGTACTCAACATCTACTCAAATCATCTGTGAAGTAAGAACATAACAATATCCACTACACGCCTCAGCACTCATTGGACTGCACACATCAAAATGTATTACTTCCAACAAGTTGCTTTCCAGTTCCATTTTACTGAAACTGAGGCTTTCAGTCATCTTGCCCATGTGGTATGATTTGCATGTCTCAAGTGATTCAAAAATCAAGTGAGTCCAAACGGTCCATTTCCATGGAGTTTCTTCATGCATAAACACCAATAGACATGGTTCGCATGTCTCAAACTTTTCAAAAACGAATGAGCCCAAAGATCCATCAACATGGAGCTTCTTCATGAGTTTTATACCGATATGACTTAAGTGGCAGTGCCACAAGTAGGTGGTACTATCATTACTATCTTATATCTTTTGGCATGAACATGTGTATCACTACGATCGAGATTCAATAAACCATTCATTTTAGGCGTAAGACCATTGAAGGTATTATTCAAATAAACAGAGTAACGATTATTCTCCTTAAATGAATAACCGTATTGTGATAGTCATAATCCAATCATGTCTATGCTCAACGCAAACACCAAATAACCATTATTTAGGTTTAACACCAATCTCGATGGTAGAGGGAGCGTGCGATGCTTGATCATATCAACATTGGAAACACTTCCAACACATATCGTCAGCTCACCTTTAGCTAGTCTCCGTTTATTCTGTAGCTTTTATTTCGAGTTACTAACACTTAGCAACCGAACCGGTATCTAATACCCTGGTGCTACTAGGAGTACTAGTAAAGTACACATCAACACAATGTATATCCAATATACTTCTATCAACCTTACCAGCCTTCTAATCTACCAAGTATCTAGGGTAATTCTGCTCCAGTGGTTGTACCCCTTATTACAAAAGCACTTAGTCTCGGGTTTGGGTTCAACCTTGGGTTTCTTCACTAGAGCAGCAGCTGATTTGTCGTTTCATGAAGTATCCCTTCTTGCCCTTGCCCTTCTTGAAACTAGTGGTTTCACCAACCATCAACAATTGATGCTCCTTCTTGATTTCTACTTTTGTGGTGTCAAACATCACGAATATCTCAAATATCATCATATATGTCCTTGATATGTTATAGTTCATCACAAAACTCTAGCAGCTTGGTGGTAATGACTTCGGAGAAACATCATTATCTCATCTGGAAGATCAACTCCCACTTGATTCAAATGATTGTTGTACTCAGACAATCTGAGCACAAGCTCAACAATTGAGCTTTTCTCCCTTAGTTTGCAGGCTAAGAAAATCGTCGGAGGTCTTATACCTCTTGACGTGGGCACAAGCCTGAAATTCCAATTTCAGCCCTCGAAACATCTCATATGTTTCGCGATGTTTCAAAAACGTCTTCGGTGCCTCAACTCTAAACCATTTAACATTACCGAACTATCATGTAGTCATCAAAATGTGTATGTCAGATGTTCACAACATCCACAGACGACGTTCGAGGTTCAGCACACTGAGCGGTGCATTAAGGACATAAGCCTTCTATGAAGCAATGAGGACAATCCTCAGTTTACGGACCTAGTCCGCATAATTGCTACTATCAACTTTCAACTAAATTTTATCTAGGAACATATCTAAACAGTAGAACTGAAGCGCGAGCTACGACATAATTTGCGAAGACCTTTTGACTATGTTCAGGATAATTAAGTTCATCTTATGAACTCCCACTCAGATAGACATCCCTCTAGTCATCTAAGTGATTACATGATCCGAGTCAACTAGGCCGTGTCCGATCATCACGTGAGACGGACTAGTCAACATCGGTGAACATCTTCATGTTGATCGTATCTTCTATACGACTCATGCTCGACCTTTCGGTCTTTTGTGTTCCGAGGCCATGTCTGTACACATGCTAGGCTCGTCAAGTCAACCTAAGTGTTTCGCGTGTGTAAATCTGTCTTACACCCGTTGTATGTGAATGTAAGAATCTAACACCCGATCATCACGTGGTGCTTCGAAACAACGAACTGTCGCAACGGTGCACAGTTAGGGGGAACACTTTCTTGAAATTTTAATGAGGGATCATCTTATTTACTACCGTCGTTCTATGCAAATAAGATGTATATACATGATAAACATCACATGCAATCAAATAGTGACATGATATGGCCAATATCATATTGCTCCTTTTGATCTCCATCTTCGGGGCTCCATGATCATCATCGTCACCGGCATGACACCATGACCTCCATCATCATGATCTCCATCATCGTGTCTTCATGAACTTGTCTCGCCAACTATTACTTCTACTTCTACAGCTAACGGTTAGCAATAAAGTAAAGTAATTACATGACGTTTATGTTGACACGCAGGTCATAAATAAATAAAGACAACTCCTATGGCTCCTGCCGGTTGTCATATTCATCGACATGCAAGTCGTGATTCCTATTACAAGAACATGATCAATCTCATACATCACATATATCATTCATCACATCCTTTTGGCCATATCACATCACATGGCATACCCTGCAAAAACAAGTTAGACGTCCTCTAATTATTGTTTGCATGTTTTACGTGGCCGCTACGGGTTTCTAGCAAGAACGTTTCTTATCTACGCAAAGACCACAACGTGATATGCCAATCGCTATTTACCCTTCATTAGGACCCTTTTCATCGAATCCGATCCGACTAAAGTGGGAGAGATAGACACCCGCCAGCCACCTTATGCAACTAGTGCATGTCAGTCGGTGGAACCGGTCTCACGTAAGCGTACGTGTAAGGTTGGTCCGGGCCGCTTCATCCCACAATGCCGCCGAATCAAGATTGGACTAGTAATGGTAAGCATATTGAACAAAATCAACGCCCACAACTACTTTGTGTTCTACTCGTGCATAGAATCTACGCAATAGACCTAGCTCATGATGCCACTGTTGGGGAACGTAGCAGAAATTCAAAATTTTCCTACGTGTCACCAAGATCTATCTATGGAGAGACTAGCAACGAGGGGAAGGAGAGTGCATCTACATACCCTTGTAGATCGCTAAGCGGAAGCGTCCAAGAGAACGGGGTTGATGGAGTTGTACTCATCGTGATCCAAATCACCGGAGATCCTAGTGCCGAACGGACGGCACCTCCGCGTTCAACACACGTACGGAGAAGCGACGTCTCCTCCTTCTTGATTCAGCAAGGGGGAAGGAGAGGTTGATGGAGATCCAGCAGCACGACGGCGTGGTGGTGGAAGTAGCGGGATTCCAACAGGGCTTCGCCAAGCGCTGCGGGAGGAGGGAGATGTGTCACGGGAGGGAGAGGGAGGCGCCAGGGCTTAGATTGGGGCTGCCCTCCCTTTCCCCCACTATATATAGGGCCAAGGGAGAGGGGGGCGCAGCCTTCGCCCTTCCTCCAAGGAAGGGTGCGGCTAGGGAGGAGTCCCTCCTCCCCAAGGCACCTAGGAGGTGCCTTCCCCCTTTAGGACTCTTCCTTCCCTTATCTCTTGGCGCATGGGCCTCTTGGGGCTGGTGCCCTTGGCCCATATAGGCCAAGGCGCACACCCCTACAGCCCATGTGGCCCCCAGGGCAGGTGGCCACACCCGGTGGACCCCCGGGACCCTTCCGGTGGTCCCGGTACAATACCGGTGACCCCGAAACTTGTCCCGATGGCCGAAATAGCACTTCCTATATATAATTATTTACCTCCAGACCATTCCGGAACTCCTCGTGACGTCCGGGATCTCATCCGGGACTCCGAACAACTTTCGGGTTACCGCATACTAATATCTCTATAACCCTAGCGTCACCGAACCTTAAGTGTGTAGACCCTATGGGTTCGGGAAGCATGCAGACATGACCGAGACGTTCTCCGGTCAATAACCAATAGCGGGATCTGGATACCCATGTTGGTTCCCACATGTTCCACGATGATCTCATCGGATGAACCACGATGTCGAGGATTCGATCAATCCAGTATACAATTCCCTTTGTCTATCGGTACGATACTTGCCCGAGATTCGATCGTCGGTATCCCAATACCTTGTTCAATCTCGTTACCGGCAAGTCTCTTTACTCGTTCCGTAACACATCATCCCGTGATCAACTCCTTGATCACATTGTGCACATTATGATGATGTCCTACCGAGTGGGCCCAGAGACACCTCTCCGTCACACGGAGTGACAAATCCCAGTCTCGATTCGTGCCAACCCAACAGACACTTTCGGAGATACCCATAGTGTACCTTTATAGCCACGCAGTTACGTTGTGACGTTTGGCACACCCAAAGCACTCCTATGGTATCCGGGAGTTGCACAATCTCATGGTCTAAGGAAATGATACTTGACATTAGAAAAGCTTTTGCATACGAACTACACGATCTAGTGCTATGCTTAGGATTGGGTCTTGTCCATCACATCATTCTCCTAATGATGTGATCCCGTTATCAACGACATCCAATGTCCATGGTCAGGAAACCGTAACCATCTATTGATCAACGAGCTAGTCAACTAGAGGCTTACTAGGGACATGGTGTTGTCTATGTATCCACACATGTATCTGAGTTTCCTATCAATACAATTCTAGCATGGATAATAACGATTATCATGAACAAGGAAATATAATAATAATCAATTTATTATTGCCTCTAGGGCATATTTCCAACATCTTCACCTGCAACTAGGAACACTATAATAGGGGCTGAGCAAAGCAGTAACATAGCCAAACAATGGTTTGCTAGGACAAGGTGGGTTAGAGGCTTAACATGGCAATATGGGAGGCATGATAAGCAAGTGGTAGGTATCGTAGCATTGGCATAGCAATAGAGCGAGCATCTAGCAAGCAAAGATAGAAGTGATTTCGAGGGTATGGTCATCTTGCCTGCAAAGTTCTTCGAGTTGACGTTAGCTTGATCCTCGTAAGCGTACTCAACGGGCTCCTCGATCACGTACTCATCTCCCGGCTCTACCCAAAGCAAGAACACAAGCAAAGGGAGACACAATCAACCACGTGCAATGCACAAGCAAAATGATGCAAAACATGGCATGACATGCGGGATGCGATATGCGATGCATATGCATGATTCGGAAAGGAATGGTTGAACCTGGCCTCAACTTGGAAAACCAAGAGTGCCACTGGATAGAGAGTTGATTTCGGTAGAAATCGATATGAAGAACACCGGAATCGGATGCACGGTCTGCAAATGGCGAGCAAAACAAATATGGCACTGATCTGTGATTAACAGCACGAGGCCACCTAAATGCATCAAGAACAACAAGCTACAGCACTCTAACATAGCAACAAAATACATGGCAGGGATCCACTCAAGATGCTTGACAAAAGATGAACACTGAGCTAAGGCTAATTCACTCAATAGCAGGTTCAAACAAGCATGGCAAAAGTGCAAAAGATATCAGGTTACAGACAATGAAAATAACAACATGTCAGGAATTTAACATCAGGAATCAATGTTTAGAGCAAGATAACTACATGCTACAGGAACATATCATGGCAAAGCAAGGCATGGAATGAAGCTACTCAAAGCATACAACAAAAGTCCCTTACTGATCATAAGCCAAAAGGGATCATAAAATACAATGGCAACTATGTGAACATAGCAAATATCGTTAACAGATTCAGACTTAGTGAAATTTCAGGACATGGCAAAATAGGTTCATGTTGGCATGTTAACAAGCTTGATTAACTCACTAAAAACATAACATGGCATGAAATAAATCTAGCATGGAGTAGGCATGAAAATGAAGCTATCCATGTGCAAAACAACCTCATAGCATGCTTGAATTAGCCCACACAAAAATGACAAGACAACACCATGATGTAAAATGACATGTTATGAATTTGCTCAAATGCAGAAACTAAGGGCACCACTGGATTGGTGGGATTTTCCTACCCCAAAAACATATATAATATGTTGGGGTTGCTGTAGATAAATCACCACAAGTGCAATAAGTTAAAAACTGCCCTAAATGGAATATGACAGAATTGGCATTTTCCTTATTTGGGAACGTCCAGAAATGGACTTGCCCGAAATGGATAGATTCCACATGCCAGAAATGGAATATTCGCTGGGAATAAAAAGAAAAGGAAAACAAGGGGGCTATGGGAGGATGACAAGTGGGATCATCCTGCCAGTGAGTCATGCGGAAGATAAAAAAGCATACAACAAAAGTCCCTTACTGATCATAAGCCAAAAGGGATCATAAAATACAATGACAACTATGTGAACATAGCAAATATCGTTAACAGATTTAGACTTAGTGAAATTTCAGGACATGGCAAAATAGGTTCATGTTGGCATGTTAACAAGCTTGATTAACTCACTAAAAACATAACATGGCATGAAATAAATCTAGCATGGAGTAGGCATGAAAATGAAGCTATCCATGTGCAAAACAACCTCATAGCATGCTTGAATTAACCCACACAAAAATGACAAGACAACACCATGATGTAAAATGACATGTTATGAATTTGCTCAAATGCAGAAACTAAGGGCACCACTGGATTGGTGGGATTTTCCTACCCCAAAAACATATATAATATGTTGGGGTTGCTGTAGATAAATCACCACAAGTGCAATAAGTTAAAAACTGCCCTAAATGGAATATGACAGAATTGGCATTTTCCTTACTTGGAAACGTCCAGAAATGGACTTGCCCGAAATGGATAGATTCCACATGCCAGAAATGGAATATTCGCTGGGAATAAAAAGAAAAGGAAAACAAGGGGGCTATGGGAGGATGACAAGTGGGATCATCCTGCCAGTGAGTCATGCGGAATATAAAAAAGGGAGGATTTAACATACGCCCGCGGGGATCGAACCCGGGTCTCCGCGGTGCGGACTTGCATGGTCAACCACGGGGCTAGCTTGGTGCCACTGGAAAGATATGGGGTTCGGCCTCCTATGAGTTGGTCCCAGACGGAGATGACCTCCAGATCGAGGCCAGAGACGACGACGACGGCGGCGACAGCGGCAACTAATGGAGAAGATGAGCTCCGGCGGGCGTGCGAGATCGACAGGGGAGCACGTGTAGCAAAGGGCTTGGGCGCTCGAGCACGAGCATAGCTCTGCTCGGGGCCATGGCGTGCGCAGCGAGCAAGGAAGCATCACGGCGCGGCGGCGAAGCAGACATGACGCGCGTGGGTGAGGATGCGCGCGGGTGCGACTTGCGCGCAGCGGGGCACACAATAGATTCCAAAGCGGGGAACGCACGGGCATGCGGCAGCAGGTACAGCAGCTACACAACAGCAACAACACAAAAAACGCAGACTTGCCGGAGCACCGAGAGCGCGTCAAAGACACGGATCGGGCGAGTCCTACGGGGTGTCTACACAGCATGCAAAAGACTGGAGAGGGAGGTGCGTTACCCAGCTCACCCTAGGACATGACGAGCTCGACGGTGACGCGCTAAAGGCGATGAGAGGGAGCTCTGAACTTGGCGAAGATGCTGTCCGGGAAGAAGAGGACGACGGGGAGGTAGATCCAGAGGCCGTATAGGTGCGTGCGTCGAAGTAGGATACGTAGGGGAACTTGGCGGTCTTCTCCGCGGCGTCCGAGGTGATGGGAGGCGCAGCGAGCGTCTATCTCGAGGTGATGGGGGATCGGTCGAGGCGAGACCCTAGGGCACTGGGGACAACTTTATAGGGGTCTAGGGAGCTTCTCCGGCCGTCAAATCAACGAGGTTGTCGACGTGGACATGCTGGATGCGCGCCGTACAGGAGGTTGACGACGCCTCTGTACGCGTGGGATGGATGGGCTGCTGGCTGCGGGAGGCCCAGGTAAGGCCCTTTTCCTTCCCTTTATTTGTTGTTTAACTAATAAGCAACGGCAAGGAAAATAAAAAGGTTAGGGGCTAGGAGAGGACTTTTGCAGATATAAAAAAATACCCTCAAGCTCCTGGAATTATGGGCCATTTGAATAAACTGCTTTGGGGATTTTTAAAGGAAGAAAATTGAATCAAGTTTGAATTAAATTCAAACTTGAGTCAGTTTTTAACCTAACCAAAACATATTCAAATGAGTTGAAAATTGGCAGAGCGGATGCAGGCATGGTGCAAGATGTAGGGAAAGTGGCACTTGTCAAAAGAAGGAAGTAGGGGGAAGGAGGAGGTGGTGATGAGGGGGAACGTGATGAAGCCTGGATCCCAAGGATCATGCCACAAACAACAAGTTAAGATGTAGATGCACATGATAATGCCATGATGCCACAAGATGAACATGAAATGAAATGCACGGCAAGAATAAAACAAAACAAAGGCAAAAACCCAACCATGAGGGAAATCCTAACTTAGAGCCAAAAATGGCAAGAGTTGGAATACAAATATGGTAAATTACATCTGGGGTGTTACAGGGTTGCGGGAGAGTGGACCGCTGTAGATAGAGGGGGAAGGTGATGGAGATGTTGGTGAAGATGGCAGAGGTGTTGGTGTAGATTGCGGTGATGATGATGATGGCCCCCGGTGGCACTCCGGTGCCACCGGAAGCGAGGGGGAGAGAGGCCCCCTCCTTCTTCTTCTTCCTTGACCTTCTCCCTAGATGGGAGAAGGGTTTCCCCTCTCGTCCATGGTCTCCATGGCATGGTAGGGGCGAGAGCCCCTCCGAGATTGGATCTATCTCTCTGTCTCTCTCTGTTTCTGCGTTCTCAGATTCTTCCCTTTCACCGTTTCTTATATTCCCGGAGATCCATAACTCCGATTGGGATGAAATTTTGACACGATCTCTATCCGGAAATTAGCTTTCTTGCGGCGAAAGAAGGGCATCAACCGCCTTACGGGTGGCCCACGAGGGTCAGGGGCGCGCCTGGGGGGGAGGCGCTCCCTCCTGACTCGTGGCCACCTCGGGCACCGTGTCGCGTGGATTTTTCTTCCCAAAAATCATATATATTCCAAAAAAATCTCCGGCAGTTTTTATTCCGTTTGGACTCCGTTTGATATGGATATTCTGCGAAACAAAAAACATGCAACAAACAGGAACTGGCACTGGGCACTGGATCAATATGTTAGTCCCAAAAATAGTATAAAAAGTTGCCAAAAGAATATGAAAGTTGTAGAATATCGGCATGGAACAACCAAAAATTATAGATATGATGGAGACGTATCAGGCCCCATTCCTCCATATTTTCTATCTCCTCCGGCTCGGAGTCGAATTCACCAAACTTGAAGACTAGTGGCAGATGATCATTCTGTGCCATGGCGTTGGTGGAGGTCTGCAGGAGGGAGGGGAATGGGAGGCGAACAGCAAGGCCAGCCGTATTAAACAGCGGCTCGGGCGCCATTAATGGAGAGGAAGGCGGACGGCCATGGAAGTCAAAGGGCCCCCTTTCCCAGTGAGCCTGCGCAACGTACAACTCGCACGCTTCCCGGTGAGCCTGCGCATTGGAGGACAGCTGGCACGCCTCTCGGTCAGCCTGCGCACAGGAATGCGCTCGCACGCCTCCCATTTAGTCAAGGTCAAGCAGCTGTCCGCACGGCACCTCCAACAGCCATTAAAACCAAGACACGTGGCGTCACGTGAATGGTTAACAGAACGCACACTGTTTGAATTATACAAACGTTTGAGATATTAAAGTGGCAGCTATTTTTTCAAAATGCCTTTGTTGGTTGTCATTATTCGAGTGCGCCTTCTCCCAAAATGGACACGAAAAATGCCACAGCATGTCTGGTGCCATTCCATGATAGCATGCCAAGTTTCATGAATTTCAGATGAGTTTTGGATCTACTAGAATTTAAAAACCACGCATCTCAATGTTTTGCGTGCAATCAACGGTGCCCTGGTGTTTGAAATTCATTCCCATTTGTTGCATGGGACCTAAGCATGCACCCAAGGACACAAATTTGATTTTTCAACCAATTTATATGCACTAGAGCATGTGCATGTAGTTCAAATTTGAATTATGCACATAAATGCATTGAAAACTCAGTTAATGCATTAAAATGTCCAAACGAACCCCGAAAAGTCCCAAAAATTGACACAACACTCCTGTTGTTCTATGTTGCCACGAGAAAAATTTTGAAAGCAGTATGAGGCAATGGATATCGTTTCATCCCCAAAGGTGGGACGTTCCCTACCGAAACCGTCATGTTTGTTGTGAGAAGCTCTGGTTTGTGAGAAGCATATACCCGAACCTACCCCTAATGGGACAAATTTTTTAACACGGCATGTTGACGCTGCTCCATGATAGCATGCCAAGTTTCATGAATTTTAGACGAGTTTTGGATTTACTAGAATTTAAAAACCAGGCATCTCAATGTTTTGCCGTCAATCAACAGTGCCCTGGTGTTTGAATTTCATTCTCATCTCTTGCATGGGACCTAGAAATTCACCCAAGGACACAGATTAGATTTTTCAACCAACCTTAGTGCATTGGAGCATGTGCTTGTAGTTAAAATTTGAGTTATGCACATAAAATGTCTAGAAAACCCTGTTAATGCCTAAAAATGTCCAAACGAACCCCGAAAAATCACAAAAATTGACACAACACTCATGTTGTTCTATGTTGACACTAGAATTTTTTTGAAAGCAATAAGAGGCAATGGATATCGTTTTGTCCCCAAAGGTGGGACATTCCTATCGAAACCATCATCCTTGTTGTGAGAAGCTCTGGTTTGCGAGAAGCTTATACCCGAACATGCCCCAAATGGGACAATTTTTTTACCATGGCATGTTGATGCCGCTCCATGATAGCATGCCAAGTTTCATGAATTTCAGATGACTTTTGGATTTACTAGAATTTAAAAACCAGGCATATCAACATTTTGCCGGCAATCAACAGTGCCATGGTGTTTGAATTTCATTCCCATCTCTTGCATGGGACCTAGAAATTCACCCAAGGACACACATGTGATTTTTCAACCAACTTTAGTGCATTGGAGCCTGTGCTTGTAGTTCAAATTTGAACTATGCACATAAAATGCCTAGAAAACCCAGTTAATGTATAAAAAAGGCCAAATGAACCCCGAAAAATTCCAAGATTAAACACAACACTCCTGTTGTTCTATGTTGACACTAGAAAATTTTTGAAAGCAATAAGAGGCAACGGATATCGTCCCGTCCCCAAAGGTGCTACGTTCCCTATCGAAACCATCATGCTTGTTGTGAGAAGCTCTGGTTCGTGAGGAGCTTATACCCGAACCTGCCCCAAATGGGACAATTTTTTTACCACGGCATGTTGATGCCGCTCCACGATAGCATGCCAAGTTTTATGAATTTCACACTAGTTCTGGATTTACAAGAATTTAAAAACCAGGCATCTCAACGTTTTGCTGGCAATCAATAGCGCCATGATGTTTCAATATCATTCCCATCTCTTGCATGGGACCTAGAAATTCACCCAAGGACACACATGCGATTTTTCAATCAACTTTGGTGCATTGGAGCATGTGCTTGTAGTTCAAATTTGAATTATGCACATAAAATGCCCAGAAAACCCAGTTAATGTATAAAAAAGGCCAAACGAACCCGAAAAATTCCAAGATTAAAACAACACTCATGTTGTTCTATGTTGAGACTAGAAAAAATTTGAAAGCAATAAGAGGCAACGGATATCGTCTCGTCCCCAAAGGTGGTATGTTCCCTATCGAAACCATCATGCTTGTTGTGAGAAGCTTATACCCAAACCAGCCCCAAATGGGACAAAATTTTGACCACGGCATGTTGATGCCGTTCCATGATAGCATGCCAAGTTTCATGAATTTCAGACGAGTTTTCGATTTGCTAGAATTCAAAAACTAGGTATCTCAAGGTTTTGCCAGCAATCAACAGTTCCCTGGTGTTTGAAATTCATTCCCATCTCTTGCATGGTACCTAGAAATTCACCCAAGGACACACATGTGATTTTTCAACCAACTTCGGTGCATTGGAGCATGTGCTTGTAGTTCAAATTTGAATTATGCACATAAAATGCCTAGAAAACCTAGTTAATGTATAAAAAAGGCCAAATGTGTTAGGGATCGTAGCAGAAATTTAAAATTTTCTATGCATCACCAAGATCAATCTATGGAGTAATCTAGCAATGAGGGGAAGGAGAGTGCATCTACATACCCTTGTAGATCGCTAAGCGGAAGCGTTGCAAGAACGCGGATGAAGGAGTCGTACTCGTAGTGATTCAGATCGCGGTTGATTCCGATCTAAGCGCCGAACCACGGCGCCTCCGCGTTCAACACATGTGCAGCCCGGTGACGTCTCCTACGCCTTGATCCAGCAAGGGGAGAAGGAGAGGTTGGGGAAGACTCCGTCCAGCAGCAGCACGACGGCGTGGTGGTGGTGGAGGAGCGCGGAACTCCAGCAGGGCTTCGCCTAGCACTACGAAAGACGAGGAGGGAGAGAGGTAGGGTTGCGCCAAGAGGGAGATGATCTCGTGTATGTTGCAGCCCCCAATACCTCAAGTATATATAGGGGAAGGGGAAGGGCTGTGCCCCCATCTAGGGTTCCCTCCCTAGGGGTGGCGGCAGCCTCAAAACCCATCTAGGGTTGTGGCCAAGGGGGGAGAGAGAGGAGGCGCACCTAGGGTGGGCCTTAAGGCCCATCTGCCCTAGGGTTTGCCCCTCTCCCCTCTAGGAGGCGCCTTGGGCCTTGGTGGGAGGCGCCCCAGCCCACCTAGGGGCTGGTCCCTTCCCACTATTGGCCCATGTAGGCCTCCGGGGCTGGTGGCCCCCTCCCGGTGGACCCTCGGACCCCTCTGGTGGTCCCGGTACACTACCGGTGATGCCCGAAACACTTCTGGTGGCCAAAACCATACTTCCTATATATTAATCTTTACCTCCGGACCATTCCGGAACTCCTCGTGACGTCCGGGATCTCATCCGGGACTCCGAACAACATTTGGTACATACAGGTCTTCCTAATAACCCTAGCATCATCGAACCTTAAGTGTGTAGACCCTACGGGTTCGGGAACCATGCAGACATGACAGAGACAACTCTCCGGCCAATAACCAACAGCAGGATCTGGATACCCATGTTGGCTCCCACATGTTCCACGATGATCTCATCGGATGAACCACGATGTCGAGGATTCAATCAATCCCGTATTCAATTCACTTTGTCCAGCGGTATTGCACTTGCCCGAGATTCGATCGTCGGTATCCCGATACCTTGTTCAATCTCGTTATCGGTAGGTCTCTTTACTCGTTCCGTAACACATCATCCCGTGATGAACTCCTTGGTCACATTGTGCACATTATGATGATGTCGTACCGAGTGGGCCCAGAGATACCTCTCCATTACACGGAGTGCCAAATCCCAGTCTCGATTGGTGCCAACCCAACAGACACTTTCGGAGATACCTATAGTGAACCTTTATAGCCACCCAGTTACGTTGTGACGTTTGGCACACCCAAAGCACTCCTATGGTATCCGGGAGTTGCACAATCTCATGGTCTAAGGAAATGATACTTGACATTAGAAAAGCTTTAGCATACGAACTAAACGATCTTGTGCTAGGCTTAGGATTGGGTCTTGTCCATCACATCATTCTCCTAATGATGTAATCCCATTATCAATGACATCCAATGTCCATGGTCAGGAAACCGTAACCATCTATTGATCAACGAGCTAGTCAACTAGAGGCTTACTAGGGACATGGTGTTGTCTATGTATCCACACATGTATCTGAGTTTCCTATCAATACAATTCTAGCATGGATAATAAACGATTATCATGAACAAGGAAATATAATAATAACCAATTTATTATTGCCTCTAGGGCATATTTCCAACAGTCTCCCACTTGCACTAGAGTCAATAATCTAGTTCACATCGCCATGTGATTAACACTCACAGGTCACATCGCCATGTGACCAACATCCAAGAGTCTACTAGACTGAATGATCTAGTTCACATCACTATGTGATTAACACTCGAAGAGTTCTGGGTTTGATCATGTGAGAGAGGTTGTAGTCAACGGGTCTTGCCATATTCAGATCCCTATGTATTTCGCAAAACTTTATATCATATCGTAGATGCTGCTACCATGTTCCACTTGGAGCTATTCCAAATTGTAGCTCCATTATAGGTATCCGGTATCTCTACTCAGAGCTATCTGGATAGGTGTTAAGCTTGCATCGACGTAACTCTTTACGTCGAACTCTTCATCACCTCCATATCCGAGAAACATTTCCTTATTCCTCTAAGGATAATTTTGACCGCTATCTGGTGGTCTACTCCTAGATCACCTTTGTACCCTCTTGCAAGACATGTGGCAAGGCACACATTTGGTGTGGTACTCAGCATGGCATACCGTATAGAGCCTATGACAAAAGCATAGGGGACGACCTTCATCCTTCCTCTTTCTTCTGCCGTGGTCAATCTTTGAGTCTTACTCAACTTCACACCTTACAACTCAGGTAAGAACCCCTTCTTTGACTGATCTATTTTGAACTCCTTCAAAAACATGTCAAGGTGTGCGTTCTTTGAAAGTACCATCAGGCTTCTTGATCTATCTCTATAGATCTTGATGCCCAATATGTAAGCAGTTTTATCCAGGTCTTCCTTTGAAAATCACTCTTCAAACAACCGTTTATGCTTTCCAGAAATTCTACATCATTTTGAATCAACAATATGTCATCCACATATACTTATCAGAAATGTTGTAGTGCTCCCACTCACTTTCTTGTAAATACAAGTTTCTAGCAAACATTGTATAAACCTAAAAGCTTTGATCACTCCATCAAAGCATATATTCCGACTCCGAGACGCTTGCTCTAGTCCATAGAAGGATTGCTGGAGCCATCATACCTTTTTAGCATCCTTAGGATCGACAAAACCTTTTATTGTATCACATACAACTTTTCTTACGAAAACTGGTAAGAAAACTTGTTTTGACATCCATCTGTCAGATTTCATAATCGAAAAATACAGCTAATGCTAACATGATTCCGACGGACTTAAGCATCGCTACGGGTGAGAAATTCTCATCGTTGTCAACTCCTTGAACTTGTGAAAAGACTCTTTCCCACAAGTCGAGCTTCATAGACGGTAACATTACCGCCCACGTCCGTCCTCTTCTTCTTAAAGATCCATTTATCTCAATGGCTTGCCGATCATCGGGCAAGTCCACCAAAGTCCATACTTTGTTCTAATACATAGATCCTATCTCGGATTTCATGGCTTCTAACCATTTGTCGGAATACGGGCCCACCATCGCTTCTCCATAGGTCGTAGGTTCATTGTTGTCCAACAACATGATATCTAAGACAGGATTACCGTACCACTCAGGAGTAGTACATATCCTTGTCGACCTATGAGGTTCGATAGCAACTTGATCCGAAGCTTCATGATCACTATCATTAACTTCCTCTTCAACAGACATAGGCGCCATAGAAAATATCTTTCTGTGTTGCATCACTCTCTGGTTGAAGTAAAGGTTCGATAACCTCATCAAGTTCTATCTTCCTCCCTCTCAATTCTTTCGAGAGAAACTCCTTCTCGAGAAAGGACCAGTTCTTAGCGACAAACAATTTGCCCTCGGATCTGAGATAGAAGGTATACCCAACTGTCACCTTTGGGTATCCTATGAAGATGTGTTTGTCCGCTTTTGGGTTCGAGCTTCTCCGGCTGAAGTCTTAAGCATCGCAGCCCCAAACATTAAGAAACGACAACTTTGGTTTCTTGTCAAACCATATTCATACGACGTCATCTCAACGGACTTAGATGGTGTCCTATCTAAAGTGAATGCAGCTGTCTCTAACGCATATCCTCAAAATGAAGACGGTAGATTGATAAGAGACATCATAGATCGCACCATATCTCATAAGGTTCGATTACGACTTCCGGACACACCATTACCCTGTGGTGTTCCAGGTGGCTTCAACTGTGAAACAATTTCACAATGTCTTAAGTGATTGCCAAACTCATAACTCAGAAATTCTCATCGATCAGATCGTAGGAATTTGATCTTCTTGTTATGATGGTTCTTAACTTCACTCTGAAATTGCTTGAACTTTTCAAATGTTGCAGACTTGTGCTTCATTAAGTAAATATACCTATATCTACTCAAATCGTCAGTGAAGATGAGAAAATAGTGATATCCACCGCACGCTTCAATTCTCATTGGATCACATGCATCATCATGTATGATTGCCAACAAGTCACTTGCCCGTTTCATTGTACCTGAAAACGGGGTCTTAGTCATCCTGCCCATGAGGCATGGCTCGCATGTGTCAAGCGATTCAAAATCAAGTGACTCCAAACATCCATCGACACGGAGTTTCTTCATGCATCTTACGCCAATATGACCTAAGCGGCAGTGCCACAAGAAAGTGGTACTATCTACATCTTTTGGCGTGAACATGTGTATTACCACGACCGAGATTCACTGAACCATTCACATAGGGTGCATGACCATGAAAGGTATTATTCATGTAAACAGAATAACCATTATTCCCTAACTAAATGAATGACCATATTGCAATGAACATGATCTAATCATATTCATGCTCAACGTAGACACCTGATAACATTTATCTAGGTTCAATACTAATCCCGAAGGCAGCTGGAGCATGCGATTGTGATCTCATCAACTTTGGAAACACTTCCAACACACATCGTCACCTCGCCCTTAGCCAGTCTCCGTTTAGTCCGTAGCTTTTGCTTCAAGTCACCAATAATAGCCAGTATCCAATACCCAGGTGCTACCAGGAGTACTAGTGAGGTACACATTAATAACACGTATATACTTTGTTGAAGTTGCCAGCCTTCTTATCTACCATGCATTTGGGGTAATTCTGCTACGAGTGACCGTTCCCCTTACAAATAGAAGCACTTAGTCTCAGGTTTGGGTTCAACCTTGGGTTCCTTCACTGGAGCGGCAACTGGTTTGCCATCCATGAAGTTTCCCTTCTAACCCTTGCCCTTCTTGAAACCAATGGTCTTGTTAAACCATCAACACTTAATGCTCCTTCTTGATTTCTACCTTTTGCGGTCTTAAGCACCACGAACAGCTCCAGGATCAACTCCATCCCTTGCATGTCATAGTTTATCACGAAGATCTAGTAGCTTAGTGATAGTGGCTAGAGAACTCTATCAATCACTATCTTATCTGGAAGTTTAACTCCCACTTGATTTAAGTGATTGTAGCACCCAGACATTCTGAGCACATGCTTACTAGCTGAGCTATTCTCCTCTATCTTGTTGGCAAAAGAACTTGTCAGAGGTCTCATACCTCTCAACACGGGCATGAGCCTGAAATCCTAATTTCAGCTCTTGGAACATCTCATATGTCTTATGGCGTTCAAAACATCATTGGAATCCCGATTCTAAGCCGCAAAGTATGGTGCACTTAACTATCAAGTAGTCACCAGGACGTATCTGTCAGATGTTCATAACATCCACAGACGACGTTGTAGGGGTTTGCACATCGAGCAGTGCATCAAAGATGTAAGCCTTATGTGTAGCAGTGAGGACACTCCTCGGACTACGGACCCTGTCCGCATCATTGCTTACAATATCTTTCAACTTGGTTTTTCTCTAGGAATGTATTGAAACAAGGAGCTACAACGTGAGCCATTTATCTACAACATATTTGCAAGGACAATTTATACTATGTTCATGATAATTAAGTTCATCTAATCAAATTATTTAATGAACTCCCACTCAGATAGACAGCCCTCTAGTCATCTAAGTGAAACATGATCCGAGTCAACTAGGCCGTGTCCGATCATCACGTGAGACGGACTAGTCAACATCGGTGAACATCTTCATGTTGATCGTATCTTCTATATGACTCATGCTCGACCTTTTGGTCTTCCGTGTTTCGAGGCCATGTCTATACATGCTAGGCTCGTCAAGTTAACCTAAGTGTTTCGCATGTGTTTCGAGGCCATGTACTTACATGCTAGGCTCGTCAAAACGCGTTGTATTCGAATGTTAGAATCTATCACACCCGATCATCACGTGGTGCTTCGAAACAACGAACCTTCGCAATGGTGCACAGTTAGGGGGAACACTTTTCTTGAAATTTTAGTGAGGGATCATCTTATTTAAGCTACCATCGTTCTAAGCAAATAAGATGTAAAACATGATAAACATCACATGCAATCAAATAGTGACATGATATGGCCAATATCATTTTGCTCCTTTTGATCTCCATATTTGGGGCTCCACGATCATCGTTGTCACTGGCATGACACCATGATCTCCATCATCGTGTCTTCTTGAAGTTGTCTCGTCATCTATTACTTCTACTACTATGGCTAACACTTTAGCAATAAAGTAAAGTAATTACATGACGTTTAAGTTGACACGCAGGTCATAAATAAATTAAGACAACTCCTATGGCTCCTGCCAGTTGTCATACTCATCGACATGCAAGTCGTGATTCCTATTACAAGAACATGATCAATCTCATACATCACATATATCATTCATCACATCCTTTTGGCCTTATCACATCACAAGGCATATGCTGCAAAAACAAGTTAGACGTCCTCTAATTGTTGTTGCAAGTTTTTACGTGGCTGCTATAGGTTTCTAGCAAGAACGTTTCTTACCTACGCGAAAACCACAACGTGATCTTCCAATTTCTATTTACCCTTCATAAGGACCCTTTTCATCGAATCCGATCCGACTAAAGTGGGAGAGACAGACACCCGCTAGCCACCTTATGCAACTAGTGCATGCCAGTCGGTGGAACCAGTCTGACGTAAGCGTACGTGTAAGGTCGGTCTGGGCCGCTTCATCCCACGATGCCGCCGAATCAAGATAAGACTAGTAAGGGCAAGTAAATTGACAATATCGACGCCCACAACTGCTTTGTGTTCTACTCGTGCATAGAAACTACGCATAGACCTAGCTCATGATGCCACTGTTGGGGATTGTAGCAGAAATTTAAAATTTTCTACGCATCACCAAGATCAATCTATGGAGTAATCTAGCAACGAGGGGAAGGAGAGTGCATCTACATACCCTTGTAGATCGCTAAGCGGAAGCGTTGCAAGAACACCGACGAAGGAGTCGTACTCATAGCGATTCAGATCGCGGTTGATTCCGATCTAAGCGCCGAACCACGGCGCCTCCGCGTTTAACACACGTGCAGCCCGGTGACGTCTCCTACGCCTTGATCCAGCAAGGGGAGAAGGAGAGGCTGGGGAAGACTCCGTCCAGCGGCAGCACAATGGCGTGGTGGTGGTGGAGGAGCGTGGAACTCCAGCAGGGCTTCGCCTAGCACTACGAGAGACGAGGAGGGAGAGAGGTAGGGTTGCGCCAAGAGGGAGATGATCTCGTGTTTGTTGCAGCCCCCAATACCTCAACTATATATAGGGGAAGGGGAAGGGCTGCGACCCCATCTAGGGTTCCCTCCCTAGGGGTGGCGGCAGCCTCAAAACCCATCTAGGGTTGCGGCCAAGGGGGGAGAGAGAGGAGGCGCACCTAGGGTGGGCCTTAAGGCCCATCTGCCCTAGGGTTTGCCCCTCTCCCCTCTAGGAGGCGCCTTGGGCCTTGGTGGGAGGCGCCCCAGCCCACCTAGGGGCTGGTCCCTTCCCACTATTGGCCCATGTAGGCCTCCGGGGCTGGTGGCCCCCTCCCGGTGGACCCTCGGACCCCTCTGGTGGTCCTGGTACACTACCGGTGATGCCCGAAACACTTCTGGTGGCCAAAACCATACTTCCTATATATTCATCTTTACCTCCGGACCATTCTGGAACTCCTCGTGATGTCTGGGATCTCATCCGAGACTCCGAACAACATTCGGTACATAAAAGTCTTCCTAATAACCCTAGCATCATCGAACCTTAAGTGTGTAGACCCTACGGGTTCGGGAACCATGCAGAGATGACCGAGACAACTCTCCGGCCAATAACCAACAGCGGGATCTGGATACCCATGTTGGCTCCCACATGTTCCACGATGATCTCATCGGATGAACCACGATGTCGAGGATTCAATCAATCTCATATTCAATTCCCTTTGTCCAGCGGTATTGCACTTCCCGAGATTCGATCGTCGGTATCCCGATACCTTGTTCAATCTCGTTACCGGCAACTCTCTTTACTCGTTCCGTAACACATCATCCCATGATCAACTCCTTGGTCACATTGTGCACATTATGATGATGTCCTACCGAGTGGGCCCAGAGATACCTCTCCATTACACAAAGTGACAAATCCCAGTCTCGATTCATGCCAACCCAACAGACACTTTTGGAGATACCTGTAGTGAACCTTTAGAGCGACCCAGTGACTTTGTGACGTTTCCAAAGCAGTCCTACGTTATCCGGGAGTTGCACAATCTCATGGTCTAAGGAAATGATACTTGACATTAGAAAAGCTTTAGCATACGAACTACACGATCTTGTGCTAGGCTTAGGATTGGGTCTTGCCCATCACATCATTCTCGTAATGATGTGATCCCGTTATCAATGACATCCAATATCCATGGTCAGGAAACCGTAACCATCTATTGATCAACGAGCTAGTCAACTAGAGGCTTACTAGGGACATGGTGTTGTTTATGTATCCACACATGTATCTTAGTTTCCTATCAATACAATTCTAGCATGGATAATAAACGATTATCATGAACAAGGAAATATAATAATAACCAATTTATTATTGCCTCTAGGGCATATTTCCAACAAAATGAACCCCGAAAAATTCACCACTCCTGTTGTTCTACGTTAACACTAGAAAAAAAATTTGAAAGAGATAAGAGGCAATGGATATCGTCCCGTCCCCAAAGGTGGAACGTTCCCTATCGAAACCATCATGCTTGTTGTGAGAAGCTTATACCCAAACCTGCCCCAAATGGGACATAATTTTCACCATGGCATGTTGATGCCGCTCCATGATAGCATGCCAAGTTTCATGAATTTCAGACGAGTTTTGGATTTATGAGAATTTCAAAACCAGGCATCTCAATGTTTTGCCGGCAATCAACGGTGCCCTGCTGTTTGAAATTCACTCCCATTTCTTGCATGGGGCCTAAGCATGCACCCAAGGACACATATTTGATTTTTCAACCAATTTATATGCACTGGAGCATGTGCGTGTAGTTCAAATTTGAATTATGCACATAAATGCATTGAAAACTCAGCTCATGCATAAAATGTCCAAACGAACCCCGAAAAATCACAAAAATTGACACAACAGTCCTGTTGTTCTATGTTGACACGAGAAAAAATTGGAAGAAATAAGAGGCAATGGATATCGTTTCGTCCCCAAAGGTGGGACGTACCCTACTGGCATGCTTGTTGTGAGAAGCTCTGGTTTGTGAGAAGCATATACCCAAGCTGCCCCAAATGGAAAAAAATTACCACGGCATGTTGATGCCACTCCATGATAGAATGCCAAGTTTCATGAATTTCAGACGAGTTTTGGATTTACTAGAATTTAAAAACTAGGCATCTCAATGTTTTGCCGGCAATCAATGGTGCCCTGGTGTTTGAAATTCATTCCCATCTCTTGCATGGGACCTAGAAATTCACCCAAGGACACACATGTGATTTTTCAACCAACTTTACTGCATTGGAGCATGTACTTGTAGTTCAAATTTGAGTTATGCACATAAAATGCCTAGAAAACCCAGTTAATGTATAAAAAGGCCAAACAAACCCCGAAAAATTCATTCCCATTTCTTGCATGGGACATAAGCATGCACTGAAGGACACAGATTTGATTTTTCAACCAATTTGTATGCACCGGAGCAAGTAGTTTAATTTTGAATTGTGCACCAGAAATGGCTAGAACTCTAGTTTAATGTATAAAATGTCCAAACAAACCCTGAATAATTCCAATTCTTTTACGACACACATATAGTTGCATGTTCACTGCAGATAAAAGGTCTAGCAATTCAAACAGCGTCCATTGCCGCTGTGACCCCATTTTGTAATTCAAATCAAGTAGATCCCGCACAGTTTATTATCACCAACCGTCTGAGATGTTGTACAAAATATCTTGGAGCACCGTCGGTGTATAGTATGCCTATGGCTTACGCGAGAAGGTGTGTCGGCTATAGTAGACAGCCGGCGTGTCAAGCACACTTGATCGCTCCCCAAAAACTCCCGCCTCTTCATCCCTCGCAATGTCAGAAATATCTACCACATGGAAGGATTTAATGTTTAATAGAACACGATTAGTATGAGCGAATCGTGTGCGATGTTTGTTGCTACTGCGCTGCTTCAGACCCTTGATTCAAATTTTCAGTACCCCGGCATTTTACTCCCACCTCTACATCCCTCACAATCTCAAAAATATCTGCTCGCCCTTGATCCAAATTTTCAATAGCCCCAGCTTGTGACTCCCACTTAGTAAAATTTTTAGTTGCCGCAGTATTTCCTCAAACACAACCTTCGCTCACACAGACACACACAACCCTCAAAATCACTGGTAGCTCGCCGCCATCGCCGGCGCCTCCATCCTCAACCTCTGCCTGTGTGCCGGGGAGCTCGAGGAGCCAATGGCCAAAAGGAGGTTTATCACGGCCTTTTCGCCCGACGGCGGTGAGGTGGCCGCCGAGGTGTCCCCGTCGTCCTCTGCGGGCCTGATCTGCGGTCGCTGGTCCCCTGAATCTGCCCGTCGTCGCGCCCTATGCTGGTTCGAGGACTTCCCCGTCCTCCCCTGGACCCGACAGCCGATGAAGTCCTACCTTGGGGTCCGGCAGCGGCGGTGGGGGACGTGGCTTGCCGAGATTACAAATCAAGAGACCCACACCCGTCGGCTGCTCGGTAGCTTCCACAAGGCCGAGCTCACGGCCATGGAGTGCGACCACTGGTAGGTCCGCTACCACGGCGCGGCGGCTAGGCTCAATTTCCCCTTTGGCACACGTCCGGTCCACCTCGTTCCATCAGAGCCAGGGGTGGTGAGCTTGGCTATGGCGCGGGAGGACCGCGAGGCGTGGGAGCGCTTTCGAGGCCGAGGCCGCCGACGAGGCCTACATGCAAGAGCTCCGACGGCAGCACCCGGAGCTCATGGAGGTGGAGCGGGCGATCTTTGCTGGCATAGAGCGTGGCGAGGTTATCGCGCTCTCCTTCGACTACGAGGTTGAAGGCGGCGAGGACAGCGGCGCGGAGGGCAGCGAGGTTATCGCGCTCTCCTCTGATGACGAGGTCGAAGGCGGCGGCGACGGTGGCACGAAGGGCATCGAGGTGGGCCCTGAGGACAAGGAGATTGACGTCGACGAGTGGAGGAGTGCCTTCCCCAATGACCCCGATGACGATACTGGCCTGGACCTGGCTCACGGCACACCGTACATGACGAGGAAGATTGGCTGCACCTCTACTTCGACCGAAAGTAGTTTACCTTAGTTTAAATTTATATTTTATGTTCGGTTATGCAAAGCTATCTATGTTTATGTTTGAATGCATGCTACTTTCGGTTGAACCTACTTTGAACTTGATCAAATTGAAGTTTACAACCTTAAGTTTAGGGGATAGACTAGAAAAGGCCAAAAATTGCTGGAGTATATATATATATATCCACTAAGGGTTTTAGTCCTTTAACTTTTAATGATAGCCTAGAGATGTCCTTATGACTTGTTTATTTCAGTTCTTCACAATGTGATGCTCTATATGTGCAACTCTTTGTCGTGTCGTTCAATTTCATCAATAACAGTTTCAACAATACCACTATGAACTACGATATTTGGTTGCTGTTAAGGATATTGCAGTTAACATGCCTTTTCGTTTTTCAATTGTTGTTTAGCAACATGCATTGTACTTAATGACTAAATATGCAATCCCAGGCTACATAGCAACAAGGAAGAGTGTTATCTTAATGTTCTGATGATGTCTAGATATACATGTAATAAAATCGTATATAATGGGATGGATGGAGTGTTGTACTACATCATTTTTCAATTGTTGTTTAGCTTCTAATATTAACTTGGTGCTTTTAGGTACATATATCTTGCGTATGGGGCAATGAGATATTCATGAACCAGCATCAAGTGAGGAAACTGATAAAGATTGTTATGAAAATGGGTCAAAAGATGTCAATCGAACTATATGTTTACACTTTATGCAAGACAACAGTGAACTGCAGGATGGTAAGTAAGAACCCTATAGCCTTCTTTTTACTGTCTGTAATGAGTTGTGTTAGATGAAAATATCTGAATATTTTTTCTTTTGGAGTGGATCCTGAAGCAGTTTACTCAAGATTACCTCTCAAACTACATGATTGGCGGTCGGCCATCACAAGGGGTTGGACTAGAGTCCTGCATGCCTTCTGCATCCAGGAGAGCACAATAGGGCTATTCCGCTTCACCTTGTTCAGCAACTGGAATGTCTATCGCCTCTTTCTTTACCATCTGTAATAGAACAAGTATAGAACCCTGGTACATCATTCTTTATTTGGTGCTTTTGTAATTCTTAAACATATGTACATCTGAATTGAATAATGCATTGGTTGTTTGAACCTAATGGATAAGAATAAAGCTATAGCCTACTTTCAATTTTAAATTAGGTACAATTTTAAATAGAAGCAATTAAATTAGGGCGAAATTACGTTGTGCAGGTCATTACGGCACACACGGTTGGTAAAACACAGACGTTTGTGATATACACCATTATCCGAGATGGTTCACAGAGAGGAAACGTGTGAAAGCATGCACACAGTTGCCGTTTGCAAAGCGTGTGTGATGTCGGACACTATCACATATAGTGCGGGGAAACTAAATGTGTGATTGTCTACCTATCATACACGGTTTATAATCATGAACTATTTGTGATGTGCCAGACATCGTAAAACTCCCGTGCCTAGAATCTGCCTGGAAAACTCATGTGCCTGGAATCTGCCTAGTTTTAGGCAGAACCACAAAACTCCGACTGTGATGGCAATGCGAGCACAAACGAGTAGCAAGGACGAAGCATTTGGGATATTCGAGATATCAGAAACGGTTATATAGGGACAACTGTATGCATGAAGGCTCTCTATCCCCGACAGTTCTGGGTCACGTGGGAAGGACCCCCCCCCCCTATCGCCCACACTCACTTGGCGACAGTTCCGTTTGTTTAGGACCGATGCGCACCAGTGACAATTACTATATTTCCAAGTTGTTAAGCATGCTTGGTTTGGTTAACTGTCTGATCTTCTACTAGGAGTATGTTATATTGTGCAATATCGTGCTGAGGTAACATTTCATTCATTTGTTGTGGTGTTTAGTTAACTGTATGGTTCAATTCTGCAATGCGATGTTCAATTGTTGTGGCTACATTCTGTTATTGTATACCATGTGAGAAATAAATCGAATTTGGATGTACTAAATACATGAGAAACAAATACAATTGCCATATTTCCAAGTTGTTAAGCATGCTTGGTTTGGTTAACTGTCTGAACTTCTATTAGGAGTATGTTATATTGTGCAATGTGGTGCTCAGTTAACATTTGGTTCATTTGTTGTGGTGTTTACTTAACTGCATGGTTCAATTCTGCAATGCGATGTTCAATTGTTGCGACTGCATTCTGTTATTGTATACCATGTGAGAAGTAAATCGAATTTGTTTGTACTAAATACATGAGAAACAAATACAATTGCTATATTTCCAAGTTGTTAAGCATGCTTGGTTTGGTTAATTGTCTGATCTTCTATTAGGAGTATGTTATATTGTACAGTGTGGTGCTCAGTTAATGTTTGGTTCATTTGTTGTGGTGTTTAGTTAACTGCATGTGTGTGGTCCGTTGTCTAATAGCACATTATTATGCAATTGCAGGAACCATTCTAATATTTAGGTTTTTAACAATTTGGTCTTGCACATGCAGGTCCTGCAGTCAGAGGTTTTGACCCACTGTTCGACCCTTTTTGCATATGGGGAAATGAGTTGTCCATGAATATCAATCAAGTCAAGAAACTCAGAAAGATTGTTAGGATAAAGAAATTAGCGACAAAAAACAACAAGATCTTTGTCTGCACATGTCACAGCCCCAGTTCAGGCCTTGCCAGCCTTTGCATTAGCCTCCATGCATCATGTCTAAATTTTATGAAACTTGAAATGGGGGCTGATAAACCCTAGCATCAAATGAAATTCAACTAGGGTCCAAATAAAATCATTTTCACTGAACCCAAAATGCCCTTCTAAAATGTTCATCATCTCTGCCTTGGTCTAGAAACTATGACAAAAATGGTGCACACTTTTCTAGGACAACAGAGGGTCACTGAATTAAATCATATGCTACTTGCAATTGGGCATTTAAATGCTATATGTTATCTTAAGTGCTCAATTAATTCTGAACTTAAGTGCGGGCTGTTAGGAATAATCCTAACAGAGCCCACAATTATTTTCAAGATTTTTGGAAATGTTTTGGTATTTTAAATAAAGCTCAGAAGTTACAGAAAAAATAGAAAACAGGAAATAAAAGAAAGAGAGAGAGACTTACCTGGCCTTACCTGCGCAGCCACCTGTCTAGCCCAGGCGGCCCAGCACTATTCCTGGCCCAGCCCAGGGACAGGGGCGTCTTCTTCCTCGTGCCAGTGGGCACGAGGGCGTGTGCCCGACGCGCGCGCACCGCTGTTCGTCCACCTCCTGCTTGCCGTCGCTGCTGCTGGAGGGCGCCAAGAGCGCCACGACACCCCCTTCTTCTTCTCCCCCCCCCCTCTCTGGTTCCTCCCTCATCCCCCAGTGCTCGTGCCCACAGCCACCCGAGCGAGACCGCCACCGCCGCCCGCTGTCACCGCGCCCACCGTGTTCCCTGAGCCGCCCCGAGCTATCCCCGAGCTCCGCCACCTCATTCCCTACCTCCTCACTGAGCCACGCTACCGGAAGGGCCCTGAAGTGCTGCCCCCGCCGCTTTTCCCCTCCTCGGCCGCCGGAGATCCGCCACGCCGCCCCGCTTAGCTCTGGCCTTCCACGAGCCCGCTTCGACACCTGTTGCTACCGTTGTGAGCTGCTGCTCCTCCTCCCCTTCTCCGATTTCTCGGTTGCACGTCGTAGTCGCCGTTTCGCCGATGAAAGAACCCCGCCGCCGCCTGCGCTCGTCGCCGCCGATGCTCCGGTGACCATTTGGTCCCAGGCGCGTGTCCACCGAACTCGCTGCACTGCGTAGGGCATCTCTAGTGCTTCGCCCCGCCCGTTTGCACAGCGCAGCCGCGCTCCCACGCACACCCGAACACCGGCCGCCGCGGCCGAGCTCCTCGCCGTCGTCTCCGGCCGCCCCAGCCCCTGTAACCACCAACGTTCGACGCGCCGCATCGCGGCCGTTCCAACAAGACCATCCCCGCTTGCTTCCGTGGCCGGAAACGGCCGGACGGCGATCGCCGCCGCGTCATGTCATCGCCGGCATAACGAGGCCCATGTGGCACGGCCATTAGGCGCTAACCCCACTGCTTAAACCGCCCACATCCACTGATAGTGGGCCCCAGGCCTGGTCAAACCCCAGTCAGCGCTGGGTTTGACCGGGATTAGCCTTGTGTCAATGACGTGTGGCCCCCACTGGTCAGGTTTGACCTGGACCATCTCCGTTGACCTGCTGAGGTCACACCGATGTCATGCTGACGCAGTAAATCATTTTCTGGATTTAAAATAATCTAAAAATTCCAGAAAATGTCAAAAACTTCTAAAATTCATAGAAAAGAATCTATAACTCCAATGGAAATAAATTATATATGAAAAATGATCAGAAAAATCCAAAGAATTTGTTTATGCCATGTTCATGCATGTTTGGGCAAGTTAACCCCACTAATTAGGATAAAACAAGATTAAGGTAAATTTGAAAATTAGGTTTGGAGTTGGAATTTGATGTAGTTTGAATTCCACTCCAATTAAGATGACTTGTTGTTGCATTAGCTCAATTCAGTACCTTAATATGTCATATCATTCATTTGCTTGTGCATTGCATTAATTGAATGTTGTTTATGTTGCTTTGCCGGTAATTGTCCCCTCTCAGTAGACGTGTTTCGACGATGAGTTCGATGACACCGATGAAGAGTTATACTATCTTCAGAAGTGCCAGGCAAGCAAAACCCCCTTGTTCATTCCGATACAATCCCACTCTCTCACTCCTTCTCTCTTTTAATGCATTAGGACAACAATGATTCAACTGTTACATGCTGCGGTAGTTGAACCCCTTTCCTCTGCATGACCTGGCGTTGCCACAGTAAATAGATGAAACCCACTAGCATGAGTAGGAGTTGTTTGAGCCCTGATGTGCCTACTCATTCATGTTTGTTTGTCATGCCTGCTATTGCTTAGAGTTGTGTCAGGTCTGATTCATCGGGGATGAATTGGAAAGTTGTGAACATGTCCTACTGTGTGTGAGCTAAGTGTGTGAACATGATTTGGTAAAGGTATCGATGAGAGGCCATGTAGGAGTACATGGTGGGTTGTTTCATTGGAACCATCCTTAAGCATCGAGATCTGTATGTGTGATTTAAGAACCAGTTACTACCATGCATTGGGATCCTTAATTGACCCTCTCGGCTTCTTAACCATCCTAGTCCTCTGTCCAGGAGTTGCAACTATTTTCTGGTGTTTATAGGAAATGTGTTGGCGGCCAAGCGTAGCGCTGACCCTATGGGTGGGCTATGATGTGGTAGATACACCATGGCCGGGAATGCCGGACGCCCGTTCGGTGTCTCGGAACCCTGTATACATCATTCGGGGCTGTATGTGGAAACCTCGGCCGGACTCCCTGCGGATGGAACCTAGATAGGCGATAAACCTGGACTAGAGACTTCAGTGTTTAGGTAGGCCGTGGCCGACACCCTCGTTGGGCTTCCGCTTCAAGGTTGCCGAGTACATGTCGTGTAAATGGCAGTAAGTGGTGAGAGCGTGTGTGAAGAAGTACACCCCTGCGGGGTTAACATCGTCTATTCGAATAGCCGCGTCCACAGTAAAGGACTACTTGGTTGCCATACAGTTCATAGACAAGTGAAAGTGGATACTCTAAAACTCGCAAGATAAGTGTGAGTGCTATGGATGGCCTTCTCGTAGGGAGACGGGAGCGGATCCATAGTGGTGTATTGATATGGGGAATATGTGGACTCATGCGCGCCACCTCAAAGAGTTACTTGCAGTCATAGTTTAGGATAGCCACTGAGTCAAAACTGGCTTGTTGCAGTCAAACTCCACCACCCCCTTTGTTGATGCTGATGCATATGTATCTAGTTCTGATGTAAGTCTTGTTGAGTACATTTGTACTCTCGTTTGCTTAATTTATGTTTTGTAGAGAGACTTCAGTCTCGCTAGTAGTTCCGCGTGGACTTGGACGTTTAGCTTGTTACCTCAGCTACAATCTTGTGCCCTCGGCAGGGTCCTGTAGATAGTCAGGCTTCTCGGCCTTTTTCATTTGTAGATGTCTGTACTCAGACATGTTAAGCTTCTGCATGTGCTTTGACTTGTATGCTCTAAATGTTGGGTAATGAGACCCATGTTTGTAATATCTCGCTCCTCGGAGCCCAATGAATAAATATTTGAGTCGTAGAGTTTTGTTGTGATGCCATGTTGTATTTACACATATCGAGCATATTGTGTGTATGATTGAAATGCTTGGTATGTGTGGGATCCGACAACCTAGTTGTTTATCCTTGGTAGCCTCTCTTATGGGGAAATGTAGTCTTGTGCTTCCATGAGCCATAGTAGTCCGCTATAGCCCGGTTCACCGGAGTCCTGCTAGCCCAGTTACTACTCCTTCAGAACACTTAGACTGGCCGGCATGTGATCCACTTCGTTCCTGTGTCTGTCCCTTCAGGGAAATGTCACGCGGTGACTTCCGGAGTCCTGCTAGCCTGCTACAGCCCGGGTTCCCAGAGTCCTGTTAGCCCGGTTGCTATAGCCTGGATTCACACGCTGATGACCGACACGTTCGATGTTGGTTCATGTATGCCTGTCCCCGTAAGGTTGTGCCACTTTGGGTTCATGACTAGTCATGTCGGCCCGGGTTCTCTGGCATATGGATGCTAGCGGCACTATCATATACGTGAGCCAAAAGGCGCAAACGGTCCAGGGCCAGGTAAGGTGGCACCCATGGGAATACTGTGCGTGAGGCTGCAAAGTGATATGATGTGTTACATGCTAGATCGGTGTGACTTAAAATCGGGGTCCTGACAGCTTTGGTTTCAGAGCCTGACTGCCTGTAGGATTACCAAGCCAAACTGGTCGAAGTTGTGTCTAGAAATGCTTTAGTTATGTTAGGGAATTGATTGTGGAAGGGAACGTAAGGCTCTTTTTACTCCTTAAACCTTATGTCCTTCTGATCTGAGTCAACCTCTTCTTTTCTACGGGGATTAAGAACTAGGCCTTCTCATCTATCTATCAGGATGACGTGTTACTAATCCATAGACTTGTAGAATTGATAGTTTCAAGCCTCAGTTCCGTTCATACTACTTCCGTATGTTGACAGTTGATCTCGGAACCTTGATATTGTGATGTTGAGTGGTTATGCCACCATTTTGCAGGATGTCTCAAATCTTTTTGAGCATTTATAGCTGTTATGTTGTCCGAGTCATCCTAGGTCTCTAAATAGTCTGATGCATTTGCAAATCCCTTCCTCCTGTTCCTGATGTCCATTTGGGCCAGATTAATAACACTAATCGGTGAGTTGAGGTACTCTGTTGCCTCGACATATATGTTGGAGCTATTATTATGACCCTAGGTGTTTTAGGGAGTTACCTAGTAATCTAGCCATGTTTTGTGTTCCAGTGTGATCATTCTGGCCATCATTCTCGAAAGCGTCATGTGATGCCATTTAGTATGTAGGTATTCTACTCCTGGGTTTATGAACCCGAGAATTACTCTACTTACTTCATGTTGATAGTGTTTGCTAGTTCCTTTTGGATATTAGTAATCTTTGAGATAGTACCCAAGGTCCGTGGTATATCATTCTTCCAAATACCATGAACCATCCTTGGCAGAAGTTCTTTTGAACTAAAAGATCACAATAAGAGTGATCTTGATGAGTTATCCATTCTACATTGTGAATCTGCCAGTTCTACCGTTCTGCATGGGTTATCCGAAAGAAATGTTGAGCTTTGCTTGACATACTAATCTATGCATCGACAACTCAGAAAGATATATGTACCTTGAGTTGTTACTCTTCATTTATATTCCGACCATTGTCTATCAATCGGTAGTCTAGAGTATGTGTGCGATTGTGTTCATTGATGCCTATTATTTTTGTGGTCCGTCAAGCCATTCTATTCCGGGATGACTAGGAGAAACAAACTCCAGCACCTCATCCATATCTAGGATTGGGTCAAAGTAGTTGTATTTCGCAGATCAAAATGTCGATCCAGCTTTTGCTCTGTTCTACCTCGGAGTATTACCCCCTTTATGTTAGGATTGTCATGAGAATTGCACCATCTCCCATGAATTCTTGATCCCATGATACTTTTTTCCATCATTTTTCATTCCTCGGTTTCGTGTTGTCGCAACCGGAATGCCGACAAGTGAACCATGATGTGTGAAGTCAATACTCCTAGCAACCGTGTTGCTTGGTAGTTAATGGACATTAATATCATTCTTAGCGTGTTGATTATCGAATCACTATACTAGGATTGATCGTGCTACCTTGTCCTTATTTTTGGTGCACTCTTCAATCAATGAGTTAGGATTGTGCCAATCCCTTGCTTATTTGATCATATCGTCTTGCCCCGAAAGACAAGATTGTTCTCGAGCTTAGTAACATATCGATGGTTCGTGATTTTCCAAATATCCTCTTGGAAGTACCACCAGGTTGTCCCCTGACCGTTATGTTGAGCTCGTGATCAAGCTGGTTTCTTGTAAACCACTCTTTCTCCAAGAATCTGTGTTGGATACCCCGAGGTAGTTGGTTAATCCAAACAACAACTTGGAGAGTTGGAAGATAAAACCTTGTCTGACTTAGTTCATGTTAAGGGATAACTTTTTGTGTGTGCGTGTGTTGAAGAAAGATGATATCTTCATCGATTGATCTTCGTGATCAATTGTCGGTGCTATTGTCTTAACCAATCTTTGATTTGAGTATGGGCTAACGTCAAATCAAATCAGAACCAACGATATTCGTAATGTTGTCTTACTCATGGTTGTTCCTCGAGCATACACCATTATATCTTTTGGGTCTGACTAATGCTAACACCTTGTTCACATGATTGTGGAGTTCCATTTATATGGAAACCTGGATGAATTGTTGTTGAGCCCATCAACAACATCCTTGTCTCCTCCATGATTTGTTTGAACATTACACTAGTGTTGGAACTTTATAAGCATTATCTTCGTGTTCCGTTCATGAAGCATATGTTCGGATGAAAGGAGTGACTTCCTATAATTCTTGTGCATTTGATGTAAGTTGCCACCGGGAATTCGAGAAAGTCAATGTTGCTTTCTCTGGAGTCATCCCAAATTGGTCATGCATACGTGCGAAGTATTCTATGGTTTGTAGACTTGCAACCTTCATTCTATATGTATCCCTAGCACACCAAGCCACTGATTGATTTGTTCAAGGAGAAGAAGTTTCTTCTTAAGAGCTAGACTTACGCAAGGACTTCGATATCCTCGATGATGGTTCCCCACCTGCAATCGGTAGTGTTTTGTTGTAAGACTTATACAAGATCATGTTTGTCTTGGACATCATGCTCACATGTATGTAGCAGAATCAGCTCATGTTTTGGAGTTTCTACCATAGTCCATTTCCCGAGAATCTCACAATGCTATCTCGTCGGTTTGTGTTGCAAACTTTCTTTCCAGACATGTTGTCTGAACTATCCTGTTACCAACCAGATCTGAATCTCGGGCAGATGTGATGGTTGGAACGTTTCCCAAGAGCTACAATATTGGTCTCTCTGTAACCCGGTAAAGTGGATGTCTTGGCCAACACACTATTGTAGTATCTTGATTGAGAAATTTGGCCACCTTTCCATCAGGATTCCATAGGATTTACTTCCATAGTTATTCCTTATGGATTCTTGCGCTCCCTAAGTCCGACCTTCTACCTGATGTTCTAGATACCAAGCCATATCAATAAATGGGTTACGCTAGCACATCAAGGAGAACATTAGAAGCGAAGTGCTAAATGTTTCTCGGTCGATCACTAGATTTGTTTCCTTGGCCTCGCTAAGGAGAAATCTGAGAAGGTCTTATCTCCCTTTCCATCTGCATCGTCCATCACTGTTCATCATGGTAGTATGTTGTGTTGCCAAGCTCCTTGACACGGATATTGGTAAAACCTTGATGAATACGAAATTGCTCGAGTTCTTGAGAGCATGCGCAATCACTAGGATTTATTGTCGGCATTAATTGGGATCCTCTCTTAGTTTCCTTAGTTATGCTATAACCTTTCCAGTAGTGGAATCTCTCTCTACTGTTGGGTTTCTCCCCAGTTACTAGAATCATTCCCAGCATTTGCATTTTGTTCCCAGCTTGCACCACCATTGTGTCATCCTACTATGGACTACCCTTCTCGGTAATTACTGATCAGGATCATCTTCAAAGTGGTCCTACCACGGGTTCCATCCATTTCTGATGATAAGAAAAACCATCCCTTGCGTTGTCTTCAACAAGGTAGTCCACATCATCCATTCTAGTCCGGGTATGCCATCCCTTCGTACTCCACTAAACGATTGTTGTGATTTGCCTTAGGCTGGTATAAAGAGTTTCAATGATCTCTGAATCAAAAGTAATTATTTTTGCCACTTAAGGGAATATTACTGCGAGTCACCTTCCTCTAAGATGTCTCGTTATGGTATCATGGAAACTCAACTCCTCGCTACATTGACAACCGTTCACCACCTCCTTAAGCGAGAAATTGTTGTCTACCTAGTGATCCTTCGTCATCTGTTACACTCCATCCCTCAGGATGTATGTTTCATGTCTCAGCTCGAGAGATGTTTCAATGTCTCATTCCGTGAGTTGATCATCGGTTGTTTGATCTTCGAGAAGATCAATCCTTCTAGAGTTTTTCCATTTCCTCTTGATGCCATGTTGGTTGGAGTTCTCAGAGCAAGACGTCGAGACAAAGATGGTGACGAATTAGTGTCCTTACAAAGTGCAACCGAGATCGCGAATATTGTGTTAGTTTGCGTTTCCCCTTCATCTTACCCTACGCTTGAATCTCGGGACGAGATTCTTGTTTAGTGGGGGTGAGTTGTCACAACCCCAGTTCAGGCCTTGCCTGCCTTTGCATTAGCCTCCATGCATCATGTCTAAATTTTATGTGAAATGGGGGCTGACAAACCCTAGCAGCAAATGAAATTCAACTAGGGTCCAAATAAAATCATTTTTCACTGAACCCAAAATGCCCTTCTAAAATGTTCATCATCTCTGCCTTGGTCTAGAACCTATGACAAAAATGGTGCACACTTTTCTAGGACAACAGAAGGTCACTGAATTAAATCATATGCTACTTGCAATTGGGCATTTAAATGCTATATATTATCTTAAGTGCTCAATTAATTCTGAACTAAAGTGCGGGCTGTTAGGAATAATCCTAACAGAGCCCACAATTATTTTCAGGATTTTTTGAAATGTTTTGGTATTTTTAATAAAGCTCAGAAGTTATAGAAAAAATAGAAAACAGGAAATAAAAGAGAGAGAGAGAGAGAGAGAGAGAGAGACTTACCTGGCCTTACCTGCGCAGCCACCTGTCCAGCCCAGGCGGCCCGGCACTATTCCTGGCCCAACCCACGGACATGGGCGTCTTCTTCCTCGTGCTAGTGGGCACGAGGGCGTGTGCCCGACGCGCGCGCCCCGCCGTGCGTCCACATTCTGCTTGCCGCCGCTACTGCTGGAAGGTGCCAAGAGCGCCACGACACCCCTACTTCTTCTCCCCCCCGCTCTGGTTCCTCCCTCATCCCCCAGCGCTCGCGCCCACAGCCACCCGAGCGAGACCGTCACTACCGCTCGCTGTCACTGCGTCCACCGTGTTCCTCGAGCCGCCCAGAGCTATACCCGAGCTCCGCCACCTCATTCCCTACCTCCTCACCGAGCCACGCTACCGGAAGGGCCCCGAAGTGTCGCCCTGCCGCTTTTCCCCTCCTCGGCCGCGGGAGATCCGCCTCGCCACCCTGCTTAGCTCCGGCCTTCCCCGAGCCCGCTTCGACGCCTGCTGCCACTGCTGTGAGCTGCTGCAACTCCTCCCACTCTTCGATTTCTCGGTTGCACGCCGTAGTCGCCGTTTCGCCGATGACCAAACCCCGCCGCCGCCTGCGCTCGCCGCCGCCGACGCTCCGGTGACCGTTTGGTCCCGGGCGCCTGTCCACCGAACTCGCTGCACTGCGTAGGGCATCTCCACTGCTTCGCCCCGCCCGTTTGCACAGCGCAGCCGCGCTCCCGCGCACACGCGAATGCCGGCCGCCGCGGCCGAGCTCCTTACCGTCATCTCCGGCCGCCCCAGTCCCTGCAACCACCACCGTTCGACGTGCCGCATCGCGGCCGTTCCAACAAGACCATCCCTGCTTGCTTCCGTGGCCGGAAACGGCCGGACGGCGATCGCCGCCACGTCGGGTCATCGCCGGCATAACCACACCAACGTGCACGGCCATTAGGCGCTAACCCCGCTACTTAAACCACCCACAGCCACTGATAGTGGGCCCCAGGCCTGGTTGAACCCCAGTCAGCGCTGGGTTTGACCAGGATTAGCCCTGTGTCGCTGACGTGTGGCCCCCACTGGTCAGGTTTGACCTGGACCGTCTCTGTTGACCTGCTGACGTCACACCAACGTCATGCTGACGCAGTAAATCATTTTCTAGATTTAAAATAATCAGAAAATTCCAGAAAATGTCCAAAACTTTTAAAATTCATGGAAAATAATCTATAACTCCAATGGAAATAAATTATATATGAGAAATGATCAGAAAAATCCAAACAATCTGTTTATGCCATGTTCATGCATGTTTGAGCAAGCTAGCCCCACTGATTAGGATAAAACATGATTAAGGTAAATTTGAAAAATAGGTTTGGAGTTGGAATTTGATGTAGTTTGAATACCACTCCAATTAAGATGACTTGCTGTTGCATTAGCTCAATTCAGTACCTTAATATGTCATATCATTCATTTGCTTGTGCATTGCATTAATTGAATGTTATTTATGTTCCTTTGCCGGTAATTGTCACCTCTCAGTAGACGTGTTTCGACGATGAGTTCGATGACACCGATGAAGAGTTATACTATCTTTAAAAGTGCCAGGCAAGCAAAACCACCTTGTTCATTCTGATACAATCCCACTCTCTCACTCCTGCTCTCTTTTAATGCATTAGGACAACAATGATTCAACTATTACATGTTGTGGTAGTTGAACCCCTTTCCTCTGCATGACCTGGCGTTGCCATAGTAAATAGATGAAACCCACTAGCATGAGTAGGAGTTGTTTGAGCCCTGATGTGCCTACTCATTCATGTTTGTTTGTCATGCCTGCTATTGCTTAGAGTTGTGTCAGGTCTGATTCATCGGGGATGAATTGGAAAGTTGTGAACATGTCCTACTGTGTGTGAGCTAAGTGTGTGAACACGATTTGGTAAAGGTATCGATGAGAGGCCATGTAGGAGTACAAGGTGGGTTGTTTCATTGGAACCGTCCTTAAGCACCGAGATCTGTATGTGTGATTTAAGAACCAGTTACTACCACGCATTGGGATCCTTAATTGACCCTCTCGGCTTCTTAACCACCCTAGTCCTTTGTCCAGGAGTTGCAACTATTTTCTGGTGTTTATAGGAAATGTGTTGGCGGCCAAGCGTAGCGCTGACCCTATGGGTGGGATATGATGCGGTAGATACACCAGGGCCGGGTATGCCGGGCGCCCGTTTGGTGTCTCGGAACCCTGTATACATCATTTGGGGCCGTATGTGGAAACCTCGGCCGGACTCCCTGCAGATGGAACCTGGATAGGCGATAAACCTGGACTAGAGACTTCAGTGTTTAGGTAGGCCGTGGCCGACACCCTCGTTGGGCTTCCGCTTCAAGGTTGGCGAGTACATGTCATGTAAATGGCGGTAAGTGGTGAGAGCGTGTGTGAATAAGTACACCCCTGCGGGGTTAACATCGTCTATTCGAATAGCCGCGTCCACAGTAAAGGACTACTTGGTTGCCTATACAGTTCATAGACAAGTGAAAGTGGATACTCTAAAACTCGCAAGATCAGTGTGAGTGCTATGGATGGCCTTCTCATAGGGAGACGGGAGCGGATCCATGGTGGTGTATTGATACGGGGAATATGTGGACTCATGTGTGCCACCTCAAAGAGTTACTTGCAGTCATAGTTTAGGATAGCCACTGAGTCAAAACTGGCTTGCTGCAGTCAAACTCCACCACCCACTTTGTTGATGCTGATGCATATGTATCTAGTTCTGATGTAAGTCTTGTTGAGTACATTTGTAGTCACGTTTGCTTAATTTATGTTTTGCAGAGAGACTTCAGTCTCGCTAGTAGTTCCACGTGGACTTCGACGTTTAGCTTGTTACCTCAGCTACGATCTTGTGCCCTCGGCAAGGTCTTGTAGATAGTCAAGCTTCTCAGCCTTTTTCATTTGTAGATGTCTGTACTCAGACATGTTAAGCTTCCGCATGTGCTTTGACTTGTATGCTCTGAATGTTGGGTCATGAGACCCATGTTTGTAATATCTCGCTCCTTGGAGCCTAATGAATAAATACTTGAGTCATAGAGTTTTGTTGTGATGCCATGTTGTATTTACACAGATCGAGCATATTGTGTGTATGATTGAAATGCTTGGTATGTGTGGGATCCGACAACCTAGTTGTTTATCCTTGGTAGCCTCTCTTATGGGGAAATGTAGTCTTGTGCTTCCATGAGCCATAGTAGTTCGCTACAGCCCGGTTCACCGGAGTCCTGCTAGCCCAGTTACTACTGCTTCGGAACACTTAGACTGGCCAACATGTGATCCACTTCGTTCCTGTGTCTGTCCCTTCGGGGAAATGTCACGCGGTGACTTCCGGAGTCCTGCTAGCCTGCTACAGCCCGGGTTCCCGGAGTCCTGTTAGCCCAGTTGCTACAGCCTGGATTCACACGCTGATGACCGACATGTTCGATGTTGGTTCATGTATGCCTATCCCCGTAAGTTAGTGCCACTTTGGGTTCACGACTAGTCATGTCGAACCGGGTTCTCTGTCATATGCGCGCAAACGGTCCTGGGCCAGGTAAGGTGGCACCCATGGGAATATCGTGCGTGAGGCCGCAAAGTGATATGATGCGTTACATGCTAGATTGGTGTGACTTAGAATCGGGGTCCTGACAGCACAATGAAGAAGACATTAGTTCATTACAAGATGGTACTAACTATTATACCTTGCCTTTTTTATTCCTTTGCCCCATTTCCAATATATAGAAGATATTTATGCACATCCTTGTTTTCAGGCCTTTCCAAAGTAGTTCACTGATGACTACCTATCAAACCACCTCTATGGTTAGGAGGCGAGGAAGGTTTTCATACAACACCCACGGTTCAATATTGAAGTTTTTTTGAGAAGGACGAAGGACGGACGGTCAATCATCCACAGGCACTGGCCTAAAGTTGCAAAGACCTTCAACATGAATGAAGGATCAATATTCACCTTCCGCTTCAGCAGTTTTCCAGATGAGATGCATCTATCTATATACCGTGCATGATGCTAATTTCGAAAGGTTCTACATGTTGCATGTGAAACTTGGTGCTGTTGTAGTTGTGTAATGGGGTAGTTGAGTGCTGAAGCTATATCATGTTGTACTCTGATGTATTTCAATTATGAAATTATGCTTCCTTAATATGGAAATGAAATATATTATGTGCTTAATATGAATGTCAATTAGACCAAAAAATGGATTATTAATAATAGGGTAATTAGCTTGCTAATGGCGAATTCGCCTACTAATTGGGTTTTGCTATTGCAAACGGTTATTGAAAAAATACCGTGGGCGATGACCTCACGCAACACACACAGTTTCTAGGAATAAACCGTGTTGGATCAATGAACAATCACACACGACTTTCTCTTGAAAACTGTTTGCGTTAGGCCACCTTGTGCGAACGTTTACCACATAAAAACCGTGTGTGATGGATAGCCTTTGCCACGCAGTTTTTTCTACGGACCGTGTGTGTTGCATTCAATAACGCAAACGATCAAATTGTTAATATCGTGTGCAATGGCAACGCTATCACAAACGATTTAATGGGAAAAATTGTGTGTGATGTACTGGTGAACGGAAACGTTTTCTTTGGAGCGATTGTGTGGGATATACATACGAACGGAAATGTTTAGCGGGGACTGGCTGTGTGGGATGTACTTGCGACCAAAAACAATTTCTCCTGTATAATTGTATTTTTTGCTCTACTATACGTATTTCCGTATTTGAGTGATCGCAGGTCGTACGCGGCCTCATTTTGCCGAGCGTGTGTGCCAGGAGGGCATTTCCCTGACAGTTTCTGGGTCATGTGGGAAGGACAACCCTATCGTCGTCACTCACTAGGCGACGGTTCCAAATGCCGTCGCGGAAAGGGGTTAAAAACCGTTTGTATAGTAGCACCTGTACCAGTGTAGGGTCAGATCTTGAATAGGTTTCACAAAAGGGTAAAAACACGAAAATTTGCCACCGAAGCCCGTACACAGACGTGTACCCGGAGCACAGGCACGTAAACAATGTACCCAACATCTAGAAATAAGTCCGACCAAGGCTGGCCGTCTAGCTTAGGCCAACTCCAGCGCGCGACCCCATCCTGTCCGGGTGCGGTCGTTTGGGGCAAAACGGAAAAACCAGACGGCCCAACGCGCGGGCGCAAATGTACTTTTGTTCATTTTCTGTCCTCTTTCGACCCATCCCCGGCCCAAGTTTGTTCCGCTTTTGGGGTGAAACGGACAGCGTGTGGACGGGCGAGACGCGCACGCTTGTCCTCCCCTGGCCCTCCCATCGGTAGCACAAAGCAACCCCCCCTGAGGGAGTCCTGTATTAAGGGGTCCTCGGGCGTTGGACCAGTTGGACACGGCCCGGACTAATGGGATATGATGATACAAGATAGAAGACTCTCTCCAGTGTCCGAATAGGACTCTCCTTGGCGTGGATGGCGAGCTTGGCCTCTGGATATGAAGATTCCTTTATCTGTAACCGACTTTATATAACCCTAGTCCCCTCCAGTGTCTATATAAAGCGGAGGGTTCGGTCTGTAGAGGTAATCATAATCATACAGGCTAGACGTCTAGGGTTTTAGCCATTACGATCTTGTGGTAGATCAACTCTTGTAACCCCCATACTCATTAATATTAATCAAGAAGGACGTAGGGTATTACCTCCATCAAGAGAGCCCAAACCTGGGTAAAAACTCATGTCCCTTGTCTCCTGTTACCATCAACCTCAGACACACAGTTCGGGACCCCCTACCCGAGATCCGCCGGTTTTGACATCGATATTGGTGCTTTCATTTAGAGGTCCACTGTGTCGCCGCCAGAAGGTTCGATGGCTCCATCCATCATCTGCGACGATGCTGCCCTAGGGGAGGTTTTTCTCCCTGGCCAAATCTTCGTATTCGGCGGCTTCGCACTGCGGGCCAACTCGCTTGGCCATCTGGAGCAGATCGATAGCTACGCCCCAGGTCACCAGATTAGTTTTGGAAACATGGATTATGCCGCTGATATCCGAGGATACTTGATCTTCCAAGGATACACAACCTCAACCTCCGCCCTGGCCTTAGAGCCAGAGCGCTTCGCCAGTATCGAAGACGGCATTCTAAACCCGCTGGACTATATGTGGCCACTAGGCCCAGTACGAGAGAGCCGGAGGAAGCAGTGTCGCCGGCAACCATCACCAAGCCGAACTCTTCCCCGGACGCTGGCTCCGAACTCTCAAAGTCTGCATCATGTGAGCTCGGACGAGGAATTCCCTTCCCACCATACTCCACGGATACTTTTCTCCCTCAACAAACCTCTCCTTTAAGTGAGGCTGTGGACTTGATGCGATCCCTCGTGATTACGAAGGAGCAACGTTCGAACTACGCCCAGCCCAGACTAGGGGCTGAGAGCGGGGAATTTTACGTCCCACCCACCACCCACTTCATCGCCACAGTAGAGGATGATGTCTACTACACAAGATTCTTCTTGTAGACGTTGTTGGGCCTTCAAGTGGAGAGGTTTGTAGGACAGTAGCAAATTTCCCTCAAGTGGATGACCTAAGGTTTATCAATCCGTAGGAGGCATAGGATGAAGATGGTCTCTCTCAAGCAACCCTGCAACCAAATAACAAAGAGTCTCTTGTGTCCCCAACACACCCGATACAATGATAAATTGTATAGGTGCACTAGTTCAGCGAAGAGATGGTGATACAAGTGGTATATGGATGGTAGATAAAGGTATTTGTAATCTGAAAATATAAAAACAGCAAGGTAACTAATGATAAAAGTGGGCACAAACAGTATTGCAATGCGTTGAAACAAGGCCTACGGTTCATACATTCGCTAATGCAAGTTCCCTCCACAATAATAACATAATTGGATCACATAACTATCCCTCAACATGCAACAAAGAGTCACTCCAAAGTCACTAATAGCGGAGAACGAACAAAGAGATTATGGTAGGGTACGAAACCACCTCAAAGTTATTCTTTCCAATCAATCCGTTGGGCTATTCCTATAAGTGTCACAAACAGCCCTAGAGTTCATACGAGAATAACACCTTAAGACACAAATCAACCAAAACCCTAATGTCACCTAGATACTCCAATGTCACCTCAAGTATCCATGGGTATGATTATACGATATGCATCACACAATCTCAGATTCATCTATTCAACCAACACATAGAACCTCAAAGAGTGCCCCAAAGTTTCTACCGGAGAATCACGATGAAAACATGTGCCAACCCCTATGCATAGGTTCATGGGTGGAACCCGCAAGTTGATCACCAAAACATACATCAAGTGAATCACGTGATATCCCATTGTCACCACAGATATGCACGGCAAGACATACATCAAGTGTTCTCAAATCTTTAAAGACTCAATCCGATAAGATAACTTCAAAGGGGAAACTCAATCCATTACAAGAGAGTAAAGGGGGGAAGAAACATCATAGGATCCAAATATAATAGCAAAGCTCGCGATACATCAAGATCGTATCACCTCAAGAACACGAGAGAGAGCGATCAAACACATAGCTACTGGTACATACCCTCATCCCCGAGGGAGAACTACTCCCTCCTCGTCATGGAGAGCACCGGGATGATGAAGATGGCCACCGGAGAGGGATTCCCCCTCCGGAAGGGTGCCGGAATTGGTCTATATTGGCTTTTGGTGGCTACGGAGGCTTCTGGCGGCGGAACTCCCGATCTATTGTGCTCCTGGATGTTTTTACGGTATATGGAGATATATAGGCGGAAGAAGTACGTCAGCGGAGCCACGAGGGGCCCACGAGGGTGGAGGGCGCGCCCAGGGGGTGGGCGCGCCCCCTGCCTCGTGGCCTCCTTGTTGCTTCCCTTACGTGGACTCCAAGTCTCCCGGGTTGCTTTCCTTCCAAAAATAAGTTTCGTGAAGTTTCAGGTCAATTGGACTCCGTTTGATTTTCCTTTTCTGCGATACTCTAAAACAAGGAAAAAAACAGAAACTGGCACTGGGCTCTAGGTTAATAGGTTAGTCCCAAAAATCATATAAAATAGCATATAAATGCATATAGAACATCCAAGGTTGATAATATAATAGCATGGAACAATCAAAAATTATAGATACGTTGGAGACGTATCAGCATCCCCAAGCTTAATTCATGCTCGTCCTCGAGTAGGTAAATGATAAAAACAGAATTTTTGATCTGGAATGCTACCTAACATATTTATCCATGTAGTTATCTTTTTTGTGGCAAGAATATTCAGATCCATCATACTCAAGACAAAAGTTTAATATTGACATAAAAATAATAATACTTCAAGCATACTAACAAAGCAATCATGTCTTCTCAAAATAACATGGCCAAAGAAAGCTATCCCTACAAAATCATATAGTCTGGCTATGCTCCATCTTCACCACACAAAATATTTAAATCATGCACAACCCCGATGACAAGCCAAGCAATTGTTTCATACTTCTGATGTTCTCAAACTTTTTCAATCTTCACGCAATACATGAGCGTGAGCCATGGACATAGCACTATAGGTGGAATAAAATGGTGGTTGTGGAGAAGACAAAAAGGAGAAGATAGTCTCACATCAACTAGGCGTATCAACAGGCTATGGAGATGCCCATCAATAAATATCAATGTGAGTGAGTAGGGATTGCCATGCAACGGATGCACTAGAGCTATAAATGTACGAAATCTCAACAAAATAAACTAGTGGGTGTGCATCCAACTCGCTTGCTCACGAAGACCTAGGGCATTTTGAGGAAGCCCATCATTGGAATATACAAGCCAAGTTCTATAATGAAAGAATCCCACTAGTATATGAAAGTGACAACATAGGATACTCTCTATCATGAAGATCATGGTGCTACTTTGAAGCACAAGTGTGGTAAAAGGATAGTAGAATTGCCCCTTCTCTCTTTTTCTCTCTTTTTTTTATTTGTTTATTTGGGCCTTCTCTTTTTTATGGCCTCTTTTTTTTATTTGGGCTTCTTTGGCCTCTCTTATTTATTTATTTTCGTCCGAAGTCTCATACCGACTTATGGGGGAATCATAGTCTCCATCATCCTTTCCTCACTGGGACAATACTCTAATCACACTTTTATTTACTTACAACTCAAGAATTACAACTCGATACTTAGAACAAGATATGACTCTATTTGAATGCCTCCGGCGGTGTACCGGGATATGCAATGATGCATGAGTGACATGTATGAAAGAATTATGAACGGTGGCTTTGCCACAAATACAATGTCAATTACATGATCATGCAAAGCAATATGACAATGATGAAGTGTGTCATAATAAACGGAATAGTGGAAAGTTGCATGGCAATATATCTCGGAATGGCTATGGAAATGCCATAATAGGTAGGTATGGTGGCTGTTTTGAGAAAGGTGCGCGGTATTAGAGAGGCTAGCAAAGGTGGAAGGATGAGAGTGCGTATAATCCATGGACTCAACATTAGTCATAAAGAACTCATATACTTATTGCAAAAATCTACAAGTTATCAAAGCAGAGTATTATGCGCATGCTCCTAGGGGGATAGATTGGTAGGAAAAGACCATCGCTCGTCCCCGACCGCCACTCATAACGTAGACAATCAATAAATAAGTCATGCTCTGACTTCATCACATAACGGTTCACCATACGTGCATGCTATGGGAATCACAAACTTCAACACAAGTATTTCTCAAATTCATAACCGCTCGACTAGCATGACTCTAATATCACCATCTCCATATCTCAAAACAATTATCAAGTATCAAACTTCTCATAGTACTCAACACACTCATAAGAGAATTTTATTATTCTTGAATACCTGGCATATTAGGATTTTAAGAAAATTACCTTGCTATTTAAGACTCTCAAAATAATCTAAGTGAAGCATGAGAGTTCATCTATTTCTTCAAAATAAAACTACCACCATGCTCTAAAAGATATAAGTGAAGCACTAGAGCAAATGACAAACTACTTCGAAAGATTTAAGTGAAGATCAATGAGTAGTCGAATAATTATGCAACTATGTGAAGACTCTCTAATATTTAAGAATTTCAGATCTTGGTATTTTATTCAAACAGCAAGCAAAACAAAATAAAATGACATCCAAGAATATCAAACATCATGTGAATAAGCAAAAACTTAGGATCAACCGATACTAACCGATAGTTATTGAAGAAGAAAGGTGGGATACCAACCGGGGCATCCCCAAGCTTAGATGCTTGAGACTTCTTGAAATATTATCTTGGGGTGCCTTGGGCATCCCCAAGCTTGAGATTTTTTGTCTCCTTAATTCCTCTCATGTCACGGTCTCCCTAAATCTCAAAAGCTTCATCCACACAAAACTCAACAAGGACTCGTGAGATGAGTTAGTTTAAACCATTGCCAAAACCTTATCATACGCCACTGTAGCAAATCACTAAAATTATTTTTCAACATTGCATACTAAATGCCTCTGCATATTTAATAGTCCTATCCTAAAATAGAATCATTAAAGAAGCAAACATATGCAAAACAATGCAAACATAACAGCAATCTGCCTAAACAGGACAGTCAGTAAAGAATGCAGCAACATCCATACTTACCTAGCTCCAAAAATTATGAAAGAACATTCCCACTGTAGTAAATTTATCAGATATTAATATGCAAAAGGTTTCAACATTTTATCACATTCTGACTTTTCTAGGGAATTATTGCAACAACGGTAAACTTTCTGTTTTCAAACAGCAACATGTGGACTTCTAAAATAGGCATAGTAAAGGCTATCAATGCCACTTTTATTGAAATAAAAGATTCAAAACATTGTTCTAAATAACAGCAAGCAAATCTTAACAAAATAAATTGACACTCCAAGCAAAACACATATCATGTGGTGAATAAAAATACAGCTCCAAGTAAAGTTACCGATGAACAAAGACGAAAGAGGGGATGCCTTCCGGGGCATCCCCAAGCTTAGGCTCTTGGTTGTCCTTGAATATTACCTTGGGGTGCCTTGTGAATCCCCAAGCTTAGGCTCTTGTCACTCCTTATTCCATATTCCATCGAATCTTTACCCAAAACTTGAAAACTTCACAACACAAAACTTAACAGAAAACTCGTAAGCTCCGTTAGTATAAGAAAGAAAATCACCATCATAAGGTACTTTAATGAACTCATTCTAAATTCATATTGGTGAAATATCTACTGTATTCCAACTTATCTATGGTTCATACCCTCCGGTACTACTCATAGATTCATCAAAATAAGCAAACAACACATAGAAAACAGAATCTGTCAAAAATAGAATAGTCTGTAGTAATCTGAATCAAATGTATACTTCTGGAACTCATAAAATTCTCAAATAAATTGCTGGACGTGAGAAATTTATCTACTAATCATATTAAAAAACAATTAACTAAATAGCACTATCCAAATAAAAATGGCAGAACTTCTCGTGAGCGCTAAAGTTTCTGTTTTTTACAGCATGATCGCAAAGACTTTGCCCAATTCTTCCCAAAAGTTCTACTTGGCACAAACACTAATTAAAAGCATAAACACACATCTAATAAGAGGTTAGATGAATTATTTATTACTAAACAGGAGCAAAAAGCAAGGAACAAAAATAAAGTTGGGTTGCCTCCCAACAAGCGCTATCGTTTAACGCCCCTAGCTAGGCATGATGATTTTAACGATGCTCACATAAAAGATAAGAATTGAAACATAAAGAGAGCGTCATGAACAATATGACTAGCACATTTAAGTATAAATACTTCCTATGCATAGGGGTTTTTTGAGCAAACAACTTGTGGGAACAAGAATCAACTTGCATAGGAAGGTAAAACAATCATAACTTAAAAACTTTAAGCACATAGAGAGGAAACTTAATATTATTGCAATTCCTACAAGCAAAAATTCCTGCCTCATAATAATTTTTAGTAGAATCATGAATGAAGTCAACACTATAACCAGTACCTAAAGCATTCCTTTCATGATCGACAAGCATAGAAAATTTATTACTCCCCACATAAGCAAAATTCTTCTCACTCAGAATAGTGGGAGTATCATAGGAAACTCGAATACTATAAATTGTTTCCACATTAAAAGAGTAATGTTCAGAGAAGGGGTAATCATAATCATGACAAGTTTTATAAATATAATCACTACTTTTTATAGCATAAGTATCATCACAATAATCATCATAAGTAGGAGGCATGCTATCATCATTATAAACTTGCATATCAAAACTTGGGAGACTAAAATTATCATCTTCATTAATCATAGCTTCCCCAAGCTTGGGACAAACATTAATTGCAGCAAATATATTCTCAAAAACATCATCTTCATCAAACATAGCATCCCCAAGCTTGGGCCTTTTCATATCATAAGCATAATCACTCTCATCATTAATAGTATGGATAGCACCAATAGTATAGCAATTATCATATTCTTCCAAGCAAGTGCCAAAAAGATTTTCAAGATCATAAGAAATATCATTATCTTCCACAATTATATTTTCATGAGGCACAATAGTAATAGGAGCACCATTATTTGGGAGGGGTACCTTTTTACCTCTCTTCCTTTTTCTTTTCTTCTTCTTCACCACATCATGTGTGGGTTCAATCCTCTTTTCGGAGCTCCTTATTAATGAGATTGGTTGAATAGGAGGCTCCTCCTCGTTACCTGATTCATCATAATAAATAATAGGAGGATATTGGGAAGTATCTTCCCTTTCATTAGTATTCTCTTCATCTTCTATTTGTTTTCTTTTCTTTATGTAGTTGGCAATATAAGGATTTTCAATACAATTCACCGCACAATACATATAAATTCCCTCTAGATCAAAATGAAGAACTCTATCAAGGGAAAATTTTGGAATATCCTTAGTTATATGTTTCATTTCTTCATAACCCAGGAGAAAACTAAGTTCATTATGATGTGCAAGGTAAATCAAGGCATCACAATTTTTGGACATGATACGATCATGAAACAATTTGCATTGGGTATTGAAATGACCATGTTCATTGCAAAGCTCACAAGTATGGGCAATATAATTTAAATTTTCAGCACATTCATCTAGCCTTTCTTGCAACAATTTAGTTTCTAAGTACTTATGCCTCTTGCAATATCTATCTTCCCTATTTGGTGTGTACGTACAAACCCAATGTACTCCACAAAAATTGACATGTTTATAGGAGACATCATAACTAGTGCAATCATCATTAGTATCATGGATATTCAAAGAATTCGTACTAACAACATTGCAATCATGCTCATCATTCAAAGATTTAGTGCCAAACATTTTATAGATTTCTTCTTCTAGCACTTGAGCACAATTTTCCTTTCCATCATACTTACGAAAGATATTAAAAAGGTGAAGCGTATGAGACAAACTCAATTCCATTTTTATAGTTTTCTTTTATAAACTAAACTAGTGATAAAACAAGAAACTAAACGACTCAATTGCGAGATATAAAGATATACCTTCAAGCACTCACCTCCCTGGCAACGGTGCCATAAAAGATCTTGATGTCTACTACACAACCTTCTTCTTGTAGACGTTGTTGGGCCTCCAAGTGCAGAGATTTGTAGGACAGTAGCAAATTTCCCTCAAGTGGATGACCTAAGGTATATCAATCCGTAGGAGGCGTAGGATGAAGATGGTCTCTCTCAAGCAACCTTGCAACCAAATAACAAATAGTCTCTTGTGTCTCCAACACACCCAATACAATGGTAAATTGTATAGGTGCACTAGTTCGGCGAAGAGATGGTGATACAAGTGGTATATGGATGCTGGATAAAGGTATTTGTAATCTGAAAATATAAAAACAGCAAGGTAACTAATGATAAAAGTGGGCACAAACGGTATTGCAATGTGTTGAAACAAGGCCTAGGGTTCATACTTTCGCTAGTGCAAGTTCCCTCAACAATAATAACATAATTGGATCACATAACTATCCCTCAACATGCAACAAAGAGTCACTCCAAAGTCACTAATAGCGGAGAACGAACAAAGAGATTATGGTAGGGTACGAAACCACCTCAAAGTTATTCTTTCCAATCAATCCGTTGGGCTATTCCTATAAGTGTCACAAACAGCCCTAGAGTTCGTACTAGAATAACACCTTAAGACACAAATCAACCAAAACCCTAATGTCACCTAGATACTCCAATGTCACCTCAAGTATTCGTGGGTATGATTATACGATATGCATCACACAATCTCAGATTCATCTATTCAACCAACACATAGAACCTCAAAGAGTGCCCCAAAGTTTCTACCAGAGAATCACGACGAAAACGTGTGCCAACCCCTATGCATAGGTTCATGGGTGGAACCCGCAAGTTGATCACCAAAACATACATCAAGTGAATCACGTGATATCCCATTGTCACCACAGATATGCACGGCAAGACATACATCAAGTGTTCTCAAATCTTTGAAGACTCAATCCGATAAGATAACTTCAAAGGGAAAACTCAATCCATTACAAGAGAGTAGAGGGGGGAAGAAACATCATAGGATCCAAATATAATAGCAAAGCTCGCGATACATCAAGATCGTCTCACCTCAAGAACACGAGAGAGAGAGAGAGAGAGATCAAACACATAGCTACTAGTACATACCCTCAGCCCCGAGGGAGAACTACTCCCTCCTCGTCATGGAGAGCATCGGGATGATGAAGATGGCCACCGGAGAGGGATTCCCCCTCCGGCAGGGTGCCGGAACGGGTTTAGATTGGCTTTCGGTGGCTATGGAGGCTTCTGGCGGCGGAACTCCCGATCTATTGTGCTCCCGGATGTTTTTAGGGTATATGGAGATATATAGGCGGAAGAAGTACGTCAGGGGAGCCACGAGGGGAACACGAGGGTGGAGGTCGCGCCCAGGGGTTGGGCGCGCCCCCATACCTCGTGGCCTCCTTGTTGCTTCCCTTACGTGGACTCCAAGTCTCTCGGGTTGCTTTCCTTCCAAAAATAAGTTCCATGAAGTTTCAGGTCAATTGGACTCCGTTTGATTTTCCTTTTCTGCGATACTCTAAAACAAGGAAAAAACAGAAACTGGCACTGGGCTCTAGGTTAATAGGTTAGTCCCAAAAATCATATGAAATAGCATATAAATGCATATAAAACATCCAAGGTTGATAATATAATAGCATGGAACAATCAAAAATTATAGATACGTTGGAGACGTATCAGAGGACTTAACTAACATGCTCGATTACGGCTCCGAAGACATCGACAGTATGGACGACGATGCCGGAGAGGAGCAAGCCGAAAACCCGCCGTTTACCGGACGCTGGACGGCCACCTCTTCGTATGACGTGTACATGGTGGATACACCCAAGGAGGGTGACAGCGATAATGAGAAAAATCCAGTAGGGGATAAACCTCCCGAGATACAACAAAAGCGCCGACGGCGCCACTCTAAATCACGCCGCAGCAAAGACAGCAATACCGGCACGAGAGACAACAACACTCCGAAGGATGCTGAAGACCAAGAAAACCCCGTCGAGCAAAACTCTAAACAAAACGATCGGGAGGATGGGCAAGTTAGTCCTGACGAACAGGCTCCAAACGAAGACTCGGAGGACAGTAATTACCTTCCACCCTCTAAGGTTGAGGTGAGCCTCGGTGATGAAGACTTTATCGTGCCTGAGGAACCTCTCGAGTAGGAGCGCTTTAGATAACTGCTAATAGCCACTGCAAGGAGCCTGAAAAAGAAGCAGCAGCAGCTTCAGCTGATCAAGATCTACTCAACGATAGATGTACTAATGTCCTGGCAGCAGAGGAATACGGCCTCGCGCGCCCAACCAAAAGTTACTCGAAGCGTAAACTGCTACCTCAATTCGATGACGAGGCACTTGAGCCCGTACCATTAGCGCGTAACGTGGTTGATCGACGACCACATGGCCGGAGCAAAGCAGCAACTCAAGCCGAACACCAGCCCGTCCTACCTCGCCATAAAGGCAGAGATAAAACAGCTCGAGGATCCACGTACGACCTGCGACAGGACCTGAAGAAAAAAGCAGGTCCGGCTGTAGGATCGAAAGTATGTCTAGAGGGGGGTGATTGGACTACTTGACCAAATAAAAATCTAGCCTTTTCCAAATTTTAAGTCTTGGCAGATTTTAGCAACTTAGCACAAACAAGTAATCAACCTACACATGAAATTCTAAGAGTATAGCAGCGGAATGTAAAACAATTGCATATGAAGGTAAAGGGAGGAGTTTGGAGGGAGCAAATGCAATGTAGACACGGAGATTTTTGGCATGCTTCCGATAGGTGGTGCTATCGTACATCCACATTGATGGAGACTTCAACCCACGAAGGGTAACGGTTGCGCGAGTCCACGGAGGGCTCGACCCATGAAGGCTCCACGAAGAAGCAACCTTGTCTATCCCACCATAGCCATCGCCCACGAAGGAATTGCCTCACTAGGGTAGATCTTCACGAAGTAGGCGATCTCCTTGCCCGTACAAACTCCTTGGTTCAACTCCACAATCTTGACGGAGGCTCCCAAGTGACACCTAACCAATCTAGGAGACACCACTCTCCAAAAGGTAATAGATGGTGTGTTTATGATAAACTCCTTGCTCTTGTGCTTCACGTGATAGTCTCCTCAACACTCAACTCTCTCGCATAGGATTTGATTTGGTAGAAAGATGATTTGAGTGGAAAGCAACTTGAGGAAGGCTAGAGATCAAGATTTATGCGGTTGGATAGGAATATCTTGACCTCAAAACAAGTGTAGGTGGTGCCCTCTCAGAAAATGTATGCTGGAAGTGTAGGCATATTCTGATGGCTCTCTCCATGAATGAAGAGTTGGTGGAGGGGTATATATAGCCTCCACACAAAATCTAACCGTTACACACAAATCACCAAACTCGGTGGGACCGAATCATATAACTCGCTCAGTCCGATTTAGTTCAAAATGTGAACGTTAGGATTTTCGGTGGGACCGATATGTCAACTCGGTGGGACCGATTCCATTAGGGTTAGGGCATAACGTAATCTCGCTGAGACCGATTACACAAACTCGGTGGGACCGATTTTGGTAATAGGCAAACAAAGAGTTGGTCAGGCAAACTCGTGGGACCGATTCACTCATCTCGGTTAGACCGAAACGTTACGAAGGGGAAACACAGAGTTTGCATTGCAATCTCGATGGGACCAATCGCTCATCTGGGTTGGACCGAAACTTTACGAAGGGAAATAGAGAGTTTGCAATCCCATCTCGGTGAGACCGAGATCCCTATCGGTGAGACCAAAGTGACTAGGGTTTCTAGCAGTAGCTATGTCAAGTGAACTTGATGGCGTCGGATAGAAGATTTTGGTTGGGCCGAGTTTGACTTTTGGTTTGGGACATATGTGGATATGATAAAGTAGTTGAGGGTTTTTGGAGCATATCACTAAGCACTTTGAGCAAGCAACTCATTAAGCAACACCTCACCCCCTTTTAATAGTATTGGCTTTTCCTATGGACTCAATGTGATCTTGGATCACTAAAAGTAAAATGTAGAGTCTTGTGCTTTGAGCTTGAGCCAATATTTTGTCCTTAGCATTTTGAGGGGTCCACTTTCTAATCCATGCTATGCCAATCATTGAGATTTTCCTGAAATATTTATCTTCAAGTAGCATTAGCTCAATGAGCTATATGTTGTTAGGAATTACCAAAACCACCCAAGGATAGTTGCACTTTCACCGGCCAGATCGACCTACGGATCGTGGGGGCGTGCCCTGACGCGCAACGATGGCTATCAAGCCGAACATGGCAAGCACAATCCTGTTCGGGCCAAAAACCGCAGACGGATTCCATCCGAACTACGTCACGACCTGGCCCGATATAGAGGCGCCGCACACCCCCTCTGCTTCACATATGAAGTAATGGAACATGAATTCCCGGAAGGGTTCGAACCCGTGAATATCGAATCATATGATGGAACCACAGATCCCGCCGTATAGATTGAAGACTTTATTCTCCATATTCATATGGCCCGCGGTGATGATCTTCATGCCATCAAATACCTCCCCCTAAAACTCAAGGGGCCAGCTCGGCACTGGTTGAACAGCCTGCCCGAAAATTCCATTGGCAGCTGGGAAGACTTGGAAGATGCCTTCCACGATAACTTCCAAGGTACTTATGTCTGGCCTCCGGATGCCGATGACCTAAGTCACATTATTCAACAGCCCGGGGAGTCAGCCAGGAAGCTCTAGACGAGGTTCCTAATTAAAAAGAACCAAATTGTCGATTGTCCGGACGCTGAAGCCCTTCCAGCCTTTAAACATAGCGTCCGAGATGAATGGCTCTTCCGAAGTTTGAGGTGGAAACGGCAAGCCACGACGCAATAAACATAAGCGTCGAAATAATAATGAAGGAACGCAAGACATGGCGGACAACGCCGGATTCAGCATCTCCAAACCCGGTCAATGGAAAAGGCCATTCAAGGCAAACAGAGGCGGACCATCCAATCTAGACAAGATACTGGATCGACCCTGCCAAATTCACGGCACCCCCGATAAACTAGCCAATCATACCAACAGAAGTTGTTGGGTCTTCAAACAAGCCGGCAAGCTTAATGTCGAACACAAGAGGAAGGGGCCGCCCAGTGATAGCGACGACGAAGAGACTCTCCAACTGAACACCAGGGGTCAGAAGCAATTTGCCCCCAAAGTAAAAACAGTACACATGACGCACATCCCTACAGGGAAGCGCAAATGCGCACTACGGGATGCCTACGCCATAGAGCCAGTCGCCTCAAAATCTAGCCAATGGGCGGCCTGCCCGATCACTTTCGATTGCAAAGACCACCCAGCAAGTATCCGTCATGAAGGTTCAGCAGCTCTTGTCCTCGACCCAATTATTGACGGGTTCCATCTCATGAAACTCCTTATGGATGGTGCCAGTAGCCTTAATCTACTATACCAGGACACTATCCACAGAATGGGCATTGATCCTTCAAGAATCAATCCCACCACAACTTCCTTCAAGGGAGTAGTACCCGGCATAGAAGCTCACTGCACGGGTTCAATTACATTGGAAGTCGTTTTCGGCTCGCCGAACAACTTTAAAAGCGAAGGCTTGACCTTCGATATTGTCCCGATCCGCAGTAGCTACCATGCACTGCTCGGACGTATGCTATTGCTTTTAGCACTGCGTTGGTTTCCCCGAAGAGGAAGGGATGATGCAGCAAAGTAGCGTAAGTATTTCCCTCAGTTTTGAGAACCAAGGTATCGATCCAGTAGGAGGCTACGTGCGAGTCCCTCGTACCTGCACAAAACAAATAAATCCTCGCAACCAACGCAAATAGGGGTTGTCAATCCCTATAGGGCCACTTACGAGAGTGAGATCTGATAGATATGATAAGATAATATTTTTGGTGTTTTTATGATAAAGATGCAAAGTAAAATAAAGGTAAAGTAAATAGCAAAGTAAATAACTAAGTAGTAGGAGATTAATATGATAAAGATAGACCCGGGGCCATAGGTTTCACTAGTGGCTTCTCTCGAGAGCATAAGTATTCTACGGTGGGTGAACAAATTACTTTTGAGCAATTGATAGAATTGAGCATAGTTATGAGAATATCTAGGTATGATCATGTATATAGGCATCACGTCCGAGACAAGTAGACCGACTCCTGCCTGCATCTACTACTATTACTCCACACATCGACCGCTATCCAGCATGCATCTAGAGTATTAAGTTAAAAACAGAGTAACGCCTTAAGCAAGATGACATGATGTAGAGGGATAAACTCATGCAATATGATGAAAACCCCATCTTGTTATCCTCGATGGCAACAATACAATATGTGCCTTGTTGCCCTTACTGTCACCGGGAAAGGACACCGCACGATTGAACCCAAAGCTAAGCACTTCTCCCATTGCAAGAAAGATCAATCTAGTAGGCCAAACCAAATTGATAATTCGAAGAGACTTGCAAATATAACCAATCATACATAAAAGAATTCAGAGAAGATTCAAATATTATTCATAGATAGACTTGATTCATAAACCCACAATTCATCGGTCTCAACAAACACACCGCAAAAAGAAGATTACATCGAATAGATCTCCACAAGAGAGGGGGAGAACATTGTATTGAGATCCAAAAAGAGAGAAGAAGCCATCTAGCTACTAACTATGGACCCGTAGGTCTGAGGTAAACTACTCATACTTCATCGGAGAGGCTATGGTGTTGATGTAGAAGCCCTCCATGATCGATGCCCCCTCCGGCGGAGCTCCAGAACAGGCCCCAAGATGGGGTCTCGTGGATACAGAAAGTTGCGGCGGTGGAATTAGGTTTTTGGCTCTGTATCTAATCGTTTGGGGGTACGTGGATATATATAGGAGGAAGAAGTACGTCTTCGGTGGAGCAACAGGGGGCCCACGAGGGTGGAGGGCGCGCCTGGTGGGGGTGGGCGCGCCCCCCTACCTCGTGGTCTCCTGTGACGTGTCTTGACGTAGGGTCCAAGTCTCCTAAGCCTTATTCGATGAGAAAATCACGTTCCCTAAGGTTTCATTCCGTTTGGACTCCGTTTGATATTCCTTTTCTACGAAACCCTAAAACAGGCAAAAAAACAGCAATTCTGGGCTGGGCCTCCGGTTAATAGGTTAGTCCCAAAAATAATATAAAAGTGGATAATAAAGCCCAATAATGTCCAAAACAGTAGATAATATAGCATGGAGCAATCAAAAATTATAGATACGTTGGAGACGTATCAACGTACCGCTTTTGCTCGTTTTAACGTGGTCCCACACTATGCTTATCTAAAGCTTAAGATGCTCGGTCCATGCGGCGTCATCACAATAAACGGAAACATGGAACGCTCCCTCCGCACAGAGGAGCATACTACGGCTAATGCAGTCAAAGTACAAAGCGGCCCCATCAAGCCGCGCATCTCATCGGCCATCAAGCCGCCGGTCTCTATTAAACAGGACCGATCAATCTCAGAGCTGGATTAGCAGTTCGGCCTCCGTCGTTCGCCTCATATAGCTGCGAAGTTTGTACCGTGCATACATAATTATGCACTTAAAATACACTGGTCATCGGGGGAGGCACAATACGGACAGGCCTACAATGCGGTCCACACTCCCATAACATTTTCCCCTTTTTCTAACTATTTTTATCTTTTACACAGGTAACTTAAAGCCTGGTCATCTTACGGACTCTTTCTAAGTTCGGCTTCGTGCAGATAACCAAAGGCTATTCCTGCCAAGGAGTTCTTTCGCCGAGGCAAGGCAACGCAGACATGCAACAGGAGGTCCAAATAATTTTTTGTAGACCGCATTCTTTATTTCGAACCTGTAAAGTGCCTTTTTCCTCAGCCTTCGACCCCCGACGTGTTAAATAGTCCGGGTAGTGGTGTTATAATCTGAAAGATTGTGTTTGACGTATCAATTAGATTCTAGTGAACACAGTCCATCTTCAGTATTTGCTTTTTCCAAGAACTGAATTTTGCTTCTTCGGTTGTTCCACGCGTGTACCTCGGCACAAATTGCCAGGGGCTTGATATGGCTACATATAAGTTGCCGACAAGTCCGAACAACTTTATAGCATACTTTGGCATCACGAGTTTTGGCCTTATATGCATCAGCTCAGAATCATGTCTTTGGTCAATAGTTGGGTTTCCCGGCTCCTATGCTTACTACCTTATGTTCCACCCTATCGGCTAAGGTATTAAAGGGAGAACTATTGCGATTGTGTTTCCAGTTCATTTGGTCAAGCACCTCAGTAGAGAAAGTCGAAAAGTGACTGTCATGATGGGCAAGAGCTGGTCAACCACTCAATGACTTATCAAAATCTTTCATGATTCCTTCTGTATTACATGAAGGACCATTCTTCTGGTCACCTATGTAACACATCGTATTCGGATAACTGCGTACATACCAGGGGCTATATCGTAGACCCACCGTCAAACTCATACGGCTAAGTGAAAGTGTTAAAGCCCTATAGTCCGATTGCCTAGTTCACTGCATTGGCACCTCCTTCATGGACCAAGACGTTGGGTCAAGAGTGATCAAATGCTTTTACGAACACCCGTATTATATGCGAGGGGGCTGAAGCCGACGACTAGAAAACTTTCAGATTATACAAAAAACGGCCGCACAGGAGGAACCAAAACCTTTAGGCAAAAAGCATAGCCTATAATGTATCATAATATTGTTTTTGCAATTTCGGTACAATCACTCGAATATCATATCCTTTGAGCATTGACCCTCTATCAAGCGGGCGCCCTCAAGGACATCCTCAAAATAATGCTCCGGCGGGTGATGGTCCTTGCCCCCGGGTTGACTCCTTGCTACAGTATCGATGGCCTTCATCTTCGCCCAGTATGTCATGACGCGGGCAAGAGCCATCCGTGCACCTTTAATGCACGTCGACCGCTTAACGGCGGTGATATGCGGCACCGCATCAACAAGTCGCTGCACCAAACCGAAATAACTATTCGGAATTGGCTCCATCGGCCACAGCCGGACCACGACGTCCTTCATGGCAGATCCGGATATTCTGTGGAGCTCTGCCCATTGGGCCATATGTTCGTTCAGCAACAGCGGACGCTTTGGCATGCTGAATTGCGACCAGAAAAGCTTCTCTGTTGCGTGTCGTTCTTGCGCCTGGTAAAACTGCTCCGCATCGGAGACACTCTTCGGCAAGTCCAAGAATGCATCTGGAGAACTCCACATTTGATTAAGCGGGGCATACTTCGGGTCACCGAATTTAGTCTGTAAAAAGAAGGGCTTACCGGCTGCTATTTCCCCAGCTTGCCGGATTTCCTCCCGTGTCGCTCTCGACTCGGACCATGCTTTACTCGCCTCTTGTAAGGCCTTGTCGAGATTGCTCATTTTGACTTTGCTATCCTTTTCGAGGAATTCACATCGGACAGTGGCATCCTTTAGCTCGCGCTCCATGGTAGATATTCTCTCCTCGCATTGGCGCTGAGTAGCCTGTTCGGATTTTAACTCAGTGGTTGCCTTCTTGGCAACCGCATCACTCATCCTGACTTTCTCCTTGGCCCGGACGAGCTCAGCCCGCAGAGTCTCAACCGCGGCAGCACCATCTGCAGTTATGCATATCTCAATATATAATTCTCAGCTTCTTGCTCATATTATTATACATACATATACTGACTGCCCCAAAACATACCTTGCGCCTCGTCGAGCCGCCTGTTAATAAGCGTGATGTCATCATCCACGACATCAAGTTTCTGCTTCAGATCTGCAGCCTTTGTAGCATGGGCAGTCGCCTTGGATGAAACAGCATGTGTTCCAATTAGTTAGATTATTTCCTGGGCATGTCCTTTTTGATCCTCTGATCGCCTCCTTTTGGACGCCAACCAGAGTCTCAGGGGCTACTATCTATACACGGGTGCATTTTTTGCATGTAGAGTGCAACTAAAGATATTACATTGCATACCTCGAAGCCTCCTAGCAGGCCCGTGAAGGCTTCATTCAATCCGCTTCTCGCGGACAGAATCCTCTCAGCTACCGTACCCATCAAGGTACGATGTTCCTATGAGATGGACGCATGTGGCAACACGTCCATCAATGTATCCGGCGCCTCCTGATTCCTGGAGGCGGCGGTGGGAGTTGATACGTCTCCAACGTATCTATAATTTTTTATTGTTCCATGCTATTATATTATCTGTTTTGGATGTTAATGGGCTTTATTTTACACTTTTATATTATTTTTGGGACTAACCTACTAACCCAAGGCCCAGTGCAAATTGCTGTTTTTTTGCCTATTTCAGTGTTTCGCAGAAAAGGAATATCAAACGGAATCCAAACAGAATGAAACCTTCGGGAGAGTTATTTTTGGAACAAACGTGATCCAGAGGACTTGAAGTGGACGTCAAGAAACAAACGAGGAGTCCACGAGGCAGGGGCGCGCCTACCCCCCCCCCCCCCCACCCTGGGCGCGCCCTCCCCTCGTGGGCCCCTCGTGGCTCAACCAACCTACTTCTTCCTCCTATATATACTCATATACCCTGAAAACAACTAGGAGCACCACGAAACCCTATTTCCACCGCCCCAACCTTCTGTACCCAAGATATCCCAGGGGCCTTTTCCGGAGCTCCGCCAGAGGGGGCATCGATCACGGAGGGCCTCTACATCAACTCCATGGCCTCTCCGATGATGTGCGAGTAGTTTACTTCAGACCTTCGGGTCCATAGCTATTAGCTAGATGGCTTCTTCTCTCTCTTTGGATCTCAATACAAAGTTCTCCTCGATCTTCTTGGAGATCTATTCGATGTAACTCTTTTTGCAGTGTGTTTGTCGAGATCCGATGAATTGTGGGTTTATGAGCAAGTCTATCTATGAACAATATTTGATTCTTCTCTGAAATCTTTTATGTATGATTGGTTATCTTTGCAAGTCTCTTTGAATTATCAGTTTGGTTTGGCCTACTAGATTGATATTTCTTGCAATGGGAGAAGTGCTTAGCTTTGGGTTCAATCTTGCGGTGCTCGATCCCAGTGATAGAAAGGGAAGCGACACGTATTGTATTGTTGCCATCAAGGATAAAAAGATGGGGTTTACATCATATTGCTTGTGTTTATCCCTCTACATCATGTCATCTTACCTAATGTGTTACTCTGTTCTTATGAACTTAATACTCTAGATGCATGCTGGATAGCGGTCGGTGTGTGGAGTAATAGTAGTAGATGCAGGCAGGAGTCGGTCTAATTGTCACGGATGTGATGCCTATATACATGATCATGCCTAGATATTCTCATAATTATTCGCTTTTCTATCAATTGCTCGATAGTAATTTGTTCACCCACCATAATACTTATGCTATCTTGAGAGAAGCCACTAGTGAAACCAATGGCCCCCGGGTCTATCTTTTATCATATAAGTTTCCAATATATTTTATTTTGCAATATTTACTTTCAATCTTTATCATAAAAATACCAAAAATATTATCTTGTCATCCCTATCATATCTCACTCTCGTAAGAGACCGTGAAGGGATTGACAACCCCTTTATCGCGTTGGTTGCGAGGTTCTTATTTGTTTGTGTAGGTACGAGGGACTTGCGTGTGGCCTCCTACTAGATTGATACCTTGGGTCTCAAAAACTGAGGGAAATACTTATGCTACTTTGTTGCATCACCCTTCCCTCTTCAAGGGAAAACCAACGCAGTGCTCAAGAGGTAGCAAGAAGGATTTCTGGTGCCGTTGCCAGGGAGTCTACGCACAAGTCAAGACATACCAAGTACCCATCACAAACTCTTATCCCTCGCATTACATTATTTGCCATTTGCCTCTCGTTTTCCTCTCCCCCACTTCACCTTTGCCGTTTTATTCACCCTTCTTCTATTTGTCTTTTCGTTTGCTTTGATGTCTTACTTGGCTCGTTTGGTTGGAATAGTTGTTTATTTATTGCTAAACAGAGAACCTAAGATCTATGGATCCTCATCCGCTTGCTAACCTTTTTAAGAGATCCAATTATGATGAACCAATTGCTAGTGAGTTTTGTGCACTAGATTATCTTTATGAAGTTTTGCTTGAAATTCATGAATCTGAAAAATTGTGATGAAGTACTTTATGGAGTGATTCACGATGGATCTTTGAATAAAAAGCATAATTGCAATGATGATAGTATAAATTCTATTAATGTCAATTGTGCTTATAATATGCAAAACCCTAAGCTTGGGGATGCTAGTTTTGCTATGTCTACTACTTGTTGCAATGATCATGATTGGGGTGATTCTTCCTTTGATCTTGCAAATTTATTTAAGCCCCATGATGAATATGAGATTGATTATAATGTTTGCAATAATATTGAAAGTTGGTTTGGAAGAGTGTCAACTTTAGATCCCACATATTTGGAGAATATTCAATCTTATGAAGTTTTTGATAAAAGTGGGTTTGGAGAGGTCATGACTTTAGTTAATGTTAATCCCACTATTTTGGAACAGTGTCAACTTTGCATACATGTGGATCGTGTTAAGAATATGTTTTGTGATAGCTATATTGTTGAATTTGATTATGATCCTACATGTAATTATTATAAGAGAGGAAAATATGGTGGTAGAAATTTTCATGTTACTAAATTACCGCTCGTTATGTTGAGATTGCTATTGTTTCTTTCCGCTTCCTTGCATATGCTAGTTTTTGCTTGCCTTGGTAATTTGTTTGCCTATAAGATGCCTATGCATAGGAAGTATGTTAGACTTAGATGTGTTTGTCACGTCTTCTATGATGCTCTCTTTGTGCTTCAATTCTTGTCTTTCATGTGAGCATCGTTGAAATCTTATGCCTAGCTATAAGGCTTTAAAAAAATGCTTGTTGGGAGACAACCCAATATTTTTCCTTGCTGTTATTCAATAAATAATTCATATATCCTTTGTTTAGATGTGGTTTTATGCTTTTAATTAGTGTTTGTGCCAAGTAGAACCTTGCTATAAAAAACAGAAACTTTAGCGCTCACGAGATTTGCTGCCATGTTTTACTGTAGAGTGATATTTAGTTAATTCTTTTTGCAGATGATTACTAGATAAATTCCTCACATCCATCAATTTATTTTAGAATTTTTGGGGTTCCATAAGTATTCTAAACCTACAGATTACTATAGACTGTTCTGTTTTTAACAGATTCTGTTTTTCGTGTGTTGTTTGCTTATTTTGATGAATCTATGGCTAGTATTTGAGTGTATGAACCATAGAAAAGTTTGAATACAGTAGGTTTAACACCAATATAAATAAATAATGATTTCATTACTGTACCTTGAAGTGGTGGTTTGTTTTCTTTTACTAATGGACCTCACGAGATTTTCTTTTAAGTTTTGTGTTGTGAAGTTTTCAAGTTTTGGGTAAATATTTAATGGATTATGGAACAAAGAGTGACAAGAGCCTAAGCTTGGGGATGACCAAGGCACCCCAAGGTAAAATCCAAGGACAACCAAAATCCTAAGCTTGGGGATGCCCCGGAAGGCATCCCCTCTTTCGTCTTCGTCCATCGGTAACTTTACTTGGAGCTATATTTTTATTCACCACATGATATGTGTTTTGCTTGGAGCGTCTTGTATGATTTGAGTCTTTGCTTTTCAGTTTACCACAATCATCCTTGCTGTACAAACCTTTCGGGGGATACACACATGAATCGGAATTTATTAAAATACTCTATGTGCTTCACTTATATCTTTTGAGCTAGATAATTTTGCTCTAGTGCTTCACTTATATATTTTAGAGCACGGCGGTGGTTTTATTTTATAGAAATTATTGATCTCTCATGCATCACTTATATTATTTCGAGAGTCCTTTAAAACAGCATGGTAATTTTCTTTGGTTGCGAGTTGAGTCCTAATATGATAGGCATCCAAGATCGGTATAATAAAAACTATCATAAAAAGTGCATTGAATACTATGAGAAGTTTTATACTTGACGATTGTTTTGAGATATGGAGATGGTGATATTAGAGTATGCTAGTTGAGTAGTTGTGAATTTGAGAAATACTTGTTCTAAAGTTTGTGATTCCCGTAGGATGCACGTATGGTGAACCGTTATGTGATGAAGTCGAGCATGATTTATTTATTGATTGTCTTCCTTATGAGTGGCGGTCGGGGATGGGCGATGGTCTTTTCCTACCAATCTATCCCCCTAGGAGCATGCGCGTAGTACTTTGTTTTGATAACTAATAAATTTTTGCAATAAGTATATGAGTTCTTTATGACTAATGTTGAGTCCATGGATTATACGCACTCTCATCCTTCCACCATTGCTAGCCTCTCTAGTACCGCGCAACTTCCGCCGGTACCATAAACCCACCATATATCTTCCTCAAAACAGCCACCATACCTACCTATTATGGCGTTTCTATAGCCATTCCAAGATATATTTCCATGCAACTTTCCACCGTTCCGTTTATCATGACACGCTTCATCATTGTCATATTGCTTTGCATGATCATGTAGTTGATATCGTATTTGTGGCAAAGCCACCGTTCATAATTTTTCATACGTGTCACTCTTGATTCATCACAATCCCGGTAAGTAATTCCGTTCATAATTCTTTGCTGCATCACCCTTTCCCTCTTCAAGGGAAAACCAGCGCAGTGCTCAAGAGATAGTAGGAGTACGGACTCCCATCGAAGGGATGTGTTTACTCGACCCTAGAGTCGTCTTCGGTTGTAAACCGGGTAGTTCGGGGCCTTTATTGTTGGTCCCCGAAGTGGTTGCATGCCCCGGACCCTGGACTACCAAAGTATCACCTTCGGGCGTGGTCTTCATTGTCCCTCGCACCACTCATTGATCAGGAGAAATCCTCCAGGATGACACCTCAAAGTCGTCCGCCCTATCGGGCGAGAGGGTCTGTGCAGGTGTCTCGCTTTCCATCATCTCCGGAAGAAGATTCCCCGAGGAGGAGGACTGTTGAGGAAGACTACGTGCCGGACTGCAAACATATATTTCAGATGTTGCCCTTGTAAGCGGAAAGTAATGGGATATGTTTTGGACACCTTTGTTCACTTACGATTTGGCTAAAGGCTTGTCCTTACGGAGGAACTGCGCGTCGACATCGTCTTCCGAACCTGAAACGCCCGGCAAGGACATCTTCCCTCGCTTAGGAGCCTCTACCTCCAAATCTTCGGAGGCGGTCCTCTTCTTCCCATGTGTGGAAGGGATGTCAGCTTCCCCTTCTCTTTTGTCTTTGGAAGAGGGAGTCCCAATCTTCCCGGACATAGCGTCTGGTGTATCTTTAGAATGGAGGTCACCTTCGGCCTTCTTGCTCTACTCCTTGTCCTCCTTCGCTGGCACTTGATATGGCGCCGGAGCCAGCATCCTTGTTAACACAGGATCGGTCGAGTCTTCGGGAAGAGGAGCCGAACACCTAATTCGTTCCCCCTTCTTTACCCAACCCTGTGCGAAGATGGTTTTCTCGGTACTACGGGATGTTTAACTAAGCCATGTTCGGGAGTCGACTGCTTACCAAGGTATCTGAATGGTTGCAGTCAAGGCCGATGTCTTTGGTGGTATCCGGCCACTGCCTTCGTGTCGAAGAATAACTTCCACATTCCTTTGTGTGTCGTGCTGAAGAAGTGTTGAACGGTCTGTGGTCCTTCCGGATTGAACTCCCGCATGCAGAGGGGTTGTCACTGACACGGCAGGACCCGCTGGACTAGCATTACCTGGATTACATTGATGAGGCCGGTGTCCTTTTCAAGGAGGCTCCGGATGCGTCTTTGTGGCGTCTGCACTTCGTTAATGGATCCCCAGTCCAGCCCCTTATTAATCCATGATGCAAGCTGTAATGGAGGCCCAGATCGGAACGCAGGCGTAGCTGCCCACTTGGTACCATAAGGTTTGGTGATGTAAAACCACTCCCACTGCCATAGGTGGAAGCTTCCGTGAAAGAGCGTTTGGGCCAAAAAGCATTGGTGAGCTTGTTCGCCATAGCACCACCACACTCTATTTGCTTCCCCTCGATTACCTTCGGCTTCACATTAAAGGTCTTGAGCCATAAACCAAAGTGAGGGGTAATACGGAGAAAGGCCTCACACATGACAATAAACGCCAAGATGTGAAGGAAGGAGTCCAGAGCTAGATCTTGAAAATCTAGCCCGTAATAGAACATGAGGCCGCGAATGAAGGGATGGAGAGTGAACCCTAGCCCCTGGAGGAAGTGGGAGATGAATATAACCCTCTCGCCGGATCTGGGAGTAGGAATAACCTGTCCTTTAGCAGGGAGCCTATGGGGGATTTCCTCGGTCAGGTATCTTGCCGCCCGAAGCTTCGCAATATCCTCCTCTGTGACAGAGGAGGCCACCCACTGGCCTTGAGGGCTGGGTCCGGACATGACTGGGAGGCTCGGAACAATTAAGTTGAAACCTGGGTGCTAGAACTTAAGGTTGGGAAGGTTGAGGAAGAGGTAGGCGTGGAGGAGAAAGACGGGTCTATGCCCCTTTATAAAGGCGATGAATATCAAACGTCTCCTCATAGGCCTTAAAGCCTGCCTATTCCCAAGGGATTATGCCAATGGAACGGTTGGGTTATCCATGCCCATATTAATGAGAATCCCATAATAAGGGGACACGATCTCTGCTTCGACAAGATGTGCCAATAAAACTGCATCCTAAAATGTGGAGCGGGAGGCTGAAAACGGTTCAAAATAATGACCGGGCTATGACATGATGTCACGTTACAAAGGTTGTCAGTGGATTGGACTCATAAAATATTATACTTTCTGCAGATATATGTGGTGTTTGTTTTACAGAGCCACACACATTCTCTATGTTCGAGAGCTGTTTTTGGAGAATTCGGAGGAGGAACCCGCCTTGCAATGCCGAAGACAATCTGCGTGCCAGACACCTCATCATTGAAGCCTAGTTCAAGGGTTACTGAGGGAGTCCTGGATTAAGGGGTCCTCGGGCGTCTGACCTGTTGGACATGGACAGAACTAATGGGCTATGAAGATACAAGATAGAAGACCCTCTCCCGTGTCCGGATGGGACTCTCCTTGGCGTGGATGGCGAGCTTGGCGTCTGGATATGAAGATCCCTTTCTCTGAACTGACTTTGTATAACCCTAGTCCCCTGCGGTGTCTATATAAACCGGAGGGTTTGGTCCGTAGAGGTAATCATAATCATACAAGCTAGACTTCTAGGGTTTTAGCCATTACGATCGCGGGGTAGATCAACTCTTGTAACCCCCATACTCATTAATATTAATCAAGCAAGACTTAGGGTATTACCTCCATCAAGAGGGCCCGAACCTGGGTAAAACCTCGTGTCCCTTGTCTCCTATTACCATCAACCTCAGACGCACAGTTAGGGACCCCCTACCCGAGATCCGCCGGTTTTGACACCGACACCCCCCCCCCCCGGTGCCCCATTTGGCGCCATTTCCCCAAAACCCTCCCACATCCCCACCCCCACCCTCCCCCGTCCATGGCTGTCGCCCAGGCGAATTCCGACGGCTTGGCCGGCGACCCGCCCAGAAAGGTGAAAAAGAAGGCGGCCAAGGGTGCAAGGAAGCCGCAATCGAAATGCACACTGGAGGAGCTCGCCAAGTTGGACACGGAATCGACGAAGAGGAGGAACCGGAGGGCGGCCCTCAAGGGCAAGACCACCGCGGCCAAGTTCGTCGCCGAGCGCGATGCGATGGAGGCCGCGCGGCGCAAGGCCGAGGTCGAGGAGAAGGAGACCATCGTCAACCAAGCTTTCAAATATAGGCCGATATATCATTTTTGGGGCTCCACCGATATAAACATAACATATCATTTTGCAAATATCATTTTCCAACATATCATCCGATATGGACCGAAATATCGACCGATATGGCCGATATCTAGCCCGATATGTCCAGCGATATAGAACGATACGTAGATGACAACAATTCTTTATTAAATAGCAGTGAAATAAGATTGTGCATTTACAACTGCATTATATATTATCAAAGTTATTCACAATGTTTCATACAAATGTATATATATATATATATATCATATTGTTTTTAATCATAGAGCAAGGATTTTTTGAATCTTTCCTTAATAGTTTCTTAATCAACAAATTAATAAACTAGGAATCTAAAAGTGTCATGTTAAAGCATTGACATCATCTGATATTACTAAAAATAAATGTTTTAAACAAGAATAATGAAAAAAACTAGACATGTGTTCACTGATATATCTACATATCGTCCGATATATCTCCCATTATCCGACATCCGATATGTCAAAGCCAAACCGGTAGGGACCCAATATCTGATATTTTGAAGCTTGTCGTCAACAAAGTGCACGCCCTCCTCATGCTTGGCATTTGTCGTCCGACGGGTTTCTCTGCAGCGGTCATCGGCCCAGAAAGCACAGGCTCGTCGGTCGCCAGGCCTCGGCACTACCAGTCGCGGACCACGCCTATGTCACCCGGCTTTCCCCCGCCAAGGCACGACGGCCAGACCCGTTTCTCATGGTCGTCGGACGTTGGCGTGATCGCGCCGTCCACCCCGCGCCCCTCGACCGTCATTGACCTCAACGTCACGTCGGGGTCCAGCAGCGGCGGCCGGCCGTCCGTCAAGATGCAAAGAAAGCAAGCACGGCCACCATTTACGGGCACCATGCCGTCCCCCTCCTCCTGTTCGACGGAATGCCAACCCCAACGCCAACGGTCGACGACCCCTTCTACAACCAGTTCATGGAGGATGTGATCTACGAGGGTCGGCATGGCGGTGCCTACGATCCCGAGGAGACCCGAAGTCAGGATGGCCGCGCCCAGTACGTTGCCGATGAAGAGGCCCATGACCATGGTGAATCGTGGCATGAAGACGATGACATCTATTGAGAAGGTGATGGTGATGAAGAAGAAGGCAATGACATTGATATTGGGGGCGAGCCATTGTTCATCGACGAGCTCACCCAAAGAGCGGAAGCACAAAAGAGAAAGAAGAGCATTCGCACGGGTTCATATTCACAAGACGAGGACAAGTTGATTTTCCAATTTGGATGGAGATTAGCCAAGATCCGAGGACCGGAGCGCAACAAAAGGGCCTTGTTTTTTGGACGAGAGTCCACAAAATATTCCATGAAAGGAAGATGTCTGAGCACTACCAAACTATGAGCGATCGTGGCATCACCTCGATTCAAAAGAGGTGGTTGTTCATCCAACAAGAGTGCAACAAGTATTGTGCCGCACTTGAGAGCGTTGAAGCACGGCCCGTGAGTGGTCTCGGCATTGGGGACATGGTATGCTCTCCTCATCCTAGTTCTTTCATTGGTACGGCCATGAGACTTCGGTCTTGTATATGTTTGCATGTTCAATTGTTGTTGATCATGTGGTGTAGGCATTTCAATCTTTGGAAGCATTCAAGGCCCGGCACAATGACAAGCCATTCACTCTTACGCATTGTTGGGCGATCATCAACAATTGCCCTAAGTTCAAGGATCAATACCGTGAACTTCAAAGGAAGAGAGGTAAGAAGACGGCCGCGTTGGTCGGAGGTGGAGATGGCGAGGCGTTGAAGAGGCCGAGGGGCAAGACCAACTCTAAGGTGGGCGACATATGTGATGCCTCATCCATGGCCTTGCATGAGACTTTGCATGGCATGATGTCTCAAAAGGATTCGAGGGACGAGAAGAAGCGACAAAGCAAGGACGAGCAAATGAAGCAATACCTAGAGCTTCAAAGGAAGAAGCTTGAGATGGAGGAGGCAGCCAAGAAGAGGAAGATCGACATGAAAGAGGCATTCCGGCAAAGGCAGCTCGACATCGAGGCCGCCAATGTCACGGCCAGGCAGAGGCAGCTCGACATCGAGGCCACCAATGCCGCAACCAAAGCAAAGGAGGTGGCCCTTGCAATCATGAGCGTGGATTTGACCAAGATGAGCGAGAAGACGAGGAGCTGGTTCGAGGCCCGGCAGAGGAGATGTTCGACGCCGACGGCCTGAACTAGGACGTCTGATCGGCCGTGGCCGTTCTTTTTTGGAGGCTAGCATAGGTGCCGGCCGCTGGCTGTGTGCCGGCGAGAAACACATTCATTTTGGAGGCTGGCTGTGTTGTCGGCCGTTGGCTGTGTTGCCGACAAGGATGTGTAGACCGCTGGCTCTGTTGCCGGCGTGAACTAGGGCCGCTAGCCTGAACTAGGGCGTGGTATTTTGTAAGTTGTTGTTTGAAAATGAAGGCGGACAAGATGGGGCCAAAGGATGCGTCTGCGCGCTGGGCGCACAGCTACCGCATACCGGGATAGGCCCGGACACGACCCCATTGCCCTATCCAAACGGACAGAATCCGGGCAAAACGGACGTCCGTTTGGGGTCGTGCGCTGGAGTTGGCCTTACCGGCAAAAGCACCCCACAGACGCCCATGAGGAGCCCAGAAAGACAGGTGCTCTCATTCTTTATAGGAGTAATAGTACGCTTAAGCGCACTCTCGGAAGAAAAAAAAATACTTCACTGTTGAGATGTCCAGGGAAAATGAAAAATGTAGCTTCACGGACGCTACCTTTCCATAAGTTTATCATTTTATTAGTATCTACTCTTAAGTTGCTATTCTGCTACTTCATTTGAGAACATAAGCTTCAAGCGATTTCATGGATTAGAATGACTATTCATCTTGACATGGATGCAAGAAGCCTTGGCTGCTTGGCAAGAGTCAAGATTCTTGGCATGCGCTTGTTCTATTTATACCAACCATGCATATTTCTCCTGCTTACTGCAGGCTAGAGCCTACAGCAATATAGACGACAAACATACAGTGAAAAACTATGCTGCACACAGGAAACAAGATCCAATGAACAAATATGTTCCCAAATTTCTCCAAGCGTTGAAACAGGTATTAGAACGGAAACTGACAGAATGGAGGGGGAGGATGATGTGTATGCCAAAATTGCAGAATTCATTCTTGAGAAGAGATAATATAAAGGTCACGGGTCATTATCATCAAAGATTAACCATCACTAGACTAGATGGGGTGGGTCGCCTTGCCCGCCTTCAAGTAACTCATTCACGAAGTGCAACAGTTGGTCCAGCTCAGCATCCCCCATCAGGATATTGAAAGGGTCATCTCCGTGATCAGCATGGTGGGCTTGATCTTCAACTAAAGGCACGACCACCTGCTCTTGTTGTTGCTGCGCGGCCACCACCTGCTCTTGTTGTTGCTGCGCGGCCACCGCCGGCTCTTGCTGTTGCTGCGCAGCCACCGCCTGCTCTTGCGGCAGAGCTGAAGTCGCGGCCACCTGCTGCTGCTGCTGCTGCTGAGTTGCAGGCACGGCCACGTGCTGCTGCTGCGAATGAGACACCGTCTCGTCTTGATCCTGAACCATCTGCGTGGGTGCATTTGGTTGCACATGCGCCAGGCAGTAGGGAATTAGGAACTGAAGCTTGTAAACGTGAACGATCAGTTCGTTCAGAGCAGGACTCGCTTCTTGTCCCTCCAGCATGAAAGCAGCCATCAAGTCAAGAAGCGCACTCACAGCAGCCTCCAGCTACAAATCACCAAAATGATGTAAGTAGGGGTCATATTGGGTTACTACTTGCTAGTACAGCACTACTCTCTCTATTCCAAAATAGTATTGGTCCTCTTAAGTTCCATTAGTACTAACCATGCTACTCACTCCGTTCACTCAATTTCAGCTGTCAAAAATGTCTTACGAAAGTGAACGGAGGGAGCAATATTTTTCTCCCGTTCAAAATGATCATATATTTCATATTATCTAATAAAACTAATTTAACGTTGTAGAGTAGAGTTGACAATCTAGAACAAGTAGGGTATTAGAATAATATAAGAGGACATACCCTTCCTGCTAAAAAGAACGGCTCATTTCCCAGTTGTGCAATAGCCTCGAGTTGCCGACGCAAGATACTAGCATGGTACCTTGCTCCCTCGTTCAAACGCAAACGTGCCAGCCTGCTAATTGCTTCTTGTGCCTGTCAGTGTCAACATATATATCAAATGAAGGGTGTCCTTGCAAAAACAGAAAGAAAACAATTAAGGACTGATAGATACTACCTCTACTTATTAACATCTTCCAAGAAGGCAATGCAACCTTGCTGAGCCCAGCTTGCTTGCTAGCCGCAGCTCTTGGTCTCTTCTTTGAGGAAGACTCATGAGAAAAGGCTTCCACCTTTGCACGCCAGTGCGGCGTCATCCTAGGACAACTCTGCCGTAGATGTCTTGCCATATCCTGTCCTACTCTGTCACTTGTCATCGGGTGCTGACATAAGAGACATCTCAGCTTTGCCTTCTTTGACTCTCGGCCAAGGAGCACACCAAATGCCCAAAATTGGTTTGTAGTATTAGGCGGATTGGTATGTCTACAAATGTAAATGCATAACTAATGAGATCAAACGCCTTATGTAATAAATGCAGAATTAGTCTCATGGTGCTGCGTGCTTACCCTACGACATCAGGGAAGTGTAACCTCATGTAATCCATAATCAGGTCAACGATATTACCAGGGTGGCTTGCTAACAATTCAGTATAGCTACATGGGAAAACAAAAATACCCATTAAGAATCATAAGTAAAGTGAATCAGATTCTTTTATGTTAGATTAATATAAAAATAATGAATATACACAATGATGATGATGTCCCCCGCAAAGATAGATACTAAACTCAACAAATTTAAATTAAATTGTTGCTAGAATTCTCATAGAATCTATAGGGAAAAATATTAAAATCTACTTAGTTTCATCATAAAATATATTTTTACTATATATATAATGTTGTAATCTATACACTTGGTCAAATGTAGAGAATGTTAATTAGACAATGCTAGCACTTTAATTAATTTAAAATGGAGGGACTGTTCCATCACAGTCCTCCTTTTCGTGTGTAACTAAATGCTAGTATTAACTAGTAAGTTTGGTAACAAAAACTAACTAGCACCAAATGTTTGGTTCTTGGTATGAATGCTATTGTTTAAAGAACACTTATGAAGCAACACTGAATATAGAAGCTTGGCTCAGAGGTAAACACACCTTGGGTCCCTGGTAATACTCTCCCAAATCACATCCAGTTGTGACCCCATCTCCTGAGTATCAACATACAGCGACATCACGTGGCGAAGTGGAGCAACGTATCCTTGGTGGAAACGGATTGCCAATGACCCCGATCCACTTTGCAACAGACGTATGAGCCACCCCCTACGGCAGTACAACAGTAATCTGGGATGCAGATCCACAGTGCTGCCAGACATGGATATAATTTGCGTGAGATATTCCTCCAGGAGATTCCATTCTCTGTTTCTTGCCAGGCGCTCAATCCCGTCTAGCACAGTTCTGTATTCGACAAACCTGGCAGATCATATTAATCCATACGTCAGTAAGGATGTTAACCAATTTCCCGTTACAGAAGTTTGATAAAATTCCAGTGGATAAAGTGAAACCACCTCATGGTGCCCTGGCAACCCTCTTATATCAAGGACAGTACTAGTACCTCAATTCCATCAGCCTACAGCCCACTTATTTCAGGCAAAACTACCTCAATTCAAGCAGCTCACAGCCCACTTAAGTAACACATCACTCAATTCTTTCTGCCTAGAAAATTCTAAACGCCAGTAAAAGCCCACAGGGCCCTTCATCTAATTCGTGTTCTTTGCCCCTTAAGAACAGGGGTCTCCAGAATGAAGGAACTAGGGCGTGTCCGTGATGAATGCAAAAACGCTGACAAAATGTAATTGCTGGAAAATAAAGGTTACAGAGAGGCATTCCTGTAAATCAGGCTCTGCTGTCAAAGAGTAAAAGGCGGGATGCATGGGAGAGAGAGATTTTTACCTTTGCGAGTGAATTGCTTGTTGTGCCAGCAGTTGAGCGCCCCCAGAAGAAGAAGATCCTGCGCCAGTCTCGATCTGAGACACCAGCCTGCTGCTTGTTTTCCACAGTGAGATTTCGAGCACGAGCACAACAGAATATATGGAACAAGGGCATACTATACGGGAGAAGAAAGATGGCAACCTTGGATCACGGCGCCCGGGTGGGTTGGCGGCAGCATCAGCGACGTTTGATATCCTCACGCCCTGCTCTGGCTGGGTCGATATCTGAGCCTCCATCCTCGTGCGCGTGCCGTCGTTGCTACAAGGATTTGAAGGAAGCTTAAAGGAATCCCCGACACTACAGATCAAAGCACAAAATAAATCCACACAATACTAAGGATGCTAACCAATTTCGCATTACACTGATTAAATAATCACAAATCGGAAGTTTGATAAAATTCCAATGGATGAAAGTAAAAAGGGAGCACAATTTCCTAAACTCTAAATGACAATGTTTTATACATTTCAAAGTGAAACCACCTTATGGTGCCCTGGACAGCCCTCTCATGTCAAGCGCAGTAGTACTACCTCAGTTCCATCAGCCCACAGCCCACTTACGGCACATGTCACTCAATTATTTCTACCTAGAAAAATTCTAAACCCGAGTAAAAGCCCACAGGGCCCTTCGTCTAATTCGTGTTCTTCCTCTGAAGAACTTGGGTCCCCAGAATGAAGGAACCAGGGCGTGAGAGGTATTCCGGTAAATCAGGCTCTATTGTCAAAGAGGGAAATGCGGGATGGGAGAGGGAGATGTTTACCCTTGCATGTCAATTCCTTGCGCCATAGGAAACGAAGATCCTGCGCCTGACTGGGTCTGAGGCACCACCCTGCTGCTGGTTCTCCAGAGTGAGTTTCGAGCACGACAGACTATATGGAACAAGGGCATACTAGCTATACGGGAAAAGAAAGATGGCAACCTTGGATCATGGCGCCCGGGTGGGTTGGCGGCAGCACGTGCGACGTTTGAGATCCGCGCTCCCTGCTCTGGCTGGTTCGATATCTGGGCCTCCATCCTCGTGCGCGTGCCGTCGTTGCTACAAGGATTTGAAGGAAGCTTAAACGAATCCCCGACACTAGAGATCAAGGCACGAAAAGGAACGCGAGGAGGAAGAGGAAGAGGGCGTTTACCCGAGAGCAGATAACGTCACCGGCGGGTCTGATTGGACGGTCGTCCTGCCGGAGTTGATGTTCACCTCCCTCGAACCAGCACCTGCCGCTCCCCGCATCTGAGGTCTGATCGCGCCCATGCCCACGTACCCGGTTGCCGCAGCGCTTGCACTTGCGCTCCCGCGGAGTGGAGGCGCGGTCCCGTCGGCTTGAGCGACGCTCCCGTGGAGTGGAGGCGCGATCCCGTCGGCTTGAGCGGCGGCGCTTGCACTCGCGCTCGCGTGAAGGGGAGGCGCAGTCCCGTCGCCTTGAGCACCGGTCGTATCTCCGGCGGGCTTAGGCGGTGGCGGCGGAGGGCCAAAGCCCCGTCCTCCTCCTCCGGACGCCATCTGATTGTGCGTATGCGAATGGTAGACTGTTTGCTGCCCAGGCGCAGGCGCAGGCGAAAGAGGGGAGGCTTTATTGCCCTAGGGGCGTCGACTGTGTGTGTATGAGAGAGAGAGAGAGAGAGAGAGAGAGAGAGAGAGAGAGAGGGGTGGAGGGTGGGGTAGGGGGTGGGGCGAAGATACTCGACGGTGGAGTCGTACTACCAGTCTACCACGGTCTTGTGGTGCAAAGGATGGAAGCTGTAAGGCTGAGCATGTTGGCGCTGTAAGGCTGAGCATGTTGGCGGGTAACCGCCAAGATGCTTTCTCTGCTGCGAGATCCTCTGTCAGAAGAAGGCTAGCTGTGCATTTCGTGTGGTTCACGCACTTTTATTCTCGTCCATTCCACTCGAGACTTACACGAGTTCACCTATAGTATATGCAAGCGTGCTGCTCTACTTACTATGCAAATGCAAGCTTTATTTAATTTGCCCACTGTTGGTCAAATGCAAGCGCACCAAGGACGCGATACCACAGTATACTCCTCCTTACTATGCAATGCTGCATGTCTGCATGCATGGTTAGATGCGCGATCAGCTGATGTTTTCTTTTGAGGGTAAAAAAAACCGCATACATGTAGCAATCGATGTACGTACACATTGCTAATGCGAACTACAAATTCATGCTTGTGTGCCATCGATTAACAAGGCGCGGGCGCGCAATGTGGCCATGCCCATGCGGGAGAGTATCATGTGATACGGAGCCTTAGATGCTCCCATGATACGAGCTAAAGACCTTTTAAAATCTAAAAATTGTGAACAAGTACGGCAACCTTTCAGTACCTACTAGGAGCCGTTGGATCTGAGATCCGACAGATCAGAAGCTCGTATCATGGGAGCATCTAAGGCATGCCGATGCCATGCATGCATGACTAGCCAATGCCGCCATCGATTTGACCAACTAATTAATGCAGTGTGCCTGCAAAGTTGGATCAGACCACCGTCATGCATGGCCATCTTTGCTCTCCTCACAACTAAAAGTTCCATTCCCCGCTCTTGTTTTTCTGCACGGCTGAACCGCGCACCGTGCATGCATGTCCATAGTGCATGCAGTCGTCGTACAACACACAGACTGTCGCCAACTCTTCATAGGTACCACCCACCTGCATGCATCTAGCCTGATGAGTTGTGATCGTTGGTGGAATCATCGATCCATCCATCCGTGGAAACGCAACGCATGAATTTGAAGTTGAAATAATTCGATGCATGCTCATGAAGATCAAGGGTCCTGGCTTCGAGCTGTCTAACGGATAGAATTTTTTTCCTTTTCTTTTTCTTTTTGACGGTGCATATTCAAACGTGCAACTGCAATATGCAAACACGAATCATTTTATAGACTTTTTTTGAGGGTATTCAAGCGTACTGCATCAGGTGATGAACTAGCTTGAATTACTAACCAACGTTGCATGCATGATTAACATATGCATCAGTTCATCACCCACCTCATGTAGTACGTACGTTGCTTAATGCGAGTTACAAATACTTGTGTGCCAGATTGATTCGACCACGTACGAACTAATTAATGCAGTGCCTAGTTACAAAGTTGGAGAATTTTTCCTTTTGCTTTTGTCGCTTCTCTCTGCGCCGGCGTCTCCATGGACCGCCGTCTACCATCAGAATTAAAGCTAGTTCCATTCCCCCTTTTGCTTTTCCTCCACGGCTGAACCCCGCGTCGTGCATGCATGCATGCATGTCCATACCGCAGTTCCTGGCAGCAGACCCACTTGGAGCAGATGAAGCACGTCCTGGCGACCGGCTCGTCTCTAAGTTGGTCCACGTCCAGACCGAGGTCAGCATCACGTCCTGGCGACCTGACCTCTCCCTCCATCTGTCCAGCATGTGATAGAGTATACATACGCGTCTAGCCCGGAGGAGTTGTGGTCGTTGGTAGAATCATGGATCGATCCATAATCCATCCATCCTTGCATGCATCGAAGAATTATTTCATCTTCAAATTCATGTCTAGCTAGCATGCATCGAATCATTTCAACTTCAAATGCCCGCAAAGAAAAGTTGAGAATAGAATCTGCCCTGTTTGTTTGCGGCGATGGAGAGAAAGGCTGCTTTCCACGCAGGCTTTGTACCTGATCTGATTCTGCCCCATCCTCCGGGCAAAAATGACAAATCTGACCCATGGAGAAAACTATTTTACAAATTGAACTGTGTTTGTAAAAATTTCACCCAGCTGATCCTTTTATGTAGCGCCCGACATCTAGGCGTTACACTACACTATGCAACGCCTAACTCTCAGGCATTACACGTTTGGCCAATGTCGCACCTCAAACTGTCTGAAAAATGCTAAGTCGGTATGCAACGTCTGAGAGTTAGGCGCTACACTATACAGTGTAGCGCCTAATGTCTAGGCGTTGCACTGCTGAACTTCGTTATGACATGCACCATGGTTAACATAGCGTATATGAATCTAGCTAGCCTACTTGCAGACACGTCGTTGTCACCCCATCCCCTAGCTCGTTTCAGTCCTTTGTTGTGGAGACGACAAGGATAGAGTAGCAAGTGCATACGTGCCCTGCCCACGCGAGCCCGGCCAGGCTCCGCCTGGCCTGTCCCAATGCGACGGAAACACGTCGACGGCGCCTACTTCTAGTTTTGGAACGCATGCAGACTTACCTATGCACGCATCTGCGTATTTATACGCACTGCTCTGTGTTGTGTAGTGGTGCTGCTTCCGACAGAAATTTGCTTGTTTACAGAGTGTCCACTAGTGCAACGCCTATACGCTATACGCTAGGCGCTACACTGTATAGTGTAGCGCCTAGCTCTCAGGCGTTGCACATTGATTTAGTATTTTTCAGGCAGTCTGAGATACGACACTGGCTAGGCGTGTAACGTCTGAGAGCTAGGCGCTGCACAGTATAGTGTGACGCCTAGATGTCTGACGTTACATAAAAAGGTCAGTTGGGTGAATTTTTTTCAAACGTAGTTCAGTTTATAAAATAGTTTCTTCCATAGATTAGATTTGTCATTTTTGCCCATCCCCCCCACCCCTTGAAAGAGCACTGCCGTTCTTGTTTCTTTTTCTTTTTCTTTTTTGGGAGGAAAAGAGAGCAGTGCTGTGGGCCGATAGACGAGTAGTAGTACTTGCACGGGACTGCATGCGGCTTTTTCCAAAAGGAAAGCTGCCCCTCCTTCCCTCCTGCACTCCGTCTGTCTGCGCCTGAGGAGAACCCACCTCTGCAAAACAAAAAGGACCCTGGTACGATCCGCTCGGATCCCGAGGTGGATGCCGCCCGCCCGCCTAGGAGCAATCCCTCGATTCTGCTGCCCTGCCCTACACGAGTTGGGATTGGATTGGCGCCTCCTCGCAACGCCTCCCTCGCCAATCTGCTAGTGCCAACGTACACTCCTTCTTTACCAAACACAGAAATTCATCTATGTAGTACTCCCTCTGTCCGAAAATATTTATCATCAAAATGGATAAAAAGGGATGTATCTAAAATTAAAATACGTTTAGATACATTTTTTTTATTCATTTTGATAACAAGTATTTGCGGACAGAGATACCTACAATATATAGCTAAACTTAACTCAAGTGTCTCACTTTCCTCACCCGACTTCAAAATACATTAAATACGGTAACAAAGCTTGTTAAGATGTTCAAAAGTACGGTCACTAGTGGCATTTATCTACAGTATTTTGCTCCAACGTGAGTTTTTCCTATCTCCTTAGAGAATAAAATGGAGAGCGAACAAAACAGATGTGTGGCTGAGGTGTTGGGAGCCCCCAATAGAGAAGGACAATGTGAAAAGGGAAAGAAAGGGAGCGAAAAGATACGTTAATGTTTCCACCTACTCTCTTTTATTGCGGGGAATCTTGGACAATGGACGAAAGCCCGATCCAACAATATCGCGTGAGTGATAAAGATAGAGATAGCAACGAACTGGATGCATAGTAAAAAAAACTTGTGACTTGTTCTCGTAGGCTAACTAACCAAATCATAAGGGCATCTCCAGCCGCGCCCCTAAGAAGGCCCCCTAGGCGTTTTTTCGTCCGCCGGCGTCAAAAAATCGGCCCAATCGCGCCCCCAAGAGCCCAGTTTTCGCCGGCTCGGGCCAAAATTGGCGTCGGTGGACCCAACCCGAACCCGGCGCACTGGGGGTCGCTCGGGGGCGCCGGGCGAATCGTTTTTGGCGCGAAGAGCCGCATGCCCGCCGCGTCAGCGACTCTACTCTCTTCTCGCCCCTTCGTCGTCCTCATCGCCTCGTTTCCCGCGGCGAATCAATGCCAAAGCTGCCGCGCGCTACCGCACCGGTCAGCCTCCATTGATGCCTCACGGGCGGCGCAGTGAAGGCTGGGCGATGCGTCCCTCGGCGGCCACGCAATCACGCCACGCGTAACGCGCCGGCCAAGCCTACCACGCGGCGTCTCCGCCTATAAAAGCCGACTGCAAGCGCGCCGGAGAGACTCACCCCGATCATCCATGTAATGCCCCGAACACACCCGTCGGTGGTCGTTACTCCTGGCGGGATCTAGACTGGCCCCACAGATCAATACTAGTCTTTTCTGCGCACTTTGTCCTCACTCATGCGCACCCGGGAGCAACTTCCCAGTCGGTCACCCATCCTGACACTACTCCAAGCTGAGCACGCTTAACTTTGAAGTTCTGTCTGAATGGGCTACCGGAAAAGAAGGAATTCCTTATTGATATGAGTAGTCTATCATCCCTAATAAGCCAGGCTATCACATACACCCCCACTCAGAGGAACCGACGTCCTCGTCGGGCCACAGGAACATTCCCTCTTGGCACAACCGTCTGTGCATCCAGTCCGGTACATGTGCCATGCCGTGTGCCACGACGGGTCACAAACGTCATGAACAACATGACCGCGCACCTATCCGCAACCATCCGTGTAACCGCGAGGGTCGGCTCTGATACCAACTTGTAACGCCCCGAACACACCCGCCGGTGGTCGTTACTCCTGGCGGGATCTAGACTAGCCCCACAGATCAATACTAGTCTTTTCCGCGCACTTTGTCCTCACTCATGCGCACCCGGGAGCAACTTCCCAGTCGGTCACCCATCCTGACACTACTCCAAGTTGAGCACGCTTAACTTTGGAGTTCTGTCCGAATGGGCTACCGGAAAAGAAGGAATTCCTTATTGATATGAGTAGTCTATCATCCCTAATAAGCCAGATTATCACAATCCACTGACGTCGCGCTCATTTCTGCCCCTTTCCTCCTCTCGCCGTCACCAGTTGAGAAAGCATGGCCGAGCGTTTCCCAGGCGACGGCGCGGCGGCGAATGGATTCGGGCGCCGTCATCTGCACGAGGACGAGGCTCACCTCCTTTTCGAGGCCGAGTACCCGGTCCCGCCGGACATGCGGGTGCCCGGGGCATGGAGGATCAGCGTCGGCGGCGTGCCGGTGCCCCCGGTACCCACCGGCGCGACGCGGCGTGCGGAGATCGCACGCATCCGCTCGTCCCTGCCACGTGCTGTGGGGGAGGGGCCCCGGTACGTCCCCGACAGCCCAATCTGGGAGTCGTACTTCCGCCGCCGGCACGACGAGCAGCTCGAGGCCACCAACGGCGTTGTGCCCTCCGGCAAGTTCAACGCCGTCGGCCGGCGTCGGTGGTGGGGCATGCCCGGGCGCATGTTGGAGTCCGTCCTCGAGTACATCGAGGGCGGCAACACGCCGCGCCTCGAGTACCCCGCTCCCTCGTCCTTCTCACGCCGTCGGGGAAGCTCGTGGACGCCGAGGCGCATGGAGACCGGGGTGTCCTCCTCCTCGTCCGATGGCTCTCCCTGCCTCCACCTCCGCCCCGTCAAGCTGGAGCCCCAGGACACGCCTGTCAGCGCGCGTACCCGCAGCTCCGGCGCCCTCGTCGAGCCCAAGGTGGAGTCCAGCCTCCCCCCGGAGTATGAGGAGATAGCCCGGCGCGGCTTCTCCGACGAGGACGCCATGCGGTGGTCGCGCGACGACTACCTGCGCGAGGAGATGATCCGGCAGCGCCGGGCCCTGGAGGTGATCGCCGCCCGCAAACGTGGGCGCGAGGACGAGGACGGTGTCGTCGTCCTCGATAGCGACGACGACGACGCCCCCGGACCGTCCAACCCGCCACACCAACCGGGGGAGGGATGCAGTAGGGACGGCGGAGGCGTAGGCGGCGGCGACGATGACGACGGCGGCGGCGGTGACTACACGCGGTTCTACAGCCTCCTCGCCATGCAGAACCGCGTGGGCAGGCGGCGAGGGAGACGGCACTACTAGGAAAAGGCATGCTAGTGGCGCACCGAATTTGCCTTGTAATGACGCACTACCGGTGCGCCACTGGCATCACGCCATTAGAATTAAATTCTAATGGCGCACCACCGGTGCGCCATTAGTATCTGGTGTTCTAATGGCGCACCACGTAGTGCGCCATTAGTATAGCCTGCAGTGCGCCATTAGAATGCCTCCCAGGGGGCCATATGTACCCATGTGCTTTGGCATTCTAATGGCGCACCAGCAGTTAATGCGCCATTAGTGTGATGATCACAGGGCGCCATTAGTGTCTTGTGTGGTGCGCCATTAGTATGAATATTAGGTTTTTTTTGCTTTTCTGATTTTTGCACAGGTTACAAAATATATTATTGGACAGAATATAGACAGCAGCACACAGCAACATCAGATTCATCGAATACAATAGAAGATTAGTCTCCGAATACAATTCATCATATTAGTCTCCGAATTCAAAAGACCGAATAAAGATAAAACATTACAAGTCTCAAGACCGCGAGTATCGAGTTTGCCTTCACATTACAAGTCGATATCGATCATCTAAACTACCATAACATAGAAGAGAGCTGTGGTCATCACGATGAGCATCATCGCGATCAAACTGGTCTTCATCCGGTTCCTCCAATGCTCCCTCCTCTCTCCCTCTAGATAGCGGGCGTATCTACATTCAGCCTCCGCCCTAGTGGTGTACCCTTTGTAACTGTTACCGCTGAAACGGTGAACCTATCTCCGACACTCCTCCCAGTCGTCGTAGACTCCGGGAACCTTACCCTTGTACACGATATACGACGGCATCTCTATGCACAAGCCAAACAACAGACAATACATAAGCAATATGTAAGTATGCAACAAAAGGATCGGAAGAGAAAAGCAAGACATTAATAGCACGATTCACGGTCCTACTAATAAATAGCATCGATTACATCTAAGTTGAACGACGGTCCAAACCAAAGAGACATACGAATTCATTAAAGTATAATTACAACATGAGCCACTCAATGTTTCAGAACTACACATCACTACTTTCGACTCGACTCATCGGACAGGAACGTGGATGAAGCCGCCGTCTGTCGTGATGGTCATGAAATCGCGGTCGTTGTCACCCTGAATTTGTAGCATTTCATCTATCTCACTGTTGGACGGTTGATATCTGAGGAAGAACTGCCCCGAGGTATGAAGGACATCTTGATGGATGATGTCCGCAAACTTCGACTGGATGCGAAAGAATTCTTGTCTGAGGTCCGCGTCCTGGACTGCCGACAAGCTCGCGGCCCAATCTTTGAGATTATCTGGTAGCAGAAGTTGATGATGGTACCTTACGATCGCCCGCATGTGATGGAGGGCGTAGTAGGCATCCTTCTGACCGCCAGGCGGCTGCTTGACGTAGCAGAACTTCGTATTGTGTGAGAACATGTGCTTGCCATACTTATGAACTGCCCTGGTGAAGGTGCCTCCAGATTTGGCGTAGGCGGGGAGAACAACATCAAGAACTTTCTTGACATTTGTGTAGTCTATCTTGGAGTTATGGTTCGGGTCTAAATACGTGGCCATGGAATATTTCGGGCTTAAGAGGATGAGTGTGCAATGTGTGTCACTACATAGAACACGGAATGTTAGAAAAAAAAGAACGATCGAAATCTAAGAAATCATATGTTACGGGGCGGTTAAGGGATGACTTACTCGGGAAAGTAAGCCACAAGGAAGTTATCCTTATCTGGGTTTGCCAGAATGACGCCTTCGAGGTGTGAACTCGCAACTTGGCGGTCCCCAGCGCTGCTCAAGTGCTTGGCACGCATGTAGAAGGGGTCGACTATCACGATGTCCGAGGTCTCTTCTCTAATGATCCGCATCTCCATACTCAGCGAAAACAGCCGAACGAAGGTGTAGTGCAGCGGATGAAGGTTAAACATAGCAAAGATGTCATCAAACCGCCGGACGATCGTACCCCCGATGTCGCCATCCACAAAGCCCTTGCCCTCTGGCACCTTGGCCACGAAAACCGGGTATGCCACATCCTTCTCTCTGAGACGCCGCTTCTCCAAAGAAAAAACACTGTCGTGCAGACTCCGCATAGCACCGGTTGCAGCATTCAGCATATTTGGCGGTAGCATCGCCCTACCCGCCACATGCACCCTCCTCGAGATATCCTTAGGTGAAGGTGGCCCGTCCTGAGCACGGATCGAACTCGGTGCCGGCTGGCTCGCACCGGCGCCCTTGTTAGTCTTTCGTTTCCGTCCCTTCTTCTTGATCTCCTGTAATGGGACCGAGTTCTGCTCACAGACCGCCTTCTTAAGCGTGTTGGGGCTGATAATATTTCGCACCTCAGCTATCTAAGGCTCGGTGAAGGCGGGAGCTGGAGGCGTGTCCTGAGAACTGAACGCCAGACGATGCCTGTTGCAATTGGATTTCTCTGCCGTTCCAGCTAGATCGCGGTCGTCTTGGTTGGGTTCTTGAGAAAGAGGCCCGCGGAACTCGTCAGCGTACCCATGTTCGGCAAAGTACTTATCAACTTTGGTAAATGTACCGTCGTCGTTGTCATCACCGTCCGGATCCTGTGCCATAGGGCTGTCCGGATCCTGTGCCGTAGGGATGTCCGGCAGGTCCGGTAGCGTTGCGGCATTCTTGCCATGGCTTGGCGCCGGCACGACTGGTGGTCTTGTCTGTGGGGTGGTGTCCCCCGCCCCCAAACGAATCTGGCTCTTCGGCCAAAGCAGGGGCCAGTTTACGCAGGTGCTGAGGGTCATCTCAACTTCTTCGTCGGCCCCAGCGGGTCGAATCGGAGGTAACAGCTCGTCGCCGCCTGGCAGCACCTGAACCACTTCAACCCTATACATTGTGGGTGGCATCGGATTACCGTGGAACATGGGGTTGCCCGGTTGAACGATTCTGCCCTTGGCGACATCGACCAACTCGGCGCCCACGAAGTGCAGAAGAGTGCAAGGAACGTCGGCGGTGCCCTGTGAAAACATGTACAGGGCGTCAGGGATGCCCAGTCAAAGGCAAGGAGATGAAGTCATCGGCCGAGAGGCTTAGTTACCGTGATGCTGTCGAGCTCGGCTAATGTCGAGGCACCGCCAACGGCGGGCGTGAAACTGACGGAGGGGGCGCTTGCTGGCGAGGTGCCGGCCGGCGTACACCCGGGTGCATTAAGCTCCAATGCCCGTGCCGGCGCCGGAGACACGAATACCGCCTCCGCCAGAGACACCAATGGCGCCGCCACCGGAGACACCAATGGCGCCGTCGGAGACACCAATGGAGTCGCCTGCGCGCTGTGCGAGTTGCTGGCCGTGAAGCTGGGAACCGGGGGAGGCCCCTGTTGGCCGCCCACAATCCACGTCATCAGCCCATGAATCAACATAGGCACCATGGCGTTGAGCGTCGTTCCAAGTTGTTGTTGCACTTGCTCTTGGACAAGCTCCGGAATCCGCGCCACTTGTGCCTTGAGTTCTTCAACCTCGCGTGTCTGGCTTTCTGAGCTGGTCTTTTTCTCCTTCCGCACACCAGCGGTATAGTATGACCCCCATTTTGTGGACAAGCCTTTGCCGTCCACACGACCAGCTGACGTCGGCTTAGTGAGCTTATCCTTGTTTTCTATTACGTTCAACGCCCTATTTAAAGGGGTGTCGAAAGGGGAGCTCTTAGACGACCCCGCGCTACTGCTTTCAGTGTCCTGCGAAAGGAACGTGAACCATTTAGAAATATTGGGGATTAATTAGAGTGCAACCATATGGAGCTAATTACGCGGGTGTATTCCTTACTAGAAGAAGCTCAAGCGCCCTGGTCTTCGGATCCGTGGTAAGCTCCTTTGTTATCGGGTCCTCCTTGTACCGGGCCCTGACATAGTTCCTGGTCTGCTTGTCACCGCTGTATTTCTCGAAGCGGGGCGGTAGGCCTTGCTCGGCACGCTCCGCGTCCTCCTTGTCCCATATAGGCTCCACCACTCTGTAACCGCCGGGACCGAGTTTGTGTTCCCCTAAGTTCAACTCCCGCATTTCTTTCCCCCACTGACTTGATTCGGAGGTTGCACTGCTCTCACACTTGATCTTGAACTCCTTGTACTCATCTTCGCTCATCAAAGGATATTTCGCCTTGATCTTCTCATAACTATCACCTTTATCAATCATTATCTTCACCTCGCTTTTCCAAGTAGACAATGCCGTGCTCATCTTCGTGAGGGCGACACTGTTCACTTTATTCCCTGAGAGGCGTGTGTTTTCAAATTCGGCGGGGAACTTGTATCGTTCGTGCAGCTTTGTGAAGAGGAGGTTGCGCAAATTCCCTCGGTCCTTGTGCCTAAGGTTCTCGGTGTTGATCGAGACGGTGCTCCGGAGAATGCACCCGAGCTGAACCGAGTACCCCTTGACTATATGTTTGGGCTCCGTTGGATTCCCGTCGGAGTCCACTTGAGTGAATTCCTCCTTGAGGGTGCGGAGCGCATTCGGGCGCCGGTCCTTCCTTTGCTTCTTCAGTTGGCTACCATCTGTGTGTGCGCCGCCATCATCAGTGGTGGCATCCTCGGCGGCACCATCAGTGGTGTCATCCCCGACGCCACTAGGGGTTGTGTAATCAGGATCGATGTCTTCCGCGGCGTCCTCATAGCGGTGAGGTTGTTCCTCCATCTCCTGGGACAGCTCCCAGAATTGCTTGCCGCCCGAACCACCGGCCTCATCGTTGTGGGCCATGTTTCGCTCTAAATAGGAAAAAAGTTTGGTCAAAAAGTTGGTTATTGTCAAGGAACAAGATCATGGTCTCATCATTTAGGGTTTGTCGACACCGAGGCACCCTAAAAGCCTAAGCTTTCACCATTTAGGGTTTGTCGATGCCGAGGCACCCTAAAAGCCTAAGCGTACATCATTTAGGTTCTCATCGACACCGAGGCATCCGGGGCAACCAAGTTAAGTTTTCATCATTTAGGGTTTATCGATGCCGAGGCACCCTAGGTTGGGCCTAATCACTTGGCACTAATCACATGGCTCTATTGCCACCTATGTTGGGTTTATCATCTAGGGTTTATTGATGCTAAGGAGAATTCTAAGTTGGGCCTAATAACTTGGCTCTATTGCCACCTATGGTTTAATGCAGCAAGAATGGCAGGGTAGTTGATCCTACTTAACTAAGTACTAAGATACCCCGGCCCATGCATTAGTCGCAAGTACCCCATATGTCCTATTTTTAGCAAAGTCATGCTAAAATTCACAGAAAATTTTAGCATGACCTTTGCTGAAAATAGGACATATGGAGTACCCGAATTTGCCGGAACGGAAGTTAATCGACATTCCGGCAAACTCAAGGGCAACTCGGGGTACCTGCAAATTCATCATGACACAATGGTCGGAGACAAAACCCAGCAAACTAGCAAGATGATCATCATCTTTGCAAGACAGTAGCTCAAGTTTTTGACAGTAGCCTCTGAAGAAAACAACATTGCAACATTCAAGTTCACACGATAAAAAAATCATCCACATTCACCAACCCACATGATGTTAAAACCCACATGAGCTATAAACAGACTTAAAAAACCCACATGATGTTATAACTGTATACACTGAACATGATGATACCAAATGGAAAGGAAAATTGTATCACTCTAGATTAGTGTAGCCACTATCTAACAAAACCAGAATGTTAACAAAATTACACCATGATGATACCAAATTCTTGTAGCAGTACAATGAGTTCACAGGATAAAAAAATCATCCACATTCACCAACCCAAACTGGTGGAGATACAGCAAACCGGAACCTCCCAGGTTTCTGCCATTTTATTTTTCCCACCGTATATGTTTTTTGATTCATGTCATGGTACTTGCTGTCAAACCAAGTATTTTCTTTCTACATAATCTGGGAAGTTTCCTTCTTACTGTCTCACTATAAAAAACTAGTATGCTTAGTTGAGACTAGTATGCTTAGTTGCATTATGACAGGCAAAAACTACAAATATTTGTGTTTTTAGTTGAGCAATGCAGCGACAGTGTGATAGGCAAGTTTCAGCTGGCAAAGTGTCACGATTCAGACAACAGAGCAGCTAAGCATAGCAAGTGGATAGTTTAGTCAGTATACTAGTACTCTTTAGAAAGCATGAGACATATATTACCTGGAGGAGACTTCGTCGGAGAGTTGCATGTGAATTGAAAATACAACGAGATCAGCAAAGGACAGTAAGATATATACTGAAATTATCATAACAAAATGCCAGCTACTGCCATGGTCAAAGAATAGATTATGATAGCTAGACAAGTACAGGTCAAACTAGATAATTTTCAGAACCGGTTTAACCACCGCAGGATAAAACAGTGCATCCAAGACTGGGCTTAGACTAATATCCTCATAGCATAATCTGACATCAAGCAAATAATATAAGAACAGTGAAAATGTACCTAGGAGTAAGAAGACTGCACTTGCTAATAATGTTTTATTTAATGAAGCAAACCAGATTTATGTACAACCACATAGTGTCACAAGTATAGGTTTCCATTTTTCTTTGCGGCCAGATACATCAAGAAGAGCCAACAGGTTTCCTACTCATCCTTCATTCTATACCTCACCTAAAAGACAAAATATATGTTTATTGTACACCTGTCATTGAGTCGCATTGACGGTTACGAATAGTGTGATAATACTGACCAGCTCAATTAAACTATATTAAGCTCACAATTTGATGGAATAGTTACTTTATGGCCATATGCCCCACATAAATGCAGGCATGTAATCCCCAAGAACTGACTAGCAACTCAACAAAAATGCATCAAATTCTCAGTTTACCCAAAAACCAAGGCAATCTGTAGCCATGCTATACTAAACTCTAACTATAACAAGGATACTCACTGCACTAGACATCAAAGGGCTGTCCAAAAGCAAACTCAGTTCCCATTTGTTGCTAAGTAAATAGCAGGCATGCCTCACATGTTTTTGTTCTGGAAAAACACAGACTCCGGCTCCGACAGCATAATACAAGTACTGAACCAACATTGTGAATACAAGATCCTCCACCACTGCAGGTAACACCAACAGCCATAGGGAGCCCTAACTTAGTCCAAAATGACATGGCTAGGTCTCAGGTTTTCCCCACTATAAACATGGAAGAACACACATAGAGATCCATGGATCGCACCCTGCCCCCAGCTACGCGCTGTACCGATCATGCCCTGGCACCCGCGCATCAACACGGCAACTAATCACACGGCCGCATCCGCCCTCTCACGCGCCAGCCCACCCACCTACGCATCACGTCAGAGCGCAGCCATGGCATTCAATCAACACACGACCAGTATAAATCTGCTCTGATTTCGCAGGCCCGGAGGAGCAGGGGACGGATTCGGCACGAATACGCAGCAGGGCGGGCTGGGGAAGAAGGAGGGAGGGGGAGTGTTGGGGCGGGCGGTGCTTACGGATTGCTCGGAGTGCCAGGCGAGGCCGCGGCAACTAGGAGATGGGATTGGGGTAGGGTCGCCTCACTCATCTGCTGGCTAGCGCGCCGGCGTCGAGGAGAGGCGGGCGGGTTCGGGTGGCGTGAGCAAGGAAGTTGGTCGGTGCGGCGGTCCTCGATCTACGGTGGCGGTCCTCCTCGATCTGCGGCGGCGGTCCTCCTCGAGAATCACTTGGCAGCAGCAGCTTCCCAGCCCGTCGGGGCACTCCTCCCTGGTCTGGACTGGCCACGCTGCTCGGGGACGGCAAAGGAGGCGAGGGGGGCGGCGAGGGGGACGGCAAACACGGGGGGCAGCGCGTGAGATCGATGAGGCAGGGGAGAGATTAGAGAGATTGGGGATTTAGTGTGGGGGAAAGCTTTCTAATGGCACACCACCCCCTCGTGCGCCATAAGTACGACTATTCTAATGGCGCACCACCCCTCGGTGCGCCATTAGAATTTTGTTTTAATCTAGCCCACTAGCCATATCTACAACCTAACCCTATCTACAACAGAACCCACCCACTAGCCCGATTGGTCAGCACGCAGCACACACACTAGGAGGTCCTGGGTTTGATTCCCAGGCTCCCCAATATTTTTTTATGCATTTTAAATGCTGTTTTTTATATTTATTTGTGTTTAAATATGTTCAAACTTGTTTAAATCATAACAGTAATATTTTTTTTATAAAAACAGTAATAATTTTTTTTGAAAATATGTTCAAATTTGTTACTTGAAAATATCATCGGCGGCGACGGTGGAGTGGGGGAGGGTGCGGGGGGTGCCCATTGGCGGCGGTGGAGCGGGGGAGGGTGCGGGGGGCCGGGTGCTCGTCGGCGGCGGTGGAGCGGGGGAGGGTTGCGGTGGGTCGTCGGCGGCGGTGGAGCTAGCGGGGGAGGGTGCGGGTGGGATCAAGATGGAGGGGGATCGAGATCGAGATGGAGGGGGAATCGAGATCGAGATGGAGGGGGACCGAGATCAAGTGTCCTCATGAATTCAAAAAGTGCCCATGAAATTTAAAAATATTCATGATATCAAAAAGTGCCCATGAAATACAATCGAGAAATGAAGACTATGATTTAAATACAATCGATCTTAGCTAGCTATCTGTTCACAATCTTCTTGCCCTTCTTTTTCGCAAATGAAGTTCTTCTGTGGAACGGACGTCCTTTAGGTAGGGTAGTCCTGCTTCTTCTTGTGGTGTGTGCTGCTACTTCATCGTCGTCGTCATGTTCGATCTTCGGGTCGCCGTACTTGTCGAAGTCTTGCTCATTGGCTACTCCATCCATTCCGATGATCTTCCTTTTGCCTCTCCTCACGACAACACGACTGGGCTTTGACGGGTCGGTAATGAAGAAGCATTGGTCCACTTGGGAAGCCAGTACCCATGGCTCATTTTTCGCGGTGACGTTTGCGCCCACGGTCTTGGATTTGGCTTCGGGTATAACCATGGTGGTGAAATACCAGTCTTCTTTTAGGACGCTCTTGGCCCATCTGACACGGAACATCGGGACCTTCTCTCTAGCGTAGCTCAGCTCCCAGATCTCCTCGATCCTTCTGTAGTATCTGTCCTTGTCATTACCGGTGTAGGATTCCATCGTTACCCCGGAGTTCTGATAACCATCGCTCTTCATGTCCTTGTCCTCGGTGTAGAATGTGTAGCCGTTGATATCGTATGCCTCATAGGTCATCAGGTTGTGCTCGGCGCCCTGTGACAAGGCGAATATGAGTTGTTCTTCCGTGGAAGAATCTTCATGTAAAGGGTACGACAGAAGCTTCTGCTTGAACCAACGCGTGAAACATGAGTTGTGCTCTTTGAGTATATCTCCGTCCGTCCTCTGTTGGCCTCGGTCATTGTACGTCTTCTCAATAAAGGTTTTGTGCTCTACCACCCAAGGATCGACCACGTCTATGTGTTGTAGCGCGACTAGGTTTGCTCTTTCAAAGTCGGCGAGTTGACCCTCAAAGTCGACATGCATTTTGTGGCGACCCTCACGGTGACCCCATCCAGCGATCCTGTCGAGGTGCCTGTTGACGGGCAGACCAACGGGGTTCTCGATGCCTAGATAATTCGTGCAGTAGGAGATGCACTCTTCGGTCAGAAAGCCCCTGGCTATACTTCCCTCTAGATGTGACATGTTGCGAACGTATCCTTTGATGACACCATTCATCCTTTTGAACGGCATCATGCTGTGCAGGAACGTCGGCCCGAGTTGGATGATATCCTCGACGATATGGACTAGCAGATGCACCATAACGTCGAAGAATGCGGGCGGGAAGTATATCTCAAGCTCGCATAGTATCACCACGATCTCTTCCTGTAGCCTTCTGAGTTGCCTCACGCCAATCGACTTTCGAGAGATGACGTCGAAAAAGTTGCATAGGCCAAATAGCGTTTCACGGACATGCGCGTCCATGATCCCACGGATTGCAACTGGAAGTATCTGCGTCATCAGCACGTGACAGTCGTGAGACTTCATCCCGCTGAACTTCTGCTTCGCTGGGTCTAGGTATCTGCTTATCTTCCCCGCGTAACCGTAAGGAAGTTTTACTCCTAGGAGGCAGGTGAAAAACTGCTCGATCTCCTCCTGACTTATAGTGAAGCACGCGGGAGGGTAGTCATTTCCGGTCTTCTTGGCCTTTTTGCCTTTGCGACGACTTTCTGTGTCCTGCTTCGCCTCATCATCATCATCATCATCATCATCATCATCATCATCATTATAGTGAAGCTCCTGCCTGATGCCCATTGATTTCAAGTCTGCCCTTGCTTTCGGCCCATCTTTGGTCCTCTCTGGCATGTTGAGCAGGGTACCAAGCAGACTCTCGCACACGTTCTTCATGATATGCATGACATCAAGGCTGTGAGGCACACGGTGGATCTTCCAGTACGGCAAGTCCTAGAAAACAGACCTCATTTTCCATACCTTCAGCAGCGGCTCTGGCGCCTTTCGCTTCTTTCCCGGCTCTGGCGCCTTTTGCTTCTTTCCCGGCAGTGGGCGGCCTTTCCAATTTTTCAACAGCTCGTATATTTCCTCGCCGCTCCTCGTACACGGGCGTTTTCGGGATTCGGTTTCACCATCGAACAGATCCTTGCGTTTCCTCCACGGGTCATCGTCGCGAAGCCACCTTCGATGTCCCATGAACACGGTTTTCGAAGACCCAGGATCTCTATCTAGCTGGCGATACGTTGTGTCATCCATGCACCTTACACATCCAGAAAATCCGTGGACTACCTGCCCCGCGAGATATCCGTAACCAAGATAGTCGTGCACCGTCGTGAGCAGTGCGGCTCTCATAGGGAAATATTCTTTCTCTGCGACGTCCCACGTATTGGCTGGCATTTTCCACAGCGTGTCTAGCTCCTCCTTTAGTAGCCCCAGATACAGATTGATGTCATTCCCTGGTTTTCGGCCCTTCAATTAGCACACTCATGTGAATGTACTTCCTCTTCATGCACAACCAGGGGGGAAGGTTGTACATCCACACAAACACAGGTCAGGTGCTATGTGTGCTTCTCTGGCTGCCAAACGGATTGAATCCATCGGTGCTTGCGCCCAGCACAATGTTCCTTGGATCCTTCCCAAATTCTGGGTATTTGAAGTTCAACGCTTGCCACTGGCTCGCATCCTTAGGGTGACTCAGCATCTTGTCTTTTTTATTTATCTCCGGATCATTTCTGTCATCTTCCCGCTTCTTCTCCTCCCTATCCGCGTGCCAACGCAGGAGCTTTGCTACCTTAGGGTCCGCGAAATACCGCTGCAGACGAGGAGTGATCGGAAAGTACCACACCGATTTTCAAGGAGCTTTCTTCCTCTTCTTGTATCGAGTGACGCCGCACACCGGACATATGGTAGACTCCGCGTGCTCGTCCCGATAAATGATACAATTGTTCATGCACACATGGTATTTCATGTGCGGTAAATCCAGAGGACACACGATTTTCTTCGCCTCCTCGAAACTGGTCGGGCACTTGTTCCCCTTGGGAAGACGTTTGTGCTAGAATGACATGTTCTCGTCGAAGCATGCATCGGTCATTTTGTGTTTTACCTTCATCTCCAGAGCCATGAGCGTTACTTTCAGGCGGGTATCCTCGGGCCTGCATCCTTCATACAATGGAGTAACAGCGTCTATCTCCAGTTGATCCAGCTTGGCTTTCTCTCGGGCGGCAGCTCTTGCGTTATCCGTCTGCTTGAGAAGCAGCTCTTGAATATGAGGGTCCTGCACCCAGCCTCCATCGTCGTCTGCTCCGGCATCTTCATCTTCATGATCATGCCCTTCGTCTTGATCTTCCTCATCATCATGTATGACATCTTCTACATGATGACTGTGTACAACATCACCGTAATGATCATGTCCTGGAGATTCTTCGTCTTCTCGCCCGCCCTTGCCATGGTGGTACTTGTCTTGTTTCCCTTCCTCATTTCTTGCCCGGCCCCCATGGACGACTTCATAGTCATCTTCATCACCTTGCCACCGATAGCCATCCATGAAACCACGCAAGAGCAGGTGGTCCCGCACCTGCCCGGAATTCGGGTCCGCAATAAGGCTCTTCAGCTTGCATCTTCGACACGGACATCTTATCTCCGTCTCGTTCTTTTGAAGCATCTCGGCCTTCGTGGAGCTCAAAAACCTATTCACGATGCCTTCAGTCATCGTGCGGACCATGGTCGCCCGCGGGGTAGAGCAAAACGATATTTTAGAACCAAGAAAAATTTTGGCATGACCTTCCCTAAAAATAGGACCAAAAAGAATGCATAGTGCCAAAATTCTCGCCGAAACAGAAATGAATCAAAACATTCCAGCAAAATATTGGCAACTATCGCATTTCAAATACCGGTACCTTCAAACACAAACATATATGCAACACCACAAACACATGCAACACCACAAACATACATAGATCTAGCTAGGCCACAAAAAGTGCATGTGCACGTTGTTGGAGCGAGTTAGGGAGAAAAAAAGTAGATCTACATCATGAAGATAGCTTTCCCCTTACTTACCTATCAAAAAAGGTAATTTCACCACTTAATTTTGATGAATCTATGTTGGAAATGAGGTGAGGAGGAGGAGATGGCCGAAAGCTTGGAGAAGGAGGTGGAGGGAATGAAGTGGGGAAAGTGAGTGAGTAGGTGTGGGGCTGTCCAAAATATTTTGTTGGGGTCCCAGGTTACTAATGGCGCACCACCAGTAAATGCGCCATTAGTAACCCTGGTTACTAATGGCGCACCTGTAGGTGGTGCGCCATTAGTAGTTTTGCAAAAAAGTAAAAATAAATAAATATATATACTAATGGCGCACCGGGTAATAGTGCGCCATTACTAGTTTAAACTAGTAATGGCGCACTGTGAAATGATGCGCCATTAGTAGTTTTGCAAAAAAAAAGGATAACATTTTTTTTACAGTAATGGCGCACTGTCTGCTTGGTGCGCCATTACTACTTAGAACTAGTAATGGCGCACTTCGACCTGATGCGCCATTAGTATGTATGGAAAAATGGAAAAAATAATAATTTAATACTAGTGGCGCACCCTGTTTCTGGCGCGCCATTAATGTCTTCCACAGTAATGGCGCATCACCAACCGGTGCGCCATTAGTATATAGTAGTGGCGCACTGCTTCCATGGTGCGCCATTAGTATCAATCCTATCTATAGCCCTTTTCCTAGTAGTGCGGCGGGGTAGCCCGCGGTAGTTTTTTTCTTTTTTTTTGTAAAATATGTTTAAATTTGAACGAACTCGCCCGTTTTTGCGTTGTGTTTGTGCCGAATTTGAACATTTTAAAAACCCATGGGGGGCCGCGACTGGGAGCATCACTCCCCCAGTGCGCGGTTTAACGCTGGTGCGCCCCAGGAGGCGATTTTTTGCCCCTCCTAGCGAGCCAACGGCTGGAGATGCCCTAAGATCTAACACGAGACGGGATAAACACCGCGCCCCTGCTGCGTCACTTGCTCAATTTTGCTCACGTGGCATACGATTGACCGGTCTAACATGACCTCACACTCATGGTCGCTGCGCGCTACCCAAATGTGAGCATGCCCATGAAGCTTTGTGTACAACTATATACCGGCCCGATCGACTAACCACTAATATGGTGGTTTTGGCCAAAATAACCGCTCTAGCACATTCGACATCTAGCTCCGAGTCGCCACAGATTATGGAGCACGAGTCATATCCAGCCAGCGAGACTCCATCTTTGGTGGCTGGGGGGCTCCATATAGGGCACGCGCCATTAGCCAAACGTTCTTGTTGGAAGAAAATTCACCTCCTTGACCATCCTCATGTGCGGCCCATCTCCTCACCCTGTCAATGATAGAGAGGGTAGACGCCATGTATCAATGGCGTGGCATGCCAATTAAGGGCGGTCGGCCACGTGCCAACTACCCGCGGCTATAACGCCATGTTTTATACCACATTTTCTCGCCACCCGTCGCACACGGCTATAAAAAGACCGTCGTCATGGCCGAATATCCCACAAACTCTAATTGAACACCTCCGCCCATAGCCTCCACATCCCTCCCCATCGCCAAGTACGAATACCTCATCCCACCACCCACATCCTCCACTTCCCTCACTAACGCCATGCCTCTTCCCCTGCAACCTGACTGAGTGCCGCCCTCGAAAGAGGAGGAGCGGATCCTTCAAGAGGAGGTAGGGGCGGAGGAGAGGAGGACCGCCTTTACGCGCAACAGGTCGTGAAGGAAGATCCTGCTTGTGGTTGGATTGGTATCCGAAAACACACTCCATTATGTGTGATTCGCTTGACGGCTACGATTTGAAACCCCTCACCACCACCATCAGCAGGAGAGAGTTGTAGTATGCAACTCTCACTAGCCACCACCTCTCCTTGTAGCACCTCGGGATCAGCACTATGCGGATCTAGTGATCGCTAGCCTCCTCATAATAACAATCCTAAGGCGCCACCTTCACACAGCGAACATATCAAAACATGCTTGCCATGTGGTGGAACGGTCAACATCACAACACAGGCAACAACAAAAATCCGCAGCAACAACAATATATATACAACACCTTCGAAGAGTCAAATTCAACTAATAAATACAACAAGGGTCCTTTAGTCAAGATACAACTCATACAATATAAGCGAATAAACCTTAGACATGTAAGAATACAAATTGCCTTAGGAGGCTTAAACAAAAGCAAAGGGCGTCTATATCTCTACCCAGACCGCGATCTATGGAATAAACAACTAACACCATCCATCAACAAGCCTGCTTCCTGAATTGTCGGTGGCTGGGTTGGCGGCAATCAAACAAAAGAGTAAATTAAACCAGGTGAGTACTCAGTTGTACTTGTAGAACTTGCACAATCCATAACTATTGTATGCAATATGTCTCAAGGAAGCAGTAAAGGTTTAGTGACGCAAGCACTAAGCATTCTACAGAGACACACTACAACTTGCACTATAGAGATAAGATGAGAGAGCACACAAAAGTAAAGGGGTGTGTCACCACTCACCACTACTCTTTTCACCTACCTAATGCAAATATAACACTACTTTGTCTTCCCCCTCGCATCTCCCACGATGAAGAACCCACAAGGCACTCACACTGTTGGAAAGTTTTAATCAATTATGGTTGAAGTTATACTAGGATCAAGTCCACAAGATCCAACTCGTCTATAACCGCAGACACGGCTATTCGAATAGATTTATCCCTATTAGGTTTTCACCAATGTACCCACACATTTGCCCTCCTTTATAGGCTAGTTGAGCGCATTATATGCCCAAACTAGCGGGTACAGGCGACAAGACACTCCCCTAGTTAAATCCAAGTCCAAGAAGCCACCCAACGAGTGGACATCCGAATCAAGAGTCCGACCGAAGCTCCGAATCGGTCTCAACCACTAGGCCAAAATCAGGGTAGTTACCGACTACTCCACATTGTTTGTGGATCGCTAGGGATTGTTATCCCAAACTACGGTCAACCACCTCGTGGCTCTAGTCTGAAGAAACAAATTTTGTACTAGCATTGCGACTCCTGGAAAATGTGTACAGTCCTATGGGTCCCGATTGAGGGGGGGCGGGTCCCACAAGTCAACACCATGCATGGTTAGCGCGCTTAGTCTTAAACCAGGTTCCAAGGAACTCGAATCCTAGGTGGCTCAAGTGAAACAAAACACCAAGGCTAACAGTCTGGCCTTCCACCATTACCATCCTAATTTTCTATGGCCAGTCCTAAATAGCGCACATGTGTGTCGAGCCTTTGCTGAAGGAACCTCCAGATGGGTCGACCTAATTAACAAGCTTCTGTTGTCTCATTTTTTCCCTTGTTTTTTTACTTTCATCTTTTTCATTTTTGTTTTTCCTTTTTCAGATCTTGGGTTTTCTTCCATTTTTATTAGTATTTTAATTTTGCACTTTTTCTTTTTTATACTCTGCAATATATGGTGCACTTTTTTGTAATGGACATTGAACTTTTTTTAGCATATGGTGAACTTTTTCAAATGCACATTGAACTTTTCTTAGCATGCGGTAAACATTTTTTTTTCAAATACACATTCAACATTTTTTCCCTATGAAGAACATTTTTTATATACATTGAACATATTTTAATATATGGTGAACATTTTTTAATACACACCGAACATTTTTTGATACACACAGAAATTGTCATAAAACATATATTGAACAACTTTTGAAAATATACTTTTTCTAATTTTAAATAGGTTATAAAATTTATAGGTTCTAAAAAGAAATGTTGGTTTTTTGGACGGAAAACTGACTAAAAATCCAAAGAGGAAAAAAAATTAAAAAAACGCTTTGGTTGACGCACACAAGATCAACTAGGAAAGAGCTCACATTTGACACATTTTGCGTCAAAATAGTCTCGGGCAGACGCAGACCCTGGCTGGGTCTACCTTGTTGGGTAACGTAGTAATTTCAAAAAAAATCCTACGCACACGCAAGATCATGGTGATGCATAGCAACGAGAGGGGAGAGTGTTCTCCACGTACCCTCATAGACCGAAAGCCGAAGCGTTAGCACAATGCGGTTGATGTAGTCGTACGTCTTCACGATCCGACCGATCAAGTACCGAACGCACGACACCTCCAAGTTCAACACATGTTCAGCCCGATGACGTCCCTCGAACTCCGATCCATGCGAGTGTTGAGGGAGAGTTTCGTCAGCACGACGGCGTGGTGACGATGTTGATGTTCTACCGACGCAGGGCTTCGCCTAAGCACCGCTACAGTATTATCGAGGTGGACTATGGTGGAGGGGGCACCGCACACGCCTAAAAGATCAACTTGATCAATTGTTGTCTCTATGGGGTGCCCCCTGCCCCCGTATATAAAGGAGCAAGGGGGGTGCGGCCGACCAGGGAGAGGGCGCGCCAGGAGGGAGTAGGACTCCCCCCTTTCCTAGTTGGAATAGGATTCGGGAGGGGGAAAGAGGAGGGAGAGAAGGAAGGGGGGCACCGCCCCCCTCTCCTTGTCCTATTCGGACTAGGGGGAGGGGCGCACGGCCCAGCCTTGGCCGCCTCTCCTCTTCTCCATAAAGGCCCACTAAGGCCCATTTACCTCCCGGGGGGTTCCGGTAACCTCCCGGTACTCCGGTAAAATCCCGATTTACCCGGGACACTTCCGATATCCAAACATAGGCTTTCAATATATAAATCTTCATGTCTCGACCATTTCGAGACTCCTCGTCATGTCCGTGATCACATCCGGGACTCCGAACCACCTTCGGTACATCAAAACATATAAACTCATAATATAACTGTCATCGTAACGTTAAGCGTGCGGACCCTGCGGGTTCGAGAAGTATGTAGACATGACCGAGGCACATCTCCGGTCAATAACCAATAGCGGAACCTGGATGCTCATATTGGCTCTCACATATTCTAGGAAGATCTTTATTGGTCAAACCGCATAACAACATACGTTGTTCCCTTTGTCATCGGTATGTTACTTGCCCGAGATTCGATCGTCGGTATCTCAATACCTAGTTCAATCTCGTTACCGGCAAGTCTCTAGACTCGTTCTGTAATACATCATCCCGCAACTAACTCATTAGTTGCAATGCTTGCAAGGCTTAAGTGATGTGCATTACCGAGAAGGCCCAGAGATACCTCTCCGAAATCGGAGTGACAAATCCTAATCTCGAAATACGCCAACCCAACAACTACCTTCGGAGACACCTGTAGAGTACCTTTATAATCACCTAGTTACGTTGTGACGTTTGGTAGCACATAAAGTGTTCCTCCGGTAAACGGGAGTTGCATAATCTCATAGTCATAGGAACATGTATAAGTCATGAAGAAAGCAATAGCAACATACTAAACGATCGTGTGCTAAGCTAATGGAATGGGTCATGTCAATCACATCATTCTCCTAATGATGTGATCCCGTTAATCAAATGACAACTGATGTCTATGGCTAGGAAACATAACCGTCTTTGATCAACAAGCTAGTCAAGTAGAGGCATACTAGTGACACTTTGTTTGTCTATGTATTCACACATGTATTATGTTTCCGGTTAATACAATTCTAGCATGAATAATAAACATTTATCATGATATAAGGAAATAAATAATAACTTTATTATTGCCTCTAGGGCATATTTCCTTCAGTCTCCCACTTGCACTAGAGTCAATAATTTAGATTACACTGTAATGATTCTAACACCCATGGAGCCTTGGTGCTGATCATGTTTTGCTCGTGGAAGAGGCTTAGTCAACGGATCTGCAACATTCAGATCCATATGTATCTTGCAAATGTCTATGTCTCCCACCTAGACTAAATCCCGGATGGAATTGAAGCGTCTCTTGATGTGCTTGGTTCTCTTGTGAAATCTGGATTCCTTCGCCAAGGCTATTGCTCCAGTATTGTCACAAAAGATTTTCATTGGACCTGATGCACTAGGTATGACACCTAGATCGGACATGAACTCCTTTATCCAGACTCCTTCATTTGCTGCTTCTGAAGTAGCTATGTACTCCGCTTCACATGTAGATCCCGCCACAATGCTTTGTTTAGAACTGCACCAACTAACAGCTCCACCGTTCAATGTAAACATGCATCTGGTTTGCGATTTAGAATCGTCCGGATCAGTGTCAAAGCTTGCATCAACGTAACCGTTTATGATGAGCTCTTTGTCACCTCCATAAACGAGAAACATATCCTTAGTCCTTTTCAGGTACTTCAGGATGTTCTTGACCGCTGTCCAGTGATCCACTCCTGGATTACTTTGGTACCTCCCTGCTAGACTTATAGCAAGGCACACATCAGGTCTGGTACACAGCATTGCATACATGATAGAGCCTATGGCTGAAGCATAGGGAACATCTTTCATTTTCTCTCTATCTTCTGCAGTCGGGCATTGAGTCTTACTCAACTTCACACCTTGTAATACAGGCAAGAACCCTTTCTTTGCTTGATCCATTTTGAACTTCTTCAAAACTTTGTCAAGGTATGTGCTTTGTGAAAGTCCAATTAAGCATTTTGATCTATCTCTATAGATCTTAATGCCTAATATGTAAGCAGCTTCACCGAGGTCTTTCATTGAAAAACTCTTATTCAAGTATCCCTTTATGCTATCCAGAAATTCTATATCATTTCCAATCAGTAATATGTCATCCACATATAATATCAGAAATGCTACAGAGCTCCCACTCACTTTCTTGTAGATACATGCTTCTCCAAAAGTCTGTACAAAACCAAATGCTTTGATCAAACTATCAAAGCGTTTATTCCAACTCCGAGATGCTTGCACCAGTCCATAAATGGATCACTGGAGCTTGCACACTTTGTTAGCTCCCTTTGGATCGACAAAACCTTCCGGTTGCATCATATACAATCTTCTTCTAGAAATCCAATCAGGAATGCAGTTTTGACATCCATTTGCCAAATTTCATAATCATAAAATGCAGCAATTGCTAACATGATTCAGACAGACTTAAGCATCACTATGGGTGAGATGGTCTCATCATAGTCAATCCCTTGAACTTGTCGAAAGCCTTTCGCAACAAGTCGAGCTTTGTAGACAGTAATATTACCGTCAGCGTCAGTCTTCTTCTTGAAGATCCATTCATTCTCAATTGCTTTCCGATCATCGGGCAAGTCAACCAAAGTCCACACTTTGTTCTCATACATGGATCCCATCTCAGTTTTCATGGCTTCAAGCTATTTTGCGGAATCTGGGCTCACCATCGCTTCTTCATAGTTCGTAGGTTCATCATGATCTAGTAGCATGACTTCCAGAACAGGATTACCGTATCACTCTGGTGCGGATCTTACTCTGGTTGACCTACACGGTTTAGTAACAACTTGATCTGAAGTTTCATGATGATCATCATTAACTTCCTCACTAATTGGTGTAGGTGCCGCAGAAACCGATTTCTGTGATGAACTACTTTCCAATAAGGGAGCAGGTATAGTTACCTCATCAAGTTCTACTTTCCTCCCACTCACTTCTTTCGAGAGAAACTCCTTCTCTAGAAAAACTCCGAATTTAGCAACAAAAGTCTTGCCTTCAGATCTATGATAGAAAGTGTTCCCAACAGTCTCCTTTGGGTATCCTATGAAGATACATTTCTCTGATTTGGGTTTGAGCTTATCAGGTTGAAGCTTTTTCACATAAGCATCGCAGCCCCAAACTTTTAGAAATGACAACTTTGGTTTCTTGCCAAACCATAGTTCATAAGGCGTCGTCTCAACAGATTTCGATGGTGCCCTATTTAACGTGAATGCGGCCGTCTCTAAAGCATAACCCCAAAACGATAGCGGTAAATCAGTAAGAGACATCATAGATCGCACCATATCTAGTAAAGTACGATTACGACGTTCGGACACACCATTACGCTGTGGTGTTCCGGGTGGCGTGAGTTGTGAAACTATTCCGCTTTGTTTCAAATAAAGACCAAACTCATAACTCAAATATTCTCCTCCACGATCAGATTGTAGAAACTTTATTTTCTTGTTACGATGATTTTCAACTTCACTCTGAAATTCTTTGAACTTTTCAAATGTTTCAGACTTATGTTTCATTAAGTAGATATACCCATATCTGCTTAAATCATCTGTGAAGGTGAGAAAATAACGATATCCGCCACGAGCCTCAATATTCATCGGACCACATACATCTGTATGTATGATTTCCAACAAATATGTTGCTCTCTCTATAGTACCGGATAACGACGTTTTAGTCATTTTGCCCATGAGGCACGGTTCGCAAGTACCAAGTGATTCATAATCAAGTGGTTCCAAAAGTCCATCAGTATGGAGTTTCTTCATGCGCTTTACACCGATATGACCTAAACGGCAGTGCCACAAATAAGTTGCACTATCATTATCAACTCTGCATCTTTTGGCTTCAATATTATGAATATGTGCATCACTACTATCGAGATTCAACAAAAATAGACCATTCTTCAAGGGTGCATGACCATAAAAGATATTACTCATATAAATAGAACAACCATTATTCTCTAATTTAAATGAATAACCGTCTCGCATCAAACAAGATCTAGATATAATGTTCATACTCAACGCTGGCACCAAATAACAATTATTTAGGTCTAATACTAATCCCAAAGGTAGATGTAGAGGTAGCGTGCCGACCGTGATCACATCGACTTTGGAACCATTTCCCACGCGCATCGTCACCTCATCCTTAGCCAATCTTCGCCTAATCCGTAGCCCCTATTTCGAGTTGCAAATATTAGCAACAGAACCAGTATCAAATACCCAGGTGCTACTGCGAGCATTAGTAAGGTACACATCAATAACATGTATATCACATATCCCTTTGTTCACCTTGCCATCCTTCTTATCCGCCAAATACTTGGGGCAGTTCCGCTTCCAGTGACCAGTCTGCTTGCAGTAGAAGCACTCAGTCTCAGGCTTAGGTCCAAACTTAGGTTTCTTCTCTTGAGCATCAACTTGCTTGTTGTTCTTCTTGAAGTTCCCCTTCTTCTTCCCTTGCGCTTTTTCTTTAAACTGGTGGTCTTATTGACCATCAACACTTGATGCTCCTTCTTGATTTCTACCTCTGCAGCCTTTAGCATTACGAAGAGCTCGAGAATCGTCTTATCCATCCCTTGCATATTATAGTTCATCACAAAGCTCTTGTAGCTTGGTGGCAGTGATTAGAGAATTTTGTCAATGACGCTATCATCCGGAAGATTAACTCCCAGTTGAATCAAGTGATTGCAATACCCAGACATCTTGAGTATATGCTCACTGACAGAACTATTCTCCTCCATCTTGCAGCTATAGAACTTATTGGAGACTTCATATCCCTCAATCCGGGCATTCCTCTGGAATATTAACTTCAACTCCTGGAACATATCATATGCTCCATGACGTTCAAAACATCGTTGAAGTCCCGGTTCTAAGCCGTAAAGCAAGGCACATTAAACTATCGAGTAGTCATCAACACACGACTGCCAGGCATTCACAATGTCTGCAGTTGCTGGCGTAGGTGGTACACCCAGCGGTGCTTCTAGGACGTAATTCTTCTGTGCAGCAATGAGGATAATCCTCAAGTTACGGACCCAGTCCGTGTAATTTCTACCATCATCTTTCAACTTTGCTTTCTCAAGGAACACATTGAAATTCAACGGAAAAACAGCACGGGCCATCTATCTACAATCAACATAGACAAGCAAGATATTATCAGGTACTAAGTTCATGATAAATTTAAGTTCAATTAATCATATTACTTAAGAACTCCCACTTAGATAGACATCTCTCTAATCCTCTAAGAGATCACGTGATCCAAATCAACTAAACCATGTCCGATCATCATGTGAGATGGAGTAGTTTCAATGGTGAACATCACTATGTTGATCATATCTACTATATGATTCACGCTCGACCTTTCGGTCTTCGTGTTCCGAGGCCATATCTGTTATATGCTAGACTCGTCAAGTTTAACCTTGAGTATTCTGCGTGTTCAACTGTTTTGTGCCCGTTGTATTTGAACGTAGAGCCTATCACACCCGATTATCACGTGGTGTCTCAGCACGGAGAACTTTCGCAACGGTGCATACTCAGGGAGAACACTTATACTTTGATAATTTAGTGAGGGATCATCTTATAATGCTACCGTCAATCAAAGCAAGATAAGATGCATAAAAGATAAACATCACATGCAATCATTATAAGTGATATGATATGGCCATCATCATCTTGTGCTTGTGATCTCCATCTCCGAAGCACCGTCATGATCACCATCGTCACCGGCGCGACACCTTGATCTCCATCGTAGCATCGTTGTCGTCTCGCCAATCTTATGCTTCTACGACTATCGCTACCGCTTAGTGATAAAGTAAAGCATTACAGGGCGATTGCATTGCATACAATAAAGCGACAACCATATGGCTCCTGCCAGTTGCCGATAACTCGGTTACAAAAACATGATCATCTCATGCAATAGAATTTAGCATCATGTCTTGACCATATCACATCACAACATGCCCTGCAAAAACAAGTTAGACGTCCTCTACTTTGTTGTTGCAAGTTTTACGTGGCTGCTATGGGCTTAGCAAGAACCATTCTTACCTACGCATCAAAACCATAACGATAGTTTGTCAAGTTGGTGTTGTTTTAACCTTCGCAAGTACCGGGCGTAGCCACACTCGGTTGAACTAAAGTTGGAGAAACTGACACCTGCCAGCCACCTATGTGCAAAGCACGCCGGTAGAACCAGTCTTGCGTAAGCGTACGCGTAATGTCGGTCCGGGCCGCTTCATCCAACAATACTGCAGAACCAAAGTATGACATACTAGTAAGCAGTATGACTTATATCGCCCACAACTCACTTGTGTTCTACTCGTGCATATGACATCTACGCATAAAACCTGGCTCGGATGCCACTGTTGGGTACGTAGTAATTTCAGAAAAATTCCTACGCACACGCAAGATCATGGTGATGCATAGCAACGAGAGGGGAGAGTGTTGTCCACGTACCCTCGTAGACCAAAAGCGGAAGCTTAGCACAATGCAGTTGATGTAGTTGTACATCTTCATGATCCGACCGATCAAGTACCGAACGCACGGCACCTCCGACTTCAGCACACGTTCAGCCCGATGACATCCCTCGAACTCCGATCCAGCCGAGTGTTGAGGGAGAGTTTCATCAGCATGCGGCGTGGTGACGATGTTGATGTTCTACCGATGCAGGGCTTCGCCTAAGCACCGCTACAGTATTATCAAGGTGGACTATGGTGGAGGGGGGCACCGCACACGGCTAAAAGATCAACTTGATCAATTGTTGTCTCTATGCGGTGCCCCCGTATATAAAGGAGCAAGGGGGTGTGGCCGTCCTGGGAGAGGGCGCGCCAGGAAGAGTCCTACTCCCACCGGGAGTAGGACTCCCCCCCTTTCCTAGTTGGAATAGGATTCGGGAGGGGGAAAGAGGAGGAGAGAAGGAAGGGGGGCGCCGCCCCCCTCTCCTTGTCCTATTCGGACTAGGGGGGAGGGGCGCGCGACCCAGCCCTGGTCGCCTCTCCTCTTCTCTGTAAAGGCCCACTAAGGCCCATTTACCTCCCGTGGGGTTCCGGTAACCTCCCGGTACTCCGGTAAAATCCCGATTTCACCCGGAACACTTCCGATATCCAAACATAGGCTTCCAATATATTAATCTTCATGTCTCGACCATTTCGAGACTCCTCGTCATGTCCGTGATCACATCCGGGACTCCAAAAAACCTTCGGTACATCAAAACATATAAACTCATAATATAACTTGAAGGAAATATGCCCTAGAGGCAATAATAAAGTTATTATTTATTTCCTTATATCATGATAAATGTTTATTATTCATGCTAGAATTGTATTAACCGGAAACATAATACATGTGTGAATACATAGACCAACAGAGTGTCACTAGTATGCCTCTACTAGACTAGCTCGTTAATCAAAGATGGTTATGTTTCCTAACCATGAACAAAGAGTTGTTATTTGATTAACGAGGTCACATCATTAGTTGAATGATCTGATTGACATGACCCATTTCATTAGCTTAGCACCCGATCGTTTAGTATGTTGCTATTGCTTTCTTCATGACTTATACATGTTCCTATAACTATGAGATTATGCAACTCCCGTTTACCGGAGGAACACTTTGGGTACTACCAAACGTCACAACGTAACTAGGTGATTATAAAGGAGTACTACAGGTGTCTCCAATGGTAGATGTTGGGTTGGCGTATTTCGAGATTAGGGTTTGTCACTCCGATTGTCGGAGAGGTATCTCTGGGCCCTCTCGGTAATACACATCACATAAGCCTTGCAGGCACTGCAACTAATATGTTAGTTGTGAGATGATGTATTACAGAACGAGTAAAGAGACTTGCCGGTAACGAGATTGAACTAGGTATTGGATACCGACGATCGAATCTCGGGCAAGTAACATACCGATGACAAAGGGAACAACGTATGTTGTTATGCGGTCTGACCGATAAAGATCTTCGTAGAATATGTAGGAGCCAATATGGGCATCCAGGTCCCGCTATTGGTTATTGACCGGAGACGTGTCTCGGTCATGTCTACATTGTTCTCGAACCGCAGGGTCCGCACGCTTAACGTTACGATGACAGTTATTATGAGTTTATGCATTTTGATGTACCGAAGGTTGTTCGGAGTCCCGGATGAGATCACGGACATGACGAGGAGTCTCGAAATGGTCGAGACATAAAGATTGATATATTGGAAGCCTATGTTTGGGCACCGGAAGCGTTCCGGGTGAAATCGGGATTTTTCCGGATTACCGGGAGGGTTACCGGAACCCCCCGGGAGGCAAATGGGCCTATTGGGCCTTAGTGGAAAAGAGAGAAGAGGCAGCCCACAAGCCTAGCCGGCGCCCCCCCTTTCCCAAGTCCTAATAGGACTAGGAGAGGTGGGCCGGCCCCCTCTTTCTCCTTCCCCCCAAGAATCCTAGTTGGAATAGGATTGGAGGGGAGGAGTCCTACTCCCGGTGGGAGTAGGACTCCTCCCTGCGCCTCCCTCCTAGCCGGCCGAACCCCCTGCCCCTGGCCTTTATATACGGGGGCAGGGGGCACCCCAAGACACACAACTTGATCCTTGAGATCGTTCCTTAGCCGTGTGCGGTGCCCCCTGCCACCAAATTCCACCTCGATCATACCGTTACAGTGCTTAGGCGAAGCCCTGCGTCGGTAGTACATAAAGATCGTCACCACGCCGTCGTGCTGACGGAACTCTTCCTCGACGCTTTGCTGGATCGGAGCCCGAGGAACGTCATCGAGCTGAACGTGTGCTAAGAACTCGGAGGTGCCGGAGTAACGGTGCTTGGATCGGTCGGATCGGGAAGAAGACGTACGACTACTTCCTCTACGTTGTGTGATCGCTTCCACAGTCGGTCTGCGTTGGTACGTAGACAACACTCTCCCCTCTCGTTGCTGTGCATCACCATGATCTTGCGTGTGCGTAGGAAATTTTTTGAAATTACTGCGTTCCCCAACAGTGGCATCCGAGCCTAGGTTTTATGGTTTGATGTTATATGCACGAGTAGAACACAAGTGAGTTGTGGGCGATACAAGTCATACTGCCTACCAGCATGTCATACTTTGGTTCGGCGGTATTGTTGGTTGAGACGATCCGGACCAACCTTACGCGTACTCTTACGCGAGACCGGTTCCCTCGACGTGCTTTGCACATAGATGGCTTGCGGAAGATTGTCTCTCCAACTTTAGTTGAACCAAGTGTGACTACGCCCGGTCCTTGAGAAGGTTAAAACGGAGTCTATTTGACGAACTATCGTTGTGGTTTTGATGCGTAGGTGAAGATGAGTTCTTTCTTAAGCCCGTAGCAGCCACGTAAAACTTGCAACAACAAAGTAGAGGACGTCTAACTTGTTTTTGCAGGGCATGTTGTGATGTGATATGGTCAAGGCATGATGCTGATTTTATTGTATGAGATGATCATGTTTTGTAACCGAGTTATCGGCAACTGGCAGGAGCCATATGGTTGTCGCTTTATTGTATGCAATGCAATCGCGATGTAATGCTTTACTTTATTGCTAAGCGGTAGTGATAGTCGTGGAAGTATAAGATTGGCGAGACGACAACGACGCTACGATGGAGATCAAGGTGTCGCGCCGGTGACAATGGTGATCATGACGGTGCTTCGGAGATGGAGATCACAAAGCACAAGATGATGATGGCCATATCATATCACTTATATTGATTGCATGTGATGCTTATCCTTTTATGCATCTTATCTTGCTTTGATTGACGGTAGCATTATAAGATGATCTCTCACTAAATTATCAAGAAGTGTTCTCCCTGAGTATGCACCGTTGCAAAAGTTCTTCGTGCTGAGACACCACGTGATGATCGGGTGTGATAGGCTCTACGTTCAAATACAACGGGTGCAAAATAGTTGCACACGCGGAATACTCAGGTTATACTTGACGAGCCAAGCATATACAGATATGGCCTCGGAACACGGAGACCGAAAGGTCGAGCGTGCATCATATAGTAGATATGATCAACATATTGATGTTCACCATTGAAAACTACTCCATTTCACGTGATAATCGGTTATGGTTTAGTTGATTTGGATCACGTGATCACTTAGAAGATTAGAGGGATGTCTATCTAAGTGGGAGTTCTTAAGTAAATTAACTGAACTTAAAATTATCATGAACTTAGTACCTGATAGTATCTTGCTTGTTTATGTTGATTGTAGATAGATGGCTCGTGCTGTTGTTCCGTTGAATTTTAATGCGTTCCTTGAGAAAGCAAAGTTGAAAGATGATGGTAGCAATTACACGGACTGGGTCCGTAACCTGAGGATTATCCTCATTGCTGCATAGAAGAATTACGTCCTGGAAGCACCGCTGAGTGCCAGGCCTGCTGCAAGAGCAACACCAGAAGTTATGAACGTCTGGCAGAGCAAAGCTGATGACTACTCAATAGTTCAGTGTGCCATGCTTTATGGCTTAGAACCGGGACTTCAACGACGTTTTGAACGTCATGGAGCATATGAGATGTTCCAGGAGTTGAAGTTAATATTTCAAGCAAATGCCCGGATTGAGAGATATGAAGTCTCCAATAAGTTCTATAGCTGCAAGATGGAGGAGAACAGTTCTGTCAGTGAGCATATACTCAAAATGTCTGGGTATAATAATCACTTGATTCAATTGGGAGTTACACTTCCGGATGATTGCGTCATTGACAGAATTCTCCAATCACTGCCACCAAGCTACAAGAGCTTTGTGATGAACTATAATATGCAAGGGATGAACAAGACTATTCCCGAGCTCTTCGCAATGCTGAAAGCTGCGGAGGTAGAAATCAAGAAGGAGCATCAAGTGTTGATGGTTAACAAAACCACGAGTTTCAAGAAAAAGGGCAAAGGGAAGAAGAAGGGGAACTTCAAGAAGAACGGCAAGCAAGTTGCTACTCAAGAGAAGAAACCCAAGTCTGGACCTAAGCCTGAAACTGAGTGCTTCTACTGCAAGCAGACTGGTCACTGGAAGCGGAACTGCCCCAAGTATTTGGCGGATAAGAAGGATGGCAAAGTGAACAAAGGTATATGTGATATACATGTTATTGATGTGTACCTTACTAATGCTCGCAGTAGCACCTGGGTATTTGATACTGGTTCTGTTGCTAATATTTGCAGCTCAAAACAGGGACTACAGAATAAGCGGACACTAGCAAAGGACGAGGTGACGATGCGCGTGGGAAACGGTTCCAAAGTCGATGTGATCGCAGTCGGCACGCTACCTCTACATCTGCCTTCGGGATTAATATTAGACCTAAATAATTGTTATTTGGTGCCAGCGTTGAGCATGAACATTATATCTGGATTTTGTTTGATGCGAGACGGTTATTCATTTAAATCAGAGGATAATGGTTGTTCTATTTATATGAGTAATATCTTTTATGGTCATGCACCCTTGAAAAGTGGTCTATTCTTATTGAATCTCGATAGTAGTAATACACATATTCATAATGTTGAAGCCAAAAGATGCAGAGTTGATAATGATAGTGCAACTTATTTGTGGCACTGCCGTTTAGGTCATATCGGTGTAAAGCGCATGAAGAAACTCCATACTGATGGGCTTTTGGAACCACTTGATTATGAATCACTTGGTACTTGCGAACCGTGCCTCATGGGCAAGATGACTAAAACACCGTTCTCCGGTACTATGGAGAGAGCAACAGATTTATTGGAAATCATACATACCGATGTATGTGGTACGATGAATATTGAGGCTCGTGGCGGATATCGTTATTTTCTCACCTTCACAGATGATTTAAGCAGATATGGGTATATCTACTTAATGAAACATAAGTCTGAAACATTTGAAAAGTTCAAGGAATTTCAGAGTGAAGTTGAAAATCATCGTAACAAGAAAATAAAGTTTCTACGATCTGATCGTGGAGGAGAATATTTGAGTTATGAGTTTGGTGTACATTTGAAAAATTGTGGAATAGTTTCGCAACTCACGCCACCCGGAACACCACAACGTAATGGTGTGTCCGAACGTCGTAATCGTACTTTACTAGATATGGTGCGATCTATGATGTCTCTTACTGATTTACCGCTATCATTTAGGGGTTATGCTTTAGAGACGGCCGCATTCACGTTAAATAGGGCACCATCTAAATCCGTTGAGACGACGCCTTATGAACTGTGGTTTGGCAAGAAACCAAAGTTGTCATTTCTTAAAGTTTGGGGCTGCGATGCTTATGTGAAAAAGCTTCAACCTGATAAGCTCGAACCCAAATCGGAGAAGTGTGTCTTCATAGGATATCCAAAGGAAACTATTGGATACACCTTCTATCACAGATCCGAAGGCAAGACTTTTGTTGCTAAATTCGGAAACTTTCTTGAGAAGGAGTTTCTCTCGAAAGAAGTGAGTGGGAGGAAAGTAGAACTTGACGAGGTAACTGTACCTACTCCATTATTGGGAAATAGTACATCGCAGAAAACTGTTTCTGTGAGACCTACACCAATAAGAGAGGAAGTTAATGATAATGATCATGAAACTTTAGATCAAGATACTACTGTACCTCGTAGATCAACCAGAGTAAGATCCGCACCAGAGTGGTACGGTAATCCTGTTCTGGAAATCATGCTACTAGATCATGATGAACCTACGAACTATGAAGAAGCGATGGTGAGCCCAGATTCTGCAAAGTGGCTTGAAGCCATGAAATCTGAGATGGGATCCATGTATGAGAACAAAGTATGGACTTTGGTTGACTTGCCCGATGATCGGCAAGCAATTGAGAATAAATGGATCTTTAAGAAAAAGACTGACGCTGATGGTAATGTTACTGTCTACAAAGCTCGACTTGTCGCAAAAGGTTTTCGACAAGTTCAAGGAGTTGACTACGATGAGACTTTCTCACCCGTAGCGATGCTTAAGTCTGTCAGAATCATGTTAGCAATTGCCGCATTTTATGATTATGAAATTTGGCAAATGGATGTAAAAACCGCATTCCTGAATGGATTTCTGGAAGAAGAGTTGTATATGATGCAACCTGAAGGTTTTGTCGATCCAAAGGAAGCTAACAAAGTGTGCAAACTCCAGCGATCCATTTATGGACTGGTGCAAGCATCTCGGAGTTGGAATAAACGCTTTGATAGTGTGATCAAGGCATTTGGATTTATACAGACTTTTGGAGAAGCCTGTATTTACAAGAAAGTGAGTGGGAGCTCTGTAGCATTTCTGATATTATATGTGGATGACATATTACTGATTGGAAATGATATAGAATTTCTGGATAGCATAAAGGGATACTTGAATAAAAGTTTTTCGATGAAAGACCTCGGGGAAGCTGCTTACATATTAGGCATAAAGATCTATAGAGATAGATCAAAACGTTTAATTGGACTTTCACAAAGCACATACCTTGACAAGATTTTGAAGAAGTTCAAAATGGATCAAGCAAAGAAAGGGTTCTTGCCTGTGTTACAAGGTGTCAAGTTGAGCCAGACTCAATGCCCAACCAATGCAGAAGATAGAGAGAAAATGAAAGATGTTCCCTATGCTTCAGCCATAGGCTCTATCATGTATGCAATGCTGTGTACCAGACCTGATGTGTGCCTTGCTATAAGTTTAGTAGGGAGGTACCAAAGTAATCCAGGAGTGGATCACTGGACAGCGGTCAAGAACATCCTGAAATACCTGAAAAGGACTAAGGATATGTTTCTCGTATAAGGAGGTGACAAAGAACTCAACGTAAGAGGTTACGTTGATGCAAGCTTTGACACTGATCCGGACGATTCTAAATCGCAAACCGGATACGTGTTTACTTTAAACGGCGGAGCTGTCAGTTGGTGCAGTTCTAAACAAAGCGTCGTAGCAGGATCTACATGTGAAGCGGAGTGCATAGCTGCTTCGGAAGCAGCGAACGAAGGAGTCTGGATGAAGGAGTTCATATCCGATCTAGGTGTCGTACCTAGTGCATCGGGTCCAATGAAAATCTTCTGTGACAATACTGGTACAATTGCCTTGGCAAAGGAATCCAGATTTCACAAAAGAACCAAACACATCAAGAGACGCTTCAACTCCATCCGGGATTTAGTCCAGGTGGGAGACATAGAGATTTGCAAGATACATACGGATCTGAATGTTGCAGACCCGTTGACTAAGCCTCTTCCACGAGCAAAACATGATCAGCACCAAGGCTCCATGGGTGTTAGAATCATTACTATGTAATCTAGATTATTGACTCTAGTGCAAGTGGGAGACTGAAGGAAATATGCCCTAGAGGCAATAATAAAGTTATTATTTATTTCCTTATATCATGATAAATGTTTATTATTCATGCTAGAATTGTATTAACCGGAAACATAATACATGTGTGAATACATAGACCAACAGAGTGTCACTAGTATGCCTCTACTAGACTAGCTCGTTAATCAAAGATGGTTATGTTTCCTAACCATGAACAAAGAGTTGTTATTTGATTAACGAGGTCACATCATTAGTTGAATGATCTGATTGACATGACCCATTTCATTAGCTTAGCACCCGATCGTTTAGTATGTTGCTATTGCTTTCTTCATGACTTATACATGTTCCTATAACTATGAGATTATGCAACTCCCGTTTACCGGAGGAACACTTTGGGTACTACCAAACATCACAACGTAACTGGGTGATTATAAAGGAGTACTACAGGTGTCTCCAATGGTAGATGTTGGGTTGGCGTATTTCGAGATTAGGGTTTGTCACTCCGATTGTCGGAGAGGTATCTCTGGGCCCTCTCGGTAATACACATCACATAAGCCTTGCAAGCACTGTAACTAATATGTTAGTTGTGAGATGATGTATTACAGAACGAGTAAAGAGACTTGCCGGTAACGAGATTGAACTAGGTATTGGATACCGACGATCGAATCTCGGGCAAGTAACATACCGATGACAAAGGGAACAACGTATGTTGTTATGCGGTCTGACCGATAAAGATCTTCGTAGAATATGTAGGAGCCAATATGGGCATCCAGGTCCCGCTATTGGTTATTGACCGGAGACGTGTCTCGGTCATGTCTACATTGTTCTCGAACCGCAAGGTCCGCACGCTTAACGTTACAATGACAGTTATTATGAGTTTATGCATTTTGATGTACCGAAGGTTGTTCGGAGTCCCGGATGAGATCACGGACATGACGAGGAGTCTCGAAATGGTCGAGACGTAAAGATTGATATATTGGAAGCCTATGTTTGGGCACCGGAAGCGTTCCGGGTGAAATCGGGATTTTTCCGGATTACCGGGAGGGTTACCGGAACCCCCCGGGAGGCAAATGGGCCTATTGGGCCTTAGTGGAAAAGAGAGAAGAGGCAGCCCACAAGCCTAGCCGGCGCCCCCCCTTTCCCAAGTCCTAATAGGACTAGGAGAGGTGGGCCGGCCCCCTCTTTCTCCTTCCCCCCAAGAATCCTAGTTGGAATAGGATTGGAGGGGAGGAGTCCTACTCCCGGTGGGAGTAGGACTCCTCCCTGCGCCTCCCTCCTAGCCGGCCGAACCCCCTGCCCCTGGCCTTTATATACGGGGGCAGGGGGCACCCCAAGACACACAACTTGATCCTTGAGATCGTTCCTTAGCCGTGTGCGGTGCCCCCTGCCACCAAATTCCACCTCGATCATACCGTTACAGTGCTTAGGCGAAGCCCTGCGTCGGTAGTACATCAAGATCGTCACCACGCCGTCGTGCTGACGGAACTCTTCCTCGACGCTTTGCTGGATCGGAGCCCGAGGAACGTCATCAAGCTGAACGTGTGCTAAGAACTCGGAGGTGCCGGAGTAACGGTGCTTGGATCGGTCGGATCGGGAAGAAGACGTACGACTACTTCCTCTACGTTGTGTGATCGCTTCCACAGTCGGTCTGCGTTGGTACGTAGACAACACTCTCCCCTCTCGTTGCTGTGCATCACCATGATCTTGCGTGTGCGTAGGAAATTTTTTGAAATTACTGCGTTCCCCAACATAACTGTCATCATAACGTTAAGCGTGCGGACCCTACGGGTTCGAGAACTATGTATACATGACCGAGACACGTCTCCGGTCAATAACCAATAGCGGAACCTGGATGCTCATATTGGCTCCCACATATTCTACGAAGATCTTTATCGGTCAAACCGCATAACAACATACGTTGTTCCCTTTGTCATCGGTATGTTACTTTCCCGAGATTCGATCTTCGGTATCTCAATACCTAGTTCAATCTCGTTACCGGCAAGTCTCTTTACTCATTCTGTAATACATCATCCTGCAACTAACTCATTAGTTGCAATGCTTGCAAGGCTTAAGTGATGTGCATTACCGAGAGGGCCCAGAGATACCTCTCCGACAATCAGAGTGACAAATCCTAATCTCGAAATACGCCAACCCAACAAGTACCTTCAGAGACACCTGTAGAGTACCTTTATAATCACCCAGTTACGTTCTGATGTTTGGTAGAACAGAAAAGTGTTCCTCCGGTAAACGGGATTCGCATAATCTCATAGTCATAGGAACATGTATAAGTCATGAAGAAAGCAATAGCAACATACTAAATGATCGTGTGCTAAGCTAATGGGATGGGTCGTGTCAATCACATCATTCTCCTAATGATGTGATCCCGTTAATCAAATGACAACTCATGTCTATGGCTAGGAAACATAACCATCTTTGATGAACAAGCTAGTCAAGTAGAGGCATACTAGTGACACTTTGTTTGTCTATGTATTCACACATGTATTATGTTTCCGGTTAATACAATTCTAACATGAATAATAAACATTTATCATGATATTAGAAAATAAATAATAACTTTATTATTGCCTCTATGGCATATTTCCTTCATACCCATTAGTGGCTATTGTAGCGAGCGCGCCCATTCACCTTCTAGGGATCGAACTTCAGACCTCTGGCAGCTAAGCGCACATGTTTAAGAACTAACTATAATGCAGAATTCAGACAACTATATTCTTAGGGAAATTGTGAACAAATTTTGATTAAAAATGTTTGAAAAACCAACAATCTTCATGAATAGCTTGAGCTAATTTTGAAACTTCAAAAAAAATAGAGCGTATTTAAAAAAAACATTTGAAGATATTACAGCAAAATTATTTTTAAAATCTTGAACATTTTTAAAATTCTGAGAACAAAGGTTTTGAAACTAAGAACAATTTGAAAATCACGAATAAAATATGAACACGTTTTTAGTTTCGTTAACAAAATTTTGAAACAAAGAACAATTTGGAAACCCTAAAAATTTTTAAAAATACAAACATTTCCTGAATACATGAACACAATTTTGAAAAGGCGAACCATTTCACACCTGTAACAATTTTTGAAACTCTAAACAAAATTTGGAAAAGGCAAAAACATTCAAATTTTCCAAGATTTTAAGTAATTAATATTTTTGAATATATGAACAAAAACTAGAAACTAGAACATTTTTGAACTTCTGATTTTTTAAAGTGCAAACATTTATTTAATTCCCAAACATGTATTGATAGAGTGAATATGAATTTTAGAATAAAATTTTAAAACAGGATTGTTTTAAGGTTTTCAATGGTCTATGAAAATTGCAAACTTTTTTAAATTTATGATATTTTTTAAAACACAAACATGTTTAAAAAGTAAACTTGAACAACCAGAGGATAGAAGAAGCGAAAACAAATAAGAGGAAAAATAAAAAATAAACAGGAAAAGAAACAAAAAAGAAAAAAACATGTAGTTCTAAAACCTTCTCGAAGGTTCCCAAAACCGAAATCCCTTAAACGCTTAAGGGGCCAGCCCACCTCAGGGCGCTCGCTCGAATATCTATGCATAGTCCCAACAATTTGCCGCAATGAGAAGCAAATAGGGTTTTCCATGTTTCATGTCATAACATGTTTAAAGGTTGTTTCATATCATAGCATAAGCTTCATGAGAGCAACTAACTAAAGGTTACCTTTTGTGGGGAACCATCAGGGTCACTTTTGGTGACGTGGGAGCACGCCAACACTACTAGGGAAAACCTTATACACAACATTTTAGCAGTAGCGCTGGACAAAACAGGGCGCTACTGCTACTTAGTAGCAGCGATTTTAAATAGACCGCGCTACTGCTACTACTTTAGCAGTAGCACATTCCGCGAAACCGCGCTGCTACTATGTTTGTACTGGGCGCAGATGGCTAGCCCCACTTAGCAGTAGCGCGTACCACTGACCAGCGCTACTGCTACGACCCGTAGCAGTAGCGCGTTTCTGTGAAACGCGCTACTACTTACTTACCTTATCCTGGAGCGGTTCACCCTCTCACACTCACTCCCTCTCACTCGCTCTCACCTGCGCCGAACCCGTACGTCGTCCGCCGCCGCCGCACTGCTCCTCGCCGAGGTACTCCCTCCTCCCTCCTTCCCTTCCTCCTCCCCCTCCTCCTCCGGCCTCCCTTCTCCCACCGCCCCTCTCCCTCCTCCTCCTCCGGCTGCCCCCTCCCTCCTTCTCCGGCCGCCCCCTCCCTCCTTCTCCGGCCGCCCCCTCCCCCTCCACCCCCGCCCCTCCCTCCTCCTCCTCCTCCGGCCGCCCCCTCCTCCTCCCCCTCCTCCTCTCTCCTTCCTCCTCCCTTCCCCTCCTCCCTCCATCTCTTTTTTCTGTTTTCACTGTAGTTTTTACTATTGTATAATGTAGTTTTTACTGTTTTTTGTAAGTGTTTAAAATAATTAGTAAGTAAATTAATAAACTAGTTGAACTAGTTTAGTTTTAGTAAGAACTAGTTGAATTAATAGAACTAATGTATTTTTGTAAGAAAATTAATATTACTAGTTGAACTAGTTTATTTTTAGAAAGAACTAGTTTATTTCTATTTATAGTAAGTTTATATTTAGTAAGAACTAGTTGAACATGTCACATTTGTTGTTATTTTTTAGTTTAAGCAATTATTCCCGCATCGATGTCGACGATGCCTATCTCGCATCCTCGTCGTCGGTACCCGTCGTTCGCTAGGGTTTTAATTGTATTAGTGATGTTATATGTATGATACTCTTCGGAATGTATTAGTGATAACTTATAGGGTTTTTGTTTTTGTAGAAATCAAGGACCCCTCCATCATCCCCGCCGTCGTCGCCGTCACCGACCCCCTCCGACCTCGAGGTGAGACCAGCCAAATCTCCATGTCAATATGAGTCCTATAAGATATGATGTAGATAAAAACATGTATATCTATTTGGTTGCCCAAGTGGCCGGTCATGTTCAGGTTACACCTCCGAGTGGCCTATGTTTTGCCGGAGTGTTGATTAATTTCCGTTCCGGCAAATTTCAGGCGCTCGATATGTCCATGAATTTTGGCATGAATTGTGCTAGAATATGTAGGAAATATCGAGTGGCCTGGATTTTCTAGAAAGATAATTAAACGATATTTTGGGTTGACTTTAAGTCTGTCGAGGCCGAAGAATCCCGACTGTTGTTGTGGGGGTGTAATGCACTCGGGAACAAGAAAAGACTCGACAGATTGATAGTCAACCCATGATGAATAATAATGATATAATTTATGTTTTTAGTACATATATTTTATTGTACAAGTTTAATATTTGAATTATGAACATAGGAAATGTCGTACTCGGACGACGAAAGTCTCCCGGAGGAGTGCGACTGGTGCCACGACGACCGGGGTTTCTGCGACAGGCCTCACCTGGACGAAGGTCGGCGCTTCAGCATTAAGCTCGAGGAGGCATTCAATTGTGATACGGTAAGCTACAATGCAAAGTATTTTTTTCGTAATTAAGCTCGACTTCTACTACTTCAACATGTAATTTTTGTCTTTTACAATTCGACTAGCTTATCCCATGCCATGCAAGACGCTATGTCTTGGAGAGGATGGGTTTTGAAGATCATGATAGGAATGAAACAAAGAAAATTAACCTAAGGACCCATCATGGTATGGATTTTGAGGTAAATCTATACAATTCCGAGAGTGTATCCCATTTTGGTTCCCCAGGTTGGGAAGCACTTTGCAAGATGTATGATTTTCAAGAGGGTATGTTTGTCACCAGGATCTTGGTGATCCTGACATCGACCAAGACAATTTGGACATTTGGGTTCTTGTTGATACGCTTCCAATTCTACCGCTATGTGAGTTTCTCAAACATAGTTATTAACTAATTTATATTATTCATTTGAAAATAGTTGACAGCTTATTTTCATTGTTCAAAGAATGTGCGGAACATGGTAGACAGAACCTACTACACCGATGGCTCTGAGTTAACTTATCAGGAGAAAAATCATCTGGTCGCATTTTGTACTGATCTTGAGAATTACAATGTCTATAATAAAACTCCTCCGCATTATGGTCAATACGTGCCACTAGTGCACGTGTTGAACTACGGTAACATCCATGGAGATGCCATGGTAAGATTTTTTACTATTACGACATCCACGCATATTTTGCATAAATTCTTTTAAAACTTAACTACATTGCTAACTACGAAGTTATTACTATGTTTTTCAACAGAAAATCCTGGATGATTGTGTGGCTCATCTGATGTATCAGAATGGTCGCCTTAATGTTTTGAACATACAGCAAGGTCGTCCTACGAATCTCACCTGTCCATACCGGATTTCTAAAACCAGTGAACACATGATAATCAAAGAATGGAAAAAAAATGTATGGACAGTCGTAAGGAGGTTCTTGGAAGCAACATTGTGCGAAAGGAAAGAATTGGAGACAGGATAATCTCCATCCTCCATAATGGAGAGTCACGGGCTATCTTGTTTTATGCTATTTTACCTAACATAATACAGTAGGTCCTAAGAGAATGTAGTAGGTCTTATGAGGTACAATATGTTTATGAGAGTTGATGATGACGAGTAGTTGTGATTATTGATACGTCTCCGTCGTATCTACTTTTCCAAACACTTTTGCCCTTGTTTTGGACTCTAACTTGCATGCTTTGAATGGAACTAACCCGGACTGACACTGTTTTCAGCAGAATTGCCATGGTGTTATTTTTGTGCAAAAAAAAGTTATCGGAATGACCTGAAAATCAACGGAGAATTATTTTGGAATGTATAAAAATACTGGAAGAAGAATCCACGTCAGGGGGGCCTCCACCTGTCCACGAGGGTGGGGGCGCGCCCCCTGCCTCGTGGGCCCCCTGACTCTCCACCGACCTCAACCTTGACTCCATATATTCACTTTCGGGGAGAGAAAAAATCAAAGAGAAGGATTCATCATGTTTTACGATACGGTGCCACTGCCAAGCCCTAAACTCTCTCGGGAGGGCTGATCTGGAGTCCGTTCGGGGCTCCGGAGAGGGGAATCCGTCGCCATCGTCATCATCAACCATCCTCCATCACCAATTTCATGATGCTCTTCGCCGTGCGTGAGTAATTCCATCATAGGCTTGCTGGACGGTGATGGGTTGGATGAGATTTATCATGTAATTGAGTTAGTTTTGTTAGGGTTTGATCCCTAGTATACATTATGTTCTAAGATTGATGTTGCTATGGCTTTGCTATTCTTAATGCTTGTCACTAGCCAATGTTTGGATGAATTTGATAACTTTATGGTTAAACAAGAAGACTTCAATGCTTATGTTGGTAGACAATTGAAACATAATGCTTATATGATTGAACACTTGAGTGATTATATGGCTAGTGTTAAGGGTGAACTTAAACTTATTAGTAAACATGCTTCTATGGTTACCACTCAAGTAGAACAAGTACTTAAAGCTCAGAATGATTTTCTCAATGAATTAAATAGTAAGAAAAATAATAATGATGTTAGAGTTGTGACTAGAGGTGGTAAAATGACTCAGGAGCATTTGTATCGTGAAGGCCATCCTAAGAGAATTGAGCAAGATTCTCAGAGAACTAATGTAGATGCACCTAGTCCTTCTAAGAGGAAGAAAAAGAAAAATGATAGGACTTTGCATGTTTCTAGTGAACCTGTTGTTGACACACCTAAGAATCCCAATAATATTTCTATCTCTGATGCTGAAACACAATCTGGTAATGAAAATGAAACTAGTGATAATGTTAATAATGATGATCATGTTGATGCTCAACCTAGCAATGACAATGATGTAGAAATTGAACCTGCTGTTGATCTTGATAACCCACAATCAAAGAATCAACGTTATACTAAGAGAGACTTTGTTGCAAGGAAGCACGATAAAGAAAGAGAACCATGGGTTCAAAAACCCATGCCTTTTCCTCCTAAACCATCCAAGAAAAAGGATGATGAGGATTTTGAGCGCTTTGCTGAAATGATTAGACCTATCTTTTTGCATATGCGTTTGACTGATATGCTTAAAATGAATCCTTATGCTAAGTATATGAAGGATATTGTTACAAATAAGAGAAAGATTCCGGAAGCTGAAATTTCCACCATGCTTGCTAATTATACTTTTAAGGGTGGAATACCAAAGAAACTTGGAGATCCAGGAGTACCAACTATACCATGCTCCATTAAAAGAAAGGGTCAATTCCATTTCTCCCCCTAACTTGAGCCACCACCTAGGATTTGCCCCTAGTTTTTAGGTATGCTCAAAAATACCCCTCTACCGTCTGTGGCCCTTACAGAAATCCCCCTCCAGGCCGTTTCCGTTGGGTCAATGGTCTTTGACCGGTAACTGGGCGTCTGTTGGACATTTTGACCCCTGGTTCTTACATGTGGGCCCGTATCAAAATGTTATCCACTCGCTCACTCTGTTTCTTCTCCCTTGCGACCACACACAGACTGGAGCAAGGTGGTTCATCGGCGGTGCACGAACGACATCATTTTGGAGTTCAGGCAGTGAGGCCGCGTGGATATGCACCTCACGCATGTCGTCCGGAAGCTCTTCTGTCACCGTGGAGGTAAGTTATTCTTCTCTGATTTGTGTGCGCCCGCGGATTTATCATTAGGGTTTGAGCTAAAATTGGGGATTTGCTCTCCCATAGGTCGATGGAGTCGGCATAGTGCAGTTCTCCTCCGAGTTCTACATGCCGGATCCGAGTTATTGCGGCCTTGAGAAGCTTTCGAAGCATCAGTGCCTGGGGCATGGGCTCGTTCCCGCTCGTCGTGCCGCCTGGGGAAGAGCAAGCACGGGGAGACGTTTTCTTGGATGCCCACTTGATGTAATTTGGTAGATTGTATCTGCTTTGCAACAAATTGGTGCCAAGATCGCATTTTGACGATATTTTTTACGTTGCAGCTTCCTGATGAATGTGAATGGGCTTTGTGGGTTGACCATCCTCCTCCAGATCTTGTTGGGCGTGCATTTGAGACACTACATGATGGACTAGAAGCAAGTTGACTCAAAGCTCATCGTTTAGAGAAGAGGGTGACACATCTCAGAGAGAAAAGGAAGAAGTTAAAGTTACAGTTGCAGAAGAAGCATGATCAGATGGAAACATGGGCATTTCTGGTGATAATTGTTGGCATATGCATTCTATCATATTTGTTTGGTTCAAAGAATGCATATTAGTCAGTGAGAATAAGCTAGTTTGGCACTGAGTAGAAATTAGCTTGATGTTGTGAACTTTTTCATGATGCGAGTAGTTCCTGGTTGTGTAACTTTGATGCTATGCATCATTTGGAAAGACAAAGTAATTGAAAAGCACCAGTTGGATCTTGTGATCTCTATATGTCTTATTATTTTTGTTTGTACCTCTCCAATGCATATTACTCGTCGATCAAATGGTCCCAACGAAACATGATCGACGTCCATTTGAGCGACAAGTAATACATGCCGGAGGAAGTGATCCACAACATCAATGATCAATGATAATGCATCATTGTGGTCACTCAAGATACTAACAATGTATAATAGTATCAACATTAATGATGAACAACAGCAAGTTATGACTAGGATCAATTCCAAATAATACCAACAAAATGCCAACATCGACAACAAGGTATGACAACAGTAACATGAGACAACATGATCCATTACATAGGTTCACACAGCAACATGAGACAACATGATCCATTACATAGTTCACACAACAACATCAACTAAATAGTTCGAACAAATAGATGGTTCAAAGCTTCTGCTACATAGTTCAAACATGACTCAAATGACACGATCACACAGTGTTCACACCAAGTTTCCCCTCTTGCTCCTAGTGTTGCATGCAGGATTAGAAGAGAGCCTGGACTTGCTCCTAGTGCTCATAGCATCAGCTGGCACCTTCTTAGGAGAGGCAGACCTGCTAAGCTAGTTGCTTCAAGTTACAGAACCACCAGTCGTGAGAGTATCGCCTTTCGACTTCTTCTTTGGTGAAAGAGGGTTATCACCTCTATCTGCTGGCCTTTTGTAATTTTTCCTTGGGCTGAAAAGTAACAACACAAGCTTTTATTAGTTAATAATGAAGTAATTTGATAGATAAATCAATTAGTTGTAGTTATAATAGCAGGTTACCTCACAGTAATTCCTGCAACACTTGCTACAGTTGGTGCATCACTTATAGAAACTGGTGCATCATCTTCAAGATCTGCTTGTGCTTCTGTTTCTTCTACTGCATTATCCTCATTTGTTGTTGCAAGTTCGTCTGTATCAAACAGTACATCATTGTGTTCAGGTGCATTGTCAGCACCCTTCTACCTCTTGAGCACTTGCGTTGGTTTTCCCTTGAAGAGTAAAGAGTGGTGCAGAAAAGTAGCGTAAGCATTTCCCTCGGTTTTTGAGAACCAAGGTATCAATCCAGTAGGAGGCTATGCGCGAGTCCCTCGCACCTGCACAAAACAAATAAATCCTCACAACCAACGCGATAAGGGGTTGTCAATCCCTACACGGTCACTTACAAGAGTGAGATCTGATAGATATGATAAGATAATATTTTTGGTATTTTTATGATAAAGATGCAAATTAAAATAAAAGCAATGAAAATAACTAAGTATTGGAAGATTAATATGATGAAGATAGACCCGGGGGCCATAGGTTTCACTAGTGGCTTCTCTCAAGAGCATAAGTATTTTATGGTGGGTGAACAAATTACCGTTGAACAATTGACAGAATTGAGCATAGTTATGAGAATATCTAGGTATGATCATGTATATAGGCATCACGTCCGAGACAAGTAGACCGACTCCTGCCTGCATCTACTACTATTACTCCACACATCGATCGCTATCCAGCATGCATCTAGAGTATTAAGTTCATAAGAACAGAGTAACGCCTTAAGCAAGATGACATGATGTAGAGGGATAAACTCATGCAATATGATGAAAACCCCATCTTGTTATCCTTGATAGCAACAATACAATACGTGCCTTGCTACCCCTACTGTCACTGGGAAAGGACACCGCAAGATTGAACCCAAAGCTAAGCACTTCTCCCATTGCAAGAAAGATCAATCTAGTAGGCCAAACCAAACTGATAATTCGAAGAGACTTGCAAAGATAACCAATCATACATGGAGGAATTCAGAGAAGATTCAAATATTGTTCATAGATAAACTTGATCATAGACCCAAAATTCATCGGTCTCAACAAACACACCGCAAAAAGAAGATTACATCGAATAGATCTCCACAAGAGAGGGGGAGAACATTGTATTGAGATCCAAAAAGAGATAAGAAGCCATCTAGCTACTAACTATGGACCCGTAGGTCTGAGGTAAACTACTCATACTTCATCGGAGAGGCTATGGTGTTGATGTAGAAGCACTCTATGATGGATGCCCCCTCCGTCGGAGCTCCGGAACAGGCCCCAAGATGGGATCTCGTGGATACAGAAAGTTACGGTGGTGGAATTAGGGTTTTGTCTCCTGTTCTGATCGTTTGGGGTTACGTAGGTATATATAGGAGGAAGAAGTACGTCGGTGGAGCAACAGGGGCCCCACGAGGGTGGAGGGCGTGCTTGGGGGGTAGGCGCGCCCCCTACCTCGTGGCCTCCCTGTTGGTTGCTTGACGCAGGGTCCAAGTCTCCTGGATCATGTTCGGTGAGAAAATCACGTTCCCGAAGGTTTCTTTCCGTTTGGACTCAGTTTGATATTCCTTTTCTTCGAAACCCTAAAATAGGCAAAAACAGCAATTCTGGGCTGGGCCTCCGGTTAATAGGTTAGACCCAAAAATAATATAAAAGTGGAAAATAAAGCCCAATAATGTCCAAAATAGTAGATAATATAGCATGGAGCAATCAAAAATTATAGATACGTTGGAGACGTATCAAGCATCCCCAAGCTTAATTCCTGCTTGTCCTCGAGTAGGTAAATGATAAAAACAGAATTTTTGATGTGGAATGCTACTTGGCATAATTTCAATGTAATTCTTCTTAATTGTGGCATGAACATTCAGATCTGAAAGATTCAAGATAAAAGTTTAATATTGACATAGAAATAATAATAATACTTCAAGCATACTAACTGAGCAATTATGTCTTCTCAAAATAACATGGCCAAAGAAAGTTCATCCCTACAAAATCATATAGTTTAGTCATGCTCCATTTTCATCGCACAAGAATGCTCTCATCATGCACAACCCCCATGACAAGCCAAGCAATTGTTTCATACTTTAGTAATCTCAAACTTTATAAACCTTCACACAATACATGAGCGTGAGCCATGGATATAGCACTATGGGTGGAATAGAATATAATGATAGGGGTTATGTGGAGAAGAAAAAAAGGAGAAAGTCTCACATCAACGAGGCTAATCAATGGGCTATGGAGATGCCCATTGATTGATGTTAATGCAAGGAGTAGGGATTGCCATGCAACGGATGCACTAGAGCTATAAATGTATGAAAGCTCAACAAAAGAAACTAGTGGGTGTGCATCCAACTTGCTTGCTCACGAAGACCTAGGGCATTTGAGGAGGCCCATTGTTGGAATATACAAGCCAAGTTCTATAATGAAAAATTCCCACTAGTATATGAAAGTGACAAAACAAGAGACTCTCTATCATGAAGATCATGGTGCTACTTTGAAGCACAAGTGTGGAAAAAGGACAGTAGCATTGTCCCTTTTTTATTTGGGCCTCCATTTTTTTATTTGGCATTTCTCTTTTTTTGGGGGGGGGGGGACAATGCTCTATTAAATGATGATTATTCAACCCAAATTTATTAATTCGACACAAGGGGAGCCAAAGAATATTCTCAAGTATTAGCAGCTGAGTTGTCAATTCAACCACACCTGGAAACTTAATATCTGCAGCAAAGTGTTTAGTAGCAAAGTAATATGATAGTAGTGCTAACGGTAGCAATAGGTAATGATAGCAAAAGTAATGTTTTTGGTATTTTGTAGTGATGATAGCAATAGCAACGGTAAAGTAAATAAGCGAAGAACAATATATGGAAAGCTCGTAGGCAATGGATCAGTGATGGAGAATTATGCCGGATGCGGTTCATCATGTAACAGTCATAACCTAGGGTGACACAGAACTAGCTCCAATTCATAAATGGAATGTAGGCATGTATTCTGAATATAGTCATACATGCTTATGGAAAAGAACTTGCATGACATCTTTTGTCCTACCCTCCCGTGGCAGTGGGGTCCTTACGGAAACTAAGGGATATTAAGGCCTCCTTTTAATAGAGTACCGGAACAAAGCATTAACACATAGTGAATACATGAACTCCTCAAACTACGATCATCACCGGTAAGAATCCTGATTATTGTCACTTCGGGGTTAACGGATCATAACACATAATAGGTGACTATAGACTTGCAAGATAGGATCATGAACTCTCATATATTGATGAAAACATAATAGGTTCAGATCTGAAATCATGGCACTCGGGCCCTAGTGACAAGCATTAAGAATAGCAAAGTCATAGCAACATGAATCTCAGAACATAGTGGATACTAGGGATCAAACCCTAACAAAACTAACTCGATTGCATGCTAAATCTCATCCAACCCATCACCGTCCAGCAAGCCTACGATGGAATTACTCACGCACGATGGTGAGCATCATGAAATTGGTGATGGAGGATGGTTGATGATGACGATGGCGACGGATTCCCCTCTCTGGAGCCCCGAACGGACTCCAGATCAGCCCTCCCGAGAGGTTTTAGGGCTTGGCGGTGGCTCCGTATCGTAAAACGCGATGAATTCTTCTCTCTGATTTTTTTCTCCCCAAAACCATATATATAGAGTTGGAGTTGAGGTCGGAGGAGCTCCATGGGGCCCACGAGTTAGGGGGCGCGCCCTAGGGGAGCAGGCGCGCCCCCACCCTCGTGGACAAGTGGTGGGCCCCCCGGCCTTCATCTTTTGCAGGTATTTTTCATATTTTCCAAAAAGTGGCTCCGTGAAGTTTCAGGTCATTCCGAGAACGTTTGTTTCTGCACATAAACAACACCATGGTAATTCTGATGAAAACAACGTCAGTCCGGGTTAGTTCCATTCAAATCATGCAAGTTAGAGTCCAAAACAAGGGCAAAAGTGTTTGGAAAAGTAGATACGACGGAGACGTATCAACTCCCCCAAGCTTAAACCTTTTCTTGTCCTCAAGCAATTCAGTTGATAAACTGAAAGTGATAAAGGAAAACTTTTACAAACTATGTTTGCTCTTGTTGTTGTAAGTATGTAAAGCCAACATTCAAGTTTTCAGCAAAGATTATAACTAACCACATTCACAATAACGCATAGGTCTCAAGTTTACTCATATCAATGGCATAATCAACTAGCGAGCCATAATAATAAATCTCGGATGACAACACTTTCTCAAAATAATCATAATATGATATAACAAGATGGTATCTCGCTAGCCCTTTCTAAGACCACAAAACATAAATGCAGAGCACCTTTAAAGACCAAGGAATGACTAGACATTGTAATTCATGGTAAAGGAGATCAAGTCAAGTGATACCCAATGTAAACTAACAATAATGAATGCAAATGACAGCGGTGCTCTCCAACTGGTGCTTTTTAATTAGAGGGTGATGACTCGGCATAAAAGTAAATAAATAGGCCCTTCGCAGAGGGAAGCAGGGATTTGTAGAGGTGCGAGAGCTCAATTTTGAAACAGAGGTGAATAATATTTTGAGCGGTATACTTTCATTGTCAACATAACAACCAAGAGATGGCAATATCTTCCATGCTACACACATTATAGGCGGTTCCCAAACAGAATGGTAAAGTTTATACTCCCCCTTCCACCAATAGGCATCAATCCATGGCTTGCTTGAAACAACGAGTGCCTCCAACTAACAAGAGTCCCAAGGGGAGTTTTTTTTGCAATTATTTTGATTTAGTTTGCATAAAGTGTGGGACTGGGCATCCCGGTGACCAGCCATTTATCTCGTGAGTGAGGAGCGGAGTCCACTCCTCTTGAGAATAACCCGCCTATCATGGAAGATACGGACAACCCTAGTTGATACAAGAGCTATTCGAGCATACAAAACAAGATATTTATTTGAAGGTCTAGAGTTTGGCACATACAAATTTACTTGGAACGGCAGGTAGATATCGTATATAGGTAGGTATGATGGACTCATTTGGAATAACTTTGGGGTTTATGGAGTTAGATGCACAAGCAGTATTCCTGCTTAGTACAGGTGAGGGCTAGCAAAAGACTGGGAAGCGAGCAGCTAGAGAGCGACAACGGTCATGAACATGCATTAAAATTAATTGACACCGATTGCAAGCATGAGTAGGATATAATCCACCATGAACATAAATATCGTGAAGGCTATGTTGATTTGTTTCAACTACATGCGTGAACATGTGCTAAGTCAAGTCACTTAAATCATTCAGAGGAGGATACCACCCTATCATACCACATCATAACCATTTTAATAGCATGTTGGCACGCAAGGTAAACCATTATAACTCATAGCTAATCAAGCATGGCACAAGAACTATGATCTCTAGTTGTCATTGCAAACATGTTTATCCATAATAGGTTGAATCAGGAACGATGAACTAATCATATTTACAAAAACAAAAGAGGTCGAGTTCATACCAGTTTTTCTCATCTCAGTCAGTCCATCATATAACATCATAATTGCCTTTCACTTGCACGATAGAATGATGTGAATAATAATAATAATAGTGCACGTGCATTGGACTAAGCTGGAATCTGCAAGCATTCAATAAACAGGAGAAGACAAGGCAATATGGGCTCTTTTGTCAGATCAACAATAATGCATATAAGAGCTACTTCAACAATTTAATTATGGTCTTCTCCTATCGACCCCCAAAGAAAAGAGAAGAAATAAAACTATTTACACGGGAAAGCTCCCAACAAGCAAAAGAAGAACAAGAAATATTTTTGGGTTTTCTTTTTAATTACTACTACAAGCATGGAAAGTGAATTAATTAAAAGCTACAACTAATTTTTTTGGTTTTTCTTAAGGCTAATTAAACACACAAGAAGAAAGCATAAAAAGGAAAATAAACTAGCATGGATGATACAATGAAAAAGTATGAGCACCGACATCTAGCAATGAGTGTGTGAACATGAATGTAATGTCGGTGGGAAATACGTACTCCCCCAAGCTTAGGCTTTTGGCCTAAGTTGGTCTATGGCGAAGGCTGGCCTGGCTGATATCCGTAATAAAAGTTGGGGTCGTATTGAGATGCAGCGGCTATTTCCTCCTGAGCTGCAGCGTGGCGACGAGCGGCCTATGACCTCTTCTCATACTCATCTGCCTCATCTCTGGAAATGACATATCTTCCTCTTGCCTAATAATCAAAGAGGGCAGGAGCAGGGAAAGTAATATGGACAGCACGGCGTCTGTCAAAGATTAAGCGATATTTGAGAGGTGATTCATTCCTCTCGACAAACTGGTGGTGAACCATAGCATTAAAATCTAGATAAGTGGGAGGTAATTCAATATCATCTTCACGTATGGCTACACCAAGAAAATTAGCTATGCGGGTTGCATAAATTCTCCCAAAGAAATCTCCATTAAATCTATTAAGATGCAACCTACGTGCAACAATGGCTCCCAAATTATAAGATTTGTCTCCTAAGACAGCACTCCTAAGAATACTGAGGTCAAGGACACACATGTGACATGCCTCATCTTTACCATTAATGCATCTACCTATGAAGAGAGCAAAATAATGTATAGCAGGAAAATGAATGCTCCCGATGGTAGCTTGTGTTATATCTCTAGATTCCCCCGCAGTTATACTAGCAATAAAAGCTCTAAATTTAGATTTGCGAGGGTCCCTGATACTACCCCATTGTGGAAGTTTGCAAGCAGTTGGAGAATTACGTGAAGTTGAAATTTCAAACCACCTCACAAAGGAACTAGTGAGATTGTGATATTGGCTGCACTTCTCTTCCTCGAAGCTCACAAGATCAGCGTTACGCAAATATGCATTAAATTCTTCTTTAATTCCTGCTCAATCCATAAAGTTCTCAGAAGGCCATTCACAAGGACGCACATGAGCGTCTCTTGGTGGCTCGTCATCAACATCACGCATTGCAAGCCTGGGTCCTTGCTTCCTTGAAGAACCACCTTGGAACATTTTCCTAAGCATATTTCTTCCTCTGAAATTTTTTTCTGAAATTTTTAGTAACTTCAAAATAAAAGTAAACCAAACTCAATAATATTGATAGCAACTACTCCTACAAGTGCCTAGAGCCTATATCATGCATCAAAACTACTTTTGACCATATAAATTTGACATGCAAGCTCAAGAATAGGGTCACCTAATGTCGGTGTACAAAAAGAGGGGTACACTTTTTATACCCCTATAACTGTGCACGGGCAGTCTGAGCCACAGGCACCACCACACCAAGCAAGGCAAGGGAGGTGAGGCAGGGTAAGACCGAAGCTCGAGAGAACTGCAACGCCAAGACCAAGACTACAAAGAACAAAGAGGATGAAGCGGACTCCCCCGGCAAGATCCTTGCCGGGAGACAGTTCTAGCAGCCCCGGCAAGACCCTTGCCGCGGCGACTCGTCCCACGCCTACGGAGCGAATCACCCTTGAGTCCACTGCCCCCAAAGGGCAAGGATTCGGGAGACATCCCCGTGGCGACATGCAGATCTTTGTGAAGACATTCAAGACCGGATACGCACTAAGAAGACAACAACCCTTGGCAGGATCCTAGCCAAGGAAGACCACAAGGCCCCCGACAAGCGCCTTGACGGGGATGACAGCAGGCACCTCGGCAAGACCCTTGCCGGGGCCCCGGCAAGGCTCTTGCCGAGGACACCCGCAGGGCCACCATCAGGCCCATGCCGACTGAGCCTGCACCACCGCATGCGGGCAGCTGCCGACCTAACCAGCTGGGCAGGCACCCCCGTGGCAGCATGCAGATCTTCGTGAAGACCCACCACTGCGCCACCTCAGCTGCCTGCCTGCCTGCATGGCATCTCAGGCGTCGCTGGTCAGGGCGCGTGTCGACACAAGAAGGAGCGGCGACGGACGGGGTAGATCTTTCCCCCGTGCCCGATAAAGCAAGGACACCTAAGCAAGACGCATTAAATGCGCCTTGTCATGTAATGCGAGGGATAACCTCGCATCACTGTTCCCTTTCCACCTCCTGTGTGCCACTATGGCCACCCCTTTTCCTATAAAAGGAGGCCGGAGGCGACCAGGAGAGGGATTCGGCTTTTTGGAGCTCCTCACGCCTCATAGCTAGCTCAAGAACACAAATACATAATCCACCAAAGCAATACTAGGGTTTTACGCATCCTTGCGGCCCGAACCTGGATAAACGAATTGTGGGCTACCTGCTTGATCCGCTCTTCTCACGACCCCGCGCCCCGCTAACCGTAGTAGGGATTCTCGTGATCCCATAGGTGTCGTTCCTTAGCACCGACTTCTTTGGCGCGCCAGGTAGGGGCGCAGTTGTGAGAATCGGCTTTAGCAGTTTAGTTCGGAGATTCTTCATCATCATGGTGCCCAAGAAGAAGACGACGGTGGCAGCTGGCCAGTCGGAAGCCGGACAGCCCGTCCCGACATGGGCGAGTAGCGACCGGTCGCAGAGAGGACCCGAGTGTAAGTGCATCTAGTGCCACCGCTAGTTGGTTTTGGAGTATTGATGACAAACCTAGTTGAGGGACTAATGTGTTTGTGAGAATTGCAGGATAACACAGGTAGAAGTCCCTCATTGATTCAGTTTTACTACCAGAGATGACCCCTAAAAATGTACGAAGACATTGAAGACAATGGTGGTACATGAAGATATTCACATTGAAGACTATGACAAGAGAAGACACCACGTGAAGCCTATGGAACTCGAAGACTTAGATCCTTCGTAGTTTTATTTCATTTGTGCTGAGTCATAGGAACCACCGTACTGTTAAGTGGGGTCCAAGAGAACCAGTCAGAATGACTGAAGTGATGCCTAATTCAAATCCTATGTCTTCGAGCGAAGACTATGAGAGCAAATCTTGTCCAGAGTCGGACAAGTGAGCTTTACTTGTAGCCCAAGTAAAGTTGCCGTGTGAGTTCGAAATCTGACCATTGGAACACGTGTCAGTTCCTTAGTGACCCAGGGTCATTTCGGCAAAATCAGGTCGGGTTGCTTAGTGGCTATAAATAGTCCACCCCCTACAACCATAAACCGTTGGTTGCTCAGATTTCAGTGCACGGCTTTTGTCGTTTGAGAGCAACCCACCTCGAAGCCTTTGAGATAAAATCCCTAGCGAGGAGAAAAGCCCCAACCACCCAGAGCTAGAGTAAATTGGGCATCACTTAAGTCTTCTTGTCTGAGTGATCTGAAAACTTATTACACTTGAGGACTGTGCATCCTCCAGATGATTAGGCGTCGCGTTCTGAGCATCCAAGAGAAATTGTGGATTGCCGGTGAACGAAGTCTGTGAAGGTTTGGGAGTCTACCTTGAAGACTTACCAGAGTGATTGGGCCAGGTCTGTGTGACCTTAGCTTAAGGAGAAAACGGTGAGGACTGGGTGTCCTGAGCTGCGTGTTTAGGACTGGGTGTCCGGGACTGTGTGTCCTTTGGTTTAAATACCTAGCCGCTCCAACTAGACGTACAGTTGTCATAGCAACTGGAACTGGTCCAACAAATCATTGTTTTCAATGAGTCAATGGTTTTATCTTCACTTCCTTTTACTTACTATTACTCATTGTGAAGCCATTGCATGCTTGCTCTATCTTTCGTCTTCACAACGTAACTGTATGGTTTGTTTGTCTTCATAACTTCTTCCTACCTGATCCTTATTACACTGCAGCTACTTGTCATTGTGCTTTCACTCTATTGAATACTTGACCATGGCTTGCCTAGTGTAATCTAACTTCCGCTGCATAGTGATAGGCATATCTCTACTGTTTGTCTTCATAACTTCCACGTTTTGAAGACTTTCATAAAAATCGCCTATTCGCCCCCCTCTAGTCGATATAACGCACTTTCACTGAGGCGCTGCTCGCGAACACCAACACCATCCCGGCAGCCGGATTTTTGGGAGGCGGCGATGTTCGTGTGCCTGGTAACGGGCCACACGTCGCCAAATCCAAAGGCAGAGCCAAGTCCTTCGCGGGTGGAGCGGGGCCTTCCAAGGTCATCGCCGCCCCACCCGAAGGCGACGCGAGGGCCTCTAAGACTCCCACGCCAGCGTCAACAACGCGCTCCTCCCAGGCAGCGCGCGACGAACGGCGTAATCACACAGAAGACCCCGAGCATCGCCACGGGAAGAGCCCCGAGCGCCACTCCCGGGACGTAGAAGACCTGCCCACTCACCGAGGTGCTGGCGAAAGCGGCATGCGACCGCAGGGTCGTGATAGAGCTCCTTATGACATGGTCAGAGGTCGAAGCGCGTCGCGATCCATGCAGGTTTCGCTGCCGCCGACGCCAGCAGAGGCGCTGGCGCGTGTGCAGTTGCTCCTCGATTTTCCTCCCACTATGGGGAAACTCGACGAATGGAGAGCCAATATCCGAAGCCTTGTTGCGGTGGCCAACAAAGACGAACCAAGTCCGGTGAGGCCCCTAGGTCGACGCTCTGATGGAGTCCCGCGGACCAGTGGCAGAAAAGCCGGCGGCGCCGCGAGCACGGTGCATTCACCTCTTCCCCATCCGGTACCGCGGAAGCCGGCTCATCGCGACGTCGCAGGTGACGCCATCTCCATAGCATCGTCTGACCCGCAGACCCACTATGATCAGCGCCAAGTTCTTCAGGAACGAGCCCATGAAGATGCTCGAACCACTATCGAGCGCCGGCGCGGAGCGCGCCACCAGTCAGACAGGCGAGCAGGGCCTGCTGTGAACCACCCGGCCCCGGAGAGCCCTGGAGGCCTACCTTACGAGATAGGCTGCCAGGCTTTTACCCGTGAGCTGTGGTAGTTCCAGTGGCCCACTCACCGCACCTTCAAACCCGACGTTGGCGAAAAGTACAGCGGCAAGACTCACCCGTCTGAGTTCCTCAACATCTACACCATCGCGATGCAAGCCGCCGGAGCCCGCGACGATAAGGTGGTTGCGAATTACTTTCCATTGGCTCTTAAACCCAACGCCATGTCGTGGTTGATGCACTTGCTGGTAGACTCTATTTCCTCCTGGTTGGATTTGTGCCATGAGTTTGTGGGCGCCTTTACTGGGGGTCACCAAGCCCATGGCCAAGCAAGCGACTTGCATGTCATTCCCCATAAGGGAGGTGAGAGTCTGCGCAAGTATATACAGAGGTTCAGCCGGGTACAATACAATATCCCTGATATTCACCCTGCCGCCATCATCAGCGCGTTCCATCAGAACGTGCGTAACCGCAAGATGCGCGAAGAACTGGCAATGAACAAGGTGAAAGATGTGGCAGAACTCTATGTTCTTGCTGACAAATGTGCCCGGGCTGAAGAGGGAAGGAAGTACCCCGGCGAAGATGCCGGCGTGGAAACCGACTCCTCAGAAGAGGATACTGCCGCCCCAGCGAAGAAAGGCCGGCACCGCAACAGGAAGCGGAAAGGTAAAGTTGTGCTTGCCGTCGAGGGATCTGGCGACTCCGGCTCCGCCAAGAAAACCAAGGCAGATGACCCCGGCAAGGAAATTGCCGGATGTGTCGCCTGTCGGGCCTTGGCGGCTGCCGAGAAGCCAGGAAACTCCGACAAGCAATACTGCAAGATCCATCACACCAAAGGCCATGATCTCCAGAACTGCCGACAGGTTGAGCTCCTTGCTGAGAAGCAGACGGCTGAATATGAGAGGCGGGACAAGGAGAAAGGCCAGTACGGTGCTGAGGGGTCCGGCAAGAAGCGTGACGGCCAGGCGGGCCGTCGCGGCAAAGATAAACAACAGGAGAGGCCCGCCCGGGGCCGTGACAAAAAGCCAGAAGATGATGATCACGAAGAGGACGATGAGTCTGGTGAAGAAGGATTTCAGAAAGCTACAGAGGCCATGTGTGTCGATGGCGGCGCCTCGTTGCATACCTCTCGCTGCTAGCTTAAACAGTGGGCGCTTGAGATTACAGCGGCGGAACCGTCGTTTGATGCCCAAAGGCCGCTAAAGTGGTCCAGCACACCTATCATTTTTGACACCGAGGATCACCCTGATCGCACTACTGCAGTCGGGTGCTTGCCATTGTTGGTTTCACCAACAATACGCAACCTCAAGGTGAAAAAGATGCTAGTTGATGGCGGGGCCGGTCTGAACTTAATCTCGCCTGCCGTGATCGAGAAATTGCAGATTCCTGATGAAGACCTCGAAGAGAGGGGCACGTTTCAGGGGGTCAACCCGGGAAGAAGTCAACCTAAGGGAAAGGTCACGTTGCCCGTGACTTTTGGGAGCGATCTGAACTACAGGACAGGAAGAGTTGTGTTCGACGTTGCCAAGATCCCCTTACCTTACAACGGGATCCTTGGCCACCCAGTGCTGGCCAAGTTCATGGCGGCGTCACATTACGCCTACAACACCCTAAAGATGCTGGGGCCTGTGACGATCATCACTGTCCCATCAGACAAGAAGGATGCGCTAATTTGCATTGACCAACTCTATCAACAAGCCATTGCAGCAGCCGCCACTGCCAAGGCGCTTGCTCCTGCCGCTGGAGCCCCGGGAAGGCACAAGAAGAAGACCGGTGAGACCTCAGGCACCCACTCCGGCAAGCGCACCTCTTCGGAGTGTAGCCCTCCCGTCGAGGACGTGTCAGAGAGCTCCGCCGACAGAAACAAGAAGTCCAGGGCCACACCGCCGGGAACCAAGAAGGTTTCTGTCAAGGAGGACAACACGGGAGGAGCTTTTACCATAAGCTCCACCCTTGACGACAAATAGGAAGACGTGCTCGTCACCTTCCTGCGGGCGAATGTCGATGTGTTTGCCTGGCAAGCATCCGACATCCCCGGCGTTCCCAGGAAGGTGATTGAGCACCACCTTGCTATCTGTCCTCATGCGCGGCCCGTCAAGCAGAAGGTCAGAAAGCATGCTTTGGAACGACAAGAGTTCATCACAGGGGAGATCCGGAAACTGTAAGCAGCGGGTTTGGTAAGAGGAGTGCTCCATCCAACGTGGTTGGCCAATCCGGTGGTAGTGCGCAAGGCAAATGGGAAGTGGAGGCTGTGTATTGATTACACAGATATTAATAAGGCTTGTCCCAAAGACCCCTTCCCGTTGCCGCGCATCGACCAGATTGTTGACTCCACAGCTGGGTGTGATCTGTTGTCATTCCTTGATGCCTACTCCGGCTACCACCAGATCTTCATGACAAGGGAAGACGAAGAGAAAACGGCATTCATCACCCCATGTGGTACGTATTTCTTTATATGGATGCCTTTCGGGTTGAAGAGTGCTGGTTCGACATTTGCAAGGGCGGTCCAGATTGGTTTTGAACCCTAGCTCCATAGAAACATGGAAGCTTATATGGATGATATAGTGGTCAAAACCAAGAACAGGGCAACCCTCATATCAGATTTACAAGAAACATTTGCAAACCTACGCAAGATCAATCTCAAGCTGAACCCTCAGAAGTGCGTCTTCGGTGTCCCGTCTGGCAAGCTTCTCGGGTTCTTTGTGTCACAGCGTGGGATAGAGGCCAATCCGGACAAGATCAAAGCTATAGGGGAGATTGAAGCGCCCCAGCAAGTCAAGGATGTGCGTCGGCTTGCCGGTTGCGTTGCCGCCATGAGCAGGTTCATCTCCAAGTCCGCCGAGCACGCCCTTCCCTTTTTCAAAATTTTGAAAAAGGCAGGCCTGATGGAGTGGACACCAGAAGCCGAAGCAGCATTGCAAGATTTGAAGAGGTACCTCTCCTCCGCGCCAATACTAGTTGCGCCTAGGCCACAGGAACCGTTGCTGCTGTACCTGGCGGCAACGAACCAGGTGGTCAGCGCCGCACTAGTGGCGCAGAGAGAAATTGACGATGAGGTAATAGCAGCGACGGAGCCCGATGCCACCGATGCCGAGACGACATAGCCGGTTGGAGTGCCGCCGAGGAAGAAGATGATGCAGCACCCGATCTACTTTGTTAGCTCCCTTCTGCAGGGGGCTTGATCAAGGTACGCCGGTGTGCAGAAACTGCTCTTCGGCCTTCTTATGGCCTCGAGGAAGCTGCGTCACTACTTCCAGGCGCACGAAATCACTGTCGTCACTCGCCTCCCTCTGCAACGGATATTGCACAATCCAGACGCAACGGGAAGGATCATAGAGTGGGCACTGGAACTTTCCAGCTTTGGCCTCAAGTTTGAGAGTACCTCAACGATTCAAAGACAAGTCCTGGCAGAGTTCGTTGCAGAATGGACCGCGATGCCTGACGATGAAGCCCAAGAGACTGCTCTCCCCGGCAAGGAGGCAAGTTGTGACTGGATCATGTACTTTGATGGAGCTTTCTCCTTACAGGGCACCGGGGCTGGCGTACTGCTTGTCGCTCCCATCGGAGAGCACCTCAAGTACGTGATCCAGATGCACTTCCCCAGGGAGGTGTCAACAAACAATACGGCTGAGTATGAAGGGATGCTTGCCGGTCTTAGGATTGCGGACCTCGGAATCAAGAAACTCGTCGTCAGAGGCGACTCGCAACTTGTCGTCAAGCAAGTCAACAAGGATTACCAGAGCCCGTTGATGAAGGCCTACGTCGATGAAGTGAGAAAGCTGGAAGAGCGTTTTGATGGTATACAGGCAGAATACATTCCCCGAGCGGAGAATGATATCGCCGATTACCTGTCAAAATGCGCTGCCCTCAAGCTACCTGTGGAACCAGGTACCTTTGTGCTTCAGCTAACTCAGCCATCCGTTGATCCATCAACAGAGCAAAACAAGAGGAGGAAATCAGGGCCCGGCAAGTACTTTCCCGCCGAGCTCCCCGGAGCCACCGGCAAGGATGTTGCCGGAGATACTGAGCCCGCCACGGGACGGCTAGCTCTGGCGGAGCATCAAGCTCTTGCCGTCGAGACAGCCGCTCTTGTAGCGGAGGAAACGCCTTTAGTCCTCGCCGTCGAGCCCCAGGCTCCAGCATGGGCACAGCATACCGTCTGATTCCTCCAAACAGGGGAACTTCCTGAGGAGCAGGAAGAAGCGGAAAAAGTAGCCCGTCGCTCTACTATGTACCAGTTCGTCGATGACATCCTGTACAGAAAGAGGCCGAACGGCGTGAAATTGAAGTGTATCCCTCGAGAGGAAGGACTGGGGCTGTTGGCAGAGATACATGGAGGCATATGTGGATCCCACATCGGGTCAAGGGCCCTTGCCGGCAAAGCATTTCGGCAAGGCTTCTTCTGGCCCACCGCCCTCCAGGATGCGACGACACTAGTCACCAGGTGTGAAGCGTGTCAGTTCCATTCAAAGAAGCTTCATCCGCCAGCTCAAGCCCTTCAAACCATTCCTCTCTCCTGGCCCTTCTTGGTCTGGGGGCTCGACATACTGGGCCCTTTCCCCCATGCTGTCGGGGGCTTTGAGTACTTGTACGTCGCGATCGACAAGTTCACAAAGTGGCCGGAGGTGGAAGGAGTGAGGAGGGTCACAGCTCAACCAGCCGTCAAATTCTTCAAGGGACTAGTGTGCCGTTTTGGTGTACCCAACAGGGTCATCACCGGCAACGGTACACAGTTCACAAGCCGCACCTTCATGCAATATAAACAAGACCTCGGCAGCAAAGTCTGTTTCGCTTTCGTTCCTCACCCACGAAGCAATGGTCAAGCTGAGAGGGCAAATGCTGAAGTACTGCGAGGCTTAAGGACAAATACCTTTTACAGGCTGCACAAGTGGAAGGCGCTGGATTGATGAATTGCCGGCGGTTCTTTGGTCAATCAGAACGACACAAAATCGAGCCACCAGCCAGACACCCTTTGCCCTGGTATACGGGGCAGAAGCAGTTCTCCCCACTGAACTCATATACGGGTCACCTCGAGTACTCGCTTATGATGAGCTTGAGCAAGAGCAACTGCGCCAGGATGACGCAACGCTCCTTGAGGAAGATTGTCTTCGGGCGGTTGTGAGAGCAGCGTGCTACCAGCAAGCCTTGCGTCGCTACCATAGCCGCAAGGTTCATGCCCGAAGCTTTGAGGAAGGTGACCTTGTTCTTTGGCACGTTCAATCAGCCAAAAATTCCAACAAGTTGATGCCGAAGTGGGAAGGCCCTTATCGGGTAATACGAGTCACCAGGCCCGGCGCAGTCCACCTGGAGACCGAAGATGCCATTTCGGTGAGTAACTCCTGGAACATTGAGCATCTTCGCAAGTTTTACCCGTAAGGCGCGGCTTGCCGGGCCCCCGGCAAGCCACTTTTTGTACGAGCATTGCCGATGACGCATGTAACCCTTTGTACAAAGCCAGGCACAGACCCTGAGCATAAGTAAATGAAGTGCTGTCGCCCTGAGTTATAGCATGCATGCTAGGTCGAGTCTCGTCCTTGGTTAGGGTTGATAGTGCTTAGCAGCGACTAACCCCTAGCTTAGAGGTCGAGTGTGCATCTCCTTGTCTTTCTTTCATCTTCTTTGGTTCACAGGACACACGGATTTCCGTGCCGAACCACTTGGGGAGGAAAAGAAGATGAATAGACCAGCATCTAGCCCCCGACAAGCCAGTATTGCCGGGGGCTGCAAGAGCAAAGATTCACCCACGGCGAACCAGGGTTGCCGGGGGCTGCAGCTTCAGATAAGTTCTTCATCCCTTATCATGCATTCCGTTATGGACTGAGGTATGTGAAACCTCATTTTCCCCTAAGCTACCGTGCTCCCATAACTCTAGGCCCTAGGGCTCGTTCCTGGGGCCAAGTTTGGTCGTAGTCGCGGCAGCGAAAGGATGAAACAAGGAGCCTGGACCCGCCTCATCCCCGCCTCCGCCAAAAGCATGAGAAAGGTCGAGCGAAGTGGGAAGACGGCAAGGCCTGCTACCGGGCAAGGAAATGTTTATCTTAAAGATATCAAGGATTTATTCCTTGCCGTGGGTTTCACCCACAAACAAATGACCCGACAAGCATCCCTTTTTCATTAAAAACATTCCACTCACGTACAGTCCATAGGGAATGGAAAACATGAATGATGGGATTACAAGTTTTAAATTCAACAAAGGCCCGAAGGCTAACAAACTAAAAAGAGATAAGGTGCCCGTAATCACTTTCTTGTCCCTCTCCTCAGGAGGCAGGTCAAGGAGGCGAAAGGGACAAAAGGAGCACCTAGGCGAGCTACGAGTGGCAGAAGACACCAAGAGAACATCTTGGTGTCCGTCCAAAGGCTGGATGGTGATGGCGGCGCCGGAAGCAGAGCTCGAAGACGAGGCGGAAAGACATCAGCACGCGTCGAAGGCATCGGCGCCCGCGTACTCCGACTTGACAGCCTTGCCGCCCGCCCTCTTCCTCTTCCGCAGCCTCCCAACGCCAGCCGCCCAAGGAAATGACCCCGAGAAGTTCAGGGAGCCGGCGACGCGGATGATGGGGTCGCCGGTGCCGCATGGAGCGGCACCCAACACCTAATCGGACCCGTCATCCTGCCGCCTACTACCCTCGTTGTCGCTGCCACTGTCCTCCTCGTCACTCCCGCCCGAGGAGGAGTCTTCGCTATCAGAAGAGCTCTCCACGCAGCACCTTGCACGGTTCCCAAAGCACCCGAAGACCTTGACGGAGAGAAGGCCACCCTCCATCAGCTTAAAATGGAGAGTGAGCCCCTCCGTCAAGCGGTGGATATGTGCAAACGTCTTCCATCCTCGACAAAGATACATCACGTGAGGGACGGGGAAGTCGACACGGGCCCATGTGCCACTTATCCCGCAGCCCCTCATGTGCAGCCACAACGACTCCGGTGGATCCAACTCCATCTCCCGTGCAAATGGAGTCAGGAGACGAAGGCGACGACGCGGTGGCCGGCGCAGCCTGACGAAGAACTCACAAGGGTCGTCCCCAACGTGGCCCTCCATTGGAGGAGGAGCTGCTGGCAGAGGCGAGGCCGGCGCGCCACCCCGTCCTCCTCTTCCGTGAGCGCCCCGGCCTCACCCCATCCCCCTTCCCCTCGCGGCTGGCTCTGCCACCGCAGGCGCAGGAGAAGGAGGGGCGTGTTGTCGAGCGGCGACCCTCGCCGCCACTATTGAAGGACCGGGATTCCCTCTCTCCATGACGGGTGGAAGGGAGGAGCAGAAGTTGAAGGAAGAAGATGATGAAGGAATGCGGGACGCCATCCCCCTCCCGCTCTTTATAAAGGATCGGGGTTGGGGCTTGGCCGCCCCGCTCGGCCAATCAAGACACGGGAGGCGCAGGGAGCCAGGGCCGACACGCTGCCCCAACCAGCGGCGGCCCGGTTTCCCGCCTCCACCATTTGCCACCCCAAGCGCATGGGAGATACGTGGCGGACGTTCAGAACCGAGGGGACGGGTGAGGCGACCACTCCCCACCCCGTGATCATGGGGAGTGGACGCCTTGAGGTCCGCGCCTCGGCCCCATTTAGTAAATGGGCCGCGCCTCCATGCCTCCCTCCGTTTATGGGGAAGGCGCGAACCGCCCCATTTACTACGACGTGACACATGCCTGCGGGAACCAACCCCACGCATGCCGCCCACGTCACACGCGCCTCCCCATGCCGCGCCACGCGCGAGAATCGTGGGAAGCGCAACGCGCGAAGAATCTTACCGCGGTAGAAACCGCCTCGCCTGCCTGCGCACCGTTTTTGGGACTAGCCCAAACACCGCGTTGCGCTTATGTGTGGCCCAGGCCCGGGGGCTCCTGTCAGTGTACAAAAAGAGGGGTACACTTTTTGTACCCCTATAACTGTGCACGGGCAGTCTGAGCCACGGGCACCACCACACCAAGCAAGGCAAGGGAGGTGAGCCAGGGTAAGACCGAAGCTTGAGAGAACTGCAACGCCAAGACCAAGACCACAAAGAACAAAGGGGACGAAGTGGACTCCCCCGACAAGATCCTTGCCGGGATATAGTTTTAGCAGCCCCAGCAAGACCCTTGCCGCGGCGACTCGTCTCGCGCCTACGGAGCGAATCACCCTTGAGTCCACTGCCCCCAAAGGGCAAGGATTTGGGAGACATCCCCATGGCGACATGCAGATCTTTGTGAAGACATTCAAGACCGGATACGCACTAAGGAGACGACAACCCTTGGCGGGATCCCAGCCAAGGAAGACCACAAGGCCCCCGACAAGCGCCTTGTCGGGGATGACAGCAGGCGCCTCGGCAAGACCCTTGCCGGGCCCCCGGCAAGGCTCTTGCCGAGGACACCCGCAGGGCCACCATCAGGCCCACGCCGACTGAGCCTCCACCACCGCATGCATGCAGCTGCCGATCCAACCAGCTGGGCAGGCACCTGCGTGGCGGCATGCAGATCTTCGTGAAGACCCACCACTGCGCCACCTCAGCTGCCTGCCTGCCTGCATGGCATCTCAGGCGTCGCTGGCCAGGGTGCGTGTCGACACAAGAAGGAGCGGCGACGGACGGGGCAGATCTTTCCCCCGTCCCGATAAAGCAAGGACACCTAAGCAAGACGCATTAAATGCACCTTGTCATGTAATGCGAGGGATAACCTCACATCACTGTTCCCTTTCCACCTCCCGTGTGCCACTGTGGCCACCCCTTTTCCTATAAAAGGAGGCCCGAGGCGACCAGGAGAGGGATTCGACTTTTTGGAGCTCCTCACGCCCCATAGCTAGCTCAAGAACACAAATACATAATCCACCAAAGTAGGAGTAGGGTTTTACGCATCCTTGTGGCCCGAACCTGGATAAACGAACTGTGGGCTACCTGCTTGATCCGCTCTTCTCACGACCCCGCGCCCCGCTAACCGTAGTAGGGATTCTCGTGATCCCATAAGTGTCGTTCCTCAGCACCGACACCTAAGCAGCAAAAATTTGCAATGAATAAAGCACTAGAACAAAAACTAATTGGACCAATGGAGGAGTCACATACCAAGGAACAATCTCCCCAAGCAGTTTTGTGAGAGGTGCTTTGAGCAAGGAGATCGAAAATGGTAGCAAGATGAGCTAGAACTCGTGCTTGAGCTGGATATTCGTGTTTGTGGTAGGAAGAAGAAGTGTGTGGGTGAAAAGATAAGTGGAGGAGGGCAACCGTGGGCCCATGAGGTAGGGGGGCACGCAGGGAGGTAGGGCGCGCCCTCCACCCTCGTGGGCAGGTGGTTGACCCCCTGCTGTGTTCTTAGTGCCAAATATTCTCAAATATTCTGGAAAAAATCATATTTAAATTTCAGGGCATTTGGAGAACTTTTATTTTTGAGGTATTTTTATATTGCACGGATAATCAGATAACAACAGAAAATATTATTTTTATTTTATTTAATATAAATAACATAAAGTAACATGGGGTACAGAAGGCTGTGCCTTCTAGTTTCATCCATCTCATGATCATCAAAAGGAATCCACTAACAAGGTTGATCAAGTCTTGTTAACGAACTCATTCCGAATAAAATGGAACCGGAGAAATTTCGAATAACACTATGTTATCTCAACTGGGATATGCACATCCCCAATAATAAAATATCATATTTCTTCTTGACAGTAGGAAGAGGAAATTCAAAACCTCCAAATATAATCGATGGAATTTTCCAATAGAGTTGATACCATGAACTTGAGGTTGTTTCCTCGAAAAGTGTACCATATGCTCATTACCATTAACATGAAAAGTGACATTGCCTTTAGTGCAATCAATAACAGCCCCTGCAGTATTGAAAAAGGGTCTTCCAAGAATAATAGACAAACTATCGTCCTTGGGAATATCAAGAATAACAAAGTCCGTTAAAATTGTAACGTTTGAAACTACAACAGGCACATCCTCACAAATACCGACAGGTATAGCAGTTGATTTATTAGCCATTTGCAAAGATATTTCAGTAGGTGTCAACTTATTAAAATCAAGTCTACGATATAAAGAGAGAGGCATAACACTAACACCGGCTCCAAGATCACATAAAGCAGTTTTAACATAGTTTCTTTTAATGGAGCATGGTATAGTGGGTACTCCTAGATCTCCAAGTTTCTTTGGTATTCCACCTTTAAAATATAATTAGCAAGCATGGTGGAAATTTCAGCTTTCGGTATCTTTCTTTTATTTGTAATAATATCTTTCATGTACTTAGCATAAGGATTTGTTTTGAGCATATCAGTTAATTGCATACGCAAAAAGATAGGTCTAACCATTTCAGCAAAGCGCTCAAAATCCTCATCATCCTTTTTCTTGGATGGTTTGGGAGGAAAAGGCATGGGTTTTTGAACCCAAGGCTCTCTTTCTTTACCATGTTTCCTAGCAACAAAGTCTTTTTTATCATAACATTCATTCTTTGATTGTGGGTTATCAAGATCAACAGCAGGTTCGATTTCTATATCATTATCATTACTAGGTTGAGCATCATCATGAACATTATCATTAACATTATCACTAGTTTCAGGTTCATTACCAGATTGTGTTTCAGCATCAGAAATAGAAATATCATTTGGATTCTCAGGTGTTTCAGTAATAGGTTCACTAGAAGCATGCAAAGTCCTATCATTTTTCTTTTTCTTCTTCTTAGAAGAACTAGGTGCATCTATATTATTTCTTTGAGAATCTTGCTCAATTCTTTTAGGATGGCCTTCAGGATACAAAGGTTCTTGAGTCATTCTACCACCTCTAGTCATAACTCTAACATCATGATCATTATTCTTACTATTCAATTCATTGAGCAAATCATTTTGAGCCTTAAGTACTTGTTCTACTTGAGTGGTAACCATAGAAGCATGTTTACTAATAAGTTTAAGTTCACCTTTAACATTAGCCATATAATCACCCAAGTGTTCAAGCATATTTGAATTGTATTTCAACTGTCTACCAAAATAAGCATTAAAATCTTCTTGCTTAGCCATAAATTTATCAAACTCATCTAAGCATGGGCTAGCAAATTTAGTAAATTGGATTTCAGCTTTATCATATCTATAGAGAGAATTTACCTTTACTACCTGTGTCGGGTTATCAAGACCATGAGTTTCTTCAATAGGTAAAGGATTAAGATCATATGTTTCTTCAATAGGCGGTAAATTAAGACCGTGTATTTCTTCAATAGGAGGTAAATTCTTAACATCTTAAGCTTTAATACCTTTTTCTTACATAGATTTCTTTGCCTCCTGCATATCTTCAGGACTGAGAAATAAAATACCCCTCTTCTTCGGATTTGGTTTAGGAATAGGCTCAGGAACTGGCTCCGGAGGTGTCCAATTATTTTCATTTGCCAACATATTATTCAATAGAATTTCAGCTTCATCCGGTGTCCTTTCCCTGAAAACAGAACCAGCACAGCTATCCAGGTAATCTGTGGAGGCAACGGTTAGTCCATTATAAAAGATATCAAGTATTTCATTTTTCTTAAGAGGATGATCAGGCAAAGCATCAAGTAATTGGAGAAGCCTCCCCCAAGCTTGTGGGAGACTCTCTTCTTAAATTTGCACAAAATTATATATATATCCCTTGAAGCAACTTGTTTCTTATGAGCAGGGAAATATTTAGCAGAGAGGTAATAAATCATATCCTGGGGACTACGCACACAACCAGGATCAAGAGAATTAAACCATATCTTAGCATCACCCTTTAATAAGAACGGAAATATTTTAAGGATGTAAAAGTAACGAGTTCTCTCATCTATAGTGAACAGGGTGGCTATATCATTTAATTTAGTAAGATGTGCCACAACAGTTTCAGATTCATAACCATGAAAAGGATCAGATTCAACCAAAGTAATTATATTAGGATCAACAGAGAATTCATAATCCTTATCAGTAACACACATAGGTGAAGTAGCAAAAGCAGGGTCAGGTTTCATTCTAGCATTTAGAGATTGCTTATTCCATTTAGCTAATAACCTTTTGAGTTCATAACTATCTTTTCAAGCTAAAATAGCTAAAGAAGCTTCTTGATCAAAAACATAACCCTTAGGAATAACAAGTGATTCTTCATCATCACTTTCATCGGTATTATCAGATTCAATATTTTCAATCTCTCTAGCTCTAGCAAGTTGTTCATCAAGAAAATCACCAAGTGGCACAGTAGTATCAGGCATAGAAGTAGTTTCATCATACGTATCATGCATAGTAGAAGTGGCATCATCAATAACATGCGACATATCAGAACGAATAGCAGAAGCAGGTATAGGTGTCGCAAGCTTACTCAAAACAGAAGGTGAATCGAGTGCAGAGCTAGATGGCAGTTCCTTACCTCCTCTCGTAGTTGAGGGATAAAATCTTGGTTCTTGGATCCTTCAAGTTCTTCATAATGATAAGCAGATATATATATATATATATATATATATATATATATATATATCCCAAGTGACTCAAAGAATAGAGCTATGCTCCCCGGCAACGACGCCAGAAAATAGTCTTGATAACCCACAAGTATAGGGGATTGCAACAGTTTTCGAGGGTAGAGTATTCAACCCAAATTTATTGATTCATGATACACCTTGGTCGTATCTACTTTTCCAAACACTTTTGCCCTTGTTTTGCACTCTAACTTGCATGATTCGAATGGAACTAACCCGGACTGATGCCGTTTTCAGCAGAATTACCATGGTGTTATTTATGTGCAAAACAAACGTTCTCGGAATGACCTGAAACTTCACGGAGCAAATTTTTGGAAAATATGAAAAATACCTGCAAAAGATGAAGGCCAGGGGGCCCACCACCTCTCCACGAGGGGCGCGCCCCTACCTCGTGGGCCCCCTGTTGCCTCTCCGACTCCAACTCCAACTCTATATATTGTGTTTCAGGGTCAAAAAAATCAAAGTGAATAATTCATCGCATTTTACGATAAGGAGCCGTCACCAAGCCCTAAAACCTCTCGGGAGGGCTGATCCGGAGTCCGTTCAGGGCTTCAGAGAGGGGAATCCATCGCCATCGTCATCATCAACCATCCTCCATCACCAATTTCATGATGCTCACCGCCGTGCGTGAGTAATTCCATCATAGGCTTGTTGGACGGTGATGCGTTGGATGAGATCTATCATGTAATTGAGTTAGTTTTGTTAGGGTTTGATCCTTAGTGTCCACTATGTTCTGAGATTGATGTTGCTATGACTTTGCTATGCATAATGCTTGTCACTAGGGCCCGAGTGCCATGATTTCAGATCTGAACCTATTATGTTTTCATCAATATATGAGCGTTCTTGATCCTATCTTGCAAGTCTATATTCACCTAGAATGTGTTATGATCAGTTAACCCCGAAGTGACAATAATCGGGATACTTACCGGTGATGATCGTAGTTTGAGGAGTTCATGTATTCACTATGTGTTAATGCTTTGTTCTGGCTCTCTATTAAAAGGAGGCCTTAATATCCCTTAGTTTTCGTAAGGGCCCCGCTGCCTCGGGAGGGTAGGACAAAAGATTCCATGCAAGTTCTTTTCCATAAGCACGTATGACCATATTCGGAATACATGCCTACATTATATCAATGAACTGGAGCTAGTTCTGTGTCATCCTAGGTTATGACTGTTACATGATGAACCGCATCCGGCATAATTCTCCATCACCGATCCATTTCCTACGAGTTTTCCATATATTGTTCTTCGCTTATTTACTTTTCCGTTGCTATTGCTATCATCACTACAAATACCAAAAACATTACTTTTACTACTATTACCTTTTGCTGCCGTTACCACTACTATCATATTACCTTGCTACTAAACACTTGGCTGCAGATATTAAGTTTCCAGGTGTGGTTGAATTAACAACTCAGCTGCTAATAGTTGAGAATATTTTTTGGATCCCCTTGTGTCGAATCAATAAATTTGGGTTGAATACTCTACCCTCGAAATTTGTTGCGATCCCCTATACTTGTGGGTTATCAAGACTATTTTCTGGCGCCGTTGCCGGGGAGCATAGCTCTATTCTTTGAGTCACTTGGGATATATATATCTGCTTATCATTATGAAGAACTTGAGAGATCCAAAAACCAAGATCTATCCCTCAACTACGAGGGGAGGTAAGGATCTGCCATCTAGCTCTGCACTAGATTCACCTTCTATTTTGAGTAAGCTTGCGACACCTACACCTGCTTATGCTATTCGTTCTGATATGTCGCATGTTATTGATGATGCCACTTCTGCTATGCATGATACTTATGATGAAACTACTTCTATGCCTGATACTACTATGTCACTTGGTAAATTCCTTGATGAACAACTTGCTAGAGCTAGAGAAATTGGAAATTTTGAATCTGATGAAAGTGATGATGAAGAATCACTTGTTATTCCTAAGGGTTATGCTTTTGATCAAGAAGCTTCTTTAGCTATTTTAGCTTGCAAAGATAGTTATGAACTCAAAAGGTTATTAGCTAAATGGAATAAGCAATCTCTAAATGCTAGAATGAAACCTGACCCTGCTTTTGCTACTTCACCTATCTGTGTTACTGATAAGGATTATGAATTCTCTGTTGATCCTGATATAATAACTTGGTTGAATCTGATCCTTTTCATGGTTATGAATCTGAAACTGTTGTGGCACATCTTACTAAATTAAATGATATAGCCACCCTGTTCACTAAAGATGAGAGAACTCATTACTTTTACATCCTTAAAATATTTCCGTTCTTATTAAAGGGTGATGCTAAGATATGGTTTAATTCTCTTGATCCTGGTTGTGTGCGTAGTCCGCAGGATATGATTTATTACTTCTCTGCTAAATATTTCCCTACTCATAAGAAACAAGCTTCTTTAAGGGATATATATAATTTTGTGCAAATTAAAGAAGAGAGTCTCCCACAAGCTTGGGGGAAGCTTCTCCAATTACTTAATGCTTTACCTGATCATCCTCTTAAGAAAAATGAAATACTTGATATCTTTTATAATGGACTAACCGTTGCCTCCAGAGATTACCTGGATAGTTGTGTTGGTTCTGTTTTCAGGGAAAGGACACCGGAGCCAGTTCCTGAGCCTATTCCTAAACCAACTCCGAAGAAGAGGGGTATTTTATTTCTCAGTCCTGAAGATATGCAAGAGGCAAATAAATCTATGAAAGAAAAAGGTATTAAAGCTGAAGATGTTAAGAATTTACCTCCTATTGAAGAAATACACGATCTTAATTTACCACCTGTTGAAGAAACATATGATCTTAATCCTTTACCTATTGAAGAAACTCATAGTCTTGATAACCCGACATGGGTAATAAAGGTAAATTCTCTCTATAGATATGATAAAGCTGAAATCCCATTTACTAAATTTGCTAGCCCATGCTTAGATGAGTTTGATAAATTTATGGCTAAGCAAGAAGATTTTAATGCTTATTTTGGTAGACAATTGAAATACAATTCAAATATGCTTGAACACTTGGGTGATTATATGGCTAATGTGAAAGGTGAACTTAAACTTATTAGTAAACATGCTTCTATGGTTACCACTCAAGTAGAACAAGTACTTAAAGCTCAATATTATTTGCTCAATGAATTGAATAGTAAGAATAATGATCATGTTGTTAGAGTTATGACTAGAGGTGGTAGAATGACTCAGGAACCTTTGTATCCTGAAGGCCATCCTAAGAGAATTGAGCAAGATTCTCAGAGAAATAATATAGATGCACCTAGTTCTTCTAAGAAGAAGAAAAAGAAAAATGATATGACTTTGCATGCTTCTAGTGATCCTATTGTTGAAACACCTAAGAATCCAAATCATATTTCTATTACTGATGATGAAACTCAATCTAGTAATGAACCTGAAACTAGTAATAATGTTAATGATAATGTTATTGATGATGCTCAACCTAGTAATGATAATGATATAGAAATTGAACCTGCTATTGATCTTGATAACCCACAATCAAAGAATCAACGTTATGATAAGAAAGACTTTGTTGCTAGGAAACATGGTAAAGAAAGACAGCCTTGGGTTCAGAAACCCATGCCTTTTCCTCCCAAACCATCCAAGAGAAAGGATGATGAGGATTTTGAGCGCTTTGCTGAAATGATTAGACCTATCTTTTTGCGTATGCGATTAACTGATATGCTCAAAACAAATCCTTATGCTAAGTACATGAAAGATATCATTACAAATAAAAGAAAGATAACGGAAGCTGAAATTTCCACCATGCTTGCTAATTATATTTTTAAAGGTGGAATACCAAAGAAACTTGGAGATCCAGGAGTACCCACTATACCATGCTCCATTAAAAGATACTATGTTAAAACTGCTTTATGTGAACTTGGAGCCGGTGTTAGTGTTATGCCTCTCTCTTTATATCGTAGACTTGATTTAAATAAGTTGACACCTACTGAAATATCTTTGCAAATGGCTGATAAATCAACTGCTATACCTGTTGGTATTTGTGACGATGTGCCTGTTGTAGTTGCAAACGTTACTATTCTAATGGACTTTGTTATTCTTGATATTCCCGAGGATGATAGTATGGCTATTATTCTTGGAAGACCCTTTTTGAATACTGCAGGGGCTGTTATTGACTGCACTAAAGGCAGTGTATCTTTTCATGTTAATGGTAATGAGCATACGGTACACTTTCCGAGGAAACAACCTCAACTTCATAGTATCAAGTCTATTGGAAAAATTCCATCGATTATATTTGGAGGTTTTGAATTTCCTCTCCCTACTGTCAAGAAGAAATATGATATTCTTATTATTGGGGATGTGCATATCCCCGTTGAGGTAACATAGTGTTATTCAAAATTTCTCTGGTTCCATGTTATTCGAAATGAGTTCGTTAACAAGACTTGATCTTGTTAATGGATTCCTTTTGATGATCATGAGATGGATGAAACTAGAAGGCACAACCTTCTATACCCCACTTTTACTTTCTGTTATTTATATTAAATAAAATAAAAATAATACTTTTCCGTCTGTTATCTGATTATCCATGCAATATAAAAATACCTCGAAAATAAAAGTTCTCCAAATGCCCTGAAATTTAAATATGATTTTTTCAAGAATATTAGAGAATTTTGGCACTGAGAACACAGCAGGGGAGTCAACCACCTGCCCACGAGGGTAGAGGGCGTGCCCTACCCCCCTGGGCGCGCCCCCTGCCTCGTGGTCCCACGGTGGCCCTCCTCCACTTATCCTTTCCCCCATACACTTCTCCTTCCTCCCCCAAACACAAATAACCAGCACAAACCCGAGTTCAAGCTCGTTTTTCTGCCATTTTCTATCTCCTTGCTCAAAGCACCTCTCACAAAACTGCTCGGGGAGATTGTTCCTTGGTATGTGACTCCTCCATTGGTCCAATTAGTTTTTGTTCTAGTGCTTTATTCATTGCAAATTTTTGCTGCTTAGGTGACCCTATTCTTGAGCTTTCATGTCAAATTTATATGGTCAAAAGTAGTTTTGATGCATGATATAGGCTCTAGGCACTTGTAGGAGTAGTTGCCATCAATATTGTTGAGTTTGGTTTACTTTTATTTTGAAGTTACTAAAAGTTTTCAGAATTTTTCAAAGGAAGAAATATGCTTAGGAAATGTTCCAAGGTGGTTCTTCAAGGAAGCAAGGACCCAGGCTTGCAATGCGTGATGCTGATGACGAGCCACCAAGAGACGCTCCAGTGCGTCCTTGTGAATGGCCTTCTGAGAACTTTATGGATCGAGCGGGAATTAAAGAAGAATTTAACGCACATTTGCGTAACACTGATCTTGTCAGCTTCGAGGAAGAGAAGTGCAGCCAGTATCACAATCTCACTAGTTCCTTTGTGAGGAGGTTTGAATTTTCAACTTCACGTAATTCTCCAACTGTCTTGTTTGATCTTTATGATAATTCTTATACTATGGACTTAGAGGATTTTACCACTTCTTGCAAATTTCCACAATGGGGTAGTATAAGGGATCCTCGCAAATCTGAATTTAGAGATTTTCTTGCTAGTATAACTGTGGGGGAATCTAAAGATATAACACAAGCTACCATAGGGAGCATTCACTTTCCTACTATACATTATTTTGCTCTCTTCATAGGCAGATGCATTAATGGTAAAGATGAGGCATGTCACATGTGTGTCCTCGATCTCAGTATTCTTAGGAGTGCTGTGTTAGGAGATAAATCTTGTAATTTGGGAGCCATTGTTGCGTGTAGATTGCATCTTAGTAGATTTAATGGAGATTTCTTTGGAGGAATTTATGCAACCCGCATAGCTAAGTTTCTTGGTATAGCCATATGCGAAGATGATATTGAATTACCTCCTGCTTACCTAGGCTTTAATGCTATGGTTCACCACCAGTTTGTCGAGAGGAATGAATCACCTCTCCAGTATCGACTAATCTTTGACACACGCCGTGCTGTCCATATTACTCTCCCTGCTCCTGCCTTCTTTGATCATCAGGAAAAAGGAAGATATACTATTACCAGAGAGGAGGCAGATGAGTACGAGAGGAGAGCGGAGGCTACCCGTCGCCATGCTGTAGCTCAGCAGGCGGTAGCCGCTGCATCCTAGTAAGACCCCAACTATTATTATGGATATCCGCCAGGCCAGCTGTGTCCATAGACCAACTTAGGCCAAAAGCCTAAGCTTGGGGGAGTACGTATTTCTCATCGACATTACATTTATGTTCACTCACCCATTGCTAGATGTCGGTGCTCATGCTTATTCATTGTATCATCCATGCTAGTTTATTTTCCTTTTCATGCTTTCTTCTTGTGTGTTTAATAAACCTTAAGAAAAACCAAAAAAATTAGTTGTAGCTTTTAGTTAATTTACTTTCCATGCCTGTAGTAGTAATTAAAAAGAAAACCCAAAAAGATTTCATGTTCTTCTTTTGCTTGTTGGGAGCTTTCCCGTGTAAATAGTTTTATTTCTTTTCTTTGGGGGTCGATAGGAGAAGACCATAATTAAATTGTTGAAGTGGCTCTTATATGCATTATTGTTGATCTGACAAAAGAGCCCATATTGCCTTGTCTTCTCCAGTTTATTGAGTGCTTGCAGATTCCAGCTTAGTCCAATGCACGTGCACTATTATTATTATTCACATCATTCGATCCTGCAAGTGAAAGACAATTATGATGATATATGATGGACTGACTGAGATGAGAAAAGGTGGTATGAACTCGACCTCTTTTGTTTTTGTAAATATGATTAGTTCATCATTCCCGATTCAGCCTATTATGGATAAACATATTTGCAATGACAACTAGAGATCATAGGTTCTTGTGCCATGCTTGATTAGCTATGAGTTATAATGGTTTACCTTGCGTGCCAACATGCTATTAAAATGGTTATGATGTGGTATGATCGGGTGGTATCCTCCTCTGAATGATTTAAGTGACTTGACTTGGCACATGTTCACGCATGTAGTTGAAACAAAATCAACTTAGCCTCTACGATATTTATGTTCATGGTGCATTATATCCTACTCATGCTTGCATTCGGTGTCGATTAATTTTAATGCATGTTCATGACCGTTGTCACTCTCTAGCTGGTCGCTTCCCAGTCTTTTTTCTAGCCTTCACTTGTACTAAGCGGGAATACTGCTTGTGCATCCAACTCCATAAATCCCAAAGTTGTTCCATATGAGTCCACCATACCTACCTATATACGGTATCTACATGCCGTTCCAAGTAAATTTGTATGTGCCAAACTCTAAACCTTCAAATAAATATCTTATTTTGTATGCTCGAATAGCTCAGGTATCAACTAGGGCGATCTGTATCTTCCATGTTAGGCGGGTTATTCTCAAGAGGAGTGGACTCCGCTCCTCACTCACGAGATAAATGGCCGGTCACCGGGATGCCCAGTCCCATGCTTTATGCAAACTATATAAAAATAATCGCAAACAAAACTCCCCCTGGGACTCTTGTTAGTTGGAGGCACTCGTTGTTTCGAGCAAGCCATGGATTGATGCTTGTTGGTGGAAGGGGGAGTATGAACTTTACCATTCTGTTTGGGAACCGCCTATAATGTGTGTAGCATGGAAGATATCACCATCTCTTGGTTATTATGTTGATAATGAAAGTATACCGCTCAAAATAGTATTCACCTCTGTTTCAAAACCGAGCTCTGGCACCTCTACAAATCCTTGCTTCCCTCTACGAAGGGCCTATCTATTTACTATTATGCTGAGTCATCGCCCTCTTATTAAAAAGCACCAGTTGGAGAGCACCGCTGTCATTTGAATTCATTACTGTCAGTTTACATTGAGTATGACTTGATAGGATCTCTTTTACCATGAATTACAATGTCTAGTCAGTCCTTGGTCTTTAAAGGTGCTCTGTATTTATGTTTTGCGCTCTCAGAAAGGGCTAGCGAGATACCACCTTGTTATATCATATTATGGTTGTTTTGAGAAAGTGTTGTCATCCGAGATTTATTATTATGGCTCGCTAGTTGCTTATGATATTGATATGAGTAAACTTGAGACCTATGCGTTATTGTGAATGTGGTTAGTTATAATCTTTGCTGAAAACTTGAATGCTGGCTTTACATATTTACAACAACAAGAGCAAACGGAGTTTGTAAAAGTTTTTCTTTATCACTTTCAGTTTATCAACTGAATTGCTTGAGGACAAGTAAAGGTTTAAGCTTTGGGGAGTTGATACGTCTCCGTCGTATCTACTTTTCCAAACACTTTTGCCCTTGTTTTGGACTCTAACTTGCATGATTTGAATGGAACTAACCCGGACTGGCGTTGTTTTCAGCAGAATTACCATGGTGTTATTTATGTGCAGAAACAAATGTTCTCAAAATGACCTGAAACTTCACGGAGCAACTTTTTGGAAAATATGAAAAATACCTAGAAAATATGAAGGCCAGGGGGCCCACCACCTCTCCACGAGGGTGGGGGGGGTGCCTGCCCCCCTAGGGTGCGCCCCCTACCTCGTGGGCCCCCTGTTGCCTCTCCGACTCCAACTCCAACTCTATATATTGTGTTTTGGGTAGAGAAGAATTCATCGCATTTTACGGTACGGAGCCGCCTCCAAGCCATAAAACCTCTCGGGAGGGTTGATCTTGAGTCCGTTCGGGGCTCCGGAAAGGGGAATCCGTCGCCATTGTCATCATCAACCATCCACCATCACCAATTTCATGATGCTCACCGCCGTGCATGAGTAATTCCATCGTAGGCTTGCTGGACGGTGATGGGTTCGATGAGATCTATCATGTAATCGAGTTAGTTTTGTTAGGGTTTGATCCCTAGTGTCCACTATGTTCTGAGATTGATGTTGCTATGACTTTGCTATGGCTGATGCTTGTCACTAGGGCCCGAGTGCCATGATTTCAGATCTGAACCTATTATGTTTTCATCAATATATGAGAGTTCTTGACCCTATCTTGCAAGTCTATAGTCACCTATTTTGTGTTATGATCCGTTAACCCCGAAGTGACAATAATAGGGATACTTACCGGTGATGACCGTAGTTTGAGGAGTTCATGTATTCACTATGTGTTAATGCTTTGTTTCGGTTCTCTATTAAAAGGAGGCCTTAATATCCCTTAGTTTCCGTAAGGACCACTACAAAAAAATACACTTCCGTGATGATACGTGTTTGTCACAGTAGGTCGCTTTTATGTCATGCATGTACATCCATGACAAATTTATGACAGAATCAAGATAGTCATACCTGTTGTCGATGTCAAAACCGGCAGATCTCGGGTAGGGGGTCCCGAACTGTGCGTCTTAGGCGGATGGTAACAGGAGGCATGGGACACGATGTGTTAGCCAGGTTCGGGCCCTCTTGATGGAGGTAAAACCCTACGTCCTGCTTGATTTATTCTTGATGATATGAGTATTACAAGAGTTGATCTACCACGAGATCGGAGAGGCTAAATCCTAGAAGCTAGCCTATGGTATGATTGTATGTTGTCCTACGGACTAAAACCCTCCGGTTTATGTATACACCGGAGGGGGCTAGGGTTACACAAGGTCGGTTACAAAGGAGGAGATATCCATATCTGTACTGCCTAGCTTGCCTTCCACGCCAAGTAGAGTCCTATCCGGACACGGGACGAAGTCTTCAATCTTGTATCTTCATAGTCCAACAGTCCGGCCAAAGGATATAGTCCAGCTGTCCGGAGAGCCCCTAATCCAGGACTCCCTCAGTAGCCCCTGAACCAGGCTTTAATGACGATGAGTCCGGCGTGCAGTGTTGTATGCGGCATTGCAAGGCGGGTTCCTCCTCCGGATACACCACAGAAGAGTTTGAATAAAAGGATAGTGTCCGACCCTGAAAAATACGTTCCACATACCACCGTAGAGAGAATAATATTTCCACAAATCTAATCTGCTGACACGTTTTGGCAACATGACATCATGCCATGGCTTGGTGATTATTCGAACTGTTTTTCTTTAACTAGCTCCGCCCATAACCCAAGGCAGTTTCTTGACACATCTTATCAAAGCAGAGATCGTGCCCCCCTTATTACGGGATTCTCATCAATACGGTCGTGGGTAACCCAACCGTGCCTAGGGCTCCTAGATTTTAGGCAAATCCCAAACGTCCACGAGGAGGACGCTTGATATTCACCCTCTTTATAAAGGGTCAAGGCTTTTACTTTTTTCCTCTCGTGCTCAATCGAATCCTTCCCCCGCCTCGAGTTCAAACACCCAAAGCTCAGGTCAGGTGCTTCAGACCTTCAATCATGTCCGGATCCAGCCTCCAGGGCCGGTGGATGCCCTCCTCCGTCATAGAAGAGGATATCAAGAAGTTGAGGGAGGCAAGATACCTGACCGCTGAAGTCTCGCATCGGCTGCCTGCCCGAGGGCAGGTCGTCCCTACTCCTGAACCCAATGAAGACGTCGTGTTCATCTCCCACTTCCTCCAAGGACTAGGCCTCACTCTGGATCCCTTCGTTACGGGTTTGATGTTCTATTACGGGCTTGATTTCCATGATCTAGCCTCAAATTCCTTTCTCCACATCTCGGCATTTATTTTTGTATGCGAGGCCTTCCTCCGCATTACCTCTCACTTTGGCCTGTGGCTCAAGACCTTTGAAGTGAAGCCGAAGACGGTCAAGGGGCAGTATGTAGTGTGTGGGGGTGCATTAATAAGCAAGATTGCTGGAGCTCCATGGCCAAAGGGTTCCTTTCCAGAGGTGTTCGGATTATGGCAACGGGAGTGGTTCCACATCACCGCTCCCAGAAGTGCCAAGTGGGTAGCTTCCCCCGCCTTTCGCTCGGGCCCTCCACCACAACTGATGTCATGGATCAACAGGGGGCTGGGCTGGGGTCCAGCCAAGGATGTGCCCATACTGCAGAGCCGCATCCGGGATCTCTTCAAGGGAGATTTTAGTTTGGTTATAGTAGTGCAAGTCATGGTGGTTCGTCAAGTCCAGCCTTGCAAACATCGGCCCCTCCGCTTGTGGGAATTCAACCTAGAAGGACCGCGCGCTATTCAGAATTTCCTCGGCCTGACGCACGAGGAGATGTACAAGTCGTTCTTCGGACCCCAAATAGAGTGTCTGAACACCTCCGAGGACGTGGGCCTAAGCAGCAACTGCACGGCGGCCCAAGTAAGTAATCCTCTAGTCGAACACACTGTCTTTCATTTGTCACGACATCATTCTGAAGAATCGCTCTTTGACCAGGACTGGATAACGAAGGCGAAGATGATCCGGTGTTCGGCCCCCCTTCCCGAAGGCTTGGACAATCCGGTACTGGAAAAGATGCTCAAGCTAGCACCTTGCCCGGTGCCCTCGAAGGAAGATGAAGGGAGGAACAAAGAGGGTGAAAGCGGGCCTCCACCGCTACCTATTCCAACCGAGGGAATGAGCGCCTCCGTGAGGGAGGATAACCAAGGGAAGGAATCTGACATTCCCTCGCCCTGGGGGAGGAAGAGGACTACCTCTAATGATCCGGAAACTAAAGGTTTCCAAACGGGAGAAGAAAACTCCACCAGAGGGTCCCGCCTCTGAGGGTGCTCTTGCCGCACAAAGTCCATGCGGGGATCAGCCCTCTAACGAGCTGTAAGTAATCAAAAAGTACTTAATAGTGAAGGTATACTACCTTAGTTCTGAGGAAGATAACCGAAGCATTTATCTTGCAGTTCGGATCTGAGCCCTTCTCAGCAGAGCTCGTCTTCGGGGGATCTCCTTCCGGAGATGATGGAGAGCGAACCCCCCCCCCCCGACTCCCCAGCTGAAGAAGTGGGCGACCTTGAACTGTCATCACGGAGAGTTTCTCCGGATCCGGCAAGGCCAGAAGGTAATCCCATGGTCACCCGAAGCCCTCAGTATCCGGCTCTTGAAGAGAGCAATCAAAAGAGTCCGACACCATCTGGTATGCGGTCGGACGTACTGAAGGGTCTGCTAGAGCGAGCAACTATCTCAGAAGAACACCGTACATTAATGTGTACGGTGATTGAAAGGATTTTGTCCGTCGAAAACTGGTTGCATGAAGCCTTTATGAGTCTACTGACGGTCTTTGAAGTACGTGAAATGATATACATTTGGGATGGTACCGCACATTTTGGGTGTACCCTGTGTAGATAGTAGCCCCTGAGACTCTGGTTGTCGTCGAGAACGGCGGCGAATAGAGGATCATAGTTCCAGGTAATAACCAGACCGCCTTTATGTGCAGGTGTCTGAAGCGGCGACTGGATGTGAGATGACGACATCGAGCTTGTTAACAAGCGGCTTGATGAGGCACAGGGTAGGTGATGTTTATAGTGGATGTCACATAGTAAGAGCAGCGTAATGCCAGTATCTTTAATATGTTGTGACTGCAGATGGAGCTGCCACCGTGGAGGCCTTGCGGGCGGAGCTTGCCCGAGCCAAGGAGCAAGCAAGGAGTAGTAATGCGGCCGCTTTGAAGGCGTCCGAAGAGTTGAGAGCCAAAAAGGCCGCTCATAGCGAGGTCAAAGAGAAAATGGCCAAAATGGCTGTGAAGTTAAAAGACACTGCCGACCGCTGACAGTTTCTTGAATAAGAAAACCGGGCGAAGGCTACGGACCTTGAAAAGGCCACAATGGCGACCAAAGACACCCGCTCTGCAATGAGAGTGAAAGAAGGAGGAACTGTGTGAAGCCGAGGACATTGTGGCTGGGAAGCCCTTTATGCTGCGGAGGAAGTTTGGCGATCCGCGGTATGCCCCTCTGGATCGGCTGTGGAGTTCGGCCGACGCATATCTGGACTTAGCGGCGAGCACAGTCGATGCGGCCGAATACTTCCGAGATCAAACAGATCATGAAGTGGACAAGCTGTTCTGGTCGCAATTTAACGTTCCAGAGTGTCCGCCTCCATTGACTGATCAGCTTGCCGAATGGGCCAAACTCAATAGATTGTCTGGACTCGCCATGAGGTCTGTCGTGGATCATCTATGGCCAGAAAGGCCAAAGCCGAACAGCTATTTTAGCTTGGTGCAGCAGTTCCTTGGTGCAGTGGCACGCATTAATGCGATGAAGAGGTCGGCATGCATAGAAGGCTCACAGATGGCCCTTGCCCGTGTCAAAACATACTGGGCAGAGATGGATGCCACTACTATCGCGGCGCAGGGTTCGGCCATAGGCCGAGTGGCGGCCGGGCACTATTTTGAAGAAGTTCTTGAGGGCGCTTGTTCGATAGAGGCCCAGTGCTCGAAGAATGTTATGTTTGAGTGATATGTATTTCTGTTGTAAAAACAATGTTTTATTGAATTTATCAAGGCTATATTTATACTTTTGCCCAAAAGTATTGTGGTGCCTCCTGTGCGGCCGTATATATGTATAGAACCTGAAAGATTGCAGTCGTCGGCTTCAGCCCCCACGCATATAATGCGGGGGTGTTCGTAGAAGACGCGTATTCACACTTAATCCAATGTCTTGGTCCTATTAAGGAGGTGATAGCGCAGCGAACTAGGCAACCAGACTATAATGCTTTAACACTTTCACTTAGCCATAGTAGTTTGACAGTGGGGCTACTATATAGCCCCTGGTGGCTCCGCACTCATCCGGATTCGGGGTGCGTACATGCCTAGCCGGGAAACGGCCCTTCGTTAGCGCAGAGGAATCCTGAAGATTCCAATAGGTCATCGAGTGGTTGACCAGTCTCACGCTATATCATGACAGTCAGTTTTCGGCTTTCTCTACTAAGGTGCTCATCCGGATGAACCAGGGTACAATCGCAGTAGTTCTCCTAGTGCCGCCTTAGCCAATAGAGCGGAACGTAAGGCAGCAAAACACAGGAGCCGGGCAAACCCAACATTTGACCAAAGACATGATTTGGAGTTGATGCATATAAGGCCAAACTCGCGACGCCGAACACTCCCTAAGGTATTCGGTCTTTATGGTGTAAACCGGGTCTAAACAGTACCCATTGTAATAAGACCCTGGTGTCCAGGTACGTGCATTCTTCTGGTGTGGCCACATGCCAAGACGTCAGCATCCTTCTCGATTGTACTGAGAAACGGAGGGATGTAAATCAACAAGAGACAGTAAAAAAGTTTTCCGCAGGGTCTTAATCTACAAAGAATCCTTGGAATGGGTCCCTGCTGCACGTGTGCGCCTGTGTCTTCATTGTGTCGTATCTTGGATGGGTGTAGCATGATGGTCATCTAAAGAGAGGAACTTAATTGCCGTGCGAAAGTTAAGTTATACTAAATAAACAATATATAGTTGAAATTGAGTAAAGGTGAGCCTTATTGCCACTTTTGCGCGCGCTGAGCCCCTTGTATTGTAATAGGGGTATAGCCATCAAACCTGCTTTAATTACGTGTAGCTGCGCCAGACTCGTCTAACTGCGTCCGTGGTCTTAATGACCTGTCAAATGCTTGAGTTGGTGAGGCCGTTTAGTGTGTGGCGGCCAAGGCGGCCGCACCGTCTTCGGCGCGCAAGGAGCGCTCAATATTTCCATTTACTGTAATGATGCCACGTGGACCGGGCATCTTGAGCTTGAGGGAAGCGTAATGCGCTATTGCGTTAAAGCGAGCGAAAGCTTCGCGTGCAAGTAGTGCTTGATAGCCGAATATAACCTCTAGTAGCAGGGAGCCCCTGCAATGAGCCTCCGGGCCTGGCGTTACTCCTTTAAAGGTAGCATTGCTGCGGCAAATATTTGTTGGGTCTATCCCCATTTTGCGGACTGTGTCCTGATATATCAGGTTTAAACTGCTGCCGCTGTCCATCAGGACTCGTGTGAAGTGGTATCCGTCAATTATTGGATCTAATACCAGGGCAGCCCATCCTGCCTGCTAGATACTTGCCGAGTAATCCTGATGGTCGAAGGTGATCGGTTGGGACGACCAGTGGCGGAGCTCCGTGGTGATAGGCCCTGGGGCATGTTTCTCTAAGGGTGCCGCTTTGTTTCTCCCTTTTATCACGTGTAACACGTTGACTGCTTTGACTTCTGGTGGGAATTTCTTCTGTTCCCCTATGCTTTGCTTGCGAGGCTCGTCCTCGTCTTCACTTGGTGTATCCTGCCCCTTGTGTTCGGCGTTGAGCTTGATGGACTGTTTGAAGACCCAACATTCTCTATGGGTATGATTTTTAGGTTTATCAGGGGTGCTATGGATCTGACATCTTTGGTCCAGAATTTTGTTTAGGCTAGACAGTTCGTCTCTGTTGCCTTTGGAGGGTGGCTTCTGCTGGCCTGGCCGAGAGCTTCTAAATCCGGCGTTTATCGCCGTGCTCTTCGGGTTGTCTTCCTTATTCTGGTGCTTATTCTTGCTGCGTCGTTATTTCCCGTTTCCATCCCTGACTTTGGATGTACTTGGGTCACTGGTGCTGCATCTGGCTAACCAGCTGTCCTCGCCCGCGCAACAACGGGTCATGAGGCTTGTTAATGCTGCCATTGTTCTCGGCTTTTCTTGACTGAGGTGTTTGGCAAGCCATTTGTCTCGGACGCTATGCTTGAAAGCTCCTAAGGCTTCGGCGTCCGGACAGTCGACTATTTGGTTCTTTTTAGTGAGGAACCTGTTCCACAGTTTTCGGGCTGACTCACCGGGCTGTTGAGTTATATGACTTAAATCGTCTGCATCCAGTGGTCGGACATATGTCCCTTGAAAATTTGCCCGAAAGGCGTCTTCGAGCTCTTCCCAGCTTCCGATGGAGTTTTCGGGGAGGCTTTTAAGCCAGTGCTGAGCTGGCCCTTTGAGCTTGAGGGGTAAGTACTTGATGGCATGGAGATCATCTCCTCAAGCCATATGGATATGGAGGATGTAGTCCTCAATCCAGACCCCAGGGTCTGTTGTTCCGTCGTATGCCTCTATGTTTACGGGTTTGAATCCCTCTAGAAATTCATGATCCAGCACCTCGTCGATGAAACATAGAGGGTGTGCGGCACCCCTATATTTGGGTGTACCGTGGTGTTCGGATGTTTGTTGTGTTGCATTGTATGTTGGAGTGCGCTTGCGTGGTCCATAGATGGATCTGGTTGCGTCGTCCTTTTGATGTGAGCCCTTACGCAGATCGCATACTGGTTTATGTGCGGCGTCATTTGCCGCTTTATGTTGGCTATGAGGTCGTCTATCCGACCGGATGGCCGTTTTATTTTTTAATTGTGGAGGATCTAAGGCCTCCTCATCAAATTCAGGTAGCAACTTTCGCTTCGGATAGCTCTTGGTGTGGCGATTACTGCCGTACTTCACTGCAGTGTTGAGTACTTTCCTCCATTTGATTTTTAGTGTGTCTTGTGCAGCCTTGAGCCTTTGCTTCTGTTTTTTCAAGCTCCTTTGTCAGGACCCCGATTCTAAGACACATCGATCTAGCCGGTAACACCTCATATCACTTTGCGGCCTCACGCACGGTATCCCACGGGTGTCGCCTTACCATGGCCCGGGACCGTTTGCGCCTTTTGGCTCGCGTATATGACAATGTCGCTAGCATCCATATGACCGAGAACCCGGGCCGACATGGCTAGTCGTGAACCCAAAGCGGCACAGACCTATGGAGACAGGCATACATGATTCACAATGAACATGTCGGTCATCAACGAGTGATTCCGGGCTGTAGCACTGGGCTAACAGGACTCCGGGAATCCCGGGCTGTAGCAGGCTAGACAGGACTCCGGAGATCACCGCGTGACATTTCCCCGAAGGGACATACATAGGGACGAAATGAAACACATGCCGGCCAGTCAAGTGTCCTGAACAGTAGTGCTGGGCTAGCAGGACTCCGGTGAACCGGGCTGTAGCGGACTACTATGGCTCGAGGAGCACTAGACTACATTTCCCCATAAGAAAGGCTGCGAAGGACAAACAACTAGATGGTCGGATCCCACCCATACCAAGCATTTCAATCATACATACAATATGCTCGATATGAGTACATACAACATGGCATCACAACAAAACTCTACAACTCAAGTACTTTATTTAAAGGCTCCAGGGAGCCATACATAACATATCCATACAGGTAGGGGTCACATGACCCGACACTCAAGTCATACAGTCATACAAGCACAAGCGGAAGCAACTAGTCTGAGTACAGACTCTAGAAAGAAAGAAGGCTTCTCGAAGCCTGTCTATCTACATAGGGCCCTCCATGGCCTGGATCACCACCTGGGTGGCTAGTCACTCGTCGACGTCAAGGTCTACGTAAAACCCATCGGAGGGGGCAGTGTTGTCGTCTGAAAACCATAAATAAGCAAACATGAGTACAAAGGTACTCAGCAAGTCTTACATCAGAACCTACTGTACATGCTCATTCTCAAGAAGGTGGTGGGGTTTATGCAGCAAGCCAGCTTTGACTCTTGGCTAAGCTATCCTATGGAATCTTTTAGCAAAATAGTTTTCGCACACGAGTCCACTACTCACCATCACAATACTCCACCGTGGATCCTCCCTCGTATCCTGTGAGGGGGGCCATCCTCGGTACTCACACTTATCTTGAGTCTTTTAGTAGTATCCATTAACTTGTCTATGAACTGTATATGCAATCAAGTAGTCCTTTACCGCGGACGCGGCTATTCGAATAGTTTCATACCCTGCAGGGGTGTACTTCGTCACACATGTTTCCACCACTTAGCGTCTGCACACGAAATGTGCTCGGCAGACTTCAAGCGAAAACCGACGTGGGTGTAGACCACGACCTGACTAACCTCAGAAGTCTCTAGTCCAGGGTCATCGCCTATTCAGGTTCCATCCGCAAGGAAATCCGGCCGGGGTGTCCTCAACGGCCCCGAACGATGTGAACAGGGTTCCCGAGACACCAAACGGGTGACTCGGTACACCGTGCCACGGTGTATCTACCGCAACATAGCCCACCCCTAGGGTCAGCGCTACGCACGGCCGCCAACACATATCCTACAAACACCAGAAACTAGTTGCAACTCCTGGACTGAGGCGAGAGGGGTCGGTAAGCCGAGCGGGGTCATATTTCAGGGCCCAATGTGTGGTAGTAGCTGAATCTTAATTCACGCATACAGAACTCAGTTCTTAGGGACGGCTTCAATGAAACAACCCACCATGTACTCCTACATGGCCTCTCATTGATACCTTTACCAAAACATGTTCAACACATCTCATATATTACTGCCACAAGCATTTCACTCTAGCCCATCACCCAGATGAACCAGACCTGACACAACTCTAAGCATAGCAGGCATAGCAAGGTAGGAATCACAAAACATGGCTCAATCAACTCCTACACATGCTAGAGGGTCTCATCTAGTTACTGTGGCAATGACAGGTCATGCAGAGGATAAGGGTTCAACTACCGTAGCACACAGCAGTTTGAATTGTGTTGTCTTAATGCAGTAAACAAGAGCAGGAGCGAGAACATGGGTTGTATCGGAATGATCAATGGTTGCTTGCCTGATGGAGTGGTAACGGGATACTGCCCTTCAGTTGGATACTCGTGAATATCCTCGGAGGCAGAACCTACCACCAAGAACACAACCGAGCACAATCAACACATGATGATATGCAACAATATGATGCATGCTATGACACGGCAATATGGATGTGTCTTGAGCTAATGCAACTAGCTATGATTTAAATGGAGTTGGTTTGAGTACAAGATTCAAATTCCAACCCCATATATGATTATTTAAATGCCCTTTATTTGTTTTGTCCAAAACAGGGGACAAACATTGTTCAAACATGCATGAAAATGGTACAGATGGATTCCTTGAATTTTTCTGATAATTTTACATATATAATTTATCTCATTTGGAGTTATGGTTGAATTTCTATGATTTTTCAAAGTTTTGGGTATTTCTGGAATTTCCTGAATTATTTTTAAACTAGAAAATGGTTTACTGCGTCAGCCTTGCGTCAGCATGACATCAGCAAGTCAAAGGCGCCAGCCAGGTCAAACCTGACTGGTGGGGCCCCCTGGTCAGTGTCTCTGTGCACTAACCGCGCTTAGTTAGCCTAATTAACAGGCGGGGCCCACTAGTCAGTGACTATACTAATTAACTAATCTATTTAGTTAGCACTAACAGGGTAATTAGCCGGGCGGGGCCCGCATGTTAGTGAGAGAGGGGGGGAGTCAACCCACGTCAGCAGGTCAAACCTCCCCGGTCAGTGGGTCAAAGCCTGCCGGCGTTTAGCCGCCGGCGAGGCCAGACGCGGTGGCGCGCTGCGGAAATCGCCCACGGGGCACCATTTGGGGCGTGGAGAGCATCTACGAGCTCCTGGGAACGAGCCGCAGCTCTTGGTGGTGGTGGTGGAGCTCGGGGTGGCCGGAGACGTCGCCGGCGACGACTTTGGCGGTCGCCGGAGTCGGGCGAAAGTGAACCCGTGGCTGTAAGGCATGGCGAGGTGCGTGGAGTAGTGCGTTGAGTTCCTGGTGATGCGGTGAAGTGTTTGAACAGGGTGGCGTGGCCAGAATTTGGCCAGAGCCACGTCGGCGTCGAGCTCCGCGGCGGTGTGTGCGGGTGAGCTTCGTGCAGTTGCTACGGTGCACGAGGAAGCAAACGGAGAGGATGGAGAGGTAGCTGAGCTCACGGCGGTCTCGTAGAGCTAGACGGCGCGGTCGGGGACGAGCTGGTGCGGCGGCGACGGCGAAGGGGATCTCCGGCAGTGCTCGGTGAAGACGAGGTCGAAGAGGACGATGCAGAGCGTGTGAGCGCTCGGGGCTCGGGCTGTTCGACGAAGTCGACGACGGCGGAGTTGTTGGACACGGTGGCTCGGTACAGGGGCGATGGTGGACGCGGTTTCACGGTGGCGCGAGCACGGCAGCGTCGGCCATGGTGGAGGGAGAGCGAAGGAGAGGAGCCAGAGGGGCGTGCGGGTGTCTGCGAGGTCGGGGAGAGAGCGGGGGGTTCGTCCCGCGTCGACAGCGCGACGAGGGGACGGCGAGGCGGCGGCAGCTGCGTGGCGTGCATGCGGGTGCTCGGCGTCGAGCACCTGGCTGCCTGCCTGGCGAGGACGAAGCAGCTGGCTGGCATGGGCCAGCACAGTGCTGGGCCGCCAGGTGGGCCGGCTACTGGGCTGCGGCCAGGTTAGTCCAGGTGAGCCTCTGTTCTTTCTCTCTAATTTATTCTGTTTTCTATTTTTGCTATTCTGTTTTGATTTAGTTTAAATACTAAATCATTTTATAAAATCCTGAAAATATTTATGGACACTTTCTGAAATATTTCAGTGGCCCAAAAATAATTCCAACATTATTTGAGCATTTGAATTATTTAATAGTATTTAAATGCCCAAATTCAAATATTTATGAATTAAATCAATGCCCCTTTTGTTGACCTAAAAATATATGCACCATTTTTCCCAAGGGTTCTAACCCAAGGCAAAGAAGGTGAACATATCTGAAGGGCATTTCAGGTTCATTGAATTTATTTTTAGTAAACCCTAGTTGATTTCAGGGGGGTGCTGGGGGATCTGCTTTCCCCATTTCCATTTTTGATGAAAGTAGACATGATGCACACTCTAATGCATAACCTAGCTAGGGTGTGACAACTCACCCCCACTCAATAGAATCTCGTCCCGAGATTTAGGATCATCTGGGAAGAAGGCGGGGTACTCGAGTCGAAGACGATCCTCCCTTTCCCAAGTGGCTTCTTCCTCGGAATGGTGTGACCATTGAACCTTGAGAAACTTGATATTATGACGTCGAGTGGTACGCTCGGCTTGATCAAGGATACGAACGGGGTATTCCCGATAAGAGAGGTTATCTTGTAGATCAAGCGTTTCGTGGTCCACTCCACGGATAGGATCCGCGAAGCAACGCCTGAGTTGCAAAACGTGGAAGACGTCGTGAACTCTGGAAAGATGCGGAGGTAGTTCCAATTGGTAGGAAACTTCTCCTCGTTTGGCAAGAATGGGAAAGGGTCCAATGTAACGAGGAGCCAATTTGCCTTTGATACCGAAGCGATGGGTTCCCTTTAACGGGGTAACCCGAAGGTAAGCTTTCTCGTCAATTTCAAATGTCATAGGCTTATGCTTACGATCATATTGACTCTTTTGGCGAGATTGGGCTGTTTTCAATTTCTCACGAATAACGCGAACCTGCTCTTCTGCTTCCTGAATCATATCCGGGCCAAAGAGTTGTCTTTCCCCGGTTTCTGACCAGTTAAGAGGCGTTCGACATTTTCGTCCATAGAGAACTTCGAAGGGAGCCTTGCCCAAACTAGCTTGATAGCTATTGTTATAGGCAAACTCCGCGAATGGAAGGCATTTCTCCCAACTCATTCCGAACGAGATAACAGAAGCTCGGAGCATATCTTCCAGAATTTGATTTACTCGCTCTACTTGACCACTTGATTGAGGATGGAAGGCGGTGCTAAAGGAGAGATGAGTTCCCATAGCATTTTGGAAACTTTCCCAAAATCGAGAGGTGAAGAGACTTCCACGGTCTGAGTTAATTTCCAATGGGACACCATGAAGAGACACTATTCGGGAGATGTATAAGTCAGCTAGCTGGCTAGCGGTGATACTCTCACGAACAGGTAGAAAATGGGCTACTTTGGAAAGACGGTCGATCACGACGAAGATGGCATTATTTCCCCTCTTGGTCCTGGGAAACCCAGTGATGAAATCCATACTGATTTTGTCCCATTTCCATTCAGGAATAGCCAAAGGTTGAAGGGTGCCAGCAGGCCGTTGATGCTCTGCTTTAACACGACGACAAATGTCGCAATTAGCAATGTACTGAGCAATTTCCCTCTTCATCCTAGTCCACCAAAACCTCTGGCGTAGGTCTTGATACATTTTAGTACTACCGGGATGAATGGTGAGAGGGGATTCATGAGCTTCCTTAAGGATCATCTGGCGTAGATGTTGGTTCTTGGGAACCACCAGGCGGTTCTCAAAGAAGACAGCACCTTGCTCATCCATGGAAAAACATTTAGCTACTCCGTTAGCAATGTTTTCCTTAATCCGGGATATGCCCCTATCACGCTTTTGGGCAGCTATGATTTGATCCATAAGGGTAGGTTTAGCCACCAGGGTAGATAGGAATCCTTGAGGAACAATGTGAAGATTAAGCTTGCGGAATTCCTCATGGAGAAGTGGTTGACTTTGTTGTAACATCAGGTTGTTACAGTAGGACTTACGACTTAATGCATCAGCCATGACATTGGCCTTGCCAGGGGTGTAAGTTATTCCTAAGTCGTAATCCGAGATCAACTCGACCCAACGTCTTTGCCTGAGATTCAAATCTGGTTGGGTGAAGATATATTTCAAGCTTTGGTGATCAGTGAAGATCTCGCAACGATTACCGAGGAGGTAATATCGCCAGGTTTTGAGTGCATGGACTACAGCTGCAAGCTCTAGATCATGTGTGGGATAATTTTCCTCATGTGGGTGTAATTGCCGTGAAGCATAGGCAATTACCTGACGATCTTGCATGAGTATGCAACCTAGTCCTTGTCGCGAGGCGTCGCAATAGATAATAAAGTCCTTGGAGAAATCTGGTGGTACCAGTACGGGAGCAGATGTCAGGCGTCTTTTCAGTTCCTGAAAACTGAACTCGCACTGTGGAGTCCACTCGAACTTTTTATCTTTCTTGAGGAGTTCAGTTAGAGGTTTAGCAACCTTGGAGAAATTCTCGACGAAGCGGCGGCAATAGCTCGCTAGGCCAAGGAAACTCCGAACTTGCTTGACCGAAACAGGTGGAGTCCAATCAAGGACAGCTTGAACTCGCTCGGGATTGACAGCAATACCCTTACCAGAGATTACATGGCCTAGATAGGTCACTTCTGACAACCAAAATTCACACTTGGAGAATTTGGCATAAAGGCGATGCTCTCGAAGTTTCATCAATACCAGCCTTAGATGTTCGGCATGTTCCTCTTCATTCTTGGAGTAGATGAGTATGTCATCGAGGTATACTACGACGAATTTGTCCAAGTACTCCATGAAAACCGAGTTCATTAACCGGGAGAAAGTGGACGGGGCATTGGTTAAACCGAAGGACATGACGGTGTACTCGTATTGGCCATAATGAGTAACAAAAGCTGTTTTGGGAATGTCCCCGTTTCTGATTTTGATTTGATGGTAGCCCAACCTCAAATCCATCTTGGAGAAGACTGAGGATCCAGCGAGCTGATCATACAGGTCGTTGATCCTGGGAAGCGGGTATTTGTTCTTGATGGTGACCAGATTGACAGGTCGGTAATCCACAACCATTCGATCCGTTCCATCCTTCTTCTTGACGAAGAGGACGGGGCAAGCCCAAGGAGAGGAGCTAGGACGGATGAACCCTTTGTTCAAGGACTCATCGAGTTGGTTCTTAAGCTCGGCTAGTTCTAAGGGTGCCATCTTGTAGGGTCTTCTAGCAATTGGAACAGTTCCCGGAACAAGGTCTATCACAAACTCGACATCCCGGTCAGGTGGAACACCTGGCAGTTCTTCCGGAAACACATCCGGGAAGTCTCGGACTACCGGAACGTCCTCAAGGTCTGGAAGAGGGTTGGCATTGAGAGAGTAAAGTTGGCGCTTGGCCACTCGAGTTAAGACATTAACTGTCTTGCCCGAGGGATGAGTAAGTTGAACGGTTCTAGTGGCACAATCGATCTTGGCATAATGAGCCGACATCCAGTCCATACCCAAGATGATGTTTATGTCGGAGGACTTGAGAGCTATTAAAGATGTGAGGAAAACAAGCCTATCGACAAGAATTTCGTTCCCATGGCTTACCCTAGAAGTTTGCCATTTGGAACCCGGAGTTTGAATTACCATGGAAGTGGGCATGTCACAGAATGTCGTGTTATGCAACCGAGCATAATTCTCGGATATGAATGAATGAGATGCTCCAGTATCGAAAAGAACAGATGCCGGATGGCAGTTAACAAGGAGCGTACCAAGGACGACGTTGGGATCCTCATGAGCCTCTTCGGCTGAAACATAGTTGAAATGGCCACGTGCAGTAGTGGCCGGCTTGGCGTAGAAAGTCTTTCCCGCGGGCTTACCACGGCCAACGGACTTTCCAGCTTGATTGGGGTTGTTCTGGGGACACTCTCGACTATAGTGACCTGGTTCTCCACACTTGAAGCATGTTACCACAGTGGGGCGTGGAGCAACATTAGCAGCGGGGCCACCATAGGGCTTGGGCGGTGCAAATTGTTGGTTGGGACGAGGCGCCTCAAAGGATGGCCTCGGGGTGAATCTGGGTGGCAGTGCGGTGCTTGGAATCCACACCCGGCGCTTCTGAGCTCCAGAGCCGGATGAAGACCCAAAATCACGAGAGTGCTTGCGTGAAGCGTCATAATCAGTCTGGCCTGTCTCAGCACTGATAGCTTTATTGACCAGCTTCTAGAAGGATGTGCACTCGTGCAGATGGAGATCGCGCCGAAGCTCAGGGCTAAGTCCCTTGCGGAACCTTGCCTGCTTCTTGGCGTCAGTAGAAACCTCTTCAGGAGCATAGCGTGCCAGGTTCCCAAATTCTCGGCTATATGCATCCACAGTCAACCTTCCTTGGGTGAAGTTGCAGAACTCCTCCCTCTTGCGATCCATGAGACCTTCCGGAATGTGATGCTCACGGAAAGCCTCGCTGAACTCAGCCCAGGTAGTCATTTGGCCGACCGGGCGCATAGCTTCGTAGTTTTCCCACCAATGGCTAGCGGGGCCCTCGAGATGATAAGCAGCATAGGTAACCTTGTCGGCTTCAGCTACGTTGGCAGAACGTAGCTTGTGGGTGATGCTGCGAAGCCAATCATCCGCGTCGAGGGGCTCGACGGAATGGTTAAACTTTGGTGGGTACAGCTTGATAAAGTCGTTGATTGACACCAAGTCATTTCGTGGGTGGCGTGCAGTGTTCTGCTCAATCCGCTCCAACAGGCGGTTGGTCTCACGCTTGTTCCTTTCCGCCTCCAGCATCACTTCGGCCAGGGAAGGCGGGTGAGGCAAATTTTCACTTCTAGCTGCATTGGCTTCCCCCTGCTCCGGGGCAGCAGGGTTTCCGCGGGTGTTGACCATCCTAGAAGGAAACAAGACAACGGTTTAGACAAGGATGACTCAAACTTAACAGGGAAGTGCAGAATGTAAAGGATAACGCGGAATGCAGAGATGCTCATTCGTATGCCATGGTAATATAAAACTGCCATATATACACCAACGGTCATACTCGTCATACATAGTTTAGTACAAGCCCATGCTACAGTACAACTATGAAGGTAGACGTTACATCTCATCGGAGGCATTCCGAGTCCCTATACATTATTTGTCTACACCTTCGGAATCGATTACACACCAAGTCGTATTCCACAAGTCACACAGGACAGTGGAGATACAACTACTACAATACTAGTGGTACTACTACTAACTCAGATAACTCCGTAGTAGTCCTCATAGAAGTCACCTCCATAGCCTGGAAGTTCAACGTGATCATCCGAAAACAGACGGTCCTGAGGAGCCTGTGGACCATAGGGGCTAGGATAAGGTCTTGGACCAACAAACGGTGGCCTGCGGGGACCAAGGGGTGGGGTGATGCCTCCCACATCACGCCAATCCACCATGTCTGGCAGGGCTGCTCTCACAGGATACAGATCCCTGGTATCCATACATCCAGATGTGGCCCAATGATCAGCACGGGTATTAAAGAGCTCCAGCCTCAAGGCCCGATTCTCTCGGTCCTTATCTTCGAGCATCTCAGCGGTGGTACGAGTTAATGAGTCCTCCTGAGTGGAGTCAGCATAGATAGCCTGAAGATACCCCTGCGCTCCCGGAAGTGAAGCTGGCATGTAACGGAAGTCAGTGTTCCAAAGCAGGCCAGTCCGGACTCGCAAGATGGTCATCATGGAATAGGCAGCATCCTGCACAGCCATCTCAATGGTAACTCCGAGTCCATAGGAACAGTGAAGGGGCTCGGTAGATCCAAGATAGGAAGGAAATATCCTGACGGTGCATAAATACTGGCTTTGATTAAAGTCGCGGAACTGCTCTTCAACAGTGTATTCGGGATACCAACGGTATCCTGTCTCGATCATGACCCGGACCAACATAGCAGTATGACCGGGCACGTCGAGGCACCTGGTCAGGCGAACCACTTGATTTTGAGACTGGTTGGCCATCTGAAAGCACAGCCACAAGACAAAGACATCAGAATTCCTAGGGAAAATTGGGTAGCATAACGGCTGTAAATGCTCAGAAAAAGATTTGAGACATCCACAACAGTTCACAATACCGCTCAACAGCATCATATCAAGGTTCTGATTCAAATAGCCACGTACTAAAATAGTAGAAACTGGACTGAAACTCGTAGCAATAATCCTATGAACTACTACGGATTAGTAACACGTGAACCTGATAGAAGAAGAGAGCCTAGTCCTTAACCCATGTTGAATGAGAAGAGAATGACTCAGATCAGAAGCATAGGGTAAAGGAGTAAAAAGAACCTTATGTTCCCTCCCACAATCAATTCCCTTACATATAACTAAAGCATTTCTAGACTCGACATCGACCAGTTTGGCTGAACGAACCTACAGGCAGTCCGGCTCTGATGCCAACGCTGTCAGGACCCCGATTCTAAGACACATCGATCTAGCCGATAACACCTCATATCACTTTGCGGCCTCACGCACGGTATCCCACGGGTGTCGCCTTACCATGGCCCGGGACCGTTTGCGCCTTTTGGCTCGCGTATATGACAATGTCGCTAGCATCCATATGACCGAGAACCCGGGCCGACATGGCTAGTCGTGAACCCAAAGCGGCACAGACCTATGGAGACAGGCATACATGATTCACAACGAACATGTCGGTCATCAACGAGTGATTCCGGGCTGTAGCACTGGGCTAACAGGACTCCGGGAATCCCGGGCTGTAGCAGGCTAGACAGGACTCCGGAGATCACCGCGTGACATTTCCCCGAAGGGACAGACATAGGGACGAAATGAAACACATGCCGGCCAGTCAAGTGTCCTGAACAGTAGTGCTGGGCTAGCAGGACTCCGGTGAACCGGGCTGTAGCGGACTACTATGGCTCGAGGAGCACTAGACTACATTTTCCCATAAGAAAGGCTGCGAAGGACAAACAACTAGATGGTCGGATCCCACCCATACCAAGCATTTCAATCATACATACAATATGCTCGATATGAGTACATACAACATGGCATCACAACAAAACTCTACAACTCAAGTACTTTATTTAAAGGCTCCAGGGAGCCATACATAACATATCCGTACAGGTAGGGGTCACATGACCCGACACTCAAGTCATACAGTCATACAAGCACAAGCGGAAGCAACTAGTCTGAGTACAGACTCTAGAAAGAAAGAAGGCTTCTCAAAGCCTGTCTATCTACATAGGGCCCTCCATGGCCTGGATCACCACCTGGGTGGCTAGTCACTCGTCGACGTCAAGGTCTACGTAAAACCCATCGGAGGGGGCAGTGTTGTCGTCTGAAAACCATAAATAAGCAAACATGAGTACAAAGGTACTCAGCAAGTCTTACATCAGAACCTACTATACATGCTCATTCTCAAGAAGGTGGTGGGGTTTATGCAGCAAGCCAGCTTTGACTCTTGGCTAAGCTATCCTACGGAATCTTTTAGCAAAATAGTTTTCGCACACGAGTCCACTACTCACCATCACAATACTCCACCGTGGATCCTCCCTCGTATCCTGTGAGGGGGGCCATCCTCGGTACTCACACTTATCTTGAGTCTTTTAGTAGTATCCATTAACTTGTATATGAACTGTATATGCAATCAAGTAGTCCTTTAACGCGGACGTGGCTATTCGAATAGTTTCATACCCTGCAGGGGTGTACTTCGTCACACATGTTTCCACCACTTAGCGTCTGCACACGAAATGTGCTCGGCAGACTTCAAGCGAAAACCGACGTGGGTGTAGACCACGACCTGACTAACCTCACAAGTTAATGCAACTAGCTATGATTTAAATGGAGTTGGTTTGAGTACAAGATTCAAATTCCAACCCCATATATGATTATTTAAATGCCCTTTATTTGTTTTGTCCAAAACAGGGGACAAACATTGTTCAAACATGCATGAAAATGGTACAGATGGATTCCTTGAATTTTTCTGATAATTTTACATATATAATTTATCTCATTTGGAGTTATGGTTGAATTTCTATGATTTTTCAAAGTTTTGGGTATTTCTGGAATTTCCTGAATTATTTTTAACCTAGAAAATGGTTTACTGCGTCAGCCTTGCGTCAGCACGACATCAGCAAGTCAAAGGCGCCAGCCAGGTCAAACCTGACTGGTGGGGCCCCCTGGTCAGTGTCTCTGTGCACTAACCACGCTTAGTTAGCCTAATTAACAGGCGGGGCCCACTAGTCAGTGACTATACTAATTAACTAATCTATTTAGTTAGCACTAACAGGGTAATTAGCCGGGCGGGGCCCGCATGTTAGTGAGAGAGGGGGGGGAGTCAACCCACGTCAGCAGGTCAAACCTCCCCGGTCAGTGGGTCAAAGCCTGCCGGCGTTTAGCCGCCGGCGAGGCCAGACGCGGTGGCGCGCTGCGGAAATCGCCCACGGGGCACCATTTGGGGCGTGGAGAGCATCTACGAGCTCCTGGGAACGAGCCGCAGCTCTTGGTGGTGGTGGTGGAGCTCGGGGTGGCCGGAGACGTCGCCGGCGACGACTTTGGCGGTCGCCGGAGTCGGGCGAAAGTGAACCCGTGGCTGTAAGGCATGGCGAGGTGCGTGGAGTAGTGCGTTGAGTTCCTGGTGATGCGGTGAAGTGTTTGAACAGGGTGGCGTGGCCAGAATTTGGCTGGAGCCACGTCGGCGACGAGCTCCGCGGCGGTGTGTGCGGGTGAGCTTCGTGCAGTTGCTACGGTGCACGAGGAAGCAAACGGAGAGGATGGAGAGGTAGCTGAGCTCACGGCGGTCTTGTAGAGCTAGACGGCGCGGTCGGGGATGAGCTGGTGCGGCGGCGACGGCGAAGGGGATCTCCGGCAGTGCTCGGTGAAGACGAGGTCGAAGAGGACGATGCAGAGCGTGTGAGCGCTCGGGGCTCGGGCTGTTCGACGAAGTCGACGACGGCGGAGTTGTTGGACACGGTGGCTCGGTACAGGGGCGATGGTGGACGCGGTTTCACGGTGGCGCGAGCATGGCAGCGTCGGCCATGGTGGAGGGAGAGCGAAGGAGAGGAGCCAGAGGGGCGTGCGGGTGTCTGCGAGGTCGGGGAGAGAGCGGGGGGTTCGTCCCGCGTCGACAGCGCGACGAGGGGACGGCGAGGCGGCGGCAGCTGCGTGGCGTGCATGCGGGTGCTCGGCGTCGAGCACCTGGCTGCCTGCCTGGCGAGGACGAAGCAGCTGGCTGGCATGGGCCAGCACACTGCTGGGCCGCCAGGTGGGCCGGCTACTGGGCTGCGGCCAGGTTAGTCCAGGTGAGCCTCTGTTCTTTCTCTCTAATTTATTCTGTTTTCTATTTTTGCTATTCTGTTTTGATTTAGTTTAAATACTAAATCATTTTATAAAATCCTGAAAATATTTATGGACACTTTCTGAAATATTTCAGTGGCCCAAAAATAATTCCAACATTATTTGAGCATTTGAATTATTTAATAGTATTTAAATGCCCAAATTCAAATATTTATGAATTAAATCAATGCCCCTTTTGTTGACCTAAAAATATATGCACCATTTTTCCCAAGGGTTCTAACCCAAGGCAAAGAAGGTGAACATATCTGAAGGGCATTTCAGGTTCATTGAATTTATTTTTAGTAAACCCTAGTTGATTTCAGGGGGGGTGCTGGGGGTTCTGCTTTCCCCATTTCCATTTCTGATGAAAGTAGACATGATGCACACTCTAATGCATAACCTAGATAGGGTGTGACATCCTTGCCGTGGCAACAAGCCTTTGGTGGGCATTATGTTGCTCCTGACGCCTGTCCGGTGTGGTGCCGTCCAGACTGTTATCTTCGACGGAGTCAGGTTGTTCGGTTTGATTCCCCGTGTTGTCCTGGTCGGGCAATTGGTCACCCTGCTCTATCGCTGGGTCTATATGATCATTATTTCTGCCGAGGCGGGATTTGGAGTGGCGTTTACGCTTCCGCTTTGACTGCTTCTCGAGGGAACAACCCTTCGCTGCATCCTTCCGTTCCTCATCGTTGTTTTGTTTGGGTGTGTCCACCATGTATATGTCATGTGATGAAGTGGGCGTCCAGTGCCCTGCGGGCAGTGGTTCCTATTTGTCTCCTGCATCGTCATCCATACCGTCGATGTCTTCGGAGTCGAAGCCGAGCATGTCGGTTAAGTCATCGACAGTGGCTACAAAGTGGGTGGTGGGTGGGCAGCGAATTTCTTCATCATCCACATCCCAATCCTGCCGGACATAGTTCAGCCAGGATCCTCCTAACAAGGAGAGAGAGCTTAATGAGTTCAGTATGTCGCCGAAGGGCGAGTGCTGAAAAATATCCGCGGAGGTAAACTCCATGATCGGCGCCCAATCGGATTCGATAGGAACGGGCGCAGGCGGTTCGGAGTCCGTGGCCGGAGTAGGATCCGGCAGTTTGGCAACACGGCTCACATGAAGGGTAAGGTCGATATTCGGCTTGATCGCCGCTGAGGATACGGCCTCCATGACGGGGTCTATCCACCCGTCCATGGATGGCGCAACTGGCTCCGAATTGAGGCTCGGAGCGGCTACCGGTGCGATCTCCTGAATACGGTCCGATGGTAGAGCTAAATCGTACTCATCGTGACCGCGTGGCGCACAAGGCAGGGGCTCGAATCCGTCGAAGATCAAGTCTCCGCGGATATCGGCCATGTAATTTAAGCTTCCAAACCTGACCTGGTGGCTAGGGGCCTAACTTTCGATCTGCTCCAGATGGCCAAGCGAGTTGGCCGCAGTGCGAAGCCGCCGAACACAAAGATCTGTCCGGGGAGAAAAGTCTCACCCTGGACTGCATCGCTATCGATGATAGTAGGAGCCATCAAGCCTAACGACGACGACACAGAGGAACTCTCAATGAAAGCACCAATGTCGGTGTCAATCGGCGGATCTCGGGTAGGGGGTCCCAAACTATGCATCTAAGGCGGATGGTAACAGGAGGCAGGGGACACAATGTTTTACCCAGGTTCGGGCCCTCTTGATGGAGGTAAAACCCTACGTCCTGCTTGATTTATTCTTGATGATATGAGTATTACAAGAGTTGATCTACCACGAGATCGGAGAGGCTAAACCCTAGAAGCTAGCCAATGGTATGATTGTATGTTGTCCTATGGACTAAAACCCTTCGGTTTATATAGACACCAGAGGGGGCTAGGGTTACACAAGGTCGGTTACAAAGGAGGAGATATCCATATCTGTACTGCCTAGCTTGCCTTCCACGCCAAGTACATTCCTATCTGGACACGGGACGAAGTCTTCAATCTTGTATCTTCATAGTCCAACAGTCCGGCCAAAGGATATAGTCCGGCTGTCCAGAGACCCCCTAATCCAGGACTCCCTCACCTGTGTTGTCGTAGAAGTGTTCCATGACATTACCAAAATTATCATCACGGAAGTGTCCACTTCCATGACGATAAATTGCGTGTCCCAGAAGTGCTTTCGTTAAGGGTGACCGACACGTGGCATCCACCGTAACGGAACGCCGTTAAGCTATCGGGTCGGGTTTTGGATCCGATAACCCGTTAACAGCCCCGACCAATGGGAAATTTCCACGTGTAAAATTCTTATTGGCCGGACGAAACACGTGTCAGCTCGTAAGTGGGTCAGATAGGCGCCTATGATACGTCGACACGTGGCATGGCCTAACAGAGGCCCATTCCTGTGAAAAGGCCGGCCTGTTTGACTTGGTCAAAAGGTGGCGGGCCGGCACATGGAAAGCCTGTTAATGGCATGTTCTCATATAGCCCATTTATAGCCCGCTAACCCAAGGCCCGTTACGCCCTATCCGAATTAGGCCAGTAGCGTCATCTGGGCCATCCAATATGATTCCAGCCCGTTTTCACTTCTGGCCCATGTATGGCCCATGACGTCTTTCGGCCCAAATGAGGCCCTATGTAACTCTTGGCCTATTAACGGCCCGTGGTGAAACTAGCCCGTAATGAACAGTGTATCACTTTACACCCATTAATGGCCCGTGGTGAAACTGGCCCGTAATGAACAGTGTATCACTTTATACCCATTAACGGCCCGTAATTCTGTTGGGCCGTTTCCAACCCATGTTATCTTTCGGCCTTCTCAGAGCCCATTTATTGTTGGCTCATTTCCAGCATTCGTTTACTTATGGCCCGTTACTGCTTGTGGGCCAAATTCAGCCCGTGGTTATAGTCGGCCCGTTTGTGGTCCGTTAATACGTTGGGCCGTTTTCATAGCGTCATCAAATACGGCCTATTAACGATGGCGTGTTACGATCGGCCCATGAACGGACGATTCCAACTCTAGCCCATTTACGACCATAATGCGGTCTGTTATTGGCCCATGTTGGCCAATCGATCATACGGCCCGTATAAGGCCCATTGATGATACGGCCCATAGAAGGCCCATTATTTCTACGGCCCATAGAAGGCCTACTGTTTCTACGGCCCGTAGAAGGCCCACTGTTTCTACGGCCCGTAGGAGGCCAGTGTCACTACAGTAAATATTAGCCCATGGTTATTGTGGCCTAGTTTTAAAAAATAGGTTATTGCAGCCACTAGTTAACCGCGGAAAAAGAACTGCAATGACTACAAGCAAACAAATAAACAAGACAACAAGGAAATAAATAAGCAAGCAACTAACGCTAGGCTATCACGGCTATTACACATATTACATCCACTGGGCATCAAAGTTCGCCACCAGTGCAAATTTAGGGAACAAAGCAGCATATCATATACACTAGCCGTCAAAATTGGCCACCAGTGCAAATAAACGTGGCAGAAAAACAAGAGCATAACTGAAACAACTTCAGAAGAGCTCAAGAAACGTTATCCTGGTTATCCACCATGCTGGCAATAAGCTTAGCAAGCTGATTAGCTTTGTCTTGTTTGGCCCTAAAATCCTCCAACGCTTGTTATTGCACCAGAAAGTATGCATCTGAATGCTCCAGGGACTTCTGCAGTCCTTCCGCTTCTTGTCACAGCACAGCTGATCGATGTCTTTCAACTTGTAGTTGAGACTCAAGAAACCTAACTGATTCAGATAGTGAGTTTGAATAGCTTGTGCAAGCGGTAGTGGCCAGTAACTCTAACACTAAACCAAGACAGGATGTGTCACTATCCTGAACCTTATCTGCATTACTTCCTTTACCATTGCTTAATAAGGCACTCTTCCCCAATATTCTGTCAGCATTCTAAAAGAAGAAACAAGCAGACACATAACAAGTTTAGCATGTATTAGTATATGAAACTCATTTCAGTGAACCAGTTCATTAGTAAGGTGGACAGGATTAAACTACCAAGTCTTCTATTGCCAGGTACTAGTACATAATAAAAGCATCAAACAAACATATATCTATGTCCTATGGTAGCAATGGAATCTTAAATTAGAACAGTTGTTCTTCAGGTTTAGGCACTTGTTCTACATGAACAGAGTACAGTAAGACGCAAGAATATAATACTTAAAATAGAAAATGAGCTCATAGACCTTACCACATTCTTGGTTCGGGACCAGTACAGAACAAGGCGTTCCCATTCATCGTCCAGTAAATGTGTCTCAGGAGAACGAAGGGAATTTGATAAGTTTCTTTGCCAGTGAAGTACGTTTTCTTCAGGTAATTCTGATACTGCCACCAAGCATTCTTGAAGATAGCAGAGGTATTAGCACAGGTTACCTCATCCTGAGTTTCCAAATAGGTCCTTCTCTATAGAGAAAAATGGGAAAATTTGTTGTATTATAACCATCATGGAGGTAGGATGTATGGGACGAAGCAAAGTAATTGCCATGAATAACATTACTTACACATAACTCCTGGACAAACACCTGCAACTGGCATTTTCCTTCATCTTCAGTATAATATTTCCAAGATGGGAAGATACGCACATATGATTTAACAACATCAAATGCGATAGATGCTAAACTATGACTAGCTGGTTGTGCTTCCTCCACAAGAATAGGCGTACTAACTGGTGGAGTTAGGGTTTGCCGTGATAGTACTGGCCCTTTGGGCACTGGAGCTGCCTTACTAACTGCTCTTGTTTGGGAGCTCTGTGGTGGAGATGGTGTTGTGTCAACAGGAACTGGGTTACTATCGGCTAGGGTTGGGGTTAGATTGGGTGAAGCTGGTTCTCTGTCCATCGTAGTAGGGGTACAATCTGCGAGAGTTTGGGTTATGTGTGGTAGGGCTGGTTCTTGTGCATGTACAACCGGGGTGCTATCTCCACCAAGAGGTAGCACTGTTTTATTTGAAGACCGTGTTTTTAGTCCGCTAGATTCTGGCATCACCCGCTCCAATTCAAATGGCAGATAAACAGGAAACATAGTTGAATGTACAGACATTGTATGAGAGACAGATGCAATAGATAGTGTGAAAAAAAGAGGGCATGAAATAGTTGACATGTATATTGTTTAACTAAAACGGATAGCATGACATAATTTCACATATATGATGTCTATCTAAACTGGATAGCATAGCACAACATAATTCAAAGATATGATGAATAACTAAACAGGATTGCATGACATAATTCACCTACATGTTATCTAAGTAATCAGGATCGCATCATTTAATTCACATATGTGATTTATATGCTAAACAGAGGGCATTCGATATGATGTCTGAACTAAGAACATGGTGTTGAATATTGTGTATATGATGTCTAAACTATGCAATGCAAGACACCGTATGCATGATATGAGCAGTATAACCGTGCCAAGTTAGAGCATACACCTCAGTGGGGGAATAGGACTGGTCATCTATCTCTGAATCCATCTTTGAGGAGCTATCAGGACCCAACAAGAGATCTGCTTCGACAGGAAGCACTGTCTACTGTGAAGGCCTTGTTTTCACTCCAGATTTTTCCATCTCCCACCCAAATGGCTGATTCACAGGAAGAGTAGTTTAATGTACAAAAATTGTCGACAAATGGAAATGTAATGAAGAAAAGGATGGGCAAGATATCATTCAAATATATGATGCCTGGTTAAATAGGATGGCATTGCACATTTCACATATATTATGGCTGGCTAAAAGACATGAGACTGCATAATTCCCATATATGATATAGAAACTAAACAGGTGGCATTATAGAACATGTCTAAACTAAGCAGATGACATATATGATGTCAAAAGTAGGCACTGCAAGGCAACATATGCATGATATGACCAACATCATCATGCCAAGGTAGAGCAAACACCTTGGGGGTAAATAGGAGTGGTCAGCGGCGTCGAATCCGCCTCAGAACAGATATCTTCCTCTGGATTACAATCTGGAGAGGGGTGGGAAGGGTTTGCCATTGAACCCACCATGGAGCGATGTCTGCATGACATTGTATTGCCGCGCAAAACTCTTCTCTTCTTCTCTACATGTTTAGCATGACTATGTACAATATCTGACATGCATACGAAAAAAATATGGTGAGATTATGTAAGGAGAGCATGCAGAAATTTAGAGTGATGGTAAAAACCAATGGATCAATGTTTTCCGTTGAACCAAAATAGCCCTAATGGATCGACGTGAATGTATAGTAATAAGTGATGCAACAAGTGTGCAACCTCTTTGTCGTAGCCATGTCGACCTCAGCATCATTGGGTTGGTCGCTGAAGCAGTTGAGGCAGAGGTAGCTGTCGGAGGTGTGGATGAAGATCTGAGGAATCTGTAGACAGCGTCCAGGGCACTGCTCTGTTGTGATGGATCGTTGTGTCGTTGGGGCAGCTCCGGTGTGCCGTAAGACGTCAAGGCTGAAGCAGCACAAGATAGACATCGTCAATCTCAAGTGGGATTCTAATAGCATCTCTAATAGATGATGTAAAATGGATGTAAAATTAACATCACCAAAAACCACCTGACTACAACAGATGAGGTAAAAACTGTTGACTCTGAACTTAACTGTCAAAACTGAAATTTACTGTGGAATCTGAATGCTACTATCGAAACTGAACGCAATGGTAGCAGAGAGGCACTTGACATGTAGTTTAGGGAGGGCCTGCAATTCATCTTCAACCTGCACCCCCCTGAGCCACCAGCCACCACCGACCGAACCGCCGGGCCCAGCGCCGCCTCGCCGCCCCGGAACAACTCGCCACCGCCGCCCCGTACAGCCCTCTAGGTCCCCCCCCACCCTGAACCCTAAGATAGATAGTGGGGTACCTCCCCGGCGAACCCCCGTCCCCGCTGCGGGTGGTTCTTCCTTAACTCCGGCGAGCCCCCCAACCCCTGAAAATCGACTGACCCAAAAGTCGATTCAGTCGACTGAAGTGTGGCTTAATCGGAGAAGAGCAGCAGCATGAGCGAGGGGGGAGCAGCAGTAGCAGCTGGCCGAGCGAGCGATCGAGCGAGAGCCGGAGCAGCAGCAGTAGATTTGGCTGGTATGGATGCCGCCACCGAAGGGGCCTCGCACTGGGGGAGAGCCGCCATGGAGATGTCGCCCGCGGCGTCGGCTGCAAGGTAGCCGCTCCATGGGGGTGCGGGATGGAGCACCGTTGGCGCCAGGAGGTCGAGTTAAGGAGAAGGTGCGATGCGATGAGTGTACAACCTCTTTGGTGGCGCCGAGTAGGCCTCGGCTTCGTCCAAGGAGTCGGTGAGGATGTTGCGGTTCCGGTGGAGCAGGTTAAGGCGGCGCTATGGGGGTGGAGCAGCCGCGATAAACGAGGCGATCATCGGAGCAGCTCCTTGGAGGTGGAGGACGGGGCGGCTGAACCGGCGGGACGGCGAGATGGACAACGGATGCTCATCCGGGGAGGTGGACGAGGGACGTCGAGCTATTGCGGTGGACGACGTCGTCGGGGAAGAGGCTCCGGCTGGGCAACGGTGACGTGGCGGACGAAGGAGGGTGGGGTTTCGCAGTTGGAGCGGAGAGGTTGTGGCGGCCTGAGATTTCGAATGGCGAAAAGGGGGCGGTGGGAGGGGGTTAAGCATGACTTAGGAACGCGCTTGTCCAAAATGTAGGGTGTGTTACAAAAGTACCCCCCACCGATTTGAACTAGCGGCCCTTTCGGCTCAGGGTTGGAAGGGGGATTTCACGTGTCGGGATTTGGCAGCTGGAGGGAGTTTTCGCGCGCGTTGTAATTTCGGGATAGCAAGGCACGGGTTGTGAAGGCGCTAGTTTTGGGAGCACGATATCTGAATTTTTGGCATATAACAAGACGCGGGTTGAATTTTAGGGACAAGCCTAACGTGTAGTAATATTGTACTTGTACGTACCAAATCAATTCGCACTTCCCTCAACCAAAAAGAAAACGAAAAAAATAAAACTATTCACACCACATAAAGAGAGAGTCTTGCCCCGTTTTACTATACAAATGCTATTCAAAGCTAGTACTCCCTCCTTCCATCTATATAGGGCCTAATGCGTTTTTCGATGCTAACTTTGACCAAATATTAGAGCAATGATATATGACATGCAACTTACACAAAGCACACTATTAAATTCGTTTGTGAAAGGTTCTTTTAATGATATAATTTTCACATTGTGCATGTCATGTACTATTAATCTTGTCAATAGTCAAAGGTGGTCTTAAAAATCTCATTACGCCCTATATAGATGGAAGGAGGGAGTATGAATCCATGTTATGTCTGATTAGATTTTTTCGCTTGCTTTATAATGCATGTAACCTACTCATACCAACATTTTAGTGCGTTCCAAATGTCTATACAACCGCTGCAATTTGAACTAAATTTGAATTCGTTTCTCTATTTCAATAAGAATCTACAATCATGATCGTTGCCAACTTCAACCATCATCGTTTCCTTGCTATCCGCCAGATATAAATTAGACGGCCTATAATGCAGGATTGCAGGCACACCATCATCAACAACTCCATTTTCTATAAGAGTAGAGATAAAATATATTAAATGTAGTATACCATGTTCATAACCACACCATGTGTATCACCGTTATATATATTCACACATCCGTCGGTTTGAAACACTATGATAAATTCTTCAAATATCCGAATTCTCTTTTTATAATGAAGTATATATGATCTATATTCGTCTTTTACACCCACACAACCCTCTTATCTTTGTAGCTAGTGCTAACTTTCTCTTGTGCATGCACACGCCCGCATCCCTCTCACCCTCCCTCAGCATTCTCAGGCTCCATCGCGCAAATTTGTCTTTTCACTTTAGGTCGTTCACCCATGGTGTGTGTAGGCCCCCAGCTCCTTCTTTACGGCACACATCGATCGATATGCCTCTCTAGCCAGGTGTGCCTAGCACAAACACAAGCTTCCCCTCTTCTCTTGTCACCATCCATGCCTCACTCCCACCACTCTTTTCATCGCTCTCGTACTCGCACACTCCTCCCCCTTGATATAGTATGCCTCTCGTACCACCTCCTACATGCATCCCTCTCCCTCTATCCTTCTCCTCGTGCCTCATTTGCTTCTAACACACACATGCATGTATACCGATCGATCTCCCAACATATACCTAGATTGACTTTAACTACCCCCCCCCCCATCGGTCGACGTACCTCACAAGTTATGTCTCTCCTTTCTCTTACAAAGGGCGATTGATCTTCCTATATGTAGTTATGTCTGCTTACCACAGCCACATTGTCCCCCCTCATCATTCGTGCATGCCTCCTGACCCGTCTCTCACACGCACGTGCACAGACAACAAGCAGCCATCTCCTCTCTTATTGATATTGCAGGCGTGCCCTCCGTTTGTCTAGCAAGCCTATCCCACCATTTGTTAGAAGCAACTCCATTGCCACCCCCTCCAACACTCTAGCTCTGTCTCTCTCCCAACCTTATTCATCTCCTGCACATATGCAAGGATGTCGATCGATCTCCCTTAATACATGAGGCAGATCGATCTCCTTAATACATGAGGTAGGCCTCTCTCCTCCTCCACACATATACCAGCCATTGTACCTCTATAGTTAATTGGGCCTCCCTCTTCCCCCACCACACACTGATAGTCGAGCGCTGCAGGTACGTATCCATGCCACAGAGACAAACTGCACATGTCCCATCTCACGTTCCAGTAGGCCAGCCACTCTATATCTTTGACATGGGCACACACAAATTCGATGGCACTCTTTATCGATCACGCGCGTACACACACACACCATCCCTCTCTTCGATTCTATGGACACCTCAAGCCGATGATACCTCCAGTCTCTTCTCATGGATCGCCCCCTCTATATATATGTTATATCCAGGACTCTATTTTACGCACATTACATATGTTAAATATTTTGATTGACCCCCCCCCCCCCAAAAAAAACTCTCAAGAACCCACACACTATATCTCTCTAGGTTTGTATCTCTCTCACACAACCCCATGTAGGTGGTGTACATATACAAGAAGAGAATAGGTGCACCGTGCACGTACTCACGCTTCGTGCCCAGCCACACCCGCGCGGGTACACGGTGGAGCTCATTTCTTTATGAAATGGCAGCCCACGTGCTAATTTGAACGCCTGTAGCGGTTGTTTACCTAGGGAGGTCGTGTACCACGCGTGCACGAAACAAAGTTTGACTTGACGCGTTGCCGCATTATTTTTAAATAAAGTTATAGCGCTCAATGGCATGTGCACAGAATATAAAACGATTTTTATGGAGGAAAAGGTAGTCCGCTCTTCAGAGTATCTCACACAAGGCTCCGGTGGCCTCTCTCTCTCTCTCTCTCTCTCTCTCTCTCTCACCGTTGCTCACTGATCCGGCCGCATCCCGTCCGCCGGGGGAAAGGCAGTGCGGTGGCCTCTCTCTCTCTCACCGTTGGTCACTGATCCGGCTGCATCCCGTCCGCCGGGAAAAGGGAGGAAGTGCATCATTTCTCCGTTCGATGGCGCCGAGGCAGCACGTCCCGGTCTAGGTACACGTCGTTCTCTTTGACCAAGCTCCGGCGCGGCAGGGCCTACGCCACCTGCTCGCAGATTCCGCCCGCCGCCACTCACCTAGTTACATCCTGACGACCTCCAGGTATCCCCTCCGGCCTTGCTCCACTGCCCATTTTGCCACGTCGCTGCATGTGGATCTTCCATAGTTCTTCGCCCAAAACGTAGCTCGTCTGGTGTACTTTCCATATTGCATTCTCGTCCTCGCACCGTTTTAGACAAACACAACCGTGTTGTTATCTTCCCTTAGGACAAGGAATATGCTTCTATTTTATCGTCGCATGTGTCATCAACTATTATTGGCCAGTAATTGTTTCCTTTCTACCTCTTTTTTGCAAACAGGGCTATCCATTTCACCTCGTTGCTATTGCGACCTTTTGGTGAACTGCACAAATCACTTTTTTCTTAAGAGTGTTTTGTGTAGTTGTACTAAAATTTCACACGGGCAACGTCTCTACATTTCAGTGCGACTGCACAAAGGGAGATTGGTTTTGCTCTATCCTCCTCATCCAACTCCGAGCCTAATCTTCTCCAACTAGTTAGTCTTAAGAGAGACTGCAAAGGTGACCGGCTTCTATTTGTGTGTTTATTGTTTCATCAGCAGTCCTCTATTATCGTAATCACACTTGATATCTTTGGAACTGGGACGCTCAGCTCTATTTTAGTGGAACTGCACAAAATGATCGGAATGTTGCATGCTCCAGACAACTACTTTTTTTCCCAACATGCCTTGTTGATTTAGACAGAGCTAGGGGACGTTGCTGCCAATGAAAGCATGGATCGATTTTCATTTAACACCTTCTCACAACTTTGTCTTCAGTTGTGATGTAATTATTAGCTCCGATCTGCTAATAATTGACATGCATTAGCAAGGAAGTTAGTTTTTTATTGTTTCCGAAAGAGCATCGATGGCAAGACACGCGAAACAAAAGTTGAAAGCTCACACAATTGTACAATTTCATGTCGCTGGAAAATTATTTGTATAGTACGTCAATTATGTAAACAAATGATGGAAGCTTGATAGCATTGCCAGAAGCCTCTTCATCATCCGGGTCCATGTGCCATGCACAAAATTATACTCCTTCGTTCCTAAATATTTGTATTTTTACAAATTTCAAACGGGCATATTTTAGAGTGTAGATTCACTCATTTTGCTTCGTATGTGTACTCCCTCCGTTCCTAAATATTCTATTCGTCTTAACAGAGATTTCAACAACTGACTACATACAGAGAAAAATGAGTGAATCTACACTCTAAAATATGTCTATATACATCCGTATGTGCCAGTCCATTTGAAATCTCTAAAAATACAAATATTTGAGTAGTCACTCGTTGAAGTCTCTAGAAAGACAAATACTCCAGAGTATATTTAAGAACCGAGGGGGTAGTGCACAACTGCATGGGAGACTCAGCCCAGTCGTTGCGCCGCATTAATAGTGAGTAATGATCAGTCAAATCATAAGCCCCACCTTTCCCACTGTAAGTTGCTCTGAAGAAGCAACCATCAATATGCTCTTCTTTGAATCCGCTCATACTACTCCATCCGTCACTATTTATACATCGTGCTTCAGAAAAAAGAAAAAAAATATGTGGGACCAAGGCGACTAGCGATCAGCCTGAAAAATAGCATTGGTAGTTATAGCACAGCGTCTATTACTAGAGGGAATAATGTGTACACACATGCATGCAGTGCTTCCACCCCGGGTACACACATGCATGCACTCCGTAGTAGTACAGTACATGGAGAGAAAATTGTGGACTTGATTGCGGTTACCATGCCCTAATTAATTGAGCATTAAACCAAATGCGTCTAAAGTCTCTCTGGTGGTGGAAATGCATTGAGAGAAATGCATCATAATGAAGTGCGCCCTGTAAAATGTGACATATGGTGGAGTAGTATGAAGGTGCAAAACCAAGTACGCGTACTACTGCGCTTGGCTCTTCGCCCCTTCGTGAAGTCGAACAATGATGGTACTCCACATGTTGGGTACTACAGTGTATGCCTCTGACAATCTAACACCGAATGGACTGATGCATGTCAATCGAGGGTAGGTTGCATTAGTCAAAAGGCGTAAGCGAGCTTCACCTTGTCCTGCAAGCTTCTCCTCGTTCTGCGAGTTGACGGGACACACCAAAAAGTAGTGCTAGTCCATACTCCCTCCTTCCCTGTTAATATGGCTTAATCTTTTTTGCGGGTAAATGAGAGGGCTTTATTCATATATAAGCATTCTTAGGACGATCAGCCAAGACACTAGTCACTAGGAAACGAGGTACCCCACAAAAAAAGAAGTAGGAAGCGAGGTGTTTCATCAAGCCAGCTCTCAGCCACATTCAAAGTGCAGCAAGCACGGTTCGCACGAAGATGCGCCGCAAGGTTTGCTGACCTGTTTACATGCTGAATAACAAAAAAGAGGAAATATTACTGAGTGCTACTATTTGTAACAGGATATGAGCCAGAATTAAGCGAGAATTGTGGCGAGTGTTCCATGCAATCAACTTCCATTATCACATGCGAGAACCCACAAAGAGAACCAAATGTGTTGAAGATTGCTTTATCACATTTCAAAATTATAGTAAGAGTGCATACGCTCCTCCATCCGGTTCCTAGTACTAGTATAGTACATACCTTTATGGACTATAGTAGTAGTACTAGTAAACTTTGCGCTTGGCTGTTCGGGAAGTCGAACAATAATAGCACTAGTAGTATAGTGTATGCTTCTGGCAATCTGACACCGGATTAACTGTTGCACGTCCACCGCCTGAGTGAGGGAGAGCTTGCATTAGTCAAAAGTTTCTCCTTGTCCTGCGAACAACCACGCACAAGCTTCTCCCGTCCTGCAACCTTCTCCTCATTCGGCAAGTTGACGGGACACAGCAAAGTAATGCTAGTCCATGCTGCCTCCTCTCCGGTTAATATGGCTTAATTTCAAACGAGATAAATACACTGTCTGTCACTGTATATTTGTAAAAATACAGTCAGTGGACTTCATAATACGCTCATTGCGCTCAATATATATATTTTTCGGTGTTCATACGGTCACTAGCTCACCCTGACTGAGTATGTGTGTGCATGCACGCGTAGGTTGAGCACTTGAGCGTGACCGTGTGTGTTCCGTCGTGTGCTCGGACATGCATGCATTAGGGCGTCACGCGCGTTTTTGCATCCATGTGTACATGTGACTGTTGCATACACGTAGGGGGAGTACATGTAGGGGCCACTAAGGAGCAGTCAAATCACACAGTAAGTTAGTCGGAAGAAGCAACCATCATTTCACTCTTGAATGACACGTACGCAATATAAAATGGTTGATATGGAGAGAAAAAGAAAACCACTATATATACACAAGCAGGAGCCTAAGCTAGAAGCATGCTTGCTTAGGTTGCTCTCTTCACAAGCATAGAACGACGGGCCTGATCCCGCAGCTGGGGGAAGGGAACAATGTTCTGCGTAGACGCGGTCGACATCGGCGAGGGAGAAAACCCACAGTCGGTGCGTCCCAATCGGGGGTCATCGTAGTATGGGCCGATGTCGCGTCCCAACCGCCCTTCTAGCTACAGCCCGATGTCCCAGGTAGTCCATCTTCCTTTTGGAGCCGGCTTGCTCCACTGCCGTAGCTCCATCTCCATGTCGATCTTTCTCTACTTCTACCGGCTTCTACTTGTGATGAGTTTATGTCTCATGAACTATTGTCAGTACTATTATTCTAATCACACTTCTTCAATATCTTTGCCATCAGGGATGCTCAGGTCGATTTTAGTGGAAATGCACAAAAGCATCGTATGATCCGAGGGTGCCAGCCGTCTTTCCTTCGACAGGTTCTACCTGGCCGGGAAATTAAATCATGTTTAGGGTTTAGGGTTTAAGTCGTAGTGACCCCATCAGTAGTTTTTCTATCGTACATGCTCTCACAACTTTTTTCTTTAGTTGTGAAGTAAATATTGGCTATGATCTGTGAATCATTGAGATGCATCAGCATGCGTGTTAGTTTTCCTTTGTATTTGATGGAATGTTGTAACGGGGAAACCTTGGAATAGGAATGAAAATGGAGTGGAAAAGTTTCTGTTTTCCCGGAGAAAAAATGGAAACGGAGAGAAACCAACGTTTCATTTCGTTGGATCGCACCATCGAGCAAAACCAACGTTTAAATCACGTCTGTCGTGTTCGTGTCTCACCCTCCTCCACGGCTCGACCCCACATGGTCGCTCGGCATGCCACTCATCACAAACCGAGTAGTATACCATAACTTTCCCGCCTGCTTGTCAATGGATCGCGCCATGGAGTACTAGCACTACTGGAAGAGATTGACGAGTTGGGGGAGGACAGCTAGTTGTAGCACGGACTCCCAAGAACTTACTATTGGAAGAGATCGCGCATGTTGTAGCCGGCTATAGCGACCTTTGAACGCGGAGCAGCCGCGTGCACCTGGAAGCGGCGCGGGCGACGCTCTCTCAGCCAGCACGCCGCTTCAATACCGGCACCAGTGAGAGGTCGCGTCCGCTCTGGCCGGGCATGAATGCGGCACGGACCGTTCGGGCGGGAAGCACGCGCGGGTGATGAAGATGGTTCGGGTTGGTCAGGACCGACCGTGCCAACGGTCCAGACATGGGCAAACAAGAGATGGTGTATGTTAATATTGTTGCGTATATAATTAACAACATAAATAATGTGCCAGTTGGACAAATATGATTGGAGATGGAGATGGAAATGGAATTTTACGTAAACACGGATATGCATGTCTATGTCTATGTGTGTGTGCGCGACGACTCTCGCGACCTGGAAGCGGGGGCGTGTTTTTGATCGAGTTTTCTTTCTTGGTACGTTAGAAAATCAGTTTGTCTAATTCACATCTAGATGTTATTTAAGGATATCACATCTAAGCTCCCACAAGTATATGATGTAGCAACAAGAAACAAAAAAACTAGGAAAAGACCACAAACAGAGTGGACATCAACTTATATGTGACATAGCTATGTCACATCTAGATGTGTCCTAGACAGACCCTTAAAAAATTGTCCGCCGGTTTTCATTTCTTTTTTCTGGGAACACGCGTATTCTATTTAAAACCACTGCTATGGAGAGATTTTTTTACTCCATTATAGCCTCTTGTTTGATAGAATTTCTCGCGTCTCGCTCTCTCACCCTCTCCATATCAAAACAAGATGACAGTGTCCACTCTATCTCTCTCCTCACCGGTGGTCACAGATCCGGCCGAATCCCGTCCGCTGCGGGAGGTGAGGAGGTGCAGCGTTGACGTTGTCGCCATCGGCGACGGAGGAAGCCGATGCGCACCATCCTCTCGGAGCCGGCGCTGGCACGGACGAAGATCCTCCGCGCCCTTGTTCGCTGCCGTCGTGTAGGCAGATCTCGCCCGCCCGCCTAAACGACATCTCGCCCACCTGAGGTATAACTTCTTGTACTGGTCCAGCTCCCCAGGTCGCTGTGTGCGGGTTTTCTTCTATGTGACTACTCCCCAGCTCCCCATGCATAGTAGCTAGGGTTCGTCGGCTGGTCCAACATCACCTACTAGTACTATTATAGAGGAAATGCCACTCAAAAAGTTGTCCTGATTTATGCCTCGATGGAGGTATACATGTTGTTTCGACAAAAAGTACATGGTGGTTGTGCGGTCATTGTCCATATGGCGGTAGTACTATCACTAGTTAAATGAAGAAATTCTTTTTTTCTCGGGTATCCTGGTTTAGTTCCCATCAAGATAATTATGATGGTTCTGTTTGTTGGTGTACTTTTCATTAATTCTTATTGACAATTGAGATGTCGTTGCTAACCCTTTTTTATATTTTTGGAAACAGCGATGCATGTCTCCATACCCGGGCATGTCTTCCTCAATTTTAGTGGAACTGCACAAAATTGGATGGCCATTGTTGTTCCGCCTCACTGTCCTCTTTCACGTGGTTATTCCTTCCTCGAGCTTGATTACTGAGAAGAAACAGACCAGAGTGAGGATTTGTCGAACTTCTTAGGTGCCTCACCCAAACTTGATGCCAAATGGATGATGCATCACCACGATGACCTATCGATGCTCATGGTTGCGTCGGCTGGTGAAGCTGATCGATTTTCGACGAAAAAAAGTTGTCTTCCATCAGTGCTCTTTGCTTGTTACACACAAAGATAATATCTTTCATCAGTTCACCTTGGTTGCGTTGGAGACGCAGTCGTCTTTCACGTTGGTGCAATTTTCGCTAGGGTTTTACGACAGGTGGGCCCAAAATGTGGCTGGCTCACCTGTCATACAGCCAAAAGCAGGTGTAGTGAAGGCACTGGAGCTCAGTCCATACTACAGTAGTATATATATAAGCGGGAGCCTCAGCGCTTGTTCGCTAGGGTTTGCACTCTCCACACGCTCGCCGCACTACATATATGTTACACGCTGGAGGCTCAGCGTTCATTTGCTAGGGTTTGCTATATTCACAGTCTCTCACCCTCTCTTCACCAGATCTAAACAAGACTGTGTTGGCCTCTTGTCTCTCTCTTCCCCCTCACAGCTGGTGAAGGAGGCGTCCGTATCCCGTTGCACCGGGAAGGGGAGGAGGTGCAACGTTCACTCTATCACCTTCCGCGAGGGAGGCAATCCACTGCCGGCTGCGCTGTTCCCTTTCACCCAGCGCCTGTGCGGGAAGGCCACCGACCCCTTCTTCCTCGATGTCGTACGTAGTCTGGGCTGATCCGGCCTCCCGCCGCATACCTTGCCACATCCCGACGACCCTAAGGTATAAGTTTCTTTGAAACCGTCGTTGCTCTAGATGCATGTGGATCTTTTTCGATCTGTAGTCGAATCTAGGTCTTGGTTCAAAGAGGAAAGAAGGGTGCGGTGGGCTGGAGCAAGAATCTAGGACGTGGTTCAATGAGGAAAGGAGGGGCGGAAAGTAGTATAGACTGGCTATCCAGCCGCTTTGTAGGTCGAAAAGGGGAAAAGGGTAACCCAGTACACACATCTGTACGGAACCGATCTCTTTGTTGAAAAGGGAAAGAAACTGGGGGGTCGGGTAGTTTGTGCATGACTAGATTTGCTGCCCTCACATAGGAAGAAGGTTCAAAGAGAACAAATATGGGACCAGCGCATATATGCTGCTTGGCTACATACTCTGCATCACCCATTTATACGTGTGGACGCACATGGTGCTGGCACGTCCCATGCAGCTATTTTGCTATTGTTAATGTTAGAATTAACTACTGATCTGTTTTAAAAGAATTTCTCTCTTAATATGAATCAATGCAACCGTTTTAGAAATTCTACTGTCCTATACTTTGTTTTCCATCAAGATAAGGTAGATGCATCTTTTTGTGGCCGCATGTTTCATCCTCCTTTATTGGCCAGTAATTTTTTTCTTTTTTGCCTCTTAAAACAGGGATATCTATTCAACTTGTTGCTATAGACAACTTAAATGTCACACCGGCAACTTTGCTTGATTTCAGTGCAAATGCACAAAACTTAATTGGATTTCCTATTCGTGTTGGTAGATTCATATTTTATGTTGGTCGTCTCATGAAAGGTCAGTACAGGCCTTCATCCACATGATTGTGCAGTGTGCTTTGAGATGCTATGCTACTTGTATGGGTACTGTTTTAAATAAATGATGAATTGAAGCTATTGTATTGCTGTATTTTCCCATTAAGTAGTGAACAAAAATGGTACCAACCCAGACATGATGCTTGTTGCTTTGTTACAACAAATTCAGCATCACCCCTTTATAAGCCAGTAATTGATGCCACTCTCCGAATTAACTACTGAATCTTATTTCAAAACTGCAACGCTTGTTAGGGATTGGCGGGATTACCATTTTTGTGGCTGCATGTTTCATCCTCCTTTATTAGCCAGTAATTGATTCCTTTTTTGCCTCTATTTATACATGGATATCTATTCAACTTGTTGCTATTGTGACATTTTGCTTCGCTACGCGAAACACTTTGCTTGATTTCAGTGCAACTACACAAAACGAGATTGGATTTCCTATTCATGTTGGCAGATTCATACATGATCTTGTGTGCATCATGACAGGGTTGTACTTGCCTTCATCCACATGATCGTGAAGTGTGTTTTTAGATGCTGTGCTACTTGTATTGGTACTGTTTTAAATAAATGATGAGTGGAAGCTATTGTATTGTTGTCTTTTCCCATTAAGTAGTGAACAAAAATGGGACCAACCCAGACATGATGCTTGTTGCTTCGTTACAACAAATTCAGCATCACCCCCTTTATAAGCTAATAATTGATGCCACTCTCAGAATTAACTACTGAATCTTATTTCAAAACTGCAACACTTGTTAGGGATTGGCGGGATTACCATTTTTGTGGCCGCATGTTTCATCCTCCTTTATTAGCCAATAATTGATTCCTTTTTTGCCTCTATTTATACAGGGATATCTATTCAACTTGTTGCTATTGTGACATTTTGCTTCGCTACGCGAAACACTTTGCTTGATTTCAGTGCAACTACACAAAACGAGATTGGATTTCCTATTCATGTTGGCAGATTCGTACGTGATCTTGTGTGCATCATGACAGGTTGGTACCCTCCTTCATCCACATGATCGTGCAGTGTGTTTTGAGATGTTGTGCTACTTGTATTGGTACTGTTTTAAATAAATGATGAATTGAAGCTATTGTATTGCTGTCTTTTCCCATTAAGTAGTAAACAAAAATGGGACCAACCCAGACATGATGCTTGTTGCTTTGTTACAACAAATTCAGCATCACCCCCTTTATAAGCTAGTAATTGATGCCACTCTCAGAATTAACTACCGAATCTTATTTCAAAACTGCAACACTTGTTAGGGATTGGCGGGATTACCATTTTTGTGGCCGCATGTTTCATCCTCCTTTATTAGCCAGTAATTGATTCCTTTTTTGCCTCTGTTTATACAGGGATATCTATTCAACTTGTTGCTATTGCGACATTTTTCTTCGCTACGCGAAACACTTTGCTTGATTTCAGTGCAACTGCACAAAACGGGATTGGATTTCCTATTCGTGTTGGCAGATTCGTATTTTATCATTGTCGCTCATGAAAGGTCAGTACATGCCTTCATCCACATGATTGTGCAGTGTGCTTTGAGATGTTGTGCTACTTGTATTGGTACTATTTTAAATAAATGTTGAATTGAAGCTATTGTATTGCTGTCTTTTCCCATTGAGTAGTGAACAAAAATGGAACCAACCCAGACATGATGCTTGTTGCTTTGTTACAACAAACTCTGCATCACCCCCTTTATAAGTAGATGGAAGCACATACTGTTGTTGCGCCAACTCTACCCTGGAATTGAGTCTTAGTTCAAAACTGCAAACACTTGTTAGGGATTGGTAGGAGTACCATTTCTGTTAGGGATCGGCCGGAATACATGTTTAAGAAATGTATTTTTCAGATAATGTCTTTGTTATTATATATCAGTTACAGACTTACAGTGTTTTACAAATGGTACTATCCTACTTTGTAGTTCTTTCTACATGTTTAACCAAGGTATTGTTAAGATAATGTCTCTGTTAAAATGAATCAGTCGCATTGCTTTAGGAATGATACTTTTCTGCTTTTTCGTTCTTTATACATCTTGAAACAAGGCATTGTTAAGATAATGTCTCAGTTAATATGAATGAATCACACTGATTGAGAATTGCTACTCTCATGCTTTGTTTCCCATTAAGATAAGGTAGATCAGTAGATGTTTTTCTTCTGGGAGTACAAGTCATCAACCGTTATTTCTCAGTAATTGTTTCCCTTATACCTTTTGTTGCTTACAGGGATATCAAAATTAAAGCTCGGTTTTATTCTGACTTCGATTTTAGTTCAACTGCACAAAAGGAGCCAATGTGTCCAAGGCAAACTGTTGCATTACTGGGTCCAGTTGGTCGTTCCACTTTGCAGAAAGAAGCAGTCATTGTTTGCGCTACATTACAGAACGAATGACCGAGAAGCTTTACAGAGTATTAGGCCTTCCACTATGTAGGCCAAAAGAGGTGCCAATTTCACCTTTTCTTAGTTTGGCACCGAATCCATCCATTGCTACAGCCGATGCCATAAATATTAGACACTGGTGACATGACTAGTCTGCAGAGACCATTGGCAATTTAACAACACGTGGAGTGCCCTGGGCAAGAAGTGCCCAAACAAGTACAAGAAGCGACAAGACTCCACGATCATAGGCATTACATATTTTGAATGGGAAAAGCTTGTCAAAGTTTAATCATTGATGTTAGCAAGAAGCGACAGGACTCCACGATCATAGGCATTACATATTTTGAATGGGAAAAGCTTGTCAAAGTTTAATCATTGATGTTAGCAAGAAGATGTTAGTTTAATATATTGGGATTGGAAAACCTTGTCAAAATTTGCTCATTGATGTTAGCGAGAAGACATGCATTTGATATTTTGAGTGGGACGCCCTTGCTGTGAGCAGCGTCGAGTGTTTTTTCCTATTCTTGTGTTCAGTTTAGAAGTAAATAGTTACTCTGCTGAGATATTCTTGTGTTAAGAGTTTGTCCTGAATATTGTCTATGTAATGCCAGGCCTTGTGTTTGATTACAAAGTTGAGCTTGGAATGTTGTGGCATGCGGCATCATGAGCTGTTCACCGTGCCTCCTGAGAATAATGCTTCGTATTGTTTTGCATGTCAATCTAATGCCAGTGATTTGCTTGTTAAGAAGATCATCCTCTTCTATTGTTTCCATGCTTAAGAAGTTCATCGTCTGATGTTTCATTCATAGCCTATACGACAAGTCGGGTAGGTTAGACGTGAAACCATATGATCTTCCGACCAACTCATGATATTAGGTCGTGATTGGATCATCGTTTTCCAACCAAAACCGCTTGTAAAACTGACGCTTGTAAATTAAAGCAGATGGTCTCGGGCGAAGGCGCTTGGTTGGTCGATTTCGACTAGTAAAATATCGAAAGTACGTGACACACGATAAAAACGCTGAACGACACTCGGACGATTGCTAATCTAGCCGTTAGCTGTTGTTTCAGCCTTGCCCATGGATGGCATGATACGCACGTCGTGCATGTATCGTCTGGTAATGTTGTCCATATAGCAGTGCTCGTAAAATATACACTGGTCTCTCAAATTACACGCGTAACCCGCCGGTTTTACTTACAGACCTCAGGCCCTCGGTTTCATTACGCCTGTATTTTACGCGTTGTTTTCAATGACGAGTAAATTACACTTGTATGTTAATACAGGTTTGAAATAAACCAGAGCTCCCAAGCGCGGCCTTACCATTTCATGCCGTCTCAGTTTCTCGAAGGTGCTCATAGGTGTCCGATGATCCTGGCTTCCTGAATGAGTAGCGGGCGCTGTATCAAACCATTCGTAGGGCCCGCGAGGCCCTCTCCATTGTCCTTCGAGTTGTTGCGCTCGCCGTGGCGCCGAGCATTGCTAACATCGTCAATGAACATGAGGATTCAGCAGATGACTTTATTTTGACTGGATGACACTAGGGACCCACTAGGGCCATAGCCGCATGTACGCAAGTGCCTCCTTATTATGTACAACTATAATTTTTTTGCTTTCTCCTGGTTTCCTAACATCACGGTCCCACACCATTGTCAACCTATGTAGTCAATATAAACGAGAGAATTGCAGAAGGTGCGGCCGACAGCTGGGACCAAGCAGCTCGAGCAGTATTTGTGTTTTTGAGGCGTGAGCACTGCAGAGTTTTTCTTGGCGATGATTTCGTTGTTGTTCAGAGGAGAGCAGGGTACTAACTGGGCGGGCTGTGGCCCGTCTAGCCCAGGCCAGATATCCAGCCTAGATACTAATTTTTTCAAGATGAAAATGGCTAGCCCAGCTATACGCCTTTTTGAGGAATACCCAGGCAAGGTCAACTTGTTATTCTCCGCCCCGCTGGGCTACAAATCTTTCCTAGGAGGGATGCATTAGGCTTAACAGGAAAATGGACTTTAAAAAATAATAAATGGGATGTAATTATAAAAACTGGGCAGTAACTATAAAAAATGCACCAAACACGAAATTAGTTTATAAAATATTATTTATGGATTTTGAAAATCTTAAATTTTCAATGTTGCACGCGCAATGTTTCGTTGGATTTTTACGTAATACAAATTTATATTTAATCTGACTAGAAATTTCGGGATAAAAATATTTCGGAGCCCATCAAAATGTGGGAAATTTTATTGAATTCTATCTTCAACGGTTGGTTGAAATTATTAATCATTATCCTAGCTAGAAAATGGGTTGTACTTTTAACAAACTGTAAATGGGCTGTTGTAAATTCCATTAGAATTCCAAAATGGGTTGTACATTCTTACAAAACGCAAATGGGCTATAAGTTCTCTGCCACACACTTGTGGGCCTACTAAGTGACGCGTCCCCTAAAAAGAAATATGTTGACGCGTATGCAAGGCTTTGCCAACTTATTATAGTCAACACATGGTTCTAGCAGCAATGGCCGTTGGATGTCTATCCAACGGATGTCGTGCTTCTTCTTCAATCTTGGATATTCTTAGCTTCGGCCGCCCAAAAAATGATTCCTCCCCCTGACATCTGGGGCACACCATTTCGGAGGCTGACCTGTGGGCCTACTAAGTTGGAGCGTACCAAGGGCTTTGTCAACTTAGTCAATAATAAACGTTTCTAGCTTCAATGACCGTACAATGTCCATCCAACGGCCGTAGTGCTTCTTCAACCTCTGGTCTTCTTGGTCCAGCCGCCCAAAGCAGCGCTGGTCGTGCCACCTGCTCCTGCCTCCCGTGGCCGGCTGTACTGCCGCGGAGGCCTCACCGCCCCCATACTACTCCCACCGCTGGCCAGGCCATCCCTCCACTCACCCACACCCCCTATTATTCTGCGGCGACGGCAGCCTCACACCGCAGCCGAACCAGTGAACCCTCGTACTCCTCTCCGCGCGGGCTTCCACTGATGCGTCTTCCCCGGCTCCGCGTCGTCCCCTTCCTAGGCCTCGCCATTGTCCAGACCACCGCCCTGGTGCTCTCGGCGCGGCGTGGTTAACATGGTCAATGACCGACTTCCATCGGAAGAGTACTGTATGTGGAGAGGCTGACAGCTGGGTCCAGGAGGGCGCAAGGAAGTGCCTCCTTATTACGCGCAAAATAATTATTCCTCCACCTTACAGCAGGGACCCACCGGATGGGCCACCTTATTTCGCGAAAAAAAAATGTTTCCCCCCTGACTGCTCGGACCCACCGGACGGGCCAGCGTATTTCACAGAAAAAATATCCCCCCCGCTGTCAGCTCGGACCCACCGAAAGTGCCTCCTTATTACGCACAAAAAAAATTAATACTCCCCTGCTAGCTGGGACCCACCATGGTGGGAGGCTGACTTGTGGGCCTACTAAGTTGACTGGGACGGGGGCCTTTGTCAACTTTAGTCAATATGAACGATTCTAGCTCCAGTGACCGTACGATGTCCATCCTACGGCCGTAGTGCTTCTTCAACCTCTGGTCTTCCTGCTCCAGCCGCCCATAGCAGCGCTGGTCATGCCACATGCTCCTGCCTCCCGTGGCCGGCTGTGCTGCTGCGGAGGCCTCACCGCCCCCTACTATTCCCACCGCTGGCCAGGCCCTGCGGCAACGGCAGCCTCACACCGCAGCCGAACCAGTGAACCCTCGTACTCCTCTCCGCGGGGCTTCCACTGCCGCATCTTCCCTGGCTCCCTGTCGTCCCCTTCCTAGGCCTCGCCGTCATCCACCGCCCTGGTGCTCTCGGCGCGGCATGGTCAACGTGGTCAAGGAACGACTTCCATCGGACGTGGACTGTACATGGAGAGGCTGACAGCTGGGTCCACGGCCGCAGCAAGGAAGTGCCTCCTTATTATGTGCAAAATAAGTATTCCTCCGCCTGACAGCGGGGACCCACCAGATGGGCCACCGTATTTTGCAAAAAACGTTTCCCCCCAGACTGCTGGGACCCACCAACTACACCTTCGCACGCAAGGAAGTGCGTCCGGGCACAAAAAAAAGATTCGCCCCCCCCCCTAACTGCTGGGACCCACCAGCTACATCTTCGCACGCAAGGAAGTGCCTGACAGTCGCGAACGTGTACATACATATATACTGGTCGATGTAGAGGCGCGCACGTGTCGTAGTAGAGGCGCGCACATAGCATGTACACGTACGTACATCTGTCAGGGTGCAAGAAAGAAAATACGGCCATGTATGTGTACATACAGGCGGGGTCTCGAACGCCTACTCGCGCATACGTACGGCGAGGGCTCATGTACATGGCTGGGTCGGAACGGAGAAACAGCATCGTCGTCATGTTCATGGGGAGGCAACGTAATGCGTCGTGTTCATGGGGAGGCAACGGAATGCGTTGTTGGGGAACGCAGTAATTTCGAAAATTTTCCTACGCACACGCAAGATCATGGTGATGCACAGCAACGAGAGGGGAGAGTGTTGTCTATGTACCAACGCAGACCGACTGCGGAAGCGATCACACAACGTAGAGGAAATAGTCGTACGTCTTCTTCCCGATCCGACCGATCCAAGCACCGTTACTCCGGCACCTCCGAGTTCTTAGCACACGTTCAGCTCGATGACGTTCCTCGGGCTCCGATCCAGCAAAGCGTCGAGGAAGAGTTCCGTCAGCGCGACGGCGTGGTGACGATCTTGATGTACTACCGACGCAGGGCTTCGCCTAAGCACTGTAACGGTATGATCGAGGTGGAATTTGGTGGCAGGGGGCACCGCACACGGCTAAGGAACGATCTCAAGGATCAAGTTGTGTGTCTTGGGGTGCCCCTTGCCCCCGTATATAAAGGCCAGGGGCAGGGGGTTCGGCCGGCTAGGAGGGAGGCGCAGGGAGGAGTCCTACTCCCACCGGGAGTAGGACTCCTCCCCTCCAATCCTATTCCAACTAGGATTCTTGGGGGGAAGGAGAAAGAGGGGGCCGGCCCACCTCTCCTAGTCCTATTAGGACTTGGGAAAGGGGGGGGCGCCGGCTAGGCTTGTGGGCTGCCTCTTCTCTCTTTTCCACTAAGGCCCGGTAGGCCCATTTGCCTCCCGGGGGGTTCCGGTAACCCTCCCGGTAATCCGGAAAAATCCCGATTTCACCCGGAACGCTTCCGGTGCCCAAACATAGGCTTCCAATATATCAATATTTACGTCTCGACCATTTCGAGACTCCTCGTCATGTCCGTGATCTCATCCGGGACTCCGAACAACCTTCGGTACATCAAAATGCATAAACTCATAATAACTGTCATCGTAACGTTAAGCGTGCGGACCCTGCGGTTCGAGAACAATGTAGACATGACCGAGACACGTCTCCGGTCAATAACCAATAGCGAGACCTGGATGCCCATATTGGCTCCTACATATTCTACGAAGATCTTTATCGGTCAGACCGCATAACAACATACGTTGTTCCCTTTGTCATCGGTATGTTACTTGCCCGAGATTCGATCGTCGGTATCCAATACCTAGTTCAATCTCGTTACCGGCAAGTCTCTTTACTCGTTCTATAATACATCATCTCACAACTAACATATTAGTTGCAGTGCTTGCAAGGCTTATGTGATGTGTATTACCGAGAGGGCCCAGAGATACCTCTCCGACAATCGGAGTGACAAACCCTAATCTCGAAATACGCCTACCCAACATCTACCATTGGAGACACCTGTAGTACTCCTTTATAATCACCCAGTTACGTTGTGACGTTTGGTAGTACCCAAAGTGTTCCTCCGGTAAACGGGAGTTGCATAATCTCATAGTTATAGGAACATGTATAAGTCATGAAGAAAGCAATAGCAACATACTAAACGATCGGGTGCTAAGCTAATGAAATGGGTCATGTCAATCAGATCATTCAACTAATGATGTGACCTCGTTAATCAAATAACAACTCTTTGTTCATGGTTAGGAAACATAACCATCTTTGATTAACGAGCTAGTCTAGTAGAGGCATACTAGTGACACTCTGTTGGTCTATGTATTCACACATGTATTATGTTTCCGGTTAATACAATTCTAGCATGAATAATAAACATTTATCATGATATAAGGAAATAAATAATAACTTTATTATTGCCTCTAGGGCATATTTCCTTCAGTCTCCCACTTGCACTAGAGTCAATAATCTAGATTACATAGTAATGATTCTAACACCCATGGAGCCTTGGTGCTGATCATGTTTTGCTCGTGGAAGAGGCTTAGTCAACGGGTCTGCAACATTCAGATCCGTATGTATCTTGCAAATCTCTATGTCTCCCACCTGGACTAAATCCCGGATGGAGTTGAAGCGTCTCTTGATGTGTTTGGTTCTTTTGTGAAATCTGGATTCCTTTGCCAAGGCAATTGCACCAGTATTGTCACAGAAGATTTTCATTGGACCCGATGCACTAGGTATGACACCTAGATCGGATATGAACTCCTTCATCCAGACTCCTTCGTTCGCTGCTTCCGAAGCAGCTATGTACTCCGCTTCACATGTAGATCCTGCTACGACGCTTTGTTTAGAACTGCACCAACTGACAGCTCCACCGTTTAAAGTAAACACGTATCCGGTTTGCGATTTAGAATCGTCCGGATCAGTGTCAAAGCTTGCATCAACGTAACCTCTTACGTTGAGTTCTTTGTCACCTCCATATACGAGAAACATATCCTTAGTCCTTTTCAGGTATTTCAGGATGTTCTTGACCGCTGTCCAGTGATCCACTCCTGGATTACTTTGGTACCTCCCTGCTAAACTTATAGCAAGGCACACATCAGGTCTGGTACACAGCATTGCATACATGATAGAGCCTATGGCTGAAGCATAGGGAACATCTATCATTTTCTCTCTATCTTCTGCATTGGTCGGGCATTGAGTCTCGCTCAACTTCACACCTTGTAACACAGGCAAGAACCCTTTCTTTGCTTGATCCATTTTGAACTTCTTCAAAATCTTGTCAAGGTATGTGCTTTGTGAAAGTCCAATTAAGCGTTTTGATCTATCTCTATAGATCTTTATGCCTAATATGTAAGCAGCTTCCCCGAGGTCTTTCATCGAAAAACTTTTATTCAAGTATCCCTTTATGCTATCCAGAAATTCTATATCATTTCCAATCAGTAATATGTCATCCACATATAATATCAGAAATGCTACAGAGCTCCCACTCACTTTCTTGTAAATACAGGCTTCTCCAAAAGTCTGTATAAATCCAAATGCCTTGATCACACTATCAAAGCGTTTATTCCAACTCCGAGATGCTTGCACCAGTCAATAAATGGATCGCTGGAGTTTGCACACTTTGTTAGCTTCCTTTGGATCGACAAAACCTTCAGGTTGCATCATATACAACTCTTCTTCCAGAAATCCATTCAGGAATGCGGTTTTTACATCCATTTGCCAAATTTCATAATCATAAAATGCGGCAATTGCTAACATGATTCTGACAGACTTAAGCATCGCTACGGGTGAGAAAGTCTCATTGTAGTCAACTCCTTGAACTTGTCGAAAACCTTTTGCGACAAGTCGAGCTTTGTAGACAGTAACATTACCATCAGCGTCAGTCTTTTTCTTAAAGATCCATTTATTCTCAATTGCTTGCCGATCATCGGGCAAGTCAACCAAAGTTCATACTTTGTTCTCATACATGGATCCCATCTCAGATTTCATGGCTTCAAGCCACTTTGCGGAATCTGGGCTCACCATCGCTTCTTCATAGTTCGTAGGTTCATCATGATCTAGTAGCATGATTTCCAGAACAGGATTACCGTACCACTCTAGTGCGGATCTTACTCTGGTTGATCTACGAGGTACAGTAGTATCTTGATCTAAAGTTTCATGATCATTATCATTAACTTCCTCTCTTATTGGTGTAGGTCTCACAGAAACAGTTTTCTGTGATGTACTATTTCCCAATAATGGAGTAGGTACAGTTACCTCGTCAAGTTCTACTTTCCTCCCACTCACTTCTTTCGAGAGAAACTCCTTCTCAAGAAAGTTTCCGAATTTAGCAACAAAAGTCTTGCCTTCGGATCTATGATAGAAGGTGTATCCAATAGTTTCCTTTGGATATCCTATGAAGACACACTTCTCCGATTTGGGTTCGAGCTTATCAGGTTGAAGCTTTTTCACATAAGCATCGCAGCCCCAAACTTTAAGAAACGACAACTTTGGTTTCTTGCCAAACCACAGTTCATAAGGCGTCGTCTCAACGGATTTAGATGGTGCCCTATTTAACGTGAATGCGGCCGTCTCTAAAGCATAACCCCAAAATGATAGCGGTAAATCAGTAAGAGACATCATAGATCGCACCATATCTAGTAAAGTACGATTACGACGTTCGGACACACCATTACGTTGTGGTGTTTCGGGTGGCGTGAGTTGCGAAACTATTCCACAATTTTTCAAATGTACACCAAACTCGTAACTCAAATATTCTCCTCCACGATCAGATCGTAGAAACTTTATTTTCTTGTTACGATGATTTTCAACTTCACTCTGAAATTCCTTGAACTTTTCAAATGTTTCAGACTTATGTTTCATTAAGTAGATATACCCATATCTGCTTAAATCATCTGTGAAGGTGAGAAAATAACGATATCCGCCACGAGCCTCAATATTCATTGGACCACATACATCGGTATGTATGATTTCCAATAAATCTGTTGCTCTCTCCATAGTACCGGAGAACGGTGTTTTAGTCATCTTGCCCATGAGGCACGGTTCGCAAGTACCAAGTGATTCATAATCAAGTGGTTCCAAAAGCCCATCAGCATGGAGTTTCTTCATGCGCTTTACACCGATATGACCTAAACGGCAGTGCCACAAATAAGTTGCACTATCATTATCAACTCTGCATCTTTTGGCTTCAACATTATGAATATGTGTATTACTACTATCGAGATTCAATAAGAATAGACCACTTTTCAAGGGTGCATGACCATAAAAGATATTACTCATATAAATAGAACAACCATTATCCTCTGATTTAAATGAATAACCGTCTCGCATCAAACAAGATCCAGATATAATGTTCATGCTCAACGCTGGCACCAAATAACAATTATATAGGTCTAATATTAATCCCGAAGGTAGATGTAGAGGTAGCGTGCCGACTACGATCACATCGACTTTGGAACCGTTTCCCACGCGCATCGTCACCTCGTCCTTTGCTAGTGTCCGCTTATTCTGTAGTCCCTGTTTTGAGTTGCAAATATTAGCAACAGAACCAGTATCAAATACCCAGGTGCTACTGCGAGCATTAGTAAGGTACACATCAATAACATGTATATCACATATACCTTTGTTCACTTTGCCATCCTTCTTATCCGCCAAATACTTGGGGCAGTTCCGCTTCCAGTGACCAGTCTGCTTGCAGTAGAAGCACTCAGTTTCAGGCTTAGGTCCAGACTTGGGTTTCTTCTCTTGAGTAGCAACTTGCTTGCCGTTCTTCTTGAAGTTCCCCTTCTTCTTCCCTTTGCCCTTTTTCTTGAAACTCGTGGTTTTGTTAACCATCAACACTTGATGCTCCTTCTTGATTTCTACCTCCGCAGCTTTCAGCATTGCGAAGAGCTCGGGAATAGTCTTGTTCATCCCTTGCATATTATAGTTCATCACTAAGCTCTTGTAGCTTGGTGGCAGTGATTGGAGAATTCTGTCAATGACGCAATCATCCGGAAGTGTAACTCCCAATTGAATCAAGTGATTATTATACCCAGACATTTTGAGTATATGCTCACTGACAGAACTGTTCTCCTCCATCTTGCAGCTATAGAACTTATTGGAGACTTCATATCTCTCAATCCGGGCATTTGCTTGAAATATTAACTTCAACTCCTGGAACATCTCATATGCTCCATGACGTTCAAAATGTCGTTGAAGTCCCGGTTCTAAGCCGTAAAGCATGGCACACTGGACTATTGAGTAGTCATCAGCTTTGCTCTGCCAGACGTTCATAACTTCTGGTGTTGCTCTTGCAGCAGGCCTGTCACTCAACGGTGCTTCCAGGACGCAATTCTTCTGTGCAGCAATGAGGATAATCCTCAGGTTACGGACCCAGTCCGTGTAATTGCTACCATCATCTTTCAACTTTGCTTTCTCAAGGAACGCATTAAAATTCAACGGAACAACAGCACGAGCCATCTATCTACAATCAACATAAACAAGCAAGATACTATCAGGTACTAAGTTCATGATAATTTTAAGTTCAGTTAATTTACTTAAGAACTCGCACTTAGATAGACATCCCTCTAATCTTCTAAGTGATCACGTGATCCAAATCAACTAAACCATAACCGATCATCACGTGAGATGGAGTAGTTTTCAATGGTGAACATCAATATGTTGATCATATCTACTATATGATTCACGCTCGACCTTTCGGTCTCCGTGTTCCGAGGCCATATCTGTATATGCTTGGCTCGTCAAGTATAACCTGAGTATTCCGCGTGTGCAACTGTTTTGCACCCGTTGTATTTGAACGTAGAGCCTATCACACCCGATCATCACGTGGTGTCTCAGCACGAAGAACTTTTGCAACGGTGCATACTCAGGGAGAACACTTCTTGATAATTTAGTGAGAGATCATCTTATAATGCTACCGTCAATCAAAGCAAGATAAGATGCATAAGAGGATAAACATCACATGCAATCAATATAAGTGATATGATATGGCCATCATCATCTTGTGCTTTGTGATCTCCATCTCCGAAGCACCGTCATGATCACCATCGTCACCGGCGCGACACCTTGATCTCCATCGTAGCGTTGTTGTCGTCTCGCCAATCTTATGCTTCCACGACTATCACTACCGCTTAGCAATAAAGTAAAGCATTACATCGCGATTGCATTGCATACAATAAAGCGACAACCATATGGCTCCTGCCAGTTGCCGATAACTCGGTTACAAAACATGATCATCTCATACAATAAAATCAGCATCATGCCTTGACCATATCACATCACAACATGCCCTGCAAAAACAAGTTAGACGTCCTCTACTTTGTTGTTGCAAGTTTTACGTGGCTGCTACGGGCTTAAGTAAGAACTCATCTCACCTACGCATCAAAACCACAACGATAGTTCGTCAAATAGACTCCGTTTTAACCTTCTCAAGGACCGGGCGTAGTCACACTTGGTTCAACTAAAGTTGGAGAGACAGTCTTCCGCAAGCCATCTATGTGCAAAGCACGTCGAGGGAACCGGTCTCGCATAAGAGTACGCGTAAGGTTGGTTCGGATCGTCTCAACCAACAATACCGCCGAACCAAAGTATGACATGCTGGTAGGCAGTATGACTTGTATCGCCCACAACTCACTTGTGTTCTACTCGTGCATATAACATCAAACCATAAAACCTAGGCTCGGATGCCACTGTTGGGGAACGCAGTAATTTCGAAAATTTTCCTACGCACACGCAAGATCATGGTGATGCACAGCAACGAGAGGGGAGAGTGTTGTCTACGTACCAACGCAGACCGACTGCGGAAGCGATCACACAACGTAGAGGAAATAGTCGTACGTCTTCTTCCCGATCCGACCGATCCAAGCACCGTTACTCCGGCACCTCCGAGTTCTTAGCACACGTTCAGCTCGATGACGTTCCTCGGGCTCCGATCCAGCAAAGCGTCGAGGAAGAGTTCCGTCAGCACGACGGCGTGGTGACGATCTTGATGTACTACCGACGCAGGGCTTCGCCTAAGCACTGTAACGGTATGATCGAGGTGGAATTTGGTGGCAGGGGGCACCGCACACGGCTAAGGAACGATCTCAAGGATCAAGTTGTGTGTCTTGGGGTGCCCCCTGCCCCCGTATATAAAGGCCAGGGGCAGGGGGTTCGGCCGGCTAGGAGGGAGGCGCAGGGAGGAGTCCTACTCCCACCGGGAGTAGGACTCCTCCCCTCCAATGCTATTCCAACTAGGATTCTTGGGGGGAAGGAGAAAGAGGGGGCCGGCCCACCTCTCCTAGTCCTATTAGGACTTGGGAAAGGGGGGGCGCCGGCTAGGCTTGTGGGCTGCCTCTTCTCTCTTTTCCACTAAGGCCCAGTAGGCCCATTTGCCTCCCGGGGGGTTCCGGTAACCCTCCCGGTAATCCGGAAAAATCCCGATTTCACCCGGAACGCTTCCGGTGCCCAAACATAGGCTTCCAATATATCAATCTTTACGTCTCGACCATTTCGAGACTCCTCGTCATGTCCGTGATCTCATCCGGGACTCCGAACAACCTTCGGTACATCAAAATGCATAAACTCATAATAACTGTCATCGTAACATTAAGCGTGCGGACCCTGCGGTTCGAGAACAATGTAGACATGACCGAGACACGTCTCCGGTCAATAACCAATAGCGGGACCTGGATGCCCATATTGGCTCCTACATATTCTATGAAGATCTTTATCGGTCAGACCGCATAACAACATACGTTGTTCCCTTTGTCATCGGTATGTTACTTGCCCGAGATTCGATCGTCGGTATCCAATACCTAGTTCAATCTCGTTACCGGCAAGTCTCTTTACTCGTTCTGTAATACATCATCTCACAACTAACATATTAGTTGCAGTGCTTGCAAGGCTTATGTGATGTGTATTACCGAGAGGGCCCAGAGATACCTCTCCGACAATCAGAGTGACAAACCCTAATCTCGAAATACGCCAACCCAACATCTACCATTGGAGACACCTGTAGTACTCCTTTATAATCACCCAGTTACGTTGTGACGTTTGGTAGTACCCAAAGTGTTCCTCCGGTAAATGGGAGTTGCATAATCTCATAGTTATAGGAACATGTATAAGTCATGAAGAAAGCAATAGCAACATACTAAACGATCGGGTGCTAAGCTAATGAAATGGGTCATGTCAATCAGATCATTCAACTAATGATGTGACCTCGTTAATCAAATAACAACTCTTTGTTCATGGTTAGGAAACATAACCATCTTTGATTAATGAGCTAGTCTAGTAGAGGCATACTAGTGACACTCTGTTGGTCTATGTATTCACACATGTATTATGTTTCCGGTTAATACAATTCTAGCATGAATAATAAACATTTATCATGATATAAGGAAATAAATAATAACTTTATTATTGCCTCTAGGGCATATTTCCTTCAGTCTCCCACTTGCACTAGAGTCAATAATCTAGATTACATAGTAATGATTCTAACACCCATGGAGCCTTGGTGCTGATCATGTTTTGCTCGTGGAAGAGGCTTAGTCAACGGGTCTGCAACATTCAGATCCGTATGTATCTTGCAAATCTCTATGTCTCCCACCTGGACTAAATCCCAGATGGAGTTGAAGCGTCTCTTGATGTGTTTGGTTCTTTTGTGAAATCTGGATTCCTTTGCCAAGGCAATTGCACCAGTATTGTCACAGAAGATTTTCATTGGACCCGATGCACTAGGTACGACACCTAGATCGGATATGAACTCCTTCATCCAGACTCCTTCGTTCGCTGCTTCCGAAGCAGCTATGTACTCCGCTTCACATGTAGATCCTGCTACGACGCTTTGTTTAGAACTGCACCAACTGACAGCTCCACCGTTTAAAGTAAACACGTATCCGGTTTGCGATTTAGAATCGTCCGGATCAGTGTCAAAGCTTGCATCAACGTAACCTCTTACGTTGAGTTCTTTGTCACCTCCATATACGAGAAACATATCCTTAGTCCTTTTCAGGTATTTCAGGATGTTCTTGACCGCTGTCCAGTGATCCACTCCTGGATTACTTTGGTACCTCCCTGCTAAACTTATAGCAAGGCACACATCAGGTCTGGTACACAGCATTGCATACATGATAGAGCCTATGGCTGAAGCATAGGGAACATCTATCATTTTCTCTCTATCTTCTGCATTGGTCGGGCATTGAGTCTCGCTCAACTTCACACCTTGTAACACAGGCAAGAACCCTTTCTTTGCTTGATCCATTTTGAACTTCTTCAAAATCTTGTCAAGGTATGTGCTTTGTGAAAGTCCAATTAAGCGTTTTGATCTATCTCTATAGATCTTTATGCCTAATATGTAAGCAGCTTCCCCGAGGTCTTTCATCGAAAAACTTTTATTCAAGTATCCCTTTATGCTATCCAGAAATTCTATATCATTTCCAATCAGTAATATGTCATCCACATATAATATCAGAAATGCTACAGAGCTCCCACTCACTTTCTTGTAAATACAGGCTTCTCCAAAAGTCTGTATAAATCCAAATGCCTTGATCACACTATCAAAGCGTTTATTCCAACTCCGAGATGCTTGCACCAGTCAATAAATGGATCGCTGGAGTTTGCACACTTTGTTAGCTTCCTTTGGATCGACAAAACCTTCAGGTTGCATCATATACAACTCTTCTTCCAGAAATCCATTCAGGAATGCGGTTTTTACATCCATTTGCCAAATTTCATAATCATAAAATGCGGCAATTGCTAACATGATTCTGACAGACTTAAGCATCGCTACGGGTGAGAAAGTCTCATTGTAGTCAACTCCTTGAACTTGTCGAAAACCTTTTGCGACAAGTCGAGCTTTGTAGACAGTAACATTACCATCAGCGTCAGTCTTTTTCTTAAAGATCCATTTATTCTCAATTGCTTGCCGATCATCGGGCAAGTCAACCAAAGTTCATACTTTGTTCTCATACATGGATCCCATCTCAGATTTCATGGCTTCAAGCCACTTTGCGGAATCTGGGCTCACCATCGCTTCTTCATAGTTCGTAGGTTCATCATGATCTAGTAGCATGATTTCCAGAACAGGATTACCGTACCACTCTAGTGCGGATCTTACTCTGGTTGATCTACGAGGTACAGTAGTATCTTGATCTAAAGTTTCATGATCATTATCATTAACTTCCTCTCTTATTGGTGTAGGTCTCACAGAAACAGTTTTCTGTGATGTACTATTTCCCAATAATGGAGTAGGTACAGTTACCTCGTCAAGTTCTACTTTCCTCCCACTCACTTCTTTCGAGAGAAACTCCTTCTCAAGAAAGTTTCCGAATTTAGCAACAAAAGTCTTGCCTTCGGATCTATGATAGAAGGTGTATCCAATAGTTTCCTTTGGATATCCTATGAAGACACACTTCTCCGATTTGGGTTCGAGCTTATCAGGTTGAAGCTTTTTCACATAAGCATCGCAGCCCCAAACTTTAAGAAACGACAACTTTGGTTTCTTGCCAAACCACAGTTCATAAGGCGTCGTCTCAACGGATTTAGATGGTGCCCTATTTAACGTGAATGCGGCCGTCTCTAAAGCATAACCCCAAAATGATAGCGGTAAATCAGTAAGAGACATCATAGATCGCACCATATCTAGTAAAGTATGATTACGACGTTCGGACACACCATTACGTTGTGGTGTTTCGGGTGGCGTGAGTTGCGAAACTATTCCACAATTTTTCAAATGTACACCAAACTCGTAACTCAAATATTCTCCTCCACGATCAGATCGTAGAAACTTTATTTTCTTGTTACGATGATTTTCAACTTCACTCTGAAATTCCTTGAACTTTTCAAATGTTTCAGACTTATGTTTCATTAAGTAGATATACCCATATCTGCTTAAATCATCTGTGAAGGTGAGAAAATAACGATATCCACCACGAGCCTCAATATTCATTGGACCACATACATCGGTATGTATGATTTCCAATAAATCTGTTGCTCTCTCCATAGTACCGGAGAACGGTGTTTTAGTCATCTTGCCCATGAGGCACGGTTCGCAAGTACCAAGTGATTCATAATCAAGTGGTTCCAAAAGCCCATCAGCATGGAGTTTCTTCATGCGCTTTACACCGATATGACCTAAACGGCAGTGCCACAAATAAGTTGCACTATCATTATCAACTCTGCATCTTTTGGCTTCAACATTATGAATATGTGTATTACTACTATCGAGATTCAATAAGAATAGACCACTTTTCAAGGGTGCATGACCATAAAAGATATTACTCATATAAATAGAACAACCATTATCCTCTGATTTAAATGAATAACCGTCTCGCATCAAACAAGATCCAGATATAATGTTCATGCTCAACGCTGGCACCAAATAACAATTATATAGGTCTAATATTAATCCCGAAGGTAGATGTAGAGGTAGCGTGCCGACTACGATCACATCGACTTTGGAACCGTTTCCCACGCGCATCGTCACCTCGTCCTTTGCTAGTGTCCGCTTATTCTGTAGTCCCTGTTTTGAGTTGCAAATATTAGCAACAGAACCAGTATCAAATACCCAAGTGCTACTGCGAGCATTAGTAAGGTACACATCAATAACATGTATATCACATATACCTTTGTTCACTTTGCCATCCTTCTTATCCGCCAAATACTTGGGGCAGTTCCGCTTCCAGTGACCAGTCTGCTTGCAGTAGAAGCACTCAGTTTCAGGCTTAGGTCCAGACTTGGGTTTCTTCTCTTGAGTAGCAACTTGCTTGCCGTTCTTCTTGAAGTTCCCCTTCTTCTTCCCTTTGCCCTTTTTCTTGAAACTCGTGGTTTTGTTAACCATCAACACTTGATGCTCCTTCTTGATTTCTACCTCCGCAGCTTTCAGCATTGCGAAGAGCTCGGGAATAGTCTTGTTCATCCCTTGCATATTATAGTTCATCACTAAGCTCTTGTAGCTTGGTGGCAGTGATTGGAGAATTCTGTCAATGACGCAATCATCCGGAAGTGTAACTCCCAATTGAATCAAGTGATTATTATACCCAGACATTTTGAGTATATGCTCACTGATAGAACTGTTCTCCTCCATCTTGCAGCTATAGAACTTATTGGAGACTTCATATCTCTCAATCCGGGCATTTGCTTGAAATATTAACTTCAACTCCTGGAACATCTCATATGCTCCATGACGTTCAAAATGTCGTTGAAGTCCCGGTTCTAAGCCGTAAAGCATGGCACACTGGACTATTGAGTAGTCATCAGCTTTGCTCTGCCAGACGTTCATAACTTCTGGTGTTGCTCTTGCAGCAGGCCTGTCACTCAACGGTGCTTCCAGGACGCAATTCTTCTGTGCAGCAATGAGGATAATCCTCAGGTTACGGACCCAGTCCGTGTAATTGCTACCATCATCTTTCAACTTTGCTTTCTCAAGGAACGCATTAAAATTCAACGGAACAACAGCACGAGCCATCTATCTACAATCAACATAAACAAGCAAGATACTATCAGGTACTAAGTTCATGATAATTTTAAGTTCAGTTAATTTACTTAAGAACTCGCACTTAGATAGACATCCCTCTAATCTTCTAAGTGATCACGTGATCCAAATCAACTAAACCATAACCGATCATCACGTGAGATGGAGTAGTTTTCAATGGTGAACATCAATATGTTGATCATATCTACTATATGATTCACGCTCGACCTTTCGGTCTCCGTGTTCCGAGGCCATATCTGTATATGCTTGGCTCGTCAAGTATAACCTGAGTATTCCGCGTGTGCAACTGTTTTGCACCCGTTGTATTTGAACGTAGAGCCTATCACACCCGATCATCACGTGGTGTCTCAGCACGAAGAACTTTTGCAACGGTGCATACTCAGGGAGAACACTTCTTGATAATTTAGTGAGAGATCATCTTATAATGCTACCGTCAATCAAAGCAAGATAAGATGCATAAGAGGATAAACATCACATGCAATCAATATAAGTGATATGATATGGCCATCATCATCTTGTGCTTTGTGATCTCCATCTCCGAAGCACCGTCATGATCACCATCGTCACCGGCGCGACACCTTGATCTCCATCGTAGCGTTGTTGTCGTCTCGCCAATCTTATGCTTCCACGACTATCACTACCGCTTAGCAATAAAGTAAAGCATTACATCGCGATTGCATTGCATACAATAAAGCGACAACCATATGGCTCCTGCCAGTTGCCGATAACTCGGTTACAAAACATGATCATCTCATACAATAAAATCAGCATCATGCCTTGACCATATCACATCACAACATGCCCTGCAAAAACAAGTTAGACGTCCTCTACTTTGTTGTTGCAAGTTTTACGTGGCTGCTACGGGCTTAAGTAAGAACTCATCTCACCTACGCATCAAAACCACAACGATAGTTCGTCAAATAGACTCCGTTTTAACCTTCTCAAGGACCGGGCGTAGTCACACTTGGTTCAACTAAAGTTGGAGAGACAGTCTTCCGCAAGCCATCTATGTGCAAAGCACGTCGAGGGAACCGGTCTCGCATAAGAGTACGCGTAAGGTTGGTTCGGATCGTCTCAACCAACAATACCGCCGAACCAAAGTATGACATGCTGGTAGGCAGTATGACTTGTATCGCCCACAACTCACTTGTGTTCTACTCGTGCATATAACATCAAACCATAAAACCTAGGCTCGGATGCCACTGTTGGGGAACGCAGTAATTTCGAAAATTTTCCTACGCACACGCAAGATCATGGTGATGCACAGCAACGAGAGGGGAGAGTGTTGTCTACGTACCAACGCAGACCGACTGCGGAAGCGATCACACAACGTAGAGGAAATAGTCGTATGTCTTCTTCCCGATCCGACCGATCCAAGCACCGTTACTCCGGCACCTCCGAGTTCTTAGCACACGTTCAGCTCGATGACCTTCCTCGGGCTCCGATCCAGCAAAGCGTCGAGGAAGAGTTCCGTCAGCACGACGGCGTGGTGACGATCTTGATGTACTACCGACGCAGGGCTTCGCCTAAGCACTGTAACGGTATGATCGAGGTGGAATTTGGTGGCAGGGGGCACCGCACACGGCTAAGGAACGATCTCAAGGATCAAGTTGTGTGTCTTGGGGTGCCCCCTGCCCCCGTATATAAAGGCCAGGGGCAGGGGGTTCGGCCGGCTAGGAGGGAGGCGCAGGGAGGAGTCCTACTCCCACCGGGAGTAGGACTCCTCCCCTCCAATGCTATTCCAACTAGGATTCTTGGGGGGAAGGAGAAAGAGGGGGCCGGCCCACCTCTCCTAGTCCTATTAGGACTTGGGAAAGGGGGGGCGCCGGCTAGGCTTGTGGGCTGCCTCTTCTCTCTTTTCCACTAAGGCCCAGTAGGCCCATTTGCCTCCCGGGGGGTTCCGGTAACCCTCCCGGTAATCCGGAAAAATCCCGATTTCACCCGGAACGCTTCCGGTGCCCAAACATAGGCTTCCAATATATCAATCTTTACGTCTCGACCATTTCGAGACTCCTCGTCATGTCCGTGATCTCATCCGGGACTCCGAACAACCTTCGGTACATCAAAATGCATAAACTCATAATAACTGTCATCGTAACATTAAGCGTGCGGACCCTGCGGTTCGAGAACAATGTAGACATGACCGAGACACGTCTCCGGTCAATAACCAATAGTGGGACCTGGATGCCCATATTGGCTCCTACATATTCTATGAAGATCTTTATCGGTCAGACCGCATAACAACATACGTTGTTCCCTTTGTCATCGGTATGTTACTTGCCCGAGATTCGATCGTCGGTATCCAATACCTAGTTCAATCTCGTTACCGGCAAGTCTCTTTACTCGTTCTGTAATACATCATCTCACAACTAACATATTAGTTGCAGTGCTTGCAAGGCTTATGTGATGTGTATTACCGAGAGGGCCCAGAGATACCTCTCCGAATATCGGAGTGACAAACCCTAATCTCGAAATACGCCAACCCAACATCTACCATTGGAGACACCTGTAGTACTCCTTTATAATCACCCAGTTACGTTGTGACATTTGGTAGTACCCAAAGTGTTCCTCCGGTAAACGGGAGTTGCATAATCTCATAGTTATAGGAACATGTATAAGTCATGAAGAAAGCAATAGCAACATACTAAACGATCGGGTGCTAAGCTAATGAAATGGGTCATGTCAATCAGATCATTCAACTAATGATGTGACCTCGTTAATCAAATAACAACTCTTTGTTCATGGTTAGGAAACATAACCATCTTTAATTAACGAGCTAGTCTAGTAGAGGCATACTAGTGACACTCTGTTGGTCTATGTATTCACACATGTATTATGTTTCCGGTTAATACAATTCTAGCATGAATAATAAACATTTATCATGATATAAGGAAATAAATAATAACTTTATTATTGCCTCTAGGGCATATTTCCTTCATGCGTCGTGTTCATGGGGAGGCAACGGAATGCGTTGTGTTCATCAGGAGGGCTTGGACGGAATAGGTGATGGAAACGAGGCCTGGCGTACCGCAGAACAGAGGAAACGGCCTTGTGTTCGACCGGCCACGTTCAAAACGGGATCCTGTTCATCGGGAGAGGTGTGGCGTACCGCAAAACAAAGGAAACGGACCTCCTACGGTCGAAACGGGGGTCCTGTTGATCGAGAGGGGTGTGGCATACCGCAAAACGGAGGAAACGGACCTCCTACGGTCGAAACGGGGGTCCTGTTGTGACGCCCCCGATTCAATCGTACACTAATCATACACGCAAACGTGTACGATCAAGATCAGGGACTCACGGGAAGATATCACAACACAACTCTACGAATAAAATAACTCATACAAGCATCATATTACAAGCCAGGGGCCTCGAGGGCTCGAATACAAGAGCTCGATCATAGTCGAGTCAGCGGAAGCAACAATATCTGAGTACAGACATAAGTTAAACAAGTTTGCCTTAAGAAGGCTAGCACAAACTGGGATACAGACCGAAAGAGGCGCAGGCCTCCTGCCTGGGATCCTCCTAAACTACTCCTGGTCGTCGTCAGCGGGAAGCACGTAGTAGTAGGCACCTCCGGTGTAGTAGGAGTCGTCGTCGACGGTGGCGTCTGGCTCCTGGGCTCCAACATCTGGTTGCGACAACCAGGTAGAAGGGATAGAGGGAAAAGAAGGAGAAAGCAACCGTGAGTACTCATCCAAAGTACTCGCAAGCAAGGAGCTACACTACATATGTATGCATTGGTATCAACTGGAATAAGGCTATTATATGTGGACTGGACTGCAGAAAGCCGGAATAAGAGGGGGATAGCTAGTCCTTTCGAAGACTACGCTTCTGGCAGCCTCCGTCTTGCAGCATGTAGAAGAGAGTAGACTGAAGTCCTCCAAGTAGCATCGCATAGCATAACCCTAACCGATGATCCTCCCCTCGTCGCCCTGTGAGAGAGCGACCACCGGTTGTATCTGGCACTTGGAAGGGTGTGTTTTATTAAGTATCCGGTTCTAGTTGTCATAAGGTCAAGGTACAACTCCAAATCGTCCTGTTACCGAAGATCATGGCTATTCGAATAGATTAACCTCCCTGCAGGGGTGCACCACATAACCCAACACGCTCGATCCCATTTGGCCGGACACACTTTTCGGGGTCATGCCCGGCCTCGGAAGATCAACACGTCGCAGCCCTACCTAGGCACAACAGAGAGGTCAGCACGCCGGTCTAAATCCTATGGCGCAGGGGTCTGGGCCCATCGCCCATTGCACACATGCACGTTGCGAGGGCGGCCGGAAGCAGACCTAGCCTACTGGTGTTCCAGTCCAATCCGGCGCGTGCCGCTTAGTCGCTGACGTCATGAAGGCTTCGGCTGATACCACGACGCCGGGATACCCATAACTACTCCCGCGTAGATGGTTAGTGCATATAGACCAAATGGCCAGACTCAGATCAAATACCCAGATCTCGTTAAGCGTGCTAAGTATCCGCGAATGCCGACCAGGGCCAGGCCCACCTCTCTCCTAGGTGGTCTGATCCTGCCCTGTCGCTCCACCTCAAAGATCCACTCGCGGGTGCTCCTACGAGCTGACCCGTCTTTAATCACCACATGTATCATGTATAAAGTATATAGTATATACCCGTGATCACCTCCCGAGTGATCACGGCCCGATAGTATAGCATGGCAGACGGACAAGAATGTAGGGCCACTGATGATAAACTAGCATCCTATACTAAGCATTAGGATTGCAGGTAAAGGTAACAACAGTAGTAGCAAGGACAGGCTATGCATCATGGATAGGATTAACGGGAAGCAGTAACATGCTACACTACTCTAATGCAAGCAGTATAGAGAAGAGTAGGCGATATCTGGTGATCAAGGGGGGGGCTTGCCTGGTTGCTCTGGCAAGAGAGAGGGGTCGTCAACTCCGTAGTCGTACTGGGTAGCAGCGGCGTCGGTCTCGGTGTCTAGCGGAAGAAGAGGGGGGAAGAAACAATGAATACAATGCAAACAGATGCATAACGATGCATGACAAGACAAGTAACGGTGCTTGGGGTGCCCTAACGCGGTATGAGGTGATACCGGTGAAGGGGGGAAACATCCGGGAAAGAATCCCCGGTGTTTCGCGTTTTCGGGCAGAGTAGCCGGAGGAGGAAAGTTGCGAGTTCGATAGGTTAGGGGGGTGTGGCAGACGAACGGGTTGCGTATCCGAAATCGTCTCGTCGTTCTGAGCAACTTTCATGTAGAAAGTATTTTCATCCGAGGTACGGTTTATTTTATATTAATTTTTAAAAGAATTAAATCATTTTTAAGATTAATTTAAATATTTTAAGTCAACATTATCCAAAACAGTGTTTGCTGACGTCATCATGACGTCAGCATGACATCAGCAGTCAACAGACTGGGTCGCTGACATGTGGGTCCCACCGGTCATTGACTGTTTAGCCTAATCAGTGTTTAACTAATCTAACTACTATTTAATTAAACTAATTAGTTAATTAGGTTAATCTAATTATGATTAATTAACTTAATTAATTCCTTAATTAATTAATTTAATAATAATTATTTATTTAATTATTATTATTTTATTATTTTATTTTTTATATATTTTTTAATTAAAACGTTCTGGGCGGTGGGGCCCCTTGTCAGTGGGCCAAAGGCCTTAGCGGGTTTGGTCCAGCGGGTGCGGGCGTGGGCGCCCATGTGCGCCCGAGGCCACCAGAGGGGCGCCGGCCACGGCGGCTGGCCGGAGTAGGGCGGCGCGGCGACGGTTTTGGGCACGATGACAACGGGCGAACCCGGGCGGCGTCGTCGGCGCGACGATCGGCACCGGACGAGGACGAGCGAGGCACGGGGGTCGCTGGAGGGGGACGCCGGCAGAAAGGCAGCAGCAGGCGAGGGCGCGTGCGCGTGCGCGTGCACGGCCGAGGGCGAGGCATGGCCCTGGCCGCGTACGGGCGAGGCCGGCAGGGCGCAGGCCGGCGCGCGCGTGAGAGCGCCAGGGTGGAGTGACAGGGCACCGGGGAGGGAGGCGATGCGCGGGCGCTCGCGGCGGGCGTGGCCGGCGTGGCACGAGCGCAGCCAGGGCACGGCGACGAGCGGCACGTCCGGCACGGGGAGAAGGGAGAGGGAAGAGGCCGAAGCCGGTCGGAGCACGGCCAGAGGGCGCGAGGGCCACGGTGAGGGCGGGGGTGGACACAGGACAGGGGAAGGAGAGGGGGGCGCGGCTCACAGGGGGAGTGTTGGGCACGCGGCAGTGTGGTCGGTGGATGTCGGGGAGGACGACGGGGACGGGCGGCGGAGAGGAGCAGTCCGGCGATGGGGGGGTCCGGCGACGGGGAGGTCGAGGCGGAGGCGCGGTCCATGCGGCGGAGGCGCGGTCCAAGCGGCGACGGGTGCGCGAGGGAGAAGGGCGAGGGGATCGGGATTCCCCGTTCCAGATCCAGCGGGGGGGAGGAGTGGTGCGAGTGGGGGTGGGGTAAGCTAGGGTTCGGTCGTGGGGGGGATAAGGGAGGCGTGGGGGGAGGCCAGTTGGGCCTGCGGCCGAAAGGGCCGGTCTGCTGGGCCGGAGCCCAGTGGGGGACTTTCTCTCCCTTTTCCTTTTTTTGTTTGTTTCCTGTTTTCCTTTTATTTATTATCTCTTCTGTTTTAAATCATTTTAAATCATTTAGGCATTTTATAAAAATGTGTTTGCTTTATTATAATTACCCTGGCATTTAACTGCACACTCCAAACATTTTAGTTTAATATTTTGAAACTTTTGCCATTTGACATTAATTTGAATTTGAATTTGACGCGGTTTCGAATTAACCCGAGATTAGTAACAGTAATCGCAGCTGACATGGCATCATTAGGAGAGTTTTACTGTAGCTTGATTACCCGGGCGTTACAAAACTCCTCCACTACAAGAAATCTCGTCCCGAGATTTTAGGAGATAGAAGGAAACTGTGCGGGGTATTCATCACGCAGGCGGTCCTCGCGTTCCCAAGTGGCTCGTCTTCAGAGTGATTCGACCACTGGACTTTGAGGAATTTGATCGCCTTCTAACGTGTGCGGCATTCATCTTGGTCAAGAATGCGGACCGGATGCTCTTTATAAGAGAGGTCCTGTTGCAATTCGAGCACTTCATGATCCACCGCTCGGATTGGATCCTTGAAGCAACGGCGGAGTTGTGACACATGGAACACATCGTGAACCTTAGAAAGGTTCGGCGGAAGCTCCAGTTGATATGCTACCTTTCCACGCCTTTCGAGAATAGTGAAGGGACCGATATAGCGAGGAGCTAGCTTGCCCTTGATCCCGAAGCGGTGAGCACCCTTCATTGGTGTAACTCGAAGATAATCCTTTTCGCCAGGTTGATAGACCATGTCTTGGTGATGACGGTCATACTGACTTTTCTGACGTGACTGAGCAGTCTTGAGATTCTCGCGAATAATGCGGACTTGTTCTTCGGCCTGTTGGATAATATCCGGACTGAAGAATGGACGTTCCCCTGTTTCTGACCAGTTCAGAGGGGTCCGACACTTTCGTCCATATAGCACTTCGAAGGGGGACATCTTCAGACTAGCTTGATAGCTATTATTATAAGAGAACTCGGCATATGGAAGAGATTCCTCCCATTTCTTGCCGAATGAGATTACACAAGCTCAAAGCATGTCTTCGAGAACTTGGTTGACACGTTCAACCTGTCCTTGTGACTGAGGATGAAACGCAGTACTGAACGACAGATGAGTTCCCATAGCTTCTTGGAAACTCGCCCAAAACCTTGAAGTGAACAAGCTGCCACGGTCTGAACTGGTAACCAGTGGAATACCGTGAAGTGAAACGATTCTGGCCATGTAGAGAGTAGCAAGCTGACTAGCAGTGATTGTCTCTTTGACCGCCAGAAAATGGGCAACTTTGGAAAGCCGGTCAATGACGAGAAGAATAGCATCATTACCTTTCTGCGATTTGGGGAATCCAGTGACGAAGTCCATCTCAACATGGTCCCATTTCCATTCGGGAATAGAGATAGGTTGCAGAGTTCCAGCAGGCCTTTGATGCTCTGCTTTGATTCGGCGACAAACGTCACACTCAGCAACATAACGAGCAATGTCCTGCTTCATATTAGACCACCAGAATCTTTGACGAATATCCTGGTACATCTTTGTACTACCAGGATGGATGGACAGAGGCGTATCATGGGCTTCTTGCATAACCCTTTTAGTCTTATCCAGGTTTTTCTTCGAACATGGTACCACTAGGCGGCCTTTGAAATACAAGGCGCCATCGTCAGCAACAGTGAAGAATGAGGGCTTTCCTTCTTTGAGTTCACGCTTAATCTTGAGGGCTTCATCGTCACATTTCTGTATCCATTTGATGGTGTCCACAAGATCTGGTTTTGCAACCAGGGTATTGAGAGAACCCTTGGAAACAACATGGAGGTGTTTGGGGAAATCTTCGGGAGGGGGAGCGAGTGATCCCGGAGCGACAATATGGAGGTTCAGCCCTCTAAATTCTTCAACAAGCGATGGGTGAACTTTGTGAACCTGGAGGTGGTTACAGTAAGACTTGCGGCTCAAGGCATCAGCCATTACATTAGCCTTGCCGGGGGTATAGGATATACCCACGTCAAAGTCTACAACAGTCTCCATCCATCTTTGCTGACGTAGGTACAAATCTGGCTGAGTAAACAGATACTTCAGACTTTGATGGTCGGTGAAGATCTCGCAACGATTACCGAGAAGGTAATGTCGCCACTGCTTCAGTGCATGAATGACAGCAGCAAGCTCGAGGTCGTGAACTGGGTAGTTTTCTTCGTGAGGGCGCAGTTGACGAGAGGCGTAAGCAATCACTCTACGCTCTTGCATTAGGACACAGCCTAATCCTTGACGGGAAGGGTCACAGTAAATGACGAAGTCCTTCTTAGTATCAGGTGGAGCAAGTACGGGGGCAGAAGTCAACTTGTCTTTGAGCGCCTGGAAACTTTCCTGACACTTGTCTGTCCAGTCAAACTTGACACCCTTATGCAACAGATTAGTCAGAGGCCTGGCAATCTTGGAGAAGTTCTCGACGAATCGACGGCAATAGCTGGCGAGACCGAGAAAACTTCGGACTTGCTTGACGTTCTTCGGAGGATTCCAATCAAGAATAGCCTGAACTCGTTCAGGGTTGACGGCAATACCATCCTTGGAGATGACATGCCCAAGATAGGTTACTTCGGGGAGCCAGAATTCACACTTGGAATACTTAGCATACAGTTGATGTTCTCGAAGCTTCTCCAGCACAAGACGAAGATGTTCAGCATGTTCTTCTTCGTTCTTGGAAAATACCAGGATATCATCCAGATAAACCACGATGAACTTGTCGAGGTAATCCATGAATATATAGTTCATCAGGCAAGAGAAGGTGGCGGGAGCATTCGTTAAGCCGAATGACATGACGGTGTACTCGTATGACCCATACCGAGTCACGAATGCGGTCTTGGGGATATCCTCCTCATGAACATGGATCTGGTGATAACCCAACCTCAAGTCGAGTTTAGAGAACACTGACAAACCAGCCAGTTGATCATACAGATCATTGATTCGAGGAAGGGGATATTTATTCTGAATGGTAGCTTGGTTTATAGGACAGTAGTCTTGGACTAATCGGTTTGTCCCATCCTTCTTCTTAACAAAGAGAGAAGGTGCTCCCCAAGGAGAGAAACTTGGATGAATGAAACCTTTGACAAGAGATTTGTCGATTTCCTCCTTAAGCTCAATGAGTTCATGCGGCGGCATCTTGTAGGGTCGTTTAGCTATAGGGGTAGTGCCGGGTTTCAAGTCGATGATGAATTCGACAGCTCTAGTAGGGGGAATCCCCGGAAGTTCTTCTGCAAAGACGTCTTGGAATTCACGAACGACGGGAATGTTCTCAATGCCCTCGAGTGGTGCAGCGTTCAACGCATTCAAGGCATAAAGACGTGCCTCGGCGTTCTGAATTAGATGAGCTTGGTAAGCAATTATTTCATCAGAAGGTTGTAACAGATGGACGACCTTAGTGGCGCAAACTATAGAAGCTGTATGCGCTTTCAACCAATCCATTCCCAGAATGAGGTCGATGCTACAAGACTTCAGTACGATGGGAGAGGCAAGGAATTCTAGTCCTTCGATTTCAACGGGGACGTCGTTGCAAATCATGGAGGTCCGACATTGGCCCGCAGGAGTGTGCACTAATAGCGAAGTGTTCAGGTCCTCGCTTTTAATGCCATGCATGAATGCAAAATCCTCCAATATGAATGAATGTGATGCACCTGTGTCAAATAAAACAGATGCTGGTGCTGAATTTACGTGTAGTGTACCCATCACGGTAGCGGGCTGGTCTAGAACTTCATTGAGATCAACGTGGTTGGCATGAACACAACCATAAGACTTGGTACTGTTGTTGCGGGGCTGGTTGCTTCCATGGCCAGTTGCTGGAAGGGCCAGTTGATTCTGGTTCTGGTTGCATTCCCTAGCACGGTGCCCTGGTTGTCCACACCTGAAGCACAACCCATTATTGGGAGTGGGAACAGGAGCTTGTGGTGGTGGAGCTGGAAGTCTTGGCTGCCTAGTTGGAGGAGCAGGCAGACGAGGTGCAGCATAGGTCTGCCTTGGGGCAGGTGCATTCGGCTGGTACATGCTGTTGGGAATCCATATCTTGCGCTTCTGCGAAGACGGGCCTGAAGATGAGCCCGTGTCACGGCTGCGCCTGTGAGAGCTCTGGTATTCTTGCAGACCAGTTTCGACATTGATGGCTTTGTTCACCAGAGTGGCGAAATCAGCAAAGTCATGCACTAGAAGTGCGAGTTTGATGTCAGCTTGAAGGCCATCCCGGAACTTCTCCTGTCTGTGTGCATCAGTTGCAATGTCCTCTTCAGCATAGCGGGACAAGTCCAGAAACTCCCGCTGATAAGCTTCCACAGTTTTGTTGCCTTGGGTGAGGTTGCGGAACTCACGCTTCTGCCGGTCCATGACTCCCTGAGGAATGAAGCGAGCACGAAAGGCAGCTTGGAAGTATGGCCAGGTGATGATTGTTCCAGCTGGCAGAGTACGCCTGTGGCTGTCCCACCATTGAGCTGCGGGTCCTTTCAGGAAGAAGGAAGCAAAGGTGACATAGCTGGCAGGGGCTACATCAGCAGACTCCATCTCATAGGTGATGTCGCGGAGCCAGTCATCAGCATCCAGAGGCTGAGTTGAGCTACGGTACACAGTTGGGTTCAGGCGCATGAAATCCTGTAGAGTTACTGGGGTTGACTGCTGGTTCATATTGGGGCGAGGAAACTGAGCCATCACATTCTCCATGAACTGGCGATTCATCTCAAGCTGTTGGATCATACCAGCCATGTACTCAGGAGGTGGTGGGAGGTTGCCACCACGCCCACGACCACCTGGTATAACCATCCTGCTAATATATAACAGGGGTAGTTCAGCATCGAGAAATTTGCAAAGGCAAGAATCATTCATGATGAAACATGCACCACGGAAGCAACACGATAAATACTACATAGTAGTCGGCATATCTTACAAAAGAGATCATGCATAGAGTTCGGTACACAGAGTTTGGTACATAGACTAAGACATCATAGGCGCCACACAGGCTCGCAGCGAATGCATCTAACACTAACAAGCAAGTCTACATCAGTCCCACGCGGTACTGCGGAGGTAGCTATAGCCTGAAAGCTGGTAGTGTGGCATCGGGTACACCACGTCGGCAACCTGGGGTCCGCGGGTACTCTGGTGCAGAACCTGATGCTCAAGTGGCAGAAGAGGACCAGGTGCGGGAGAGTAGCCTCCCACCTCTGGCCAACCGACACCCTGGGGCATCACGGTCCTGGCTGGGTAGATAGTAGAACGCGGCAGCTCCCCAGATCCGACGAAGGGGTGCAACATCGTCAGAGCACGGTAGAGGTGCTGACGAGTGGTGTACAACTCGTGGTGAAGAGCTCGGTTAGCTCGATCCAGCCCATCAGCATGCAGAACTAGGTTCTGATGGTAGAAGGGCTCTCGGGTGACAGTGGAGTAGGCAGCAGTGTAGTAACCCTCCGCACCAACATCGGAGGCGATAGCAATGTGCCTGAAGGGGGAGGTGTCCAACTCCCGGTACTCCCTACGAAGGCGTGTCAGAGCAGCATAGGCAGCATCGTGAACTGCCATATCGATGGTCACACCAACACCATAAGCGGTGTGCAGCACAGTAGTGGAGTCATACTCCCGAGAGTAGAGGTGGACGATGGCACGGTACTGCTCCTGGCTAAAGTCCTGATACTCCTCGGAGACGGTGTACTCGGGGTGCCAGCGATAACCCAGATAGGTCATCATCTCAGCTAGCACGGCAGGTGATCCCGAGGCACCAATGGCCGTCGTGTGATGCACGACCTGCCTCGTGGGTTCCATCTGAAAACAGAGATGTTTCAAATGAGTCAAATGACATTGTGGAAACTGTTCAAAATACTATTCTAAGGAATAACTATGGCTTTTATCCAACTTTGGGGTGAATGTCGTAATGAGATCCTAGTGTCAGAGTTAGTAAATTTGTTTAACCCGAGTAGAAGAGAGTTCAGAGTCCCAGAGTAAAGGTCGTGGAGTAAAAGATCCTGGTATCACCCGATGGCGACGTGGGCCTGTAAGGCACACAGCCAAGTTAGTAAAAAGTTTTTGCAATGTCTAGACTCGACTTCGGCCAAAGAGTGTGGAAGGGGGTTTCCTACAGGCAGTCGGCTCTGATACCAACTTGTGACGCCCCTGATTCAATCATACACGCAAACGTGTACAATCAAGATCAGGGACTCACAGGAAGATATCACAACACAACTCTACGAATAAAATAAGTCATACAAGCATCATATTACAAGCCAGGGGCCTCGAGGGCTCGAATACAAGAGCTCGATCATAGTCGAGTTAGCGGAAGCAACAATATCTGAGTACAGACATAAGTTAAACAAGTTTGCCTTAAGAAGGCTAGCACAAACTGGGATACAGACCGAAAGAGGCGCAGGCCTCCTGCCTGAGATCCTCCTAAACTACTCCTGGTCGTCGTCAGCGGGCAGCATGTAGTAGTAGGCACCTCCGGTGTAGTAGGAGTCGTCGTCGACGGTGGTGTCTGGCTCCTGGGCTCCAACATCTGGTTGCGACAACCAGGTAGAAGGGATAGAGGGAAAAGAAGGAGAAACCAACCGTGAGTACTCATCCAAAGTACTCGCAAGCAAGGAGCTACACTACATATGTATGCATTGGTATCAACTGGAATAAGGCTATTATATGTGGACTGGACTGCAGAAAGCCGGAATAGGAGGGGGATAGCTAGTCCTTTTGAAGACTACGCTTCTGGCAGCCTCCGTCTTGCAGCATGTAGAAGAGAGTAGACTGAAGTCCTCCAAGTAGCATCGCATAGCATAACCCTAACCGATGATCCTCCCCTCGTCGCCCTGTGAGAGAGCGACCACCGGTTGTATCTGGCACTTGGAAGGGTGTGTTTTATTAAGTATCCGGTTCTAGTTGTCATAAGGTCAAGGTACAACTCCAAATCGTCCTGTTACCGAAGATCATGGCTATTCGAATAGATTAACTTCCCTGCAGGAGTGCACCACATAACCCAACACGCTCGATCCCATTTGGCCGGACACACTTTTCGGGGTCATGCCCGGCCTCGGAAGATCAACACGTCGTAGCCCTACCTAGGCACAACAGAGAGGTCAGCACGCCGGTCTAAATCCTATGGCGCAGGGGTCTGGGCCCATCGCCCATTGCACACCTGCACGTTGCGAGGGCGGCCGGAAGCAGACCTAGCCTACTGGCGTTCCAGTCCAATCCGGCGCGTGCCGCTTAGTCGCTGACGTCACGAAGGCTTCGGCTGATACCACGACGCCGGGATACCCATAACTACTCCCGCGTAGATGGTTAGTGCGTAGAGACCAAATGGCCAGACTCAGATCAAATACCCAGATCTCGTTAAGCGTGCTAAGTATCCGCGAACGCCGACCAGGGCTAGGCCCACCTCTCTCCTAGGTGGTCTGAACCTGCCCTGTCGCTCCGCCTCAAAGATCCACTCGCGGGTGCTCCTACGAGCCGACCCGTCTTTAATCACCACATGTATCATGTATAAAGTATATAGTATATACCCGTGATCACCTCCCGAGTGATCACGGCCCGATAGTATAGCATGGCAGACGGACAAGAATGTAGGGCCACTGATGATAAACTAGCATCCTATACTAAGCATTAGGATTGCAGGTAAAGGTAACAACAGTAGTAGCAAGGACAGGCTATGCATCATGGATAGGATTAACGGGAAGCGGTAACATGCTACACTACTCTAATGCAAGCAGTATAGAGAAGAGTAGGCGATATCTGGTGATCAAGGGGGGGGGCTTGCCTGGTTGCTCTGGCAAGAGAGAGGGGTCGTCAACTCCGTAGTCGTACTGGGTAGCAGCGGCGTCGGTCTCGGTGTCTAGCAGAAGAAGAGGGGGGAAGAAACAATGAATACAATGCAAACAGATGCATAACGATGCATGACAAGACAAGTAACGGTGCTAGGGGTGCCCTAACGCGGTATGAGGTGATACCGGTGAAGGGGGGAAACATCCGGGAAAGAATCCCCGGTGTTTCGCGTTTTCGGGCAGAGTAGCCGGAGGGGGAAAGTTGCAAGTTCGATAGGTTAGGGGGTGTGGCAGACGAACGACTTGCGTATCCGAAATCGTCTCGCCGTTCTGAGCAACTTTCATGTAGAAAGTATTTTCATCCGAGGTATGGTTTATTTTATATTAATTTTTAAAAGAATTAAATCATTTTTAAGATTAATTTAAATATTTTAAGTCAACATTATCCAAAACAGTGTTTGCTGACGTCATCATGACATCAGCATGACATCAGCAGTCAACAGAGGTGTTGACTGGGTCGCTGACGTGTGGGTCCCACCGGTTATTGACTGTTTAGCCTAATCAGTGTTTAACTAATCTAACTACTGTTTAATTAAACTAATTAGTTAATTAGGTTAATCTAATTATGATTAATTAACTTAATTAATTCCTTAATTAATTCATTTAATTGTTATTATTTATTTAATTATTATTATTTCTTTTCTTTTTTATTTTTTTTAATTAAAACGTTCTGGGGCGGTGGGGCCCCTTGTCAGTGGGCCAAAGGCCTTAGCGGGTTTGGTCCAGCGGGTGCGGGCGTGGGCGCCCATGTGCGCCCGAGGCCACCAGAGGGGCGCCGGCCACGGCGGCTGGCCGGAGTAGGGCGGCGCGGCGACGGTTTTGGGCACGACGACAACGGGCGAACCCGGGCGGCGCCGTCGGCGCGACGAGCGGCACCGGACAAGGACGAGCGAGGCACGGGGGTCGCTGGAGGGGGACGCCGGCAGAAAGGGAGCGGCAGGCGCGGGCGCGCGCGCACGGCCGAGGGCGAGGCATGGCCCTGGCCGCGAACGGGCGAGGCCGGCAGGGCGCAGGCCGGCGCGCGCGTGAGAGCGCCAGGGTGGAGTGACAGGGCACCGGGGAGGGAGGCGATCCGCGGGCGCTCGCGTCGGGCGCGGCCGGCGCAGCACGACCGCAGCCAGGGCACGGCGACGAGCGGCACGTCCGGCACGGGGAGAAGGGAGAGGGAAGAGGCCGGAGCCGGTCGGAGCACGGCCAGAGGGCGCGAGGGCCATGGTGAGGGCGGGGGCAGACAAGGGACAGGGGAAGGAGAGGGGGGCGCGGCTCACAGGGGGAGTGTTGGGCACGCGGCAGTGTGGTCGGTGGAGGTCGGGGAGGACGACGGGGACGAGCGGTGGAGAGGAGCAGTCCGGCGATGGGGGGTCCGGCGACGGGGAGGTCGAGGCGGAAGCGCGGTCCAGGCGGCGGAGGCGCAGTCCAGGCGGCGACGGGTGCGCGAGGGAGAAGGGCGAGGGGATCGGGATTCCCCGATCCAGATCCAGCGGCGGGGGGAGTGGTGCGAGTGGGGGTGGGGTAAGCTAGGGTTCGGTCGTGGGGGGATAAGGGAGGCGTGGGGGGAGGCCGGTTGGGCCTGCGGCCGAAAGGGCCGGCCTGCTGGGCCGGAGCCCAGTGGGGGACTTTCTCTCCCTTTTCCTTTTTTTTGTTTGTTTCCTGTTTTCCTTTTATTTATTATCTCTTCTATTTTAAATCATTTTAAATCATTTAGGCATTTTATAAAAATATGTTTGCTTTATTATAATTACCCTGGCATTTAACTGCACACTCCGAACATTTTAGTTTAATATTTTGAAACTTTTGCCGTTTGACATTAATTTGAATTTGAATTTGACGCGGTTTCGAATTAACCCGAGATTAGTAACAGTAATCGCAGCTGACATGGCATCATTAGGAGAGTTTTACTGTAGCTTGATTACCTGGGCGTTACACCTGTTGATTGGGAGGGGTGTGGCGTACCGCAAAACGAAGGAAAGGGACTTGTGTTGGAGCGCTACGGTCGAAACGGGGGTCCTGTTCATCGAGAGGGGTGTGGCGTACCGCAAAACGGGACTCCACAGGATACTGTTCATCTCCACCGTCGACCTCCTCCAGCCTCCATGGGCTCCTGTTCATCCAGCCTCCACCGCACGCTACTCCACCGGCTACTGCTCAACCACCCCTCCATCGTCTACTGTTCATCCAGCCCTCCACACCACGGGGTCCTGTTCAACCACCCCTCCATGGGCATCCCTCCACCGTCTACTGTTCATCCAGCCCTCCACGCCACGGGGTCCTGTTCAACCACCCCTCCACGGGCACCCCTCCACCGTCTACTGTCCATCCAGTCCTCCACACCACGGGGTCCTCTTCATCCACCCCTCCACGGGAACCCCTCCATCGTCTATTGTTCATCCAGCCCTCCACCACACCATGGGGTCCTGTTCATCCAGAGGCAACGCCACCGCTCACTGTTCATCCAAACACCCCCGCAACGCTCACTGTTCATCCCATCGATCGGCTTCAGTTAGCAGCAGTAGTGAAGGAATCGCTCGATCGGGTTCAGTTAACAGCCATCGATTGATCGCTTGGGTTCAGCAATGCGTAGCCTGCAGTGCAATCGCTCGGGTTTAGTTAGAGCCCAACACCTCGCTCGACTTCAGTTAGAGCCAACGCCTGGCACACACGCGCGTACGTGTACGAGAGAAACGCGCATCGCTCGGCCCCCGACCTCCACCGTAACCGGGAACTCCCCGAAATTTTCCTCCCCCTCACTTCTACCACGGTTTTTTCTGTCATGGACGGCCCAAAGAATGTCATGCAGCTGTGTCTCTGGCCCGCCCAGGATGAAAAGACCATTTTCTGTCATGATTTTTTGTCACAATTATCGTCATAGAAGTGTCATATGTATGACAGAAAAAAATTCATTCGGCCCAAAATGTCACGGATGTGTCTTTTCTTGTAGTGGACCCCGCTGCCACGGGAGATTAGGACAAAATATGTCATGCAAGTTCTTTTCCATAAGCACATATGACTATATTCAGAATACATGCCTACATTATATCAATGAACTGGAGCTAGTTCTGTGTCACCCTAGGTTATGACTGTTACATGATGAACCGCATCCGGCATAATTCTCCATCACCGATCCATTGCCTACGAGCTTTCCATATATTGTTCTTCGCTTATTTACTTTTCCGTTGCTATTGCTATCATCACTAAAAAATACCAAAAACAATACTTTTACTACTATTAACTTTTGCTACCGTTACCACTAATATCATATTACCTTGCTACTAAACACTTTGCTGCAGATATTAAGTTTCCAAGTGTGGTTGAATTGACAACTCAGCTGCTAATACTTGAGAATATTCTTTGGCTCCCCTTGTGTTGAATCAATAAATTTGGGTTGAATAATGATCATGCTGTTAGAGTTATGACTAGATGTGGTAGAATGACTCAGGAACCTTTGTATCCTGAAGGCCGTCCTAAGAGAATTGAGCTAGATTCTCAGAGAAATAATATAGATGCACCTAGTTCTTCTAAGAAGAATAAAAAGAAAAATGATAGGACTTTGCATGTTTCTAGTGATCCTATTGTTGAAACACCTGAGAATCCAAATGATATTTCTATTTCTGATGCTGAAACTCAATCTAGTAATGAACCTGAAACTAGTAATAATGTTAATGATAATGTTATTGATGATTCTCAACCTAGCAACGATAATGATATAGAAATTGAACCTGCTATTGATCTTGATAACCCACAATCAAAGAATCAACATATATGATAAGAAAGACTTTGTTGCTAGGAAACATGGTAAAGAAAGAGAGCCTTGGGTTCAGAAACCCATGCCTTTTCCTCCCAAACCATCCAAGAAAAAGGATGATGAGGATTTTGAGCGCTTTGCTGAAATGATTAGACCTATCTTTTGCGTATGTGATTAACTGATATGCTCAGAACAAATCCTTATGCTAAATACATGAAAGATATTATTACAAATAAAAGAAAGATACCAGAAGCTGAAATTTCCACCATGCTTGCTAATTATACTTTTAAGGGTGGAATACCAAAGAAACTTGGAGATCCCGGTGTACCAACTATACCATGCTCCATTAAAGGAAACTATGTTAAAACTGCTTTATGTGATCTTGGAGCCAATGTTAGTGTTATGCCTCTCTCTTTATATCATAGACTTGATTTGAATAAGTTGACACCTACTGAAATATCTTTGCAAATGGCTGATAAATCAACTGCTATACCTGTCGGTATTTGTGAGGATGTGCTTGTTGTAGTTGCAAACGTTACTATTTTAACAGACTTTGTTATTCTTGATATTCCCGAGGACGATAGTATGTCCATTATTCTTGGAAGACTCTTTTTGAATACTGCAGGGGCTGTTATTGACTACACTAAAGGCAATGTCACTTTTCATGTTAATGGTAATGAGCATACGGTACACTTTCCGAGGAAACAACCTCAAGTTCATAGTATCAACTCTATTGGAAAATTCCAACGATTATATTTGGAGGTTTTGAATTTCCTCTCCCTACTGTCAATAAGAAATATGATATTCTTTTTATTGGGCATGCGCATATCCCCGTTGAGGTAACATAGTGTTATTCGAAATTTCTCCGGTTCCATGCTATTCGGAATGAGTTCGTTAACAAGACTTGATCAACCTTGTTAGTGGATTCCTTTTGATGATCATGAGATGGATGAAACTAGAAGGCACAACCTTCCGTACCCCACTTTTACTCTCTGTTATTTATATTAAATAAAATAAAAATAATACTTTTCCGTCTGTTATCTGATTATCCGTGCAATATAAAAATACCTCGAAAATAAAAGTTCTGCAAATGCCCTGAAATTTAAATATGATTTTTTCCAGAATATTTGAGAATATTTGGCACTGAGAACACAGCAGGGGGTCAACAACCTGCCCATGAGGGTGGAGGGCTCGCCCTACCCACCTGGGCGCGCCCCCTGCCTCGTGGGCCCACAGTGGCCCTCCTCCACTTATCCTTTCACCCATACACTTCTCCTTCCTCCCCCAAACACGAATAAGCAGCTCAAACCCGAGTTCAAGCTTGTTTTGCTGCCATTTTCGATCTACTTGCTCAAAGCACCTCTCACAAAACTGCTTGGGAGATTGTTACTTGGTATGTGACTAATCCATTGGTCCAATTAGTTTTTGTTCTAGTGCTTTATTCATTGCAAATTTTTGCTTCTTAGGTGACCCTGTTCTTGAGCTTGCATGTCAAATTTATATGGTCAAAAGTAGTTTTGATGCATGATATGGGCTCTAGGCACTTGTAGCAATAGTTGCTATCAATATTATTGAGTTTGGTTTACTTTTATTTTGAAGTTACTAAAAAAATTCAGAATTTTTCAGAGGAAGAAATATGCTTAGGAAATGTTCCAAGGCGGTTCTTCAAGGAAGCAAGGACCCAGGCTTGCAATGCATGATGCTAATGACGAGCCACCAAGAGACGCTCTAGTGCGTCCTTGTGAATGGCCTTCTGAGAACTTTATGGATCGAGCGGGAATTAAAGAAGAATTTAACGCACATTTGTGTAACGCTGATCTTGTGAGCTTCGTGGAAGAGAAGTGCAGCTAATATCACAATCTCACTAGTTCCTTCGCGAGGAGGTTTGAATTTTCAACTTCATGTAATTCTCCAACTGTCCTATTTGATCTCTACGATAATTCTTATACTATGGACTTAGAGGATTTTACCACTGCTTGCAAACTTCCACAATGGGGTAGTATAAGGGATCCTTGCAAATCTGAATTTAGAGATTTTCTTGCTAGTATAATTGTGGGGGAATCTAGAGATATAACACAAGCTACCATAGGGAGCATTCACTTTCCTTCTATACATTATTTTGCTCTCTTCATAAGCAGATGCATTAATGGTAAAGATGAGGCATGTCACATGTGTGTCCCTGATCTCAGTATTCTTAGGAGTGTTGTGTTAGGAGATAAATCTTATAATTTGGGAGCCATTGTTGCGCGTAGGTTGCATCTTAATAGATTTAATGGAGATTTCTTTGGAGGAATTTATGCAACCCGCATAGCTAATTTTCTTGGTATAGCCATATGCGAAGACGATATTGAATTACCTCCTGCTTACCTAGGCTTTAATGCTATGGTTCACCACCAGTTTGTCGAGAGGAATGAATCACCTCTCAAGTATCGACTAATCTTTGACAGACGTCGTGCTGTCCATATTACTCTCCCTACTCCTGCCTTCTTCGATCATCGGGCAAAAGGAAGATGAGTACGAGAGGAGAGCAGAGGCCGCTCGTCGCCATGCTGTAGCTCAGCAGGTGGTAGCCGCTGCATCTCAGTACGACCCCAACTATTATTATGGATATCTGCCAGGCTAGTCGTGGCCATAGACCAACTTAGGCCAAAAGCCTAAGCTTGGGGAGTACGTATTTCTCACCGACATTACATTTATGTTCACACACTCATTGTTAGATGTCGGTGCTCATACTTTTTCATTGTATCATCCATGCTAGTTTATTTTCCTTTTATTCTTTCTTCTTGTGTGTTTAATAAACCTTAAGAAAAACCAGAAAAAATTAGTTGTAGCTTTTAATTAATTCACTTTCCATGCTGTAGTAGTAATTAAAGAGAAAACCCAAAAAGATTTCATGTTCTTCTTTTGCTTGTTGGGAGCTTTCCCGTGTAAATAGTTTTATTTCTTTTTTTTCTTTGGGGTCGATAGGAGAAGACCATAATTAAATTGTTGAAGTGGCTCTTGTATGCATTATTGTTGATCTGACAAAAGAGCCCATATTGCCTTGTCTTCTCCTGTTTATTGAATGCTTGCAGATTCCAGCTTAGTCCAATGCACGTGCACTATTATTATTATTCACATCATTCGATCGTGCAAGTGAAAGGCAATTATGATGTTATATGATGGACTGACTGAGATGAGAAAAGCTGGTATGAACTCGACCTCTTTTGTTTTTGTAAATATGATTAGTTCATCATTCCTGATTCAGTCTATTATGGATAAACATGTTTGCAATGACAACTAGAGATCATAGTTTCTTGTGCCATGCTTGATTAGCTATGAGTTATAATGGTTTACCTTGCGTGCCAACATGCTATTAAAATGGTTATGATGTGGTATGATAGGGTGGTATCCTCCTCTGAATGATTTAAGTGACTTGACTTGGCACATGTTCACGCATGGAGTTGAAACAAAATCAACATAGCCTTCACGATATTTATGTTCATGGTGGATTATATCCTACTCATGCTTGCATTCGGTGTTGATTAATTTTAATGCATGTTCATGACTGTTGTCGCTCTCTAGCTGGTCGCTTCCCAGTCTTTTGCTAGCCTTCACCTGTACTAAGCGGGAATACTTCTTGTGCATCCAACTCCATAAACCCCAAAGTTATTCCATATGAGTCCACCATACTGATACGTCTCCAATGTACCTACTTATCCAAACACTTTTGCCCTTGTTTTGGACTCTAACTTGCATGATTTGAATGGAACTAACCCGGACTAACGTTGTTTTCAGCAGAATTACCATGGTGTTATATATGTGCAGGAGCAAACGTTCTCGGAATGACCTAACTTCACGGAGCCACTTTTCAGAAAATAAGAAAAATACCTGCCAAATATGAAGGCCAGGGGGCCCACCGTCTATCTACGAGGGTGGGGGCGTGCCCCCCTACCTTGTGGGCCCCCTATTGCCTCTCCGACTCCAACTCCACCTCCATATATTGAGTTTTGGGGAGAAAAAATCAAGGAGAAGAAATCATCGCGTTTTACCATACGGAGTCGCCGCCAAGCCCTAAAACCTCTCGGGAGGGCTGTTCTGGAGTCCTTCGGGGCTCCGGAGAGGGGAATACGTCGCCATCATCATCATCAACCATCCTCCATCACCAATTTCATGATGCTCACCGCAGTGCGTGAGTATTTCCATCGTAGGCTTGCTCGAAGGTGATGGGTTGGATGAGATCTATCTTGTAATCGAGTTAGTTTTGTTAGGGTTTGATCCCTATTGTCCACTATGTTCTGAGATTGATGTTGCTATGCTTAATGCTTGTCACTAGGGCCCGAGTGCCATGATTTCAGATCTGAACCTATTATATTTTCATCAATATATGAGTGGTCTTGATCCTATCTTGCAAGTCTATAGTCACCTATTATGTGTTATGATCCGTTAACCCCGAAGTGACAATAATCGGGATACTTACCGGTGATGACCATAGTTTGAGGAGTTCATGTATTCACTATGTGTTAATGCTTTGTTCCGGCTCTCTACTAAAAGGAGGCCTTAATATCCCTTAGTTTCCATAAGGACCCCGCTGCCACGGGAGGGTAGGACAAAAGATGTTATGCAAGTTCTTTTCCATAAGCACGTATGACTATATTCGGAATACATGCCTACATTATATTAATGAACTGGAGCTAGTTCTGTGTCACCCTAGGTTCTGACTGTTACATGATGAACCGCATCCGGCATAATTCTCTATCACCGATCCATTGCCTACGAGCTTTCCATATATTGTTCTTCGGTTATTTACTTTTCTGTTGCTATTGCTATCATCACTACAAAATACCAAAAACATTACTTTTACTACTGTTACCTTTTGCTACCGTTATCACTACTATCATATTACCTTGCTACTAAAAACTTTGCTGCAGATATTAAGTTTCCAGGTGTGGTTTAGTTGACAACTCAACTGCTAATACTTGAGAATATTCTTTGGCTCCCCTTGTGTCGAATCAATAAATTTGGGTTGTATACTCTACCCTCGAAAACGGTTGTGATCCCCTATACTTGTGGGTTATCAAGACTATTTTCTGGCGCCGTTGCCGGGGAGCATAGCTCTATTCTTTGAGTCACTTGGGATATATATCTGCTTATCATTATGAAGAACTTGAGAGATCCAAAAATCAAGATCTATCCCTCAACTACGAGGGGAGGTAAGGAACTGCCATCTAGCTTTGCACTTGATTCACCTTCTGTTATGAGTAAGTTTGCGACACCTACACCTGCTTCTGCTATTCGTTCTGATATGTTGCATGTTATTGATGATGGCACTTCTGCTATGCATGATACTTATGATGAAACTACCTCTATGCCTGATACTATTGTGCCACTTAGTGATTTTCTTGATGAACAACTTGCTAGGGCTAGTGAGATTGAAAATATTGAATCTGATGATACTGATGAAAGTGATGATGAAGAATCACTTGTTATTCCTCAGGGTTATTTATTTGATCAAGAAGCTTCTTTAGCTATTTTAGCTTGCAGAAATAGAATTGAACTTGAAAGATTATTAGCTAAATGGAGTAAGCAATCTCTAAATGCTAGAATGAAACCTGACCCTGCTTTTGCTACTTCACCTATCTTTGTTACTGATAAGGATTATGAATTCTCTGTTGATCCTGATATAATTACTTTGGTTGAATCTAATCCTTTTCATGGTTATGAATCTAAAATTGTTGTGGCACATCTTACTAAATTGAATGATATAGCCACCCTGTTCACTAAAGATGAGAGAACTTGCTACTTTTATATCCTTAAAATATTTCCGTTCTCATTAAAGGGTGATACTAAGATATGATTTAATTCTCTTGATCCTGGTTGTGTGCGTAGTCCCCAGGATATGATTTATTACTTCTCTGCTAAATATTTCCCTGCTCATAAGAAACAAGCTGCTTTAAAGGATATATATAATTTTGTGCAAATTAAAGAAGAGAGTCTCCCACAAGCTTGGGGGAGGCTTCTCCAATTACTTAATGCTTTGCCTGATCATCCTCTTAAGAAAAATGAAATACTTGATATCTTTTATAATGGACTAACCGATGCCTCCAGAGATTACCTGGATAGTTGTGCGGGTTCTGTTTTCAGGGAAAGAACACCGAATGAAGCTGAAATTCTATTGAATAATATGTTGACAAATGAAAATAATAGGACACCTCCGGAGCCAATTCCTGAGCCTATTCCTAAACCAACTCCGAAGAAGAGGGGTATTCTATTTCTCAGTCCTGAAGATATGCAAGAGGCAAAGAAATCTATGAAAGAAAAAGGTATTAAAGCTGAAGATGTTAAGAATTTACCTCCTATTGAAGAAATACACAGTCTTAATTTACCGCCTGTTGAAGAAACATATAATCTTAATCCATCTCCTATTGAAGAAATGCATGGTCTTGATAACCCGACACGGGTAGTAAAGGTAAATTCTCTCTATAGATATGATAAAGATGAAATCCCATTTACTAAGGTTGCTAGCCCATGCTTAGATGAGTTTGATAAATTTATGGCTAAGCAAGAAGATTTTAATGCTTATTTTGGTAGACAATTGAAATACAATTCAAATATGCTTGGACACTTGGGTGATTATATGGCTAATGTTAAAAGTGAACTTAAACTTATTAGTAAACATGCTTCTATGGTTACTACTCAAGTAGAACAAGTACTTAAAGCTCAAAATGATTTGCTCAATGAATTGAATAGTAAGAATAATGATCATGTTGTTAGAGTTATGACTAGAGGTGGTAGAATGACTTAGGAACCTTTGTATCCTGAAGGCCATCTGTCGGTGTCAAAACCGGCGGATCTCGGGTAGGGGGTCCCGAACTGTGCGTCTAAGGCGGATGGTAACAGGAGGCAGGGGACACAATGTTTTACCCAGGTTCGGGCCCTCTTGATGGAGGTAAAACCCTACGTCCTGCTTGATTAATATTGATGATATGGGTAGTACAAGAGTAGATCTACCAAGAGATCGGAGAGGCTAAACCCTAGAAGCTAGCCTATGGTATGATTGTATGTTGTAGTTGTCGTGTCCTACGGACTAAAACCCTATGGTTTATATAGACACCGGAGAGGGTTAGGGTTACACAAGGTCGGTTACAAAGGAGGAGATACACATATCCGTATTGCCTAGCTTGCCTTCCACGCCAAGTAGAGTCCCATCCGGACACGAGACGAAGTCTTCAATCCTGTATCTTCATAGTCTAACAGTCCGGCCAATGGGGATCGTCTGGCTGTCCAGAGACCCCCTAATCCAGGACTCCCACAGTAGCCCCTGAACCAGGCTTCAATAATGATGAGTCTGGCGCGCAGTATTGTCTTCGGCATTGCAAGGCGGGTTCCTCCTCCGAATACATCACGGAAGAATTTGAATACAAGGATAGTGTCTGACCCTGCAAAATAAGTTCCACATACCACCGTAGAGAAAATAATATTTTCACAAATCTAATTTGCTGACTTGTTTTGGCAGCACGACATTATGTCATGGCCTGGTGATTATTCAAACCGTTTCCTTTAACTAGCCCCGCACATAACACGAGGCAGTTTTTTGACACGTCTTGTCGAAGCAGAGATCGTGTCCCCTTATTACGGGATTCTCATCAATACGGGCGTGGGTAACCCAATCGCGCCATCGATTACGGCGCTTGGGGGATAAGCGAGTTTTACCAGGCTAGTGGGGACGCATAGTTTCGTCCGCCCATATAAAGGGATAAGGATTCACCTTTTCATCCATGCCTTCTTCCTCCTTTGCTCATCCATTTTCGCACACTCGAGCTCCAGCGCCCAAGTCCGCACTTCCCACCTCAACCTTCTCCAACCATGTCCGAAGCGGGAGGCAGTGGATGGTCTCCTCTGTCATGGAGGGAAACATCAAAAAGCTGAGGAGAGCCGGATACCTGCCCGACGACATCGCGCACCGGCTCCCAGATGAGGGGCAGCTCATTCCCACCCCCGGGCCCCATGAGAGGGTAGTGTTCTTTACCCATTTTCTCCACGGACTGGGATTCCCTCTCCACCCATTCGTCCGGGGGCTCATGTTCTACTACGGCCTGGATTTCCATGATCTGGCCCCGAACTTCATCCTCAACATCTCGGCGTTTATCGTCGTGTGCGAGGCCTTCCTCCGCATCAAACCCCACTTCAGCTTATGGCTAAAGACCTTCAATGTCAGGCTGGCTGAAGGTAGTGGGCGGCCGCCAGGCGGAGTGCGGAGGAGTCATGGTGGGCAAGATGCCCAACGTTACATGGCTCGAGGGCTCCTTTGTGGAAACCATAAAGGGGTGGCAATCGGGATGGTTCTACATCACCGAGCCGCGTGACCCTGCATGGTCAGCGGCCCCCGAGTTCCGATCTGGCATCCCCAGGCGGCTCACCTCCTGGAAAGAGAAGGGCATGTCCTAGGGTAGTTCGGGAGAGCTGACCAAACTCCAAACATGTATTCAAAACATGGTGAACAAGAAGCTCAAACTTGTCAACGTGATCCAGGTCATGCTCATCCGCCGGATCCTCCCGTGTCAACAACGGGCCTTCAACTTGTGGGAGTTCGACCCGGCGCAGCACCAAACTCTAAACAGGCTCTTCGATACAACACATGAGGATGCCCGGAACGTGCTATTCAAGGGCGCCGAGGTTCCTCCTCCTACTACCGAGGATCGCGGATTCTGCGCGAAGCGCCAAGCCAGCGCGGTAAGCTGTTTTACCTCTTACAAGATACTTGTTTTACATAGTTTGACTCTATGCTGGATCTAAGCTCTCGTTCCTTTGACAGGACTGGCAGGAAATGGCCGGACAGATCGACTGTCCGGCTCCTTTGCTCGAAGGCCCAACAAATGCTCTCCTGACGGAGATGCTAACTCCGGCTCCTTACAAGGCGCCGGAGAAGACCAAGAAGGCCAAGGGAACCCGAAAGAGTTCCCGGCGCCAGGTGTTATCGGACTCATCGTCCGATGACTCTGCGGCACACTCCTCCCCCGAAGACGAGGAGCAAGAAGAAGATGCTCCCCCTCCAGGCGGGGGGGAGACAAGAAAAGGAAGGCCGCCCCAACCGGGGGGCGAAGGGTCCAAGAAGGGAAGGACTCTCCTTCCGGACAGCTCCACCGCCGCCGCCGAAGGCGAAGACGAGTGGTTGCCCAGGGCCAAGCCCCTGGGGAGGTCGTAAGTATTCGGACACCAGAGTAACTCGTAGTATCCTTTTGCGCACTGCTTACCCTAACGCCGAATATGATTATACAGGACGCCACGAGCCCGTATCGATGTGTCATCGGACGGCTCCCTGGGCTCGTCAAATATGGATAGCGATCCACTTTCGACTGCCACCTCCCCTTGCCCTACGGACGACGCCGAGGTATTGTCTCAAGAGGCACCGGGCCGAGGGGAGACAGTCCCGGAGGTGCCTCAAGGCAACCATCCGGACTCCAGGGGCAGAGGGGACGAGGCCCCTGAGGGCCCCGAGTTCGGCCCTCAGCCGAACACCGCGCCGGAACCTCCAGTGGTTCCGGACTCGGGCAGGCGGCCTCCTTCCAAGAGGGGCAAGACGCCTGTGCCGGTGACCTCTGTCCATCTAGAGGCGCCGGACAATCTGCTGGAATCGCTTCGCAACGCTTCCATCGATGAGGAGCACCATACTATTATGAGTGTGGTGGTCCAGAAGGTTCAGTCCGCCAAGAGCGGATTGACTGAAGCCTGTGCCAGCCTTCTAACAGGCTTTGAGGTAAGTGTTAAAATATAGGGAAAATATTACCGCATAGACAGTAGCCCCTGATGCTCTGTTCGGTGTTCACAAAGAAAAGCCGAACAGAGGATCAAACAATATTGCAGGAGTCTAATTTAAGTATGTCAATATGTGTATGCAGGCTTCGCTGCTGGCCTCAGCCGCACTGACTGCGGAGGTCGCCTCACTGAAGCAGGACCTCGAGGGCTCCAAGAAAGAGCTCGGCCTTACCAAGAGGTGGCTCGAGGAGAACGAGGGTAAGTAATACCCTGTCTATAGATATGTATATATAAAAGAAGACGCGATTGCAAAATGACAGGATCATCATATATTTGCGAGGGGCCACGACCGAGGTGGCAACCCTAAAGCAAGCGCTAACCAAGGCCGAAGATAAAGCGGCCAAGGAGCGCACCGAGCGGAAAAAGCAAGAGGCTCGTGTGGGAAAGGTGCAGCAAGAGCTCCAGGCTCTCATGACGAAGCACGAGGCGTTGGAGCTGGACTCGAAGATGCGAGAGTCTGAGCTTGCCGCTGCCCTTGAGAGCGCAAAAAGTGCCAAGGTTGAAGCCCAGAAGGCCCTCCAGGAGATTGATGCGATGAAGAAAATAGCAGCGGGTAAGGCATTCTATATGCAAAGCAAGCATGTAAAAGTAAATCACCGATTACTTACCCGAGTTCGGAGCTCTCCAGGAGCATTCGCAGATTTGCCCCGCAGCGTGTTGGATGCCTCACAGTTTTACCGGGCCGAGGAGGGAAGCTCAACGGAGAAGTTGTTCTAGTCTCAGTATACTGGGACCGAACACCCGATGCCTCTGAGCAACCAGCTAAAGCAGCTGGTCGAGCTGCACAAGGTGGCCGAATAGGCCATGAAGGGCTTTATAGTCCGGCTATGGCCTGGCGACGCCCTTCCGAACAGCTACTTCGGCCTAGTGAGGCGGCTTGTGGATGCCTGCCCATGGCTGGAGGTCGTCAAGCGGTCCGTCTGCATCGAAGGTGCACGCCGGGCTTTCGCCCGTGTGAAGGTGCAGTGGGCCAAGCTAGACATCATGAAGCTGATCAAAGAAGGGCCACCGCAGGGCAAGGAGCATCGCACCCCCGAAATTTATTATGAGGGTGTCCTGAAGGGTGCCCGTCTTATAGCGGACGAATGTTCAAAGGATGTAATATTTGAGTAAACTTGCTCGTGTGATCCTGTATGATAAAAACTTGTTTCATATGCGCTATGCAACGCTTGTGTGAATTTAAAATATTACCTTCTGTTTGGCCGTTTATCCAATCTGAGAGATGGCTAGTCCTCGGCTTCTGCCCCCATGCCACGAGTGCTGGGGTGTTCGGAATAAACCTGAGCACTCTTGTTCCCATGTTTGGGTCCTTCGAGGGAGGTGCTCAGCACAACGAACAAGGCAACCGGACTAATAATGCTTTATCACTCTCACTTAGCCATAGAATTCTATAATTTTAAATTTCAGCAAAGCCCCTGGTATTCAGAAGGCCGAATTCGGGGCGCGATACACACCTTTAAGCCGGACAAGGCCGGCCCCTCTCTCTAAGAGGCATAAGTCTTTAGGGACTCGAAAACCTCGCCGAACAGCGACCGGTCTCTCGCCTTATCATGACAGTCAGTTTTAGCTTTCTCTACTGAGGTGCTCAGCCCAGCAGAACCGGGGCACAATCATGGTAGTTCTCCTAGCCCTACCTTAGCCGATAGAGCGGAACGTAAGGTACCAAAACATAGGAGCCGGGCAAACCCAACATTTGACCAAAGACATGATTCGGAGCTAATGCATATAATGCTATAAGTTCGGGGTGCCGCACTTGTGAAAGTGTTCGGACTTTTCACACCATATTGTGGGGTACGTAAGCCCCTGGTGTATTGGTCGTACCAAAGTGTATGGTTGCAAGGCGTCATTGATGAACACATATATATAACAAGAATTGCAATAATAGTCGTAATGTTATGCATTGTTTATTCAAAAAGGTGCGTTAAAGCATAATGATACAGGTGGTGCGATAAGCAAAGAGTAGGGCTATCTCCCTTCCAAGGGCAAGCTGAGGAATAGTATTAAATCAAATATTTCGCTCGTTATTGTAATCCACCTGGGAATGCCGTGGTGTGACGTAGCTTTCTGCCTCCTTGGTTGCTGCATCATGTGTTCGGCAATAGTGCTGCCGGATAGGGTTTCCAGAGATTAAGGTCCTGAAAAAGATAAAAATAACCAAACGGGAAGCCCCTAGTGCGTGTTAAGCCACGTCTTGGGGCGTGCCGCAGTTGTTCCCCCCTCCCCACCTGTGCCCATGGTATTTTTAATGCGTAATTATGTACATGTGGCACGAGTTTCGCCGTTCGGCTGGGACTGGGGTGGGGGCCACATTGCTACGCGAGCTCAGATCGCGCCAGGCGGTCTAGTTGCCGATTGCTCCGAGCGCGCTTGAAGGTGTCCGGGTCTTGAAACGCCGAACTGGTGGATTGCCTTGAGAGGCTGCTTTGCACTTCTGCTGCGAAGGCCGCGGTGTGCTCCTCCGTTCAGAGAGAGCGTTCTGTGTTTCCATTGACTTTAATAACCCCGCGAGGTCCTGGCATCTTGAGCTTGAGGTATGCATAATGCGGTACCGCATTGAATCTCGCAAATGCGGTTCGCCCGAGCAGTGCATGACCACTGCGGAATGGGACTATATTGAAGATTAACTCTTCACTTCGGAAGTTATCCGGGGATCCGAAGACCACTTCTAGTGTAATTGAGCCTGTGCAATGGGCCTCTATGCCTGGAATGACGCCCTTAAAGGTCATTTTTGTGGGTTTGATCCTTGAGGGGTCTATACCCATTTTGCGCACTGTGTCCTGATAAAGCAGGTTCAGGCTGCTGCTGCCATCCATAAGGACTCGAATGAGGTGAAATCCGTCAATGATTGGGTCCAGAACCAGTGCGGCGAATCTGCCATGACGGATACTAGTGGGATGGTCCCTGCGATCGAAAGTGATCGGATAGGAGGACCATGGGTGTAACTTTGGGGCGATTGGCTCCAACGCATATACGTCCCTGAGCGCATGCTTCCGCTCCCTTTTGGGGATGTGGGTTGCGTATATCATGGTCACCGTCTGCACTTGTGGGGGAAACCTCTTCTGTCCTCCGGTGTGTGGCTGCCGGGGCTCCTCATCGTCATCGCTATGTGGCCCCTTGTCCTTGTTTTCGGCAATTAACTTGCCGGCCTGCTTGAACACCCAACAATCCCTGATGGTGTGATTTTCTGGCTTTTCTGGGGTGCCGTGTATTTGACATGAGCGATCGAGTATACGGTCCAAGCTGGACGGACCCGGCGTACTTTGTTTGGATGACTTTTTCCGCTGACCGGGTTTAGAGCCTTTGAATCCAGCATTGACTGTCGTATCCTTGGTATTATCGCTGTTAATGCGGCGCTTATGTTTGTTGTGACGTGACCTGCTATTGTCGTCATTGGTATCCGAAGTACCATGGTTCTTTGATATGTTATTACTGCGAGCCAGCCAGCTGTCTTCTCCCGCACAAAAGCGGGTCATGAGTGTCGTGAGGGCTGCCATAGATTTCAGCTTTTCCTGACCAAGGTGCCGGGCTAGCCATTCGTCGCGGATGTTGTGTTTGAAATCCGCTAGGGCCTCTGCATCCGGACAGTCAACGATTTGATTTTTCTTTGTTAGGAACCGAGTCGAGAATTGCCTGGCCGATTCTTCTGGCTGCTGAATTATGTGGCTCAAGTCATCGGCATCTGGTGGCCGCACATAAGTGCCCTGAAAGTTGTCGAGGAATGCGGCTTCCAGATCTTCCCAACAGCTAATGGACTCTGCCGGCAAGCTGTTAAGCCAATGTCGCGCTGGTCCCTTGAGCTTTAGTGGGAGGTATTTGATGGCGTGTAAGTCATCACCGCGGGGCATGTGGATGTGGAGGAGGAAATCCTCGATCCATACCGCGGGATCTGTTGTGCCGTCGTATGATTCAATATTCACAGGTTTGAAACCTTCTGGGATTTGATGATCCATTACTTCGTCTGTGAAGCATAAGGGGTGTGCGGCACCTCTGTATTGGGCTATATCACGACTCAACTCGAATGGGTCTTGCCCGTTGTGTTCGGCCCGGCCGGATTTACTTTTACTGTATCCGGCGTGACGTTTATCGTCTCGCATAGTGGCGCGCCCCCATGATCCGTAGATCGATCTTGCATGCTTTGCTTTGTCCTCCAATATGTCTCGCAGGTTTGGCGTATCTCCCCATGCCTTTTTATTTGAATGGCGTCGGGGTGCGGGCTGAGTTTTTGGCTGGAATGCCTCTCTATCACAGCCACGAGGTGGCCAATCAGCCGCGTCATATGGTTCTTCCTCCAGTCGGGGTAGCAACCTGCATTTTGGGTAACTCTTGGAGGGGAGCTCGAGTTTATGTTCCTCGGCCTCGAGGACTTCAGTCCATCTGTCGTCTAGCAGATTTTGATCAGCTTAAAGCTACTGCTGCTTTTTCTTAAGGTTATTTGTCGTGGCTATAAGCTGATGTTTGAAGCGCTCTTGTTCGACGGGATCCTCTGGCACGGCGAATTCGTCGTCGCCGAGGCTTGCCTCGTCTTCGGAGGGGGGCATGTAATTATCATCCTCCGCCTCTCCATCTGCCGCTCTCTCTGGAGGGCTGGCTCTTCCATCCTCCTGCTCTAAATCTTGCTGGAGGGGATTGTTGTTGTCTTTGGCAATATCCGGAGTGTTATTATCTCCTGTGCCAGTATCACCACTTTTGCTTTGGTGGGACCTAGAGCGGCGCTGCTGACATCGGCGCTTGGGTTGCTTCTTGGAGGGGTCATCCTCCGCTATCTCGTCACCATTGCCTTCTTTGGGTGTAACCACCATGTATATATCGTATGATGAGGTAGATGTCCAGTGCCCTATGGGCAGTGGTTCCTCTTCGTCTCCTGCATCGTCGTCCATACCGTTGATGTCTTCAGAGTCGAAGTCGAGCATGTCGGTAAGTCATCGACAGTGGCTACTAAGTGGGTGGTGGGTGGGCCGCGAATTTCTTCATCGTCCGCATCCCAGTCCTGTCGGACATAGTTTGGCCAGGATCCTCCTGACAAGGAGAGAGACCTTAATGAGTTCAGTATGTTGCCAAAGGGTGAGTGCTGAAAATATCTGCGGAGGTAAACTCCATGATCGGCGCCCAATCGGATTCGATAGGAACGGGCGCAGGCGGCTCGGAGTCCGTGGCCGGAAAGGGATCCGGCAATTTAACAACACGGCTCTCGTGCAAGGTAAGGTCGATGTTTGGCTCGATCACCGCTGAGGGTAAGGCCTCCGTGGCGGGGTCCATCCACCCGTCCATGGACCGCGCAACTGGCTCCGAATTGAGGGTTGGAGCGGCTGCATGTGTGATCTCCTGAACACTATCTGATGGTAGAGCTAAATCGTACTCATCGTGACCGCGTGACGCACAAGGCAGAGGCTCGAATCCGTCGAAGATCAGGTCTCCACGGATATCGGCCGTGTAGTTTAAGCTTCCAAACCTGACCTGGTGGCCAGGGGCGTAACTTTCAATCTGCTCCAGATGGCCAAGCGAATTGGCCCGCAGTGCAAAGCTGCCGAACATAAAGACCTGTCCAGGGAGAAAAATCTCACCCTGGGCTGCATCGCTATGGATGATAGTAGGATCCATCAAGCCTAACGGCGACGACACAGAGGAACTCTCAATGAAAGCACCAATGTCGGTGTCAAAACTGGCGGATCTCGGGTAGGGGGTCCCGAACTGTGCGTCTAAGGCGGATGGTAACAAGAGGCAGGGGACACAATGTTTTACCCAGGTTCCGGCCCTCTTGATGGAGGTAAAACCCTACGTCCTGCTTGATTAATATTGATGATATGTGTAGTACAAGAGTAGATCTACCATGAGATCGGAGAGGCTAAACCCTAGAAGCTAGCCTGTGGTATGATTGTATGTTGTAGTTGTCGTGTCCTACGGACTAAAATCCTCCTGTTTATATAGACACCGGAGAGGGTTAGGGTTACACAAGGTCGGTTACAAAGGAGGAGATACGCATATCCGTATTGCCTAGCTTGCCTTCCACGCCAAGTAGAGTCCCATCCGGACATGAGACGAAGTCTTAAATCATGTATCTTCATAGTCTAATAGTTCGGCCAATGGAGATAGTCCGGCTATCCGTAGACCCCCTAATCTAGGACTCCCACACCATCCTAAGAGAATTGAGCAAGATTCTCAGAGAAATAATATAGATGCACCTAGTTCTTCTAAAAAGAAGAAAAAGAAAAATGATAGGACTTTGCATGCTTCTAGTGATCCTATTGTTGAAACACCTGAGAATCCAAATGATATTTCTATTTCTGATGCTGAAACACAATCTGGTAATGAACCTAAAATTAATGATGATGCTCAACCTAGTAATGATAATGATGTAGAAGTTGAACCTGCTGTTGATCTTGATAACCCACAATCAAAGAATCAACGTTATGATAAGAAAGACTGTTGCTAGGAAACATGGTAAAGAAAGAGAACCTTGGGTTCAGAAACCCATGCCTTTTCCTCCCAAACCATCCAAAAAAAGGATGATGAGGATTTTGAGCGCTTTGCTGAAATGATTAGACCTATCTTTTTACGTATGCGATTAACTGATATACTCAAAACCAATCCTTATGCTAAGTATATGAAAGATATTATTGCCAATAAAAGAAAGATACCGGAAGTTGAAATTTCCACCATGCTTGCTAATTATACTTTTAAGGGTGGAATACCAAAGAAACTTGGAGATCCCGGTGTACCCACTATACCATGCTCCATTAAAAGAAACTATGTTAAAACTGCTTTATGTGATCTTGGAGCCGATGTTAGTGTTATGCCTCTCTCTTTATATCATAGACTTGATTTGAATAAGTTGACACCTACTGAAATATCTTTGCAAATGGCTGATAAATCAACTGCTATACCTGTCGGTATTTGTGAGGATGTGCTTGTTGTAGTTGCAAATGTTACTATTTTAACAGACTTTGTTATTCATGATATTCACGAGGACGATAGTATGTCTATTATTCTTGGAAGTCCCTTTTTGGATACTACATGAGCTGTTATTGATTGCACTAAAGGCAATGTCACTTTTCATGTTAATGGTAATGAGCATACGGTACACTTTCCGAGGAAACAACCTCAAGTTCATAGTATCAACTCTATTGGAAAAATTCCATCAATTATATTTGGAGGTTTTGAATTTCCTCTTCCTACTGTCAAGAAGAAATATTATATTCTTATTATTGGGGATGTGCATATCCCCGTTGAGGTAACATAGTGTTATTCGAAATTTCTCCGGTTCTATGTTATTCGGAATGAGATCGTTAACAAGACTTGATCAACCTTGTTAGCGGATTCCTTTTGATGATCATGAGATGGATGAAACTAGAAGGCACAACCTTCTGTACCCCACTTTTTCTTTCTGTTATTTATATTAAATAAAATAAAAATAAATATTTTGCTGTCTGTTATCTGATTATCCATGCAATATAAAAATACCTCGAAAATAAAAGTTCTCTAAATGCACAGAATTTTAAATATGATTTTTTCTAGAATATTTGAGGATTTATGGTACTGAGAACACACCAGGGGGGTCAACCACCTGCCCACAAGGGTGGAGGGTGCGCCTACCCCTCTAGGGCGCGCCCCCTGCCTCGTGGGCCCACGGTGGCCCTCCTCCACTTATTCTTTCACCCATACACTTCATCTTCCTCTCACAAACACGAATAACCAGCTCAAACCCGAGTCCAAGCTCATTTTGCTGCCATTTTCGATCTCCTTGCTCAAAGCACCTCTCACAAAACTGCTTGGGGAGATTGTTCCTTGGTATGTGACTCCTCCATTGGTCCAATTAGTTTTTGTTCTAGTGCCTTATTCATTGCAATTTTTTGCTGCTTAGGTGACCCTGTTTTGAGCTTGCATGTCAAATTTATATGGTCAAAAGTAGTTTTGATGCATGATATAGGCCCTAGGCAGTTGTAGGAGTAGTTTCTATCAACATTATTGAGTTTGGTTTACTTTTATTTTGAAGTTCCTAAAAAATTTTAGAATTTTTCAGAGGAAGAAAAATGCTTAGGAAAATGTTCCAAGGTGGTTCTTCAAGGAAGCAAGGACCCAGGCTTGCAATGCGTGATGCTGATGACGAGCCACCAAGAGACGCTTCAGTGCGTCCTTGTGAATGGCCTTCTGAGAACTTTATGGATCAAGCAAGAATTAGAGAAGAATTTAATGCATATTTGCGTAATGCTGATCTTGTGAGCTTCGAGGAAGAGAAGTGCAGCCAGTATCACAACCTCACCAGTACCTTTGTGAGGAGGTTTGAATTTTCAACTTCACGTAATTCTCCAACTGTCCTGTTTGATCTTTATGATAAATCTTATACTATGGACTTAGAGGATTTTACAACTGGTTGTAAACTTCCACAATGGGGTAGTATAAGGGATCCTCGCAAATCTGAATTTAGAGATTTTCTTGCTAGTATAACTGTGGGAGAACCTAGAGATATAACACAGGCCACCATAGGGAGCATTCACTTTCCTGCTATACATTACTTTGCTCTCTTCATAGGTAGATGTATTAATGGTAAAGATGAGGCATGTCACATGTGTGTCCCTGACCTTAGTATTCTTAGGAGTGCTGTGCTAGGAGACAAATCTTATAATTTGGGAGCCATTGTTGCACGTAGGTTGCATCTTAATAGATTTGATGGAGATTTCTTTGGGGGAATTTATGCAACCCGCGTAGCTAATTTTCTTGGTATAGCCATACGCGAAGATGATATTGAATTACCTCCTGATTATCTAGATTTTAATGCTATGGTTCACCACCAGTTTGTCGAGAGGAACAAATCACCTCTCCATTATCGACTAATCTTTGACAGACGCCATGTTGTCCGTATTACTCTCCCTGCTCCTGCCTTCTTTGATCATCAGGCAAAAGGAAGATGTACTATTACCAGAGAGGAGGCAGATGAGTACGAGAGGAGAGCGGAGGCCGCTCGTCGCCACGCTGCAGCTCAGCAGGCGATAGCTGCCGCATCACGGTACGACCCCAACTATTATTATGGATATCCGCCAGGCCAGCCATGGCCATAGACCAACTTAGGCCAAAAGCCTAAACTTGGGGGAGTATGTATTTCCCACCGACATTACATTCATGTTCACACACTCATTGCTAGATGTCGGTGCTCATACTTTTTCATTGTATCATCCATGCTAGTTTATTTTACTTTTTATGCTTTCTTCTTATGAGTTTAATAAACCTTAAGAAAAACAAAAAAAATTAGTTGTAGATTTTAATTAGTTTAATTTCCATGCTTGTAGTAGTAATTAAAAAGAAAACCCAAAAAGATTTCATGTTCTTCTTTTGCTTGTTGGGAGCTTTCCCGTGTAAATAGTTTTATTTCTTTTCTTTGGGGGTCGATAGGATAAGACCATAATTAAATTGTTGAAGTGGCTCTTATATGCATTATTGTTGATCTGACAAAAGAGCCCATATTGCCTTGTCTTCTCCTGTTTATTGAATGCTTGCAGATTCCATCTTAGTCCAATGCACGTGCACTATTATTATTATTCACACTATTCGATCGTGCAAGTGAAGGGCAATTATGATGATATATGATGAACTGACTGAGATGAGAAAAGCTGGTATGAACTCGACCTATTTTGTTTTTGTAAATATGATTAGTTCATCATTCCTGATTTAGCCTATTATGAATAAACATGTTTGCAATGACAACTAGAGATCGTAGTTTCTTATGCCATGCTTGATTAGCTATGAGTTATAATGGTTTACCTTGCGTGCCAACATGCTATTAAAATGGTTGTGATGTGGTATGATAGGGTGGTATCCACCTCTGAATGATTTAAGTGACTTGACTTGGCACATGTTCACGCATGTAGTTGAAACAAAATCAACATACCCTTCACGATATTTATGTTCATGGTGGATTATATCCTACTCATGCTTGCATTCAACGTTGATTAATTTTAATGCATGTTCATGACAGGTGTCGCTCTCTAGCTGGTCGCTTCCCAGTCTTTTGCTAGCCTTCACCTGTACTAAGCGGGAATACTGCTTGTGCATCCAATCCCTTAAACCCCAAAGTTATTACACATGAGTCCACTATACCTACCTATATACAGTATCTACCTGCCGTTCCAAGTAAATTTGTATGTGCCAAACTCTAAACCTTCAAATAAATATCCTGTTTTGTATGCTCAAATAGCTCATGTATCAACTAGGACTGTCCGTATCTTCCATGTTAGGCGGGTTATTCTCAAGAGGAGTGGACTCCGCTCCTCACTCACGAGATAAGTGGCTGGTCACCGGGTGCCCAGTCCCATGCTTTATGCAAACTAAATCAAAATAATTGCAAAAAAACTCCCCCTGGGACTCTTGTTAGTTGGAGGCAGTCATTGTTTCGAGCAAGCCATGGATTGATGCTTGTTGGTGGAAGGGGGAGTATAAACTTTACCATTCTATTTGGGAACCGCCTATAATGTGTGTAGCATGGAAGATATTGACATCTCTTGGTTGTTATGTTGACAATGAAAGTATACCGCTCAAATATTATTCACATCTGTTTCAAAACCGAGCTCTGGCACCTCTACAAATCCCTGCTTCCCTCTGTGAAGGGCCTATCTATTTACTTGTCATCACCCTCTTAATAAAAAGCACTAGTTGGAGAGCACCGCTGTCATTTGCATTCATTACTGTTAGTTTACATTGAGGATGACTTGACTGGATCTCTTTTACCATGAATTACAATGTCTAGTTAGTCCTTGGTCTTTAAAGGTGCTTTGCATTTATGTTTTGCGGTCTCAGAAAGGGCTAGCGAGATACCACCTTGTTATATCATATTGTGATTGTTTTGAGAAAGTGCTGTCATCCAAGATTTATTATTTTGGCTCGCTAGTTGCTTATGATATTGATATGAGTAAACTTGAGACCTATGCGTTGTTGTGAATGTGGTTAGTTATAATCTTTGCTGAAAACTTGAATGCTGGCTTTACATATTTACAACAACAAGAGCAAAAGGAGTTTGTAAAAGTTTTTCTTTATCACTTTTAGTTTATCAAGTGAATTGCTTGAGGACAAGCAAAGGTTTAAACTTGGGGGAGTTGATACGTCTCCGTCGTATCTACTTTTCCAAACACTTTTGCCCTTGTTTTGGACTCTAACTTGCATGATTTGAATGGAACTAACCCGGACTAATGCTGTTTTCAGCAGAATTACCATGGTGTTATTTATGTGCAGAAACAAACGTTCTTGGAATGACCTGAAACTTCACGGAGCAAATTTTTGGAAAATATGAAAAATACCTGCAAAAGATGAAGGCCAGGGGGACCACCACCTCTCCACGAGGGTGGGGGCGCGCCTGCCCCCCTAGGGCGCGCCCCCAACCTCGTGGGCCCCCTGTTGCCTCTCCGACTCCAACTCCAACTCTATATAGTGTGTTTCGGGGAGAGAAAAATCAGAGAGAAGAATTCATCGCGTTTTACGATATGGAGCCGCCGCCAAGCCCTAAAACCTCTCGGGAGGACTGATCTGGAGTCCGTTTGGGGCTCCAAAGAGGGGAATCCGTCGCCATCGTCATCATCAACCGTCCTCCATCACCAATTTCATGATATTCACCGCCATGCGTGAATAATTCCATCGCAGGCTTGCTGGACGGTGATGGGTTGGATAAGATCTATCATGTAATGGAGTAAGTTTTGTTAGGGTTTGATCCCTGGTGTCCACTATGTTCTGAGATTGATGTTGCTATGACTTTGCTATGCTTAATGCTTGTCACTAGGGCCCGAGTGCCATGATTTCAGATCTGAACCTATTATGTTTTCATCAATATATGAGAGTTCTTGATCCTATCTTGCAAGTCTATAGTCACCTATTATGTGTTATGGTCCGTTAACCCCGAAGTGACAATAATCGGGATACTTACCGGTGATGACCGTAGTTTGAGGAGTTCATGTATTCACTATGTGTTAATGCTTTGTTCTGGTTCTCTATTAAAAGGAGGCCTTAATATCCCTTAGTTTCCGTAAGGACCTAGCTGCCACGGGAGGGTAGGACAAATATGTCATGCAAGTTCTTTTCCATAAGCACGTATGACTATATTCGGAATACATGCCTACATTATATCAATGAACTGGAGCTAGTTCTGTGTCACCCTAGGTTATGACTGTTACATGATGAACCGCATCCGGCATAATTCTCCATCATCGATCCATTGCCTACGAGCTTTCCATATATTGTTTTTCGCTTATTTACTTTTCCGTTGCTATTGCTATCATCACTACAAAATACCAAAAACATTACTTTTACTACTATTACCTTTTTCTACCATTACCACTACTATCATATTACTTTGCTACTAAACACTTTGTTGCAGATATTAAGTTTCCAGGTGTGGTTGAATTGACAACTCAGCTGCTAATACTTGAGAATATTCTTTGGTTCCCCTTGTGTCGAATCAATAAATTTGGGTTGAATACTCTGCCCTCGAAAACTGTTGCGAACCCCTATACTTGTGGGTTATCAATTCGACACAAGGGGAGCCAAAGAATATTCTCAAGTATTAGCCGCTGAGTTGTCAATTCAAGCACACCTTGAAACTTAATATGTGCAGCAAAGTGTTTAGTAGCAAAGTAATATGATAGTAGTGGTAACGGTAGCAATAGGTAATGATTGCAAAAGTAATGTTTTTGGTATTTTGTAGTGATGATAGCAATAGCAATGGGAAAGTAAATAAGCGAAGAACAATATATGGAAAGCTCGTAGGCAATGGATCAGTGATGGAGAATTATGCCGGATGCGGTTCATCATGTAATAGTCATAACCTAGGGTGACACAAAACTAGCTCCAGTTCATCAATGTAATGTAGGCATGTATTCCGAATATAGTCATACGTGCTTATGGAAAAGAACTTGCATGACATATTTTGTCCTACCCTCCCATGGCAGCGGGGTCCTTACGGAAACTAAGGGATATTAAGGCCTCCTTTTCATAGAGTACCGGAACAAAGCATTAACACATAGTGAATACATGAACTCCTCAAACTACGGTCATCACCGGTAAGTATCCCGATTATTGTCACTTCGGGGTTAACGGATCATAACACATAATAGGTGACTATAGACTTGCAAGATAGGATCAAGAACTCTCATATATTGATGAAAACATAATAGGTTCAGATCTGAAATCATGGCACTTGGGCCCTAGTGACAAGCATTAAGCATAGAAAAGTCATAGCAACATCAATCTCAGAACATAGTGGATACTAGGGATCAAACCCTAACAAAACAAACTTGATTACATGATAAATCTCATCCAACCCATGACCGTCCAGCAAGCCTACGATGGAATTACTCACGCACGGTGGTGAGCATCATGAAATTGGTGATGGAGGATGGTTGATGATGACAATGGTGACGGATTCCCCTCTCCGGAGCCCCGAACGGACTCCAGATCAGCCCTCCCGAGAGGTTTTAGGGCTTGGCGGCAGCTCCGTATCGTAAAACGCGATGATTTCTTCTCTCTGATTTTTTTTCTCCCCGAAACACAATATATAGAGTTGGAGTTGGAGTCAGAGAGGCACCAGGTGGCCCACGAGGTAGGGGCGCGCCCTAGGAGGGCAGGCGCGCCCCCCACCCTCGTGGACATGTGGTGGGCCCCCTGGCCTTCATCTTTTGCATGTATTTTTTATATTTTCCAAAAAGTGGCTCCGTGAACTTTCAGGTCATTCCGAGAACGTTTGTTTCTGCACATAAACAACACCATGGTAATTCTGCTGAAAACAGCGTAAGTCCGGGTTAGTTCCATTCAAATCATGCAAGTTAGAGTCCAAAACAAGGGCAAAAGTGTTTGGAAAAGTAGATACGACGGAGATGTATCAATGATCATCACACTTCTATTTATTTACAACTCAATGATTACAACTCGATACTAGAACAAGGTATGACTCTATATGAATGCCTCTGGTGGTGTACCGGGAATGCAATGAATCAAGTGTGACATGTATGAAAAATTATGAACGGTGTCTTTGCCACGAATACGATGTCAACTACATGATCATGCAAAGCAATATGACAATGATGAACGTGTCATGATAAACAGGATGGTGGAAAATTGCATGGCAATATATCTCGGAATGGCTATGGAAATGCCATAATAGGTAGGTATGGTTGCTGTTTTGAGGAAGATATAAGGAGGTTTATGTGTGAAAGAACGTATCATATCACGGGGTTTGGATGCACCGATGAAGTTTGCACCAACTCTCAATGTGAGAAAGGGCAATGCACGGTACCAAAGAGGCTAGCAATGATGGAAGGGTGAGAGTGCATATAATCCATGGAATCAACATTAGTCATAAAGAACTCACATACTTATTGCAAAAATATACAAGTCATCAAAAACCAAGCACTACGCGCATGCGCCTAGGGGGATAGATTGGTAGGAAAAGACCATCGCTCGTCCCCGACCGCCACTCATAAGGAAGACAATCAAAGAACACCTCATGTTTCAAATTTGTTACATAACGTTTATCATACGTGCATGCTACGGGACTTGGAAACTTCAACACAAGTATTTCTCAATTTCAAAACTACTCAACTAGCAAAACTTTAATATCACTACCTCCATATCTCAAAACAATCATCAAGCATCAAACTTCTCTTAGTATTCAAAACACTCATAAGAGAATTTTATTATTAATCTTGTATGCCTAGCATATTAGGATTATTTAAGAAAATTACCGTGCTATTTAAGACTCTCAAAATAATCTAAGTGAAGCATGAGAGATCAATAGTTCCTAAAAAACAAATCCACCACCGAGCTCTAAAAGATATAAGTGAAGTACTAGAGCAAAGCTATATAACTCAAAAGATATAAGTGAAGCACATAGAGTATTCTAATAATTTCCGGATCATGTGTGTCTCTCTAAAAAGGTGTGTACAGCAAAGATGATTGTGGTAAACTAAAAAGAAAAGACTCAAATCATACAAGACGCTCCAAGCAAAACACATATCATGTGGTGAATAAAAATATAGCTCCAAGTAAAGTTACCGATAGAAGTAGACGAAAGAGGGGAAGCCTTTCGGGGCATCCCCAAGATTTGGATTTTACGTGTCCTTAGATTATCTTGGGGGTTCCATGGTCATCCCCAAGCTTAGGCTCTTGCCACTCCTTGTTCCATAATCCATCAAATCTTTACCCGAAACTTGAAAACTTCACAACACAAAACTTAAAGTAGAAAATCTCGTGAGCTCCGTTAGCGAAAGAAAACAAAAGACCACTTCAAGGTACTGTAATGAACTAATTATTTACTTATATTGGTGTTAAACCTACTGTATTCCAACTTATATATGGTTTATAAACTATTTTACTAGCCATAGATTCATCAAAATAAGCAAACAACACACGAAAAACAGAATCTGTCAAAAACAGAACAGTCTGTAGTAATCTGTAGCTATCTCAAGATATAGAACCCCAAAAATTCTAAAATAAATTGCTGGACGTGAGGAATTTATCTATTAATCATATGCAAAAATAATTAACTAAATATCACTTTCCAAATAAAAATAGCAGCAGTTCTCGTGAGCGCTAAAGTTTCTGTTTTTTACAGCAAGATTAACAAGACTTTCCCCAAGTCTTCCCAACGGTTCTACTTGGCACAAACACTAATTAAAAATAAAAAACACAACCAAAACAGAGGCTAGACAAATTATTTATTACTAAACAGGAGCAAAAAATCAAGGAATAAAAATAAAATTGGGTTGCCTCCCAACAAGCGCTATCGTTTAACGCCCCTAGCTAGGCATAAAAGGCAAGGATAGATCTAGGTATTGCCATCTTTGGTAGGCAATTCTTCAATGATGCATATACCGTCCTTAGGAATTTCTTTCTTTTTATTGATTATCAAACTTTTAGGCACAAGATCAAAAAAAATCATTAGCAGCAAATGATTCCTTAATGATAGCAAAAAGATTAGGGTGAACACTTATAGATTTGAGATCCGCAGTTTCTTTGCTAGAGGATTCACCTTTATTTTTAGGAACATACATAAGCTTGGCAATTTTAGTTGGAGGACTTTTAGTATTCTTTACAGAAGAAAAAGCGGTTCCCAAGTTGGTAATGATACCCTCAAGTTTATCGATTCTAGTGGAATCATGATTTATTCTTTCATTAACCATAGGTTCCTTCTCTTTAATATTTTTCAAAGTTACTCCTACTTTAGATCCATATTGGGTAATTTGGTTGTGGATCTTTTTATCCAAATTTTCAATTAACTCTACAGTAGCAACCTTATTCTCAATAATTTCAAGTCTTTAAATTACATGCTCCAAAGTTAACATAGTTCCATTAACCAAAAGAGGTGGTGAGCCAAGAAAACCTATCATAGCATTATAAGAATCAAAAGTATGGCTACCCAAGAAGTTCCCTCTGGTAATGGTATCAAGGATATATCTGTGCCAAGGAGTAATGCCTACATAAAAATTGCGAAGAAGAATGGAAGTAGATTGCTTCCTGGTAGATCTATTTTGAGCATTGCAAATTCTATACCAAGCGTATTTTAGATTTTCTCCCTCCCTTTGCTTAAATTTAGAACTTCATTCTCGGGAGACAACGGAGAAGATAGAGGACTAGCCATAACGACAAACAAACGGAAAAGAGGCGAACGGGAAAGAGAGGGAGGGTAGAGAGAGAGGGCGAATAAAACGGCAAGGGTGAAGTGGGGGAGAGGAAAACGAGAGGCAAATGGAAAATAATGTAATGCGGGAGATAAGGGTTTGTGATGGGTACTTGGTATGTTTGACTTTTGCGTAGACCTCCCCGGCAACGGCGCCAGAAATCCTTCTTGCTACCTCTTGAGCACTTGCGTTGGTTTTCCCAGGAAAGGGTGTTGCAGCAAAGTAGCGTAAGTATTTCCCTCAGTTTTTGAGAACCAAGGTATCAATCCAGTAGGAGGCCACGCACGAGTCCCTCGCACCTACACAAACAAATAAATCCTCGTAACCAACACGGTAAGGGGTTGTCAATCCCTACACGGTCACTTACGAGAGTGAGATTCTGGGTTGGGCCTCCGGTTAATAGGTTAGTCCAAAAATAATATAAAAGTGTATAATAAATCCCGATAATGTCCAAAACAGAATATAATATAGCATGGAACAATCAAAAATTATAGATACGTTGGAGACGTATCAAGCATCCCCAAGCTTAATTCTTGCTCGTCCTCGAGTAGGTAAATGATAAAAACAGAATTTTTGATGTGGAATGCTACTTGGCATAATTTCAATGTAACTCTCTTAATTGTGGTATGAATATTCCGATCCGAAAGATTCAAGACAAAATTTAATATTGACATAGAAATAATAATAATACTTCAAGCATACTAACTAAGCAATTATGTCTCTTCAAAATAACATGGCCAAATGAAGTTATCCCTACAAAATCATATAGTCTGGCTATGCTCCATCTTCACCACATAAAGTATTCAAATCATGCACAACCCCGATGACAAGCCAAGTAATTGTTTCATACTTTTAATGTTCTCAAACTTTTTCAATCTTCACGCAATACATGAGCATGAGCCATGGACATAGCACTATAGATGGATTAGAATGGTGGTTGTGGAGAAGACAAAAAGGGAGAAGATAGTCTCACATCAACTAGGCGTATCAACAGGCTATGGAGATGCCCATCAATAGATATCAATGTGAGTGAGTAGGGATTGCCATGCAACGGATGCACTAGAGCTATAAGTATATGAAATCTCAACAAAAAGAAACTAAATGGGTGTGCATCCAACTTGCTTGCTCACAAAGACCTAGGGCATTTTGAGGAAGCCCATCGTTGGAATATACAAGCCAAGTTCTATAATAAAAAATTCCCACTAATATATGAAAGTGATAACATAGGAGACTCTCTATTACACTACTAGGGAAAACCCTAGTAGTAGCGCAGGTTTTGAGGCTAGTAGCAGCGCGGGTGGCCGCGCTACTAATAAGGCACTACAGCTAACTTATAGCAGTAGCGCGGTCCTTACCCGCGCTACTACAGTTGATGATATCAGCAACGCTTTTTATGAACGCGCTACTATTACTTAGCTGTAGCGATTTCGCAGTCCCTCGCTACTGCTATATCTTCCATCATTTTCCCCCGTACCCCTTTCCCTTTCAATTTCCCTTTTAGATACTAGATACTAGGTACTGCTAGTAGATATCAAATTCATAAACCATTACTGAGTAGTACTCCCTTCGTTCCAAATTACTCGTCGTGGTTTTAGTTCAAACCACGACGAGTAATTTGGAACGAAGGGAGTACTAGATAACAATTTAATGCATAGTCAACATGCATCATCAAGCAGTACAAGGTCATATCAACGGAGATCATCATATGTAGTTCTAGATGATATCGATGACGATCATCATATGTAGTTCTAGATGATATAGCCACACACACACACACATATGTAGTTCTAGATGATATAGCCACACACAATATGTAGTTCTAGATGATATCGAAGACAATCATCATCCTCAAGCCTGGGCGGTTGGTGTTCCTGATAGTAATTAGGATGGCCTGTCCAACAAAGATTCTTGCCATCGAGGAATTTCTTCCACCCAACCGAGTTTAAGTGTGTGCGACCGTCCGTGTCCACGTGGTAAGTATAGGTTGTGACGGAGCCCCTTGCAGTAAGGCGTAGTCCAGCTGAGCCTTCTTCATCAGGCTCGATACCATAACTCACAGATATGCTCTTTGCCAATTTCTAAATAAGAAAAACATTTCAATTAATAAATAGCCTCGCAAATGAGTACATATGGATTATCTACACTATTAATAGTTTCCTTAGATTCTACACTAATAAGCATGTGATCGAACTCTACATGAAAACATATCATCGACTAGATTCCACACAACATACCATATCATTGGACTGTACACTAAGTATTTCATCGGATAATTTGCATTTGTAAGTATAACATACCATATCATGTCGATCAACCATGGTATTTGTCAGGCGGGTCACGAATGGCACCCCGACAAAGTCATCACGTGGCGGAATTATGTCCGACAGGTTGGACACCTCCTTGCTCAGCCTTGTTCTTTGAGCTACGATGGCTTCATGAAGTGGGTCCTCATCATCTTCATCGAGTGGGTCCTCATTATCTTCATCATCTTCGTCATCTTCCACTAGGTTGAGATAAATGACAGCCAGCTTGGGTCTTTCTCCTCTGAAGGAGAAGCTGATCAACTCACCACCAGTAAGACGCATGCGAGCGACGAAACGTTCCCATCCATCTCCTCCAATCTGCGACATATTGCGTCCTTTCTCGACCTCCATAGTGTACGGCCCCCCAGGAGCCTCAAATTTCATAGTGTCTCCTGTCAGCTTGTTGAATTTCAACCTCACATTGCATGGGACAATCTGTGTAAAATAAACAAAATGACACAATGCAGTAATGCCAACACTAAAAATAAAATAGTTATTACATTTCATCTAATTTCTTACCGCCGCATGACGAAAACCCGGCTGGAAGTAGATGCCGAACAGCTTACCAGTTGCAAGGCTGCTGGCGCACCTTGACTTGCACAGTCGACATAGTGGTGGTGGTGGTGGCGCCATTTTTCCTAAAGTAATATGAGCAAAGGATTAACGATCCACTTCATAGGAAAGAAAAACAGTAGCATGAGATATTTTTGGTTCTTCCGCGAGAAGCAATTTGATGGACAATTATAATCCTAAGATCTAGTAACATATTAGATGACAAGGTACCACCTACATTTTGCCAAAAAGTAACTAAATCAACTAAATGAAAATGTTCTAAATCAACTAAATGAAAATGGTGCATACTAAATCAACTAAATGAACTAGCCTACTAAATAAAAATGTTCTAAATCAACTAAATGAACTAGCCTACTAAATCAACTAAATGAACTAGCCTACTAAATCAACTAAATCAAAATGTTCTAAATCAACTAAATGAACTAGCCTACTAAATCAACTAAATCAAAATGTTCTAAATCAACTAAATCAACTAGCCTACAAAATCAACTAAATCAAAATGTTCTAAATCAACTAAATCAACTAGCCTACTAAATCAACTAAATCAAAATGTAGGGAGGACGGAGGAGGAGGCCGGTACTGAGTCCAACAAGGAGGAGGAGGGGCCGGCCGGCGGCCAGTGGAGGGAGGACGGAGGAGGAAGGCGGAGCGAGGAGGGGCCGGCCAGCAGCGAGTGGAGAGGGAGGACAGAGGAGGAGGCCAGTACCGAGTCCAGCAAGGAGGAGGAGGTGACGGCGGCGTAGAGGGAGGAGGGGCAACGGGGGAGGACCGGCGCGGGGGATTGAGAGGGATCCGGTGAGTGTGTGACTGTGAGTGGATCGGATAGAGGAGATAGGGTGGGAGATGGAATGGCCTAGCAGTAGCGCACTATAGAGAAAGACGCTACTACTAAACTACATAGCAGCAGCGCCTTTCACAAAGAAGCGCTACTGCTATGTGTCAGCATGTCAAAATAGACTTATAGTTCAATGTATCAAAAATACATTGATCATCAACGATCTTTTTGTGTACAATCTAATTTGTCAATATGAGCCCTCACCGGTTTAGGAACAAGTGAAGACTCATATTGCAGCCACAAATTCTACACATAGAGTTCAATGAAGACCAAGTGCTTGTCAAAGTTTGAGAAGTAACATATTTAAGGTGGTAGAGACTCTCTTCACGAAGCGAGGTGGGACTAAATTTTTGTAGTAAACTTAGCAGTAGCGCTTATTGGTGAAATGTGCTGCTACTATGCTACGTAGCAGTAGCGCCATCGTTATAACGCGTTGCTGCTATAGCTAGCCTCGCGGCGGCCTCGTGGGAATTATAGCAGTAGCGCGTCTTTGAGCTGGCGCGCTACTGCTATATTTATTTCAGCAGCGAGTTATTCTTGAGCTCGCTATTGCTAATTAGCAGCAGCGCCTTATTTTAAAGAGCACTGCTGATAAGATTCTGTGTATAGGCTTTTCCCTAGTAGTGTTTGAAGATCATGGTGCTACATTGAAGCACAAGTGTGGAAAAAGGATAGTAGTATTGCCCCTTTTATTTATTTATTTTTTTGGGCCTTCTCTTTTTTTGGCCTTTCTCCTTTTTTATTTGGGACAATACTCTATAAATGATGATCATCACACTTCTATTTATTTACAACTCAATGATTACAACTCGATACTAGAACAAAGTATGACTCTATATGAATGCCTCCGGCGGTGTACCGGGATAGCAATGATGCATGAGTGACTTATATGAAAGAATTATGAACGGTGGCTTTGCCACAACTAAAATGTCAACTACATGATCATGCAAAGCAATATGACAATGGTGGAGCGTGTCATGATAAACGGAACAGTGGAAATTTGCATGGCAATATATCTCGGAATGGCTATGGAAATGCCATGATAGGTAGGTATGGTGGCTGTTTTGAGGAAGGTATATGGTGGGTGTATGATACCGGCGAAAGGTGTGCGGTATTAGAGAGGCTAGCAATGGTGGAAGGGTGAGAGTTCGTATAATCCATGGAATCAACATTAGTCATAAAGAACTCACATACTTATTGCAAAAATGTATTAGTTATCGAAGCAAAGTACTACGCACATGCTCCTAGGGGGATAGATTGGGAGGAAAAGACCATCGCTCGTCCCCGACCGCCACTCGTAAGGAGGACAATCAATAAATACATCATGCTCTGACTTCTTAACATAACGGTTCACCATACGTGCATGCTACGGGAATCACAAACTTCAACACAAGTATTTATCAAATTCACAACTACTCAACTAGCACGACTCTAATATCACCATCTCCATATCTCAAAACAATTATCAAGTTTCAAACTTCTCATAGTATTCAACACACTCATAAGAAAATTTTATTATTAATCTTGAATGCCTAAAATAATTAAAGCAAATTACCACGCTGTTTTGTAGGACTCTCAAAATAATCTAAGTGAAGCATGAGAGAACAATGGTTTCTATAAAACAAATCTACCACCGTGCTCTAAAAGATATAAGTGAAGCACTAGAGCAAAAACTATATACTCAAAAGATATAAGTGAAGCACATAGAGTATTCTAACAATTTCCGAATCATGTGTCTCTCTCTCAAAAAGATGTGTGCAGCAAGGATGATTGTGGAAAACTAACAAATAAAGACTCAAATAATACAAGAATCTCCAAGCAAAACACATATCATGTGGTGAATAAAAATATAGCTCCAAGTAAAGTTACCGATAGAAGTAGACGAAAGAGGGGATGCCTTCCGGGGCATCCCCAAGCTTTGGCTTTTACGTGTCCTTAGATTATCTTGGGGTGCCATGGGCATCCCCAAGCTTAGGCTCTTGCCACTCCTTGTTCCATAATCCATCAAATCTTTACCTAAAACTTAAAAACTTCACAACACAAAACTTAAAGTAGAAAATCTCGTGAGCTCCGTTAGCGAAAGAAAACAAAACACCACTTCAAGGTACTGTAATGAACTCATTCTTTATTTATATTGGTGTTAAACCTACTGTATTCCAACTTCTCTATGGTTTACAAACTATTTTACTAGCCATAGATTCATCAAAATAAGCAAACAACACATGAAAAAACAGAATCTGTTAAAAACAGAACAGTCTGTAGTAATCTGTAGCTAACGCAATATATGGAACCCCAAAAATTCTAAAATAAATTGCTGGACGTGAGGAATTTATCTATTAATCATCTGCAAAAATAATTAACTAAATATAACTTTCCAAATAAAAATGGCAGCAGTTCTCGTGAGCGCTAAAGTTTCTGTTTTTTACAGCAAGATTAAAAAGACTTTCCCCAAGTCTTCCCAACGGTTCTACTTGGCACAAACACTAATTAAACACAAAAAAACACAACCAAAACAAATGATAGATAAATTATTTATTACTAAACAGGAGCAAAAAGCAAGGAATAAAAATAAAATTGGGTTGCCTCCCAACAAGCGCTATCGTTTAGCGCTCCTAGCTAGGCATAAAAAGCAAGGATATATCTAGGTATTGCCATCTTTGGAAGGCAATCCATAAGTGGCTATCATAATAGATTCATAAGGTAATTTAATTTTCTTTCTAGAAAAGTGTTCCATGCCTTTCCTTAACGGAAATTGGAATCTAATATTTCCTTCCTTCATATCAATAATTGCACCAATCGTTCTAAGGAAAGGTCTACCAAGAATAATAGGACATGAAGGATTGCAATCTATGTCAAAAACAATAAAATCTACGGGCACATAATTCCTATTTTCAACAATAAGAACATCATTAATTCTTTCCATAGGTTTCTTAATGGTGGAATCCGCAAGGTGCAAGTTTAAAGAGCAATCATCAAAATCACGGAAACCTAACAAATCACACAAAGTCTTTGGAATCGTGGAAACACCAGCACCCACATCACACAAAGCATAGCATTCATGATCTTTAATTTTAATTTTAATAGTAGGTTCCCACTCATCATAAAGTTTTCTAGGGATAGAAACTTCCAACTCAAGTTTTTCTTCATAAGATTGCATCAAAGCATCAACGATATATTTAGTAAAAGCTTTATTTGACTATAAGCATGAGGAGAGTTTAGCACGGATTGCAACAAGGAAATACAATCTATCAAAGAGCAATTATCATAATTAAATTCCTTGAAATCCAAAATAGTGGGTTCATTAATATTTAAAGTTTTGACTTCTTCAATCCCACTTTTAACAATTTTAGCATCAAGATCTAAAGACTCCGAATTTTTGGAACGCCGTCTAGGTAAAGATGGATCATATTCAGTCCCATCATTATCAAGATTCATATTGCAAAACAAAGTTTAATAGGGTACACATCAATAACTTTTAGATCTTCATCTTTATTATCATGGAAACTAGAAGAACACGCTTTTATAAAGAAATCTTTCTTAGCACGCATCGTAGCGGTTCTTTCTTTGCACTCATCAACGGAAATTCTCATGGCTTTGAGAGACTCGTTGATATCATGCTTATGTGGAATAGATATAAGTTTCAAAGAATCAACATCAAGAGAAATTCTATCAACGTTCCTAGCCAACTCATCAATCTTAAGCAATTTTTCTTCAATCAAAGCATTGAAATTCTTTTGCGAAGTAATAAATTCTTTAATATTTGTTTCAAAATCAGAGGGAATCTTACTATAATTTCCATAAGAATTGTTGTAGGAATTACCATAATTATTAGAGGAATTACTAGGATATGGCCTAGGATTAAAATTTCCCCTATACGGGTTGTTACCAAAATTATTCCTACCAACAAAATTCACATCCATAGATTCATTATTATTCTCAATCAAAGTAGACAAAGGCATATCATTAGGATCAGAAGAAACACTTTTATTAGCAAATAATTTCATAAGTTCATCCATCTTTCCACTCAAAACATTAATTTCTTCTATCGCATGCACTTTCTTATTAGTAGATCTTTCACTGTGCCATTGAGAATAATTAACCATAATATTATCTAGGAGTTTAGTAGCTTATCCTAAAGTGATTTCCATAAAAGTGCCTCCCGCGGCCGAATCTAAAAGATTTCTAGAAGCAAAATTCAATCCGGCATAAAAAATTTGTATAATCATCCACAAATTCAAACCATGTGTAGGGCAATTACGTATCATTAATTTCATCCTCTCCCAAGCTTGTGCAACATGTTCATGATCAAGTTGCTTATAATTCATAATATCGTTTCTAAGAGAGATGATCTTAGCATGAGGAAAATACTTAGAGATAAAAGCATCTTTGCACTTATTCCATGAATCAATACTATTTTTAGGCAAAGAGGAAAACCAAGCTTTAGCATGATCTCTAAGTGAAAAAGGAAATAGCTTCAATTTAACAATATCATTATCCACATCTTTCTTCTTTTACATATCACACAAATCAACGAAGCTATTTAGATGGGTAGCGGCATCTTCCCTAGGAAGGTCGGAAAATGGATCTTTCATGACAAGATTCAGCAGGGCAACATTAATTTCACAAGATTCAGCATCGGTAAGAGGAGCAATCGGAGTGCTAATAAAATCATTGTTGTTGGTATTGGTAAAGTCACACAATTTAGTGCTATCTTGAGCCATCGTGAAAAGCAAGCAATCCAACACACAAGCAAACAAGAGACGGGCAAAAAGAAGCAAATAGAGAAAGAGAGGGAGGACGGAGAGAGAGAGAGGGGGCGAATAAAATGGCAAGGGTTAAGTGGGGGAGAGGAAAACGAGAGGCAAATGGCAAATAATGTAATGCGGGACATAAGGGTTTGTGATGGGTACTTAGTATGTCTTGACTTTTGCACGAACCTCCCCGGCAACAGCGCCAGAAATCCTTCTTGCTACCTCTTGAGCACTTGCATTGGTTTTCCCTTGAAGAGGAAAGGGTGGTGCAGCAAAGTAGCGTAAGTATTTCCCTCAGTTTTTGAGAACCAAGGTATCAATCTAGTAGGAGGCCATGCACGAGTCCCTCGCACCTACACAAACAAATAAAT